>CM053505.1:75403772-75655704 GCA_028627145.1 Eidolon dupreanum
TTCATTTATTTCTGCTCTCATCTTTATTATTTCCTTCCTTCTATTCCCTTTGGGCTTTATTTGCTGTTCTTTTTCTAGGTCTTTCAATTGTAAGGTTCGATTGTTTATTTGAGCTTTTTCTTGCTTCTCGAGGTAGGCCTGTATTGCTATGAATTTCCCTCTTAATATTGCTTTCGCCGTGTCCCATAAATTTTGAGTCGTTGTGTTTTCATTTTCATTTGTCTTTAGGTATCTTTTCATTTCTTCCTTGATCTCATTAATAACCCACTCATTGTTTAGTAGCATGTTATTTAATCTCCATGTTTTTGTGTATTTTCCATTTGTTTACTTGTAGTTGATTTCTAGTTTCACACCATTGTGATCAGAGAAGATGGTTGACATGATTTCAATCTTAAATTTATGGAGACTTGTTCTGCATACTAAATGTGGTCTATCCTTGAAAATGTTCCATATGCACTTGAGAATAATTTATATTTTGCTGCTTTGGGGTAAAATGCTCTGAAAATATCTATTAACTCTATCTGTTCTAGTGTATCTTTTAGGCTCATTGTTTCCTTGTTGATTCTTTGCCTGGAAGATCTGTCCATTGGTGTCAATAGAGTGTTAAAATCTCCTACTATGAGTGTACTACTATTGATCTCTCCTTTTATGTCAGTCAATAATTGTTTTATGTATGTAGGTGCTCCTATGTTGGGTGCATATATGTTTACTAGGGTTATGTCCTTTTGGTTTATCAATCCCTATATTATTATGTAATGCCATTTTTTAAATCTCTTATTATAGCCTTTGTTTTAGAGTCTATTTTAGCTGACTTAAGTATTGCTACCCTGGCTTTTTTTTTTCATTTCCATTTGTGCAAAATATATTTTTCCATCCCTTTACTTTCAGTCTGTGAGTCTCATTTGATCTGAAGTGTGTCTCTTGTAGACAGAGTCTGCATGGGTCTTGTTTTCTTATCCATTCAGTTACCCTATGTCTTTTGATTGGAGCATTTAATCCATTTACATTTAAAGTGATTACTGATAGATATATTGTTACTGTCATTTTATTATTCATATTTGTTATTTGTAATTTCTTTTTTATCCTTTCTCTTTTTACAGAAGACCCTTTAACATTTCTTGTAATGCTGGCTTGTTGGTGATGAATTCCTTAAGCTTTTTTCTGCCTGGGAAGCTCTTTATTTCACCTTCCATTTTAATCAGATGCCTTGTTGGGTAGAATATTCATGGTTGTAGGTTCTTGTTTTTCATATCTTTGCATATTTCTTGCCATCCCTTCTGTCCTGCAAAGTTTCCTTTGAAAAGTCAGTAGACATTCTTATGGGGGTATGCTTGTAAGTAACCATCTTCCTTTCTCTTGCTGCTTTTAATATTCTTTCTTTGTCTTTGACTTTTGGCATTTTAATTATGATGTATCTTGGTATAGGTCTGTTTGAATTCTTCTTGTTTGGAACTCTTTGTGCTTCTTGAACTTATATGTCTAATTCCTTTGCCACTTTAAGGAAGTTTTCTGTCATTATTTCTTCAAATAGAATCTCAATCCCTTGCTCTCTATCTTCCTCTTTAGGTACTGCTATGATTCAGATATTTTTATGCTTCATGTTGTTCCAGAGGTCTCTTAAACTATCCTCACTTTTTTTTCAAATTCTTTTTTCTTTTTGTTGTTTCGATTGGGTGTATTCAGCTACTTTGTCTTCTAATTCACTGATTTGATTTTCTGATTCATCCTATCTACTGTTGAATCCCTCTAGTATATTCTTCATTTCAGTTATTGTATTCCTCATTTCTGTCTGGTTATTTTTTATGGCTTCTATGTTCTTTATTATGCTCTCATCATGCTCATCCATTCTCTGCATAAGTTTATTGAGCATCCTTATAATCATTATTTTGAACTCTGACTCTGGTAGGTTGCTTACCTCCATTTCATTTAGCTTATTTTCTGGAGTTTTCTCTTGTTGTTTTATTTGTGGCATGTTTTTTTGTTTTCTAATTTTATTAGCTTCACTGTGTTTATTTCTATGTGTCAGGAATATTTGTTTCATCTCTCAGCTTTGGTCAAATGGCCTAATATGAAAGGTGTCCTGTGTGGTCCAGTGGTGCACTCTTCCTGATCCCTTTGCCGGGAGCTCTGGAGGTGGCTTTGTGTGGGTTGTGCATGATCTTCTGTTGTCACCAAGTCTTTATTGTTGTTAGTAGACCAGTGGGTGGGACTAACATTCAGGCTGACTAATTGTGGGAATTTGCTGCACCCACAAGGTAAGAGATGCTGTGTAGGGGCTGACCCCACTGAGTGGGATTTGCCCCAACAAGTTTGTTTACTTCTTGCAACCACCCTTCTTATGTATTACTACTGGAACTAGCAAAGAGTTTCTCTGTTGTGGTCTGATGCTAGCCTCTAGATGTGTTGGTTTTATGGCCCCTTGGGAGGGGCTCCTCCGTATACCAAGGTCAGCCACTGCTTTTGATTGCTCAAGGCTACACAGTGAGAAGTACACAACAATCCACTGATGGTTGTTGCCTATGCTGGATCTGTAGGTAAGTGGAAGAGACACATCTGTAAGCACCTTCTGGGTATCCCCCATCCCCAGTGCTCTTCAAGGCCTGATATTGCCTATCAGTTGCTTGTAAGTCTATGAAACTGGATGAACCTTTGGGTGATATGCGTGTTGAGTGGCACAGGGACCCTGGGAGTCTCCTGGTTCTAGTGAACAAATTTTCCCCTGACACTTCAGTGTCAGTTTACATGCCCATGCTGTCTCTGTGGCTTGTTTCACAAGTTTCTACTGGTCACAAGGTCAACTGCTGCCCACCCTGGGCCTAAATACACTACCTCAGAGCAGGGGCAGTTGCTTTTCAATGTACAATGGGCACTTTGTGTACTGAATAGGGCAGGAGCTCAGAAAGTTAAGGGCCGTCAGGGCAATACAGACCCTTGAATTCCCCTTAAGCGATATTGCAGCTCATACAGGCAGCAGTGGTTTGTCCACACTATTTTCTTTGAAATGCGCTTACTACACTAGCCAAGGTCCATTGCCTGTGTTAACTGCTGAACCCCAGAACCAATCAGGGCACAAAAGGCTTCTTGTCAATGGGCTGCAATCAATTTGTGGCTTGGGAGAAGTGGGATCTCAAGGTGACATGGTCCGTTCAGCCAATACAGCCTCAGTTTTGCTGTAACTTCTGTGCCTGGGTGTTCTCTCTGTAGACCCAGATCACAGTGAGACCAGCTGCCATCAGGGGCATTTCCAAAGACCTCTGTGCTCCCTTGACACAATATTGCAACTCTTGCAGGCAGCAAAGGTCTGCCTGCCATTGATTTCCATGCAATGACCACCCTGTGCCAGCCAAAGTTTGTTGCCTTTGTGGGTTAGGTAATCAGGGGATGGGAAGGGCAGGGCTGTGTCAGTTCATTGTCAGTGGGCCACCTGGGGCAATTTGTGGGTAGGGTGGGGTGGGGTCTCAGAGAGATGATGGCAATTAGATCAATGCAGCCTTAGTATGCCTGCATATTTGGTAACTGTTGTGAGTTCCTGCAAGCCACCCAAATCACAGCAAGACCAGCTGCTGGCTGGGACTGGCCCACAGGTCCCTGATATCTCCACAGATTCATGTTGGCAGCAGCGATCTGCCTAATCTTACTTTTGAAATGTGGCTCATAGCACTGGTCGCCCGCTGGGAATGGAAATGTTTACAAGACTGGCCGCTTTTGCTGGGATTAGAAAGGCTACTCACAATGATGGCCACCCCGCTGTGAATACTTGGCCCTGAATCACTGGGAGCTGAGCTTGACAGCTATCCAACAACACCTGCCCTGGGCAGTCTGCAGGTTGGGTGGTGCGGGGTCTCAGAGAGACAATGACAGTTAGATCAATACAGCCTCAGTCTTGCTGCAAATTTGGTAGATGTTATGAGTTCCTGTAGGCACCCAGACCACAGCGAGACCAGCTGCTGTCTCGGACTGGCCCACAGGTCCCCAATATCTCCACAAGTTTGTGTTGGCAGCAGTGATCTGCCTAACCCTATATCTGAAATGGGGCTCACAGAGCTGGCCGCAGTTGCAGGGATTAGAAATGCCACTCACAATGACGGCCACCCTGGTGTGAATATTTGGCTCTGAATCACTTGGATCAGGGCTTGGCAACCATCCAGGAACAACTTCTCCAGGGAGTCTGCAAGTTAGGCAGGGCAGGCTGATCTGATCCCTTCAAACCAGTGCTTCCTAATGGCTCTGTGGGAGGGGTCTGCACAGTCAAGCTGGTATGGTCTGTAGGTTACCCTGTAGAGGGGCTGACCTAAGGCACAATGGTGGATGCCTTTCCAGCCCTCCTTCTGACTCCAGGTAATGGAAACTTTTTCAGAATGAATTCCGCCTGAGCCTCTGACCCACCACTGGTGTTCTGGGTGAGTGTCCACAGGTCAGGAAACCTTTGCACGAGACCTTCAAAGGGACATCTACGTCTAGGGGTTCAGTCGCCTTCTGTTTCACTCAGATGGCCGAATCCCCTCTAGTTTCGACAGTCAGAGTTATTGGAATCGTCTCTTCTCTGGGCTGGGACCCTGTGCTGGAGAGCCCCCACAACCTCCCTCTCCTTCAGGAGAGCCTCTTCAGCCTTGTTCTCCCTCCTGGTGATCCTCCACCACCCGTGGGTGCGGGTCCAGCCCAATTTGCAACTTTGCCCCTATTAACAGCTTCGATGTGGCTCCTTTATATTATCAGACATAGGTGTTATGATCAGCTGGACTTCAGGTGATTCTCCATGTTGCTTATTTTATAATTTGGTTGTAATTTCAATGCAGTCCTGGGTGGAGACGAACCCTGCTTTTACCTAGTCCACCATCTTCCCATGACTTTCAGTTGCATTTTTATACACCGATAATTAACTATCAGAAAGAGAAATTAGTCTACAGCCATGCCACCCTGAACGTGCCTAATCCTGTCTGATCTCGGAAGCTAAGCAGGGTTGGGCCTGGTTGGTACTTGGATGGGAGACCACCTAGGAAGACCAGGTGCTGTAGGCATAAAAAATTAAAAATACGAGATTGTAAACTGACAAGGTCCTTGCAATCTGTGAGGTCAACCAATGGTTGCCTCATCTAAAAAAAAAGAGAGAGAAATTAATAAAGAAATCCCTTTTACAATTGCATCAAAAAGAACAAAATACCTAGAAATCAAATTAACCAAAGAGGTAGAAGACCTATTCTCGGAAAATTATAAATCATTGGAAAAAGAAATTGAAGGAGATACAAATAAATGGAAGCATATACTGTTCCATGAATAGGATGAATCAACATCATTAAAATGGCCATACCACCCAGAGCAATCTATACAGATTCAATGCAATCCCTATCAAAATACCAATGGCATTTTTCAGAGAACTAAAACAAATAACCTGAAAATTTATATGGAATCATAGAAGGCTGAATAATCATAGCAATCTTGAGAAAGAAGGACAAAGTTGGAGATATCATCCTACCTGATGTCAAACTACTCTACAAGGCTATAGAAAACAAAACAGCATGGTACTGGTATAAAAACATATACACAGTTCAATGGAACAGAATAGAGAGCCCAGAAATAAACCCATGCTTATATGGTCTTTTAGTCTATGACAAAGTAGGCAAGAATAGACAAAGGGGCAAACACAATCTCTTCAACAAATGGTGTTGGGAAAACTGTATGGATGCATTAAAAAATAGAAACTGGACCACCTTCTTACACCATATATAAGAATAAACTCAAATGGATTAAAGACTTAAATGTAAGACCTGAAACCATAAATCTCCTAGAAGAAAACAAAGGCAGTAAACTCTGATCTTGCTAATTGTAATTTTTTTCTGATATATCTTCTTGGGCAAAGGAAACAAAAGAAAAAAGAAACAAATGGGACTATATCAAACTAAAATGTTTTTGCACAGCAAAGGAAACCATCAACAAAATGAAAAGAAAATCTGATGAATAGAAGAGTATATTCACCCTTGATACATCTGATAAGGGGTGAATATCTAAAATTTGTAATGAACTCATACAAGTGAACAACAACAAAAAAACCAAACAATCCAATTAAAAAATAGGCAGAATACCTGAAGAGGTATTCCTCCAAAGAGGAAATACGGATGGCCAATAGAGATATGAAAAGATACCCAACATTAGTAATCATCAGAGAAATGGAAATTAAAACCACAATGAGATATCATCTCACATCTGCCAGCATGGCTATCATCAATAAATCAAAAAACAACACGTGTTAGCAAGGATGTGGAGAAAAAGAAATCCTCGTACACTGTTGGTGGGATTGCAAAATGCTATTGCCACTATTGAAAACAGTCTGGAGGTTCCTTGAAAAATTAAAAATGTATATATCTTTTAATTCAGTAGTTGCATTTCTGGATATTTATTCAAAGAAAACCAAAACACTAATTAATTTATAAAGATCTATGCATCCCTATGTTCACAGCAGAACTATTCACAATTGCCAAGATATGGAAGCAACCTCAATGGCTGTGAACAGATGATTGGATAAAGTTTATGTATACAATGGAATATTGCTCAGCCATAAAAAAATAAAATCTGACCATTTGCAATGACATGGGTGGACCTTGAGGGTATTATGTTGAATGAAATGTCAGACAGAAAAAGATAAATATCATATGATTTCACTTATATGCAGAATCGAAAGAATAGAAAGAACAAAATAATCAAAAATTGACTCGCAAATACAGAGGACAATCTGGTGACAGCCAGAGTGGAGTGGGATTGGGGGATTGGGAGAAAGAGGTGAAGGGTTAAAGAAGCACAAATTAGTATTTGATAGATGGTCATGGGGATGGGGAGCCCGGCATAGAGAACGCAGTCAGGAGTATTGTAATGGCTATATGTAGAGCCTGATGGATGACAGAGTAATAGGGAATATCACTTTATATACTATATAAATGTCTAACCAATGTACTGTATACCTGAAACTAATATAAAGTAAAAATTAAAGAAAAAAATAAATGTATTAGAACAGGTGAATGAATGTGAAAAGTAGATGTGAGCATGAGACTACAAGATTTCCCTAGCTAGGTATAAAGGACTAACTCATTTTGAGAAAAAAAAAGAGGTTGATTCCAAAGCAAGCACAAAAATCTGGAAAATTTCAAGGAATGTCCAAATGCATTCAAATTTCCATGCTGGTGTGAACACAAATGTTAAATGAAAATGACCCAACTTTTCATGTGTCTTGAGTGGCCTTGACTGTGTTCTATATGGACAACTTGCTCCTTCAGTGTCTCTCTTTTCTCAGCCACTATTTTTCAGGTCAATGAGGTGATTACAGGCAACAATTGTTTTATAGACTACTTTATAGGATCAAAATATATTATAGCATTAAAATCTCCTAGAACAAAGAATTCTTCAGCCTAATGTTCCAAAGGCATGCCTCAGGGATAAAGCTGCCATAACCAATTAGAAGCTATATTAATTTAGTCACGGGAAAAGATACAGGTTTGTCTATCCCTGCTATGATGCTAGTAAATGCTTTCTTTTTCTAGGGTTCCAAAAGGCATATATTTGTGTAGTATAGCCCCAGAAAGGGAGAAATAAAGCTGATTAAACCACGGTCTACTTAGTGTAATCTTTGTGTAACTTCAGAACATTAAATACCAAAAGATATGAATTCCTTTCAAAGTATGTCAAAAAACTTTGTACTTCTCAAGAAAATTCCTAGAACAGAGAAAATCTAAAGATGAATGCTTTAATCATTTTTCCATTGGGATAGAGCTTATAAGGGTAAAAAACTCATCCTTCCTTATTACTCCATGCAGAGACTTCCATTTTCTTTTTTATAAAGTGACCACTTCAAAAGATTGAACCTGAAGAACTTTGAAAGTTTAGCCTTTTGGATCTGGCAATACCTCTACCTGTTAGAATGAGAGATATTTTTGATCAGTCTTTGTGGTAGCCAGCAGGGGTTGAGGTACTTACCTGAGCACCTGGAAGTACAGTGACAGCAATGTACACAGGAAAAGCCACACATACAGAAATGCCAACACTTCCTGGTTCTCCAAAGCAGAGCTCAAAGTTTCCTTCAATTAGGAGGAGTAGCCATGTTGACCTCCATCTTTCTTTCCTAATTTCTGCATCTTAGCTCAGTGCTACAATGTGAGTAACTGTATGTTCTGCAACCTCTGACAATGCCTTGTCTCTTCATGTTTTTCCTCATTTGCTAAACACATAGAGATTAGAGGAGACTTACCTTAGTTCCAAAATACTAACAGAGTTTCCTGAGGGAAATATTCGTCTTACAAAATTGAAGTCGCCAACATACACACTACCATCAGGGCCAGAAGCTAAGGCAACAGGAGCAAAGAGTTTGTTGTTGTAGGCTGGGCCATTGCAGCTGGTACAGGCTACACTCCGTTGGTGTCCATTACCCATTATGGTTGATATGACTGGGGGCTGCTGGGAAATAAACACATTTTCTCCATTCCCTTTATGTATGATTCCTAGATCCAAGGGAAAAAAAGAGAATAAAACAAAAATAATTACCACACAATATTCTCAGTGACATTTTAATTTCTCTCTCATTGTTCATAGCAGGAAGGAGGTTTGTCATGATGTAAAAGAACTTGAGAGTAAAACACACTGACCTTGGTTTTGTTTAACTGCATAGTCACAACAATTAGTAGCATAATGCTTTGTCTTAGTCTGTCCTTCTGTGAAATGGGGTAATATAACTATTTCCTTTAATGCTAATTCTAAGTGCCTTGATAAAGCATTTGATGACTTTTAATGATGCCTTATTTATTTTGGGCTCTGAATCATCCGTGGCTAATTTTTCATCTCTGGCTGACTCCCTCTTGATGCCTCCTGGTACATACTTGTCTGATTTCAAATTACCCTCACTATGCAACTGGTTCCTGAAAAGGGAATAACAGTTAATTTTAATACTAACCTTAGCAAAACACAATCAGGAAGGTAATCTACTTCTGTGAAAAGAAATCATACTGCTAGAATGTACTTCAAAGATATAAGAAAGGGACTTGAATTTTCTACTCTTTTGGACCATATCTTACTATGATCCAAAAGAAAAAGAGATACTGACTCATGAAAATGCTGGAAAATACTGTGTAGTCATTCTCTTTGGGTAATCTTATCCAATCTCTCAGCTTTAACTCCCATCTCTATATGCTAAAATTTTCTCCTGTCCACAGTTCTCATCCGACAAGCAATTTCCTGCTATATCTTTTTACTTGAATCTCCATGAGTACCTCAAACTCAACAAATTTAAAACTGAACTCATCATTTTTCTGCACCATTTATCTAAGCCTGCTCTTTTTCCTGTGTTCCCAACTCATGAGTGGCATCACCACACGTGTATTTATCTAAGTTGGAAATGTGGGCATCATCATGACCCTCCTTTCTTTTATTCTGTAGATCGAATTACTAAACTTCCATTGAGTATATCTTCTAAAATATGTTGAACCAGTTTTGTCTTCTCTATTATTACCACTACTGCTTTAGATCAGTTTGTTTTAACTTCTTGGTCTCCATGTATACCTTTCTCTAAACCATCATCCACACTCCTGCCATAGAGATTATTTCAATCTGTGGCTTAAATCCTTTCAATAGCTCCATATCCTTTATGTGATAAGGGGCACGTTCCTTATTATTAAGGTATACAAGGTCTTCCATGATTTGGCTGTTGCTTACTTCTTCAGTCTCTCATTGCCCTCTCATTTGTATCCTGAGTTTTAGCTACAGTGAACTATTTACAATCACTCTCACGTAATTACATTCCTCTCTGCTTTTGTACATGCTATCCTCTCTCTCTTAAATGCCCTCCTCATCTTGTCTGCTTGGGGAACTCTTACCTATCCTTTGCAACTCAGCTCAGTTGTTCCCCAATGCTCTGTCCAGGAATAATTAGTTACTCCTTCCTCTGCATGACCACAGTTTGTTTTCCATAGCTCTATCATTACACTTACCATACTGTATGATGCAGTTTTCATTACTTCTCTATCTTCCCCATTAGAACATGAGTTCCTTGAAGGTAGATACTCTGTCTTATTCTTTTCTGCATTTTAGTGGCAATCCCTGTGCCCAAGTCATTATAAGTGCTCAGTAAATGTTGAAAAGAGGCTTTGAGTCTCTTGTAGTTTCCGTGTCCAAATCCCAGTTATTTTGCAAACCTGCTGCACTTGGGCAGATCATCCAAGGATCAGGTACTGCTGTGCTAAATAAATAGCTCAAGTCTGCCCAGAATGAGCCAGGGCAGGTAAAGCATCCATACTGTGACAGGCAGGCCAATGTGTCAGACTGAAGTAACTGACAGCAAATGAATGAATAAAGTTATCTTGTACAGTCTGATTTTAATTCCATGATCCCTGCTATCTTTCTCCTTGAACTGCCTTTTACTCTCCCTAAACATTTTGGTCTCATGGTTCTATAATGGAAACTATTGATTGCTATGAAATAGGAAGAGTGTTGGCAAAAATAAAGAAGGTAAAACAGGTACGGCACCATAACACCAAATATATACTTAGCAGGGGCCTTCTAGAAAACAGAAATCCCATACATCATAGAGCCTTTGGATTTCAAATCTAAGTATTTTTACTTTCCCTCCTAAAGTGATTTCTGGTTATTTTTTCAACATATGATCTGTAGGAGCAGTTATGAGTTCATGTCCCAACAAATTGGCCTTTTATTGCAGAACTATGAGATATCTTGAAGATCACTACTTTCTTATAAATTTTATTAATAATTTACTAGGCAATACAAAAGTTTCTTAAGATTTAGAATAGTTAATTAATATTAATAAGACTGAATCTCATTCCCCCAAAACACCTAATTGCAGAGTGATTAATACTGTAATTTAAATGAATTGAGAGGAAGTGAATGAGAACTGGAATGGCAGTTATACAACATCATTGAAAAGAAATCTCCTGACGATCACTAACTGAATATCCCACCAATGAGATTATGGTATGTTCTCTAATAAGTAAGGAAACTAACTATTTAGCATGTCAGTATTTCAGTAATGCACTATAAGGTATGTTATTCAAAAATATTTCCAATTATTGGCTTGGAAAAACCAAATTTACTATTAACAACTATTTTCACAGGTATATATCCATTTTTTAATATCTGTATAACGGTATAATTAACAATTACTTTCAAAACGACATGTTATTAACAGGCTCCTGGTAATTTAAAAACTAAAGATGGCTATTCTAAACCATTCTTCTAAGCCTGTGATTCTAAAATTCTCTTTTTAATTAGAAAGCCCAGCACTCCAACAAAGGAGAAGAATGATTAAAGGAAATAAAACATAAGGCAATGTATTTTTTGATTACATCTCAACAATTGATGTGTTACTTTCATGCAAGGTACTAAAGTGCCCATATACCGAAATTACCATTCCTGTTTAAAGCTGAAACAATTGAAACAAAAATGGGCAAACCCCTTTTCTATTGCCCTGGAAAAATACATCATTTTGAAGGGTGTTTTTGTTATTTCAAGAATTTGTTTAATCTTCCTACATAGAACCAGGTCATACCACCTAGCATCAATGATTTAAAAATCAATTCTTCTGCAAAAGGTTGGCTTTGTAATATTTTTCTTGATCAATTACTACTGCCTTCTTTCCAGTTTATTCTACCACACATGCTCATTTTGAAACAGAATCAAATGATCCTAGGACAACACATATTATTTACATGAACGCCAACTTCCTGCTAAGGATTGGGTGTCTTGTTAATAGCCTACTGCACATTTTCTCCCTCTGTTTCTCCCCATGTTATTTGCCCCCAAAGCCAAATCTGTCATATAATAAGTTAAGCATACTTTTAAATACACTGCTCATATCCTCCTGTTACCTTGCTGAGAACTTCTTTTGAAGCTTATAAATAAGTTTGAAATAAAAATTCCCCTTGGAATCCAGTGAGCAGTGTTTCATGTTGATTTCAAAGAAGAAACCATTTTTCTGACTTGCGAATAAAGAACATAATACATATTACTTTTAGGACTTGACCAAGAGGATATAAACTCAAACTGGAAAATATTCCAGTGTGATCAATGAAAATTTACTTCCTCTCCCATTAAAACCATTTGTGGACACACTACTGGCCTATCTCAGATGCCAAGTTAAAGGAAATTCTTCATCGATTTCAGACAGATGACAGTATCCAATTAGTACTCTGGATTGTTCTTTCTAATAATTTTTAACACTCAACTGGTAGGAAATACTAGAGAATATGTTCGATATAAATATATACTATAATAAATAGTTTACTCTGTAATAGATGATTCATGTATGCATTTTTATTTCACATAATTAAAAAAACTGATTTATCTTAAGAGGAATGAATATAGACTCTATGTAATCAGTAAGAAGATGTATTTTGAAGGCAAAAAATTGAAAAACACAAGTTCTGGTGTTTCTTTACCTCAGTGAAAGTAGGAACCATTTATATATATCAGGCATAATATTTGGAAACAATTCTCCACAACTAATGGTTAATTGTCAGGTAAATATAATTGCTGTAACTGGAATGACAAATGGTCTGAAAACACTGCCTACTAGAAACTACCCACTTCATAATGATTATGGAACCAAAAAATAACTGAAGAATTGAATGACAGCAGACATCCAATCTAATTACAGGTGTCTTTTTAACCAGAGAGAGAAAACTGGGTGTAGAATCTTGTTTCTAATCTTCTATTTGTCTCAGATAAAAAAGTAGGGTGCCTAAAGAATTAAGTTTTTACAAGGAAGAGGAGAAGTGGGGGAATTTGGAGAGATATCACGCTTGCCTTAATCAGTCAGAAAAGACTGTCTGACCTGAGGGAGGAAAAGTATTGCTTTCTAAATTGGTCCCTTCCCAAAGCTGCTCCCTCATACTTATTTTTCCTTCTAAAACTGCCTTTGTTGATGGGATGTAGACTTTGAAAATGCCCCAAGAGATGTGTTCATGTCCAAGGTCAGGCTGAAAGGCAGTGGCAGAGCTGGCTTCAGATCTGTTCCTGGAAAGTGTGATCAGTTCTTGGTTAGAAATATAATATGCATACAAATGAGATGATAAAATGCACAAATGTTCCATCTTTTTAAAAAAAATATCTAAAGTATGGTTTCTTTCTCAAAATAAAATTCTCAGAAAGAGAAAGAAAGCAAATTTAGTGGGGCTTGGGGGTTATTAGAATCTTCTAAAACTGTGTAGTGATGGTTGCACAACTCTACGATTTACTAAAAATCAATGAAGTGTACACTTAAAATGTGTGAAGTTTATGATGTATAAATTAAACTTCAATAAAGTTACTAAAAAGATTCTCAGAATAATTTGGTAATTGTTACCAAAAAACTAATTATTGGCAAATAAGGATTGTAGAAAACATTTGCGGAAATGGGGCAGGTGGAACCAAAGACAATTTTCTAAAGAGCTCCACTCTGTTTTAAAATTTTAAGCTTGTGTGAAGCAAATGGTAAGAAGATACAGGACTGATAGCACACAGCTGGAGGCTGACTCTATTGAGGTTATTTTCCACTTTGTGTTTAATGTCAATGACAGGCATTTGAAAGAGACAATCCGTACAAGCCAATAAAAACGAGTAGAAAAGAAATGGCTGCTTAAAATGTCAAATGCTTTTAAATCAAAACAAAAAACCTAATAATTTAATAAATGGCATCTGCCCTTTCATTTTTATAGTTTTAAAACTGTGATTCTCCTTTTGACAATGGAAAAAAGTTGACATTTTATATCTGTTCCTGAATCTTTGCTTTTAAAAAGTAATGTTGAAATGGAATTTAGAATCTTCCTTGAAAGTGAAGAAGGAAGTATAGCACAGGCATATAGCAATAGACTCATTCATCTTCAGAATGTCACACTGGGACTATGGTAGGTGGTCTCATTTTATGGTTGAAGCAAACCTAGTTAGTTTTGCCAGTCAAAATTTCCCAGCCTATGTGGTTGCTTGGCTAAGTTAATCCAACAATCATGTGAATGAAGTAAGATCATAGGTGTGATTATAAAAGAGATTTCTTAGCCTTTGTCAGTTCATGGCCTTACCAGGTAATGGGTTGGTCCACAAAGGTAAGATGGATACAAGGACAGCTGAATGAAAGAATGCAGCTGCCTCAATACATTTACCTCCCCAATCCTGGACAAATAACCCAAAGTACATGTTCTACTAAAGGCTTCTCAGAATTTGCCTCTTTAGATGAAAAGAAATATGATTTCACAGCAGATGTTCAAATGAAAGCTGGATGGAAACACCGATGATTGGTTTCTCAGTAGTATGCAAAAGGAGGTGGAAGAAGTGGGATGAAGCATTTATGACCAAGTTGCAAAGTCAGTTTGAGAGACACATGAGCTCAAAAGCCGCCTATAGTCCATTCTCTTGACTTATTTAAAATTTATATTACAAACTAGGAAAAAGAGATAGCAGGAAATGTGGTTCAAAGAAGGCAAAGCCTGAAGATGAGAGTGCCTTATTTTTATTGCTTTTTCTTCTTTTCCTAAGTCCAAGACTTAGAAGTATTAAAACTAAGTGAAGTCAGGAATGCACTCTTTCCCCACATTCTCACTTGCTTCCCTTGTATTCCTCTTACTTCTTCTCTTCTTTTACCCATACTGCCCCTTTATTCCTAGCTTCTTATTGGATATATTGATCTTTATGTGGATAAACAACTATGGTGTAGGAGAAAGAGCACACAACCCTAGCCACTTACTAACTGTGCAATGTTGGGTCATGTGGCCATTGAACTTCAGATTCTTGATTGCTTAAATGGGATTAATAACACATTACAGGGCTGCTGTGTTTAAAATGGGTCAGAGTTCACTAAAGCCCTTTGAAAACTGTATTACATGGATGATTCATTAATTCTAAAGTGTATGTTTTGCTTCACATTTTAACATCTCTGAAATAAGTATGTATCTTACAATCAATGCATGTTATAGTTTAATTGGTAGCACTTTTCATAAAATAATTGTGTACTTATAATTGATGGTGGCTTAGATTACATGAAATATGTCAGTTATTATTCTACTTTTAAAAAGTTGGTTACAATATCATAAACTGCTTAATCACCTGGAATAGAACAATAATGATAATAAAACCCATTTTCATATAACTTTGTGATAAAGAGGTATCACTGTTCTAGCACTGATTGGAAACCATTTTAAACACAGCAGCCCTGTAATGTGTTATTTCAAAGGAAATATATTGATGTGGTCATCTCTAGTTGGTGGACTTACAGGTAATATTTTCTTTGTAATTTTCCAAAATTCTGCAATGAATATGTATTACATATACATATATATATATATATATATATATATATATATATATATAACATTAAGAAAAGGTATTAATATTTTAAAAGTTGCTTACCACTTTGAAGATTTAGAATATGGTGCTTATTCAATGACCAGCCTCCTAGATTAGAAGCATCCATCTCAAAACCTTGTAAGATGACTGTCCTTTTCTCCCAGAGAATAAAGTCAGGGCAGGTTTCATATTCATAACCCACAGATACTGAAAAGAAAGAGTTAATGACACATTAGGGAATTTTAAAATGTTTGCTTCATTTTCGTACAGATTGGAAATTCCATGGACATTGTATTTACTACTGAATTCTGATTTGGGTTGAAGTTTGACTGCAAATGCCTTTCTCTAGCACGGTACAGCATAGCATCTAACATGGCATTGGGCATTCAAAAGTGATCTGTTAGTACATATTGGATGAATATATGAATGAATGAATGAGTGCTTTCATTAGGTATGTACCATATATTTATAGACATTAAGCTTTAGACTGGGCTTTTGGGTTGGAGTCTGTGTTGTAAAACTGAAGAAATAAGCTCTCTGAAGGCTTAAGCTGTGGTGACATAATTTCTTTACTTTTGTAGAAGTGTGGGGAGGGTTGGTTTCTTATCTCTCCAGAGTGCAAAATGCATTTAGGAAGCTGGCTTTAGGGTACTGGGTCACTTATACAACAACCATAAAAAACAAGTGTAAATTCCATTTGTGCACATTATAGTTTGGTTTCTGCATATAGCTAACCAACAGGATGTCACCCAACATTTGGCTCCATCACTTATGAAGCACAGATGTTGTGCATTAAACTTGGAACCCAGGTAAGCCACTAAAATGGAAAGCAAAGAACATGGTAGCTTGGGTGGCTCTACTCTATTGAAATATGTGTAGCTCAAGTATATCGGGTCCCAGCCATTGCCTCAGTTGGTAAACTTGCTTACCTGTTGGAACCACAGATTTCTGATTCTCGAATTTAAAATGCTTTCTGTCCTCATAATGTTAAAAAACTTAGATTATTGACTCATTACACTGCATACCCCTAAGCTTCTTTTCCCTGGCAGTTTAAAATATCCCTAGCTGGTTGTCTGCCATTGCTTTTAAGTACCAGCTTCTACCTAACTCTTTAAATGCCCCTGGAGATCTCATTTCTTCTTTTATCATTTGGTTATGAAAACTTGTAATGAAAATGTGAACTTAAATAATGCCAGCACAATAGGTCTTAAGATGAAAAATTAAAGTAAACTGGTTTTGGTTTGTGGCATCAGATGAAGGGAAAAGATGGTATTTTTAGTCAAACTGATTATGTGTTCATATGTATATGTGTGTGTGAGCACATGCACAGATAAGCTAAAAAGTTCTAATGATTATGAATATACAACTCTAACTTTGCGGATCATCTGTGGCCAGTTTTAAATCACACACTGGTTTCTCTTTGTCCTCCACTCAAGCAAAGCTTTAATAGGGATCAGGGTAATTTTTACGGGTATGTGACTTCTGCAGTCTCACATGAGCACATGCTTAGAAAGGTCCCACATTTCATTTAATGTTCTGCTGTCACTGTCTTGAAATCCTTAATAATTTTTTTAATAAGAGGGTCTGTATTTTCACTTAACACTGGGCCCTGCAGATTTTGTAGCTGGTCCTGATGGGGATGCCTTTCTATCTTGATATCAGCTAGTGAAGGTTCATGGAATGCAAACTCCTTTTACTATTATAAGCAAGGGAGATCAATGGGGAGTGGGAAAGACTAATCATGAATGGAAATTAGTTTCAGATTATCTGTGTCAATGCTGTTCTCTATTAAAGTAAGTAGAGACACAGATTTTCAGTGATGAAAAGGATCTCAAAGGTAATCTAGTCCAGGTTACACTCATGGCACAAGTCATTGCAGACTAAAATTTCCTTGATATCTTATCATAGCCTGGTGCTTACTAAAACAACTCTGGTATAGTGGAAAAAGTTGGTATCAGAGTCAGAAAACACTTCGACTTTTGCATCTGCCATTAGCTACCTTACCTGTGTGGTCTCAGGCAAATTATTCTACATCTCTGGGAGTCATGTTCTTTACTGGTAAAATAATGGAGAAGGGCAGAAGATAGACTAGAATTGGTGGTTCTTAGACCCTTTTGGGTCAGAAAACCTTTTATTATGAATTTGATAAAAGTTGTGGATCTTCTTAGATAATTGCATATCCACACAAAATTTTGTATATAATCTCAGGGGGAGGATTTCACTGACTTCCTGAAATAGAGATCTCAGATCAAAGACCTCTCCGTACTAGATAATTCTTATGATCCCTTTTTAGCACTAACAATCTATGATTTTGAAGTGCATTCTTTAAAGATTGCATTTGATCAGTTCAAGCTGAGGATCAAACCTAAAAATCAAAGAGAGCACTGTACCTTATGTTGGAAAAATTACGTGGTGAGAAAGCACACTTAGGGCCATATTGGTGTGTAGAATAACACCATTTCTGCTTCCCTTGCCAACATTTTTATGTCTTGGTTAATAAATAATCACAATGAGAATGATTACAAGTTTCCTTTAAGCCAACATCTTCTCTACTATTGCCAAGATCTGCCTTTTGTACATTGTAAGCCTGGTGAGCTTCCTTACAATCCCTTCTCTGGAAGGTGACTCTGTAGTTTTGTGAATAAGTAGTATACCCTCATGTCCTCCAGTGATGGTTTGGAGCCTGCTTTTCTACTCTCAGTAACAGTTAAAGATTCTCCCAACTCTGTGGCAGGAAATGCTTGCATAAAATATCAGTTAAAGAGTTCTCGATGCTATGATAATGAGACATACTCTTTTCACTTCTTCATTTCTGTTCTCTGAATTCCCTTCTAGTCCACAACAAAAAAAAGTGCATTGGCTGTAAACCCCATAATTATATTATTTTCCCCTAGTCACAGCAGAGCAACAAGGCAGCCACTTAATAAGTTTCTTTATTTTATATTAGATTTACTTTCTCCTGAGAAAGCTTTATGAGCTAACAAAGTTATAAATATTACTTAAGACTTGTCTAAAATTCTAACTGATTTTAATGAGAATGGCTGTGTGTTGGGGTATTTTTGTATGTGGCTCTTTGCTCAGAGTAATAAGACAATGTTTCTTTCTGACAGCAGCCCACTTAAACATAATCCTGGAACTTTCATTTGGTTTATGAGAAGGCAGACATTTCACCCCATGTAGTTGAGTGGCTCTTCAAATATATCAGCCACCTAGACTTCCTCTCACAAAAGCAGATTGTAATGCACTAAACACCTACTCTTTTTTAAAAAATTAAATATGGAGAGAAAAGGTTACTCAGGGACAGGACTGAAAATACTGAGCCCCGACATTACACTCTGTTACTGTGACAGTTGAGTCTCAGTTATATAAATAGGGTGGACTACTACCATTTCTCACCAAGCCTGTTGACTATCATGTTTGTTCATCAGCACAGCATGGTATAGGCCACAGATTCAGCCTCTGGTGCTCTGTAGTGGGGACAAGGAAGAATAGTGCAATAGGAAAGACAAAATAATTATTCATCAACATTTCAGAGAATCTGGAGAATATAGGTAAGTCTGACAGTGAGTAGAGATAGCTGGGGGAGGGGAGTCCTGAACTATACTTCCTAGGGGCTGGCATAGTGGGTCCCATTCTAGTGTGTATCTATTGGAAAGGCAGTTGAGAAAAAGTCATTGATATGGCAGAATATCTCCTCTGAACCATGTGACTGCCTCCCTTGTGACACTTAATTTTGTCTGGATTTCTGTCTTCCTTTATTCTCTCCCTCACTTCCACAAAGAGATATTAATGAAATGTTCCTTAATAGTAAGGAGATAGGATTGTTACTTTTTCAGAGGACTCTGTCTTCTGGTCACAGGATTGCACTTCTGACTTCACTGTTAGTCATCTTGCAAATATTACACTGGCTTATAAAGAAAGATTGCATCTTGCTCCCCCAAAGCCATTTGAAATTGGAAAAATAACTGAACATTCATTCCACTTATCATAGCAGCAACATTTGTATGATGTGGGGACTGTGAGAAGGCCCAGTACCCTTGACACCCAATTTAGTGACTATGCCATTAACCTATAAGGGCTGAGACAGAAGATTGACATTAAGTAGCCAAAGTAAAGATGCTATGCAATGAAGCTGATGTGTAAAATATGACAAGATTAAGCAGATAATTTTTCAACAGCTTTAGGCTAAGGCTTCAGAATTCATAATGGTCACATTTATGAAGGCGATATATAATTAAAAGTAGTCTGATAGTGTGAGAAATCTACATGTTACCTTCATAAACTCAAGGAACATCCAAAAATAATTTTATGACATTTGAAAGGTAACTAACAACAAGATCAGAACCTTCTTATCTGAAAGGAATCATTAAATAGAACAATAAATATTTTTCCATTCTTGATTCGGTGGAAACATGGCAGATTAAGAGATGTACCTAGATCTCTTCCCTTGAAACAAAAATAAGCTGAACATCTAAAACTCAACAAAAAACACCAAAACTCCGCACCAGTACATCTGAGCGTGGGATCTGTGCATAAGAGCTATCACAGGTCAGAACCCTGGGTGTTGAATGGTAGACTGGGAGTAATAAAGAAGCTACCTGTTGCAGCTGCTGGAGTTCCCTGTAGGAGGAGGGGGAGGGATGAAGGTGCAGCGACTTTCCTGAACAACCCTGCCTGGAAGTGCTGGGGCTTGTACGCAGCAGAACAGAGGGCCCAGCCATCAGGGCAGAAAGTGGAGAAGCAGGACGGGACCAAAGAGAAACAACAGCTGATTTTCACCGGCCCCTGTTGCAAAACCATGGCTGAGCTGCAGGCCCCAAACACCAAGCAGAGGGCCGATCCCCCTATACCCTTTGAGATCGATCACCGCGGAGCCCCAGGGGAATCTGAGCAAATGCTACCAAAACTGCTAAGGATCCAAGAGGCTTAGACATCACCTACTGGAAACCAAATGAAGAGTGCTTTCTTTGCAGCAGGCTAAAGACAGACCTCTATTTAATAAATCTTTCAGGAAAAACAACAGAATGCACTTTCATTAAAACCCAGGCAAAGAAATAGTCCATTAAACACAATGAACAATTAAGGTGACAAAGCATCTCAGAAAGAAAGAAAGAAAAATCTTCAGAAAATAAGCTTACAGACATAGAAATATGCAACTTAAATGACAGAGACTTCAGGATGGCACTTTTGAAAAAACTGTGAAATCCAAAACAAACCATATCAGCAATTTCAGGAATGAAAAAAAAAAACTAGATGAACAGAGCAAGGAGATTAAAACCTTCAAGAACAGAATAGATATTCTGGAGATGAAGAACACACTGCAAGAGTTGAAAAATGAAATAACAAGCCTGGGAAATAGAGTCAACCAAATGGAGGTAAGGATCAGTGATATCAAAGACAGAGATCTAGAAATAAATCAGAAAGAAGAAGAGAGAAACCAAAGAATGAAAAATAGTGAAAGATAAATACAAGAACTAGCTGATACCATCAGGAAAGGAAACATAAGAATAATGGGCATTACTGAAGGTGAGGAAAAGGAGCAGGGACTACAAAGCATTTTCAGACAAATAGTAGATGAGAATCTCCCCAATATAAGGAATGAGTAGGAGCTTAGAATTCAAGAAGTCAACAGAACACCCAACCCAGAAAAGTCTTCACCAAGACGCATTGTATTAAAGTTATCAAAAACTGATGACAAAGACAGAATTCTCAGGGCAGCCAGGGAAAAGAAGACGGTAACGTATAAAGAAAACCCATTAGATTATCCTCAGACTTCTCAGCACAGACCTTACAAGCCAGAAAGGAAGGGAACCAAATATTTAAACTATTAAGTAAAAGGAACTACCAGCCTAGAATAATCTACCCAGCTAATTCTCTTTTAGATATAAATGAGAAATCAAGACCTTCCCAGACATACACAAATTGAGGGAATTCTCCACTAAGAGGCCTGCACTACAGAAAATAGTGAAAGGGTCAGCTCACCTAAAACAAAATAACAACAACAACAACAACAACAACAACAAAATACATAATTAGGAGTAAAGTGACTATCAGGCAAATAGAAGCAGAGGACTGCAACCTTTATTAAGACCAGGACATTATACCTTAAATAATAAGAAGTGAATTATTATAAGAAGATAGTAAAAAATGTTCCCCATACAAAGGGACAAATTGAGGCAACAATGACTGAGAAGGGAAGGATTCAAAAATCCAAATTTGCAAAGGGGAATGGAGATAAAGCACATGCAGAAGAAAAAGGACAACTGTATTTATATAAATATCCTTTACATATTCGTAAAGGTAACCACACACCAAAGATTCAGAACTGAAGTACATAACATAAAATAAGAAGAACCCGAGGGAAAACCCACAAAAGCCAACCAAAATTAAGAAAACAGAAACATATGGACAAGAAAGCAATGGAAACACGGAGGTACCAAAAAGCAAAAGATAAAATGACTATAAGAAGCCTCATATTTCAATAATCACCCTAAATGTAAATGAACTAAACTCACCAATAAAAAGGCACGGAGTTGCAGAATGGATCAAAAACCAAAAGCCAACCATATGCTGCCATCATGAGACACATCTCAGCTCCAAAGACAAATACAGACTCAAAGTGAAAGGGTGGAAAATAATATTTCATGCAAATACATTCAGAGAAAAACAGGAGTGGCAATACTAATATCAGACTAAATAGACTTCAAAATAAATAAGGAAAAGAAAGATACTTTCTTTTCATAATGATAAAGGGAATCATGCACCAAGAACACATAACACTTATTAACACATGTGCTCCTAATCAGGGAACCTCAAAATATGTTAAGCAATTACTAACAGAATGAAAGGAAGAAAGAGAACAAAACTCTATCATAGTAGGGTAACTGAATACACCACTGTCGGATATGATCAGATCATCCAAACAGAAAATCAATAAGGAAATCACATCAATAAATGACACTTTAGTCCAACTGGACATAATTGACTTTTATAGAGTCTTCCATCCCAAAACAGCAGCTTATACATTCTTCTCTAGTGCACATGGAACATTCTCAAGAATCAACCACATACTGGGACACAGAGATAGCTTCAACAAATATGAGTGTTGAAATCGTACCAACCGTAATCTCTGATTGTAATGTTTTGAAACTAGAGATCAACTGCAGAAAGAAATCAGGGAGAACCACAAAAACATGGAGATTAAACAACATGCTACTGAAGAATAACTGGGTCAGAGAAGAAATAAAAACAGAGATCAAGAGATACATAGAAACAAATGATAATGATAATACAACATATCAAATATTTTGGGACATGGCAAAAGTGGTCATAAGAGAAAAGTTGATATCTTTACAGGCCTATCTCCCAAAACAATAATGAGCCCAAATAAACAACCTAATGTTTAATCATAAAAAACGAGAAAAGGAAAAACAAATGAAGCATAAAGTCAGCAGAAAAAAGAAATCATCAAAATTAAAGCAGAAATAAATGAAATTGAAAACAAAAATCAATAGAAAAAATAAATGCAACAAAGAGTTGATTCTTTGAGAAAGTTAATAAAATTGACAAACTCCTAGCTAGACTCACTAAAGAAAAAAGAGAAAGGACACAAATAAGCAAAATCAGGGATGAAAGAGGGGAAATTATGACTGACTTCACAGAAATATGAAGGATCATACAAGAATACTATGAAAAAGTGTATAACACCAAATTTAATAATCTATAAGAAATGGACCAGTATTTAGCAGAATACGACCTTCCTAGACTGAATCAAGAAGAACTAGAAAATCTAAATAAACTTATTTTCAGTATGGAAATTGAAACATCATCAAAAATCTACAAAAAAGTAAAAGTCCAGGACCAGATGTCTTCACCAGTGAATTCTACCAAACATTCAAAGAAGATATAACACCTATTCCCCTCAAACTCTTCCAAAAATTCAAAGAGGAGGCAATACTTCCCAATTTATTTTATGAGGCCAGTATTACTCTGACACTACAACCTGGTAAAGATAACACACAAAAAAAGAAAGCTGTAGACCAATATCTCTCATGAACACAGATGCAAAAATCCTAAATATGATACTAGCAAACCGAATACAGCAACATATTCAAAAAATTATATACCATGATCATGTGGGCTTCATCTCAGGGGCAGGGATGGTTCATCATATGCAAATCAATTAATGTGATACACCACATAAACAAATTAAAAAATAAGAATCACATGATCATATCAAGAGATGCAGAAAAAGCCTTCAACAAGATACAGCATCCATTTATGATCAAAACACCTCACAAAATTGGTATAGAAGGAAAGTACTTTCAAATAATAAAGGCCATATATGACAAACCCTCAGCCAACATTTTACTTAATGATGAAAATCTAAAAATCTTCCATCTAAGATCAGGAACAAGGCAAGGCTGTTCACTAATGCCACTGTTTTCAATGTGACATTGGAGGTCTTAGCAAGTGCAATCAGACAAGGGAAAGATATAAGGGTATCCAAATAGGAAATGAAGAAGTCAAACTGTCACTATTTGCAGATGACACGATTCTTTATATAGAAAACCCTAAAGACTCCACAAGAACACTTCTAGAAACAATAAGCAAATACAGAAAAGTTTCTGGATACAAAGCCGATGTTCAAAAATCCATAACACTCCTCTACTCTAATAATGAAGTGTCAGAAAATGAAGTAGAAAAAATAATTCATTTTGCAATTGCAACAAAAAGAATAAAATACCTAGGAATAGATTTAATGAAACATGTGAAGGACGTATATAATGAAAACTACAAGACCCTATTAATAGAAATCAAAGAAGATACAAAGAAATGGAAAGATATTCCGAGTTCTTGGATTGGAAGAATCAACATAGTTAAAATGACCATATTACCTAAAGCATTATACAGATTCAATGCAATCCCCATTAAAATCCCATTGGTATTTTTTAAAGAAATAGAAGAAAAAATAATCAGATTTGTATGTAAGCAAAAAAGACCCCGAATTGCCAAAGCCATCCTGAGATAAAAGAATGAGCCTGGAGGCATCACTCTGCCTGACTTTAAATTATACTACAAAGCGAAAGTAATCAAAACAGTGTAATATTGGTAGCAAAACAGACCCATGGGCCAGTGGAACAGAATCGAGAGTTCAGAAGTAAACCCATATTTATATGGGCAAATAATCTTTGTCAAAAACTCAAAAACATAAAGTAGAGAATGGAAAGCCTCTTCAATAAATGGTGCTGGGAAGACTGGAAAACTACCTGCAAAAGAATGAAACTAGACTGTTGTCTATCACCACACACCAAAATTAACTCAAAATGGATTAAGGACCTGAATATAAGACCTGAAACAATACAATGCATAGAAGAAAACATAGGAACTAAACTCAAGGACCTTGGGCTTAAAGAGGATTTTATGAATTTGACCTCAAAGGCAAGGGAAGTAAAAGCAAAAATAAATGAATGGGACTACATCAAACTAAAAAGCTTCTGCTCAACGAGAGTCCATCAACAAGGTAAAGAGATAACCATTCAAATGGGAAAATATATTTGCAAGCAAGACCTGTGATAAGGGTTAATATTCAAAATATACAAAGAACACATATGACTCAATAAATACAAAAAAATCCCAAGTGATCCAATTCAAAAATGGGTGGAGTTCTTGTACACACACTTCTCCCTAGAAGACATACAAATGGCCAACAAATATATGAAAAGGTGCTCAACATTGCTAAATAGTAGGGAAATGCAAATCAAAACCACAGTGAGGTACCATCTTGCACTTGTTAGAGTGGCTATAATCAACAGGATAAGTAATAACAAATGTTGGAGAGGATGTGGAGAAAAAGGTCCCCTCATATACTGCTGGTGGGACTGCAAAATGGTACAGCCACTATAGAAAACAGTATGGAGGTTCCTCAAAAAACTAAGAATTGATCTGCCATATGATGCAGCAATCCCTCTACTGGGTATTTACTCCAAAGACTTGTAAACTCATATCCAAAAAAAATATTTTCACACCACTGTTTATAGCAGCATTATTCACAGTGGCCAGGACATGGAAGCAACTGAAGGCCCTACAATAGATGATTAGCTAAAGCAGCTGTGGTACATATATACAATTGAATATTACTCAGCCATAAGAAGAGAGGAAATACTGCCATTTGTGACAATATGGATGGACCTCAAGATAATCATGCTAAGCAAAATAAGCCAGAGAGAAAAAGTTGAAAATCACATGATATCACTTATATGTGAGATATAAACCTAAAAACAACAAATGAACAGGACAAGCAAACAGAGACTCATGAACATGGACTATTAGCTAGTGGTTACCAGAGTACTATAGACTAGTATTTACTAGTGGGGTGGGGGATGAGGGAGTAGGTAGATAGGGAAAGTGGGTCAAATATAGGGAGGTAGGGGGAGGGTGATGTGGGTAAAGGGGATCAAATACATGATAACTGAAGGAAACTGGACTTTGGGTGGTGGACACACAATAGGACATACAGATGTCAAATTATAATGTACACCTGAAAATTATATAATTTTATTAACCAATATTACTCCAATATACTTAATGAAAAAAATATTTCCCATTTTTTAACGCAAAACAGTAACAAAACAAAAAACGAAATATCTAAAAAACCAGTGTATGCCCTGGCAACAATAGATCAAGATTATGTAGACAAATGCTGTCTACTGAGAACAGATACTGCTCCCAGAACTTCTCTTACATTTTCTTATTCTCTAGTGATTTATCATAAATTATGATGACCTCAGAGGCTCCTCCATTTGACACACTGCCCAGTGTCCTGGAATGTTTTATTTATCTATTTATTATTCCTGGATTACTAAGAGTGTCAGAATCAGGTGATGAATTTTTATAGTTCCATTTCAACACTTATGGAAATAGTCACATAGTTTTCTCTTTTACATTATAGGTGGTGAATTATAAAAATAGACTTCCTAATGTTGAACCATCTTTGTGGTCTTAAAATAAACTCTACTTGGTTATGATGTATTATCTTTTGAATGAATCACTGGATTTGATTTGGTAATACTTTACTTAGGATCGGTACCCAAGCAATTTAAAAAAATAAGGTTAAAACATTTAGTGCTAAAAATGAGCTAGCTGGATGAAGATAAAGTACAGGTAAGAAAAGTAAAAAACATCCTGGAATGAGGTAATCACTCCTTTACTCCTTCACTTCTGCCAAGAGGTCCTATACTCTGAAATCTAATATTCTGAGTTTTTTTTCTGGTTTCTTTGTCCATGCCTAGCTGGATAAAAGTGAGCCTGGGACCTAGATGACTCCTGTGCTACTAAAGGCATGGTGACATACTGGCTTACATCTACTTTTGCGAATACCTTTGTGTACCTGGGCAACATCCTCCTCTCCCTTGCCAGACCCATTATACAATTGACCCTTAAACAACATGGGTGTTAGAGGTGATAAACCTGTGCAGTTGAAAATCTCAGTATTTTATTTGACTCCCCCAAAACTTAACTACTAATAGCCTACTGTTGACCAACCAGAAGGCTTACTAATAACATAAACAGCCAATTAAGATATATTTTGTATCTTATATGTATTATATACTATAGTTTTACAATTAGGTAAACTAGAGAAAAGAAAATGTTATTAAGAAAATCATAAAGAAGAGAAAATATAATTACAGTATTTATTGAATGAAAATCTACTTATAAGTAAGCCCGCACAGTTCAAAACAATATTGTTCAATTTCATATTCAAGGAGTCAAACTTAGACTCTGTCCTTATTCATTTGTTTGTTCACTCATGCAAAACATATTCAATAGTTAATGTTTACCTCTTGCTGTCTGGCACTGGGCATATTGGAATGAACAGGACAGAACAAGGTAGCTCTCTTCTCAGTGGAGCTCACATTCTAGTGACAGGAACAAATATAAAACAAAAGCAAACAATACACAAACAAATTGTGATATATGGAAAAATATCTGATATTATGAGAGAGTGGAACAAGAGAATTTAAGTTGGAATGGAGAGGCAGTGAAAAGCTTCTTTATGCAGAAGGAGTTTATCTCATGAAGTATAGGGAAGAGCATTCTAGGCAGAGAGAACGGCACATGTACAAGGTAGGCCTTGAGGCTTGGTATCTTTCAGAGTTTTAAGGAAGGTCAGGATGGCTAGAGAGTCAGTTTCTCCCTCATGTATCAAAAACAAATGAAGAACAACCCTTAACTCGTCCCAACACTCCATACAAAATAAAACAAAAGATTAGTATTTTCTAGCAGTATGGTGGCATTTTTCTTTGGGGATGTTTGAGAATATAGATTCACTTTGAAAACGGACTGATTATCCTTTGAAACAGTGTGATTGATTAAAGTGATGTAATATTGTAATGAAAAGAAAAGGCTGTTATCTAATGACTCAGCAAATGTTCACTGAGCTGCTCTATGTGCCCGGCAGGTGATCTGCTAAGCACTGTAGATTCAGTGGATATTACAAAGGGCAGGGTAATTTGTCATGTAAAAAAAGCCATACTTTGAAGGGTTACATATCTTCTGGGACTTTCATTTATGGTTTCCTAAAAAAAATCACCTTACATTTGTATAACAATTAACATTTAAATACATTTTTGTGTACATTACCTGATTTGATCACTCACAAAAACTCATGAGGAAGACATATTTGCTATAATTTGATAGGTAAGATGATAGACTCAGAGAGGTAATGTGATTAGTCCAAGGTCATTTGGCTAATAAGTGGCAGAACCAGAGCTCAAATCCAGTGACTCTTTAGTAAGTGCGTTTCTCCACTATGCCAGATCATAGTTATTAAGAGACTCACATTTCTAAAATGCCAAAGAAGTAATTTTTTTTTTGCTTCAAATTAAAGAGATAATGACTAGAAGCTATGGATAGCCTTGAAGTAGAATTATCATGTATACCGGCCCGTCAAATATAGTACATTGTTATGTTATTATTTTGATGAAATTATGAACAGCATTCTTTTTTACTCTGAAAACCATCTTGGTTTGAATAATAAATCATATGGTCACACAATCTTAAAGAGATAGCTCCATAATTCCCTGACATGAATTGGTAGAGGGGCCTGGGAGGTAAGAAGAGTAGTAAATATTGACTTAGAAAATAATTTATATGGTTTGGTAAATGATGTAATTTTTCTTTCTCTTGAGTGTATCATCTTACCATTAGTTTTCAAATTCTTATGCATCAAGTTCCAGGCAAGATGGCAGAGTAGGTAAACGCTGTGCTTGCCTCTTCTCAGGACTGCATTACAATTACAACTAAATTATAGGACAATTAACCTGGAAAACCATTTGAAGACTAGCCAAACAGAAATCCTATAACTAAGGATATAAAGAAGAGGCCACATTGGGACTAGTAGGAGGGGCAGAGATGTGAAATGGGTTGACCCTACACCCATGTGTGGCAGTTGAGCATTGTGAGGGATACCTTCACTGTAGAGGTCCTCCTAGAAAAGCAAGAGCCCCCAGCCCTACACTGGGACTCCACAGCCCAGGGTTCCAATGTTCAGAAGAGGTGTCCCCACAAAATCTGGCTCTGAAAATAAGTGGGAATTCTGCCCATCAGAGTGAGATGGAAGCCTGAAAGAAACCCAGATGTCCTCTTAAAGGACCTTTGCATAGACTCCTTTGCTCGCAAGCACTCACTCTGGGCTCTGGTGGAGGTACGGCAACTCAGGAGGCACCAGAGACATACATGAAAAGACTGAGTTGTGCATTACAGGGTGAGGGCTAGAGGGAAAGCAATCATTGTTTCTGTGTTGAGCCTTCGTCCAAGCAGCCTACATGTGGGTGCCATCATTCCTGTGTTGAGCCCTCCCACTAATACGACCGAATCTAAATTTGCATTGGCTTGGTGAAATCTGCTTGCTTTACCCTGCTGACTCTCTGGAACACTGTCCCCCACAATTTGCACCATAGCCAGAGAAACTCTCCATAGCCAGAGAACCAGTCCCGCCCCCTACACAGAAGGAGACTCTTTCAGCAGCAAAAGAAGCCAGCCTAAGCTTATATGCTGCCAGAGGCAGTTTCAGTGGTGGACAACCAGATCCAGCGCACACTGCAGCCTTTCTTGTACAACTCTCAGAGGTCTATGGGCACAAGGTGGGTACCAGCTGGCTTCAGTAAGCTCTCAGACTGTTGTGAGTGGCTCTAGACTTCGCACTCATATAAAACCTGAATCTGCATTAACCTGGTGAACACCACTCACCCCACCCTGGTGACTCTTTAGGACTCCGCCTCATTCAACTCGTGTACCACCCAAAGCTCTTTCAGCAGCTGAGCCTTACAGTCAACTGGCAGGTACCCTCAAGCCTCTGGGTACCCTGGGCTATTTGCTAAGCTGCCTCAGGCCTAGTATTGGTGGCAGCAAGATTGGTTCACAGCGTGACCTCTCCTACATAAGTCCAGGTCCAGCACAGACAGTGACCAAACATTAATAGCTTTGAAGCTCCTACCAGGTAGCCCTGGGTCAGTCACAGGCAGCGGCTAAACTTGGCCTGTATGAGAATCCCTCTGAGGGGACCCAGAACCAACATACCTGGAGGCTGGCTTCAGATTACAATAGAGTACTACACCATTTGCCCCACAAGTGGCACATCCAATGGGTGCTCTCAATAGGTGCATGGGCCTGCTGAAGCAAATCCCATTGGTGGAGTGATCCCTCACACAGCAGCTCATAAGCTGTATATGTGGCTAATCTTCACAGCCAGTCAGGCCAAGAGTCAATCCCACCCACTGATGTGCCAACAACAATCAAGACATAAATACAAAAGGAGGACAGACACAACCCACATAAGGGACACTTCTGGAGCACCCAGCACAAGTGATCAAGGAGGCTGCACCACTGGGCCACACTAGGCACCTACTACATAAGGTCATCTGACCAAGACTGGGAGACATAGCAGATCTACCCAATACATAGAAGTGAACACAAAGAGGCAGCCAAATGTGGGAACAGAGAAACATGTCCAAAATGAAAAGTAGGAGAAAACTCCAGAGAAAGAACTAAATAAAATGAAGGAAAGCAACCTACTAGATAGAGTTCAAAACACTGGTTATAAGGATGCTCGAGAAAATCAGTACTTCAACAGAGATAAAAAAAGATACAAAAACCATAAAAAAGAGCCAGTCAGAAATAGGAATACAATAAATGAAATGAAGAATACACTAGAAGGAAATAACAACAGATTAGATAAAACAGAGGATTGAATCTGTGATCTGGAAGATAAAGTAGCAGAAAATGCCTACTTGAAACAGCATAAAGCAAAAAGAATTTTACACTTGAAACTTATTGTATTTTATTAATCGATGTCATCATAATGAATAAAGAAATAAAATAAAGTAATTTTAAAGAAGAAGATAGTTTTAAGGGACCTCTGGGACAACATCAAGCAAACCAATATTCACATCACTGGTGTGCCTGAAAGAGAAGAGAAAGAGAATAAGGAATTGAGATCCTATGAAATAATGCTATTTTCTAACCTGATGAAAGAAATAGAAATATAAATTCAGGAAGCACAGAGAGTCCCAAACAAGATGAACCCAAATAGCCCCACACCAAGATACATCATAATTAAAATGACAAAGGTTAAAGACAAAGAGAGAATCCCAAAAGTGACAAGAGAAAGGCAGTTAGTTATTTGCAAGAAAGCTTCCTTAAAACTGTCAGCTGATTACTCAACAGAAACTTTGAAAGCCAGAGGGATTGCCATGAAATATTCAAAGTGATTACAAGCAAGGACCTACAACCAAGACTATTATTCTACCCAGCAAAGCTATCAATTAAAATTGAAAGTGAGATAAAGAACTTCACAGATAAGAAAAAACTAGAGGAATTATTCACCACTAGCTAGTATTACAAGAAGTGTTAAAGGGACTTCTTTAAGAAGAAGAGGAGGGGGGAAGAACATGAATACACATAATAAAATAGCAATAACTGTGTAATGCAATGGATTAAATACTCCAATCAAAAGACATAAGGTAGTTGAATGAATAAGAAAATAAGACTCATACATAGGTCATCTACAAGAGACCCCTTTCATTTTGAAAGACACACATAGACTGAAAGTAAAGAGAGGGAAAAAGATATTTCATGCAAATAGAAATGAAGAAAAGTTGGGGTAGCAATACTTATATTAGAGAAAATAAAACAAAGGCTATGATGAGAGGCAAATAAGGGCATTATGTAGTGATAAAGGGATCAATCCAATAAGAGAATATAACCCTAGAAACATTTGTGAACTGAACATAGTGGCACCTAAATATATAAAGCAAATTTTGGCTGACATAAAAGGAGAGATCAACAGTAATACAGTCATAGTAGGAAACTTTAACACTCTATTGACACCAATGGACAGATCTTTGAGAAAGAAAATCAACAAGGAAACAGCAGCCTTAAATGACACACTAGACCAGATTTAATTGATATTTTCAGAACCTTTCACCCGAAAGTAGCAGAATATAAATTTTTCTCAAGTGTACATAGAACATTTTCCAAGACAAACCAATGGTAGGCCACAAAACTAAGTCTCAATAAATTTAAAAAGACTGAAATCATATCAAGTGTCTTTTCTGGCTACAATAATATGAAACTAAAAATCAACTACGAGAAAAAAACTGGAAAATGCACAAACACATGGAGGCTAAACAACATCTTATTTAAAAAATAAATGGATTAACAATGAGATGAAGGAAGAAATCAAAAGATACTGAGAGACAAACAAAAATGAAAACACAACAACCTCAAATCTATGGGACACAGTGAAAGCAGTCCTAAGAAGGAAATTCATAGCAATACAGACTTACCTCAAGAAACAAGAAAAACATAAATAATCTAACCTCACACCTAAGAGAACCAGAAAAATAAGAGCAAACAAAGCCTAAAGTGAGTAGAAGAAAGGAAATAATAAAGACCAAGTGGAAAGAAACGAAATAGAGTCTAGAAAAGCAAAAGATCAATGAGACCAAGAGCAAGTTCTTTGAAAAGATAAGATTGATAAATCTTTAACCAGACTCATTAAGAAAAAAGATGAACCAAATAAATAAAATTAGAAATTAAAGAGAAGTGATATCTGATACCATAGAAATACAAAGGATTATAAGAAAATACTATGAGCAATTATATGCCAACAAATTGGACAATCTGGAAAAAAATGGATACTTTCCTAGAAACATATACTCTTCCAATACCAAATCAAGAAGAAACAGAAAATCTGAACAAACTGATTAGTACTAATGAAATCTAATTGTCAATCAAAAAATTCCTAACAAACAAAAGTCCTTGCCTGGGTGGCTTCACAACTGAATTTTACCATTCAAAGAAGAATTAACACTTATCCTTCTCAAATTACTCCAAAAAATTCAAGAGGAAGGAAGACTCCCAAACTCATTCTATGAGGTCACCATCACACTGAATGCAAAGCTAGGCAAAGACCTTTACAAAAAAGAGAAAATTATAGGCCAATATCCCTACTGAATACAGATGCAAAAATCCTCAACAAAATATTAGTAAACTGAATTTAGTAATATGTTAAATAGATCATGCACCTTGATCAATTGGGATTTATTCCTGGGATGCAAAGTTGATACAATATCAGCAAATCAATTAGTGTGATATAGCATATAAACAAATTGAAAGATAAAAATCATATGACTTTATTGTTTCATTTGAAACAATCCAGCGGCCATTTCTGATGGAAACTTTCAGCGAAATGAAAATAAAAGTAACATGCCTCAACATAATAAAGGCCGAATATGACAAAACTACCACTAATATCATACTCAATGAGGAAAAGTTTCTTACAATCAGGAACAAGGCAAAGATGTCCATTTTCACTACTTTTATTCAACATGATTTTGGGAGTCCTAGCCATAGCAAGTAGACAAAAAAAATAAATAAAAGTCTTCCAAATTGGAAAGGAAGAAGTAAAATTGTCATTATCGCAGATGACATTATATTATATATGGAGAACCCCAAAGATACCACCAAAAAAACTATTAGAACTGATAAACAAATTCAGTAAAATAACAGGATACAAAATTAATATTCATAAATTGGTTACATTTTTATATACCAATAACAAACTACCAAGAAGAGAAATTAGGAAAACAATCCAATTTACAACTGGATCAAAAAAAAACCTAGGAATAAATCTAACCAAAGAGGTAAAAGATTTGTATTCAGAAAATTATAAGACATTGAAAAAGAAATTGAAGAATATGCAAATAAATGAAAGCACATACTGTGCTCATGGGTAGAAAGAATCAATATCACTAAAATGGCCATACTATCCAAAGAAATCAATAGATTCAGTGCAATTACTATCAAAATACCAATGACATTTTTCACAGAAGTAAAACAAATAATCCTAAAATTTATATGGAACCACAAAAGACCTCAAATAACTATGGCAATCTTGAGAAAGAAGAACAAAGTCAGAAGTATCACACTACTGGATATCAAATCACATAACAAGCCTATAGACAAACAAAACATAGATCAATGGGACATAATAGAGAGCCCAGAAATAAACCTATACCTATATGGTCATTTATTCTATGACAAAGGAGGGAAGAATATACAATCGGGTAAAGACAGTCTATTCAAACAAATGGTGTTGGGAAAACTGGACAGATTCCTGCCAAAAAAAATAAAGCAAGACCACCTTCTTATACCATATAAAAAAATAAACTCAAATTGGATTAAAGACTTAAATGTAAGACCTGAAACCATAAAACTCTTAGAAGAAAACATAGTCAGTCAACTCTCTGACACTGCTCTTAGTAACATATATGTGTTTTTCTGATATATCATCTTGGGCAAAGGAAACAAAAGAAAAAATAAACAAATGGAACTAGGTCAAACTAAAAAGTTTTTGCATAGTGAAAAAAATCAACAAAATGAAAAGACAACTGACTGAATGGGAGAAGAAATTTGTCAATGATACATCTGATAAGGGCTTAATATCCAAAATTTCTAAAGAACTCTTACAACTCAAGAGTAAACCCCCCAAACAATCTAATTAAAAAATAGCCAGAGGACCTGAATACACTTTTTCCAAAGAGGACATACAGATGGCCAACAGACATATTTAAAGACGCTCAACATCACTAATCATCAGAGAAATGCAAATTAAAACCATAGTGAGATATCATCTCACACCTGTCAGAATGGTCATCTTCAATAAACCAAAAAGCAATAAATGTTTGCAAGATGTAGAAAAAATGGAACCCTTATACATTGTTGGTGAGATTGCAAATTGATACAGCCACTGTAGAAAACAGTTTGGAGGTTCCTTAGAAGATTAAAAATGAAACTACCTTATGACCCAGCAATTCCTCTGCTGGGTACTTATCCCATGAAATCAGAAATATTAGTCTTCCATACAAAATATGAAATATTACTATTTTCAGCAACATGGGTGGGCCTAGAGGGTATGCTAAGAGAAATAAGTCAGACAGAGAAAGACAAATACCATACAATTTTGTTTATATGTGGAATCTAAAGAACAAAATAAATGAACATACAAAACAAAAACAGACTCATAGATATAGAGAACAAACCGATGGTTGCCAGATAGGAGTGCTATTGGCAGACTGGGTGAAAAAAGTGAAGTGATTAAGAAGTATAAATTGAGAGTTACAAAATAGTTACAGGGATGTGAAGTACATTATAGGAAATATAGTCAATATTGTAGTAACTACGTATAGTGCCATGTGGGTACTAGACTAATCAGCGAAATCACATTGTAAATTCTATGAATGTCTGACCACTATGCTGTTCACTTGAAATTAATATAAAATAATATTGGCTGTCAACTGTAACTGAAAAAAATAATTCTTATGCAATAAAGTTATTTAATTGTGAACTCACATACATATGGGGAGATACACACACATACACATATGTATTATTGAAACAAAATTTTCTAAAACAATATTCTCTTATTAGCTTTAAATTATATTTTCTATTTTGTTCATTTTTGTTCTAGTACATTCCATTTTATTTTATTCCATTAAAAAATACTTGATTGACTCACCAAATAGATTTTGCTATCTATTAATGGCTGTGACTATCAGTTTGAAATGCACATAGACTGTTTGCTTACCAGAGAATTACTCAGTCTTTAAAAAATCCTGGTAATCTATAGACATTGTTACTTTTTAAGAAACTATATAACATCTTATCAGACATATTAAAAGGGATATAACCCACAACCCATATCCAACATTAAACATATTTCATTTGTAAGTGTGAAAACTGAGTGTGGTTGACAAGCTGAAAAAATGCTCCATTTTGCTGATATTCTGGGTTCTTTTCATATTTTGGCACCAACAAACTTATTTTTCAGGTTGTCAACATTTTTATAGGTCCTTGGAAAACTCGTATCATTGGTGCTGTGCCTATAAAGCTGAAAGGATAAAACCGCCCTGCTTACAGTTAATGATTATAAATTCATGAGTGGTGAGAAATGTTGAAAGTCACTGGGGTGTTGAATTGGGTACTCTGTGTGGTGGATTCGTCACTTTAGTGAAGAGAGACAGCAGTGAAAGGCATTCAGAACTCAGGAGTGGGAGGCCCAAGTTTGAATGCCTGCTCTGAACAGGACTCAAGGCAAGTCACTTGCTTTTTCTGAAATTTAGTTTCCCCCTCTGGAAAATGAAGATCATATTAATCATGCCATGCTTACCAGACAAGGAGGTTATAAGGATTAAAATGAGATAATGTATGTGAAAGTACTTTGCAAATTGTAAAACACTATCTATTATTCAAATATTCAGTGGATGCTATTTTTGCGGCTGCCCAGCCTGCTTAGATTTTACTGAAGGGAAATTTATGAACAATTAAAGCATCATTCTCAGGGATTTTTTGTGTGCACAAAGCAACTGTAGCTTAGCACCTGTAAATATTATTGTTCCCCTGTTTCTCTCTAACACAATTCAGACAGACTCCTATGCATCATGAACCTTTAGGAAGTCTAGTTCTCCCTGAAACACTACTCTTTCTTGCCACACTACTGTACTAAATGATTATATGATTGCTGTTGTCAAAAACCTTGAAGAAAAATAGAATTGTTTACAGCAGTGTTATTAAAGGCAGATGGCTGATCTAATTTCCTGAACTTTCAGGACTCCAACCACTGCAATTTAATTTAAATAAAATGAAGACCAGGCAGAATGCATTATGATATATTGATAATGTATGCAGACACAGGTGGACATAAGGAACTATTTTGATAAAAATTCATATAATGGATGCAGATCAGAGCCCCTGAACAAGCTAGTCTGTCAAATTAAATAAGCTGTCTCCAGAATTTTAACAGCACTATGAACTTAACAATAATGATATTTTTACATTGTTTTGCAAGCAGCAGAGTTGGAAAAGAAAATAAATAATATATAATGATTTCCATACATCATACCTTATTTAGAGCTAGAGAATAAAGTACTAAGGTCAAATTATTTCAAATGCTCACGTGGAGTTTTTAGCAGGGGAGTCTTCTGTGTTTCAGACAACAAAATCTTTAACCTGGATAAACTAGTGACTGTGGTTTTTGTACTGCGACCCTGGGGGTGATTTTACTCTTCTTCCACTTGATCAATATTGTACTTAGATTAATTAATTTTTTAGTTCCCATTGATATTTCTCTAAGGAAGTAGTTCACGCAACCCTCCTGCTAATTTATTCACTCTGGTATTATCTCTCTGGTTGCAAAAATCTGTTTTATTGGAAAAAAATGGTGGGATACCTTAGGACCGCAAGCACTCTTTTTCTCATTTTGGCTATCTCTCAACAGTCTATTTTTCTTTTGTGACACTCTAGCCCTTAAGGATCATACCAATTCCCCACAGTTGAGCTATGTAGGAAACAAGAGTTCCACATTTCAAATTAAGTGGGCATTTCAACTCAGATATTCACTATTACTTCAAATTCATCTTGTTTAAATCTGACCACCTCATTCTCTATCACCCAGAAGTGGGTGGGACAGAGGTTAGTATTTAACTGGCATGTTAAGAAGAAGTATGAGAGACATTTCTAGCCATAGTTTAAAGCAAATCCTTGCTATAACTGGGCTGTAAGAATATTGTTCAAGATTTGTTTCCTATTGCTATTTGTTTCCTATTACCACAAACTTAAAGGCTTCAACTAAACAGATTTATCATCTTATAATTAAAAAAATCAGAAATCTAAAATGGTCTCATTGAGCTAAAATCAAGGTGTCAGCAGATTGAGTTCTTTCTGGAAGTTCTAAGGGAGAATCCTTTCCTTGCTTTTTTGAGCTTCTAGAGGCCACCCACATTCCTTGGTTCTTGGCTCCCTTTCCCCATCTTCAAAGCCAGCAATGTTCCATCCTGCTGTATCTTTCTTCTATAGTTATATCTTCCTCTAACGCTGACCCTCCTTTCAGCCTCCCTCTTCTACATTAGGGACCCTTGTAATGACATTTGTCCCACTCAGATAATTCAGAATAATCATTCCCTCTCAAGGTCAGCTGATAAGCAACCTTAATCCCATCTGCAACCTTAATTATCTTTTGTCATGTAACACAGTATGTTCACAGGTTCCAGGCATGGACATATTTGGGGGGTGGTGGCTATTCTTCTGCTTGCCAAAAGTCTATACTAAGATTTCTGAATCTGAAGCAAATCTGAGAGGTGTCATATATAGCACAATTGTCAATATCTGGTGCAAAATTAAATGTTTCTTCTCATATGAGTTAAGTGATTATAAAATATGGTCAGAAATACAACTAAATGGTTTCTTCCTGTTTAGATTTAATCATATTTATTAAGGTGTCAGCATGATGCTAACAAACTTGATCCTTTTGTTTACATCCATTTATCACTTGAACTACTTATTGTCTGTTGCATTCTTAAGGTGCTTACAATTCATCTTCAGATTGATAGATTCTCCAACTCCATTCTACCAATTGTTCTAATGTTTTACCATTGTCAGGAAAATTCTCTTAGTCTCCATGGAGATAGAAATGGAGATTAGGTAGTAAATAAAATCTCTTTAACCATGATTAAGTTAGCACATTTCTTACAAGTAATTAATCCATATTTTATTTTAAGCACCACGCTTGAAATCATTTTGGCTATTTTCCTTGAGATCTTGACAGTTTTCTTTCTTTATCCTAAAAATATTTGTCCCTTAAGTGCACATAAAACATCATGAAGAACATTTTTCCCCTCTATCTTTGGGTATTTCTGAGTGGGTCAACTGCCTCTTGCTTTTATTACTGTCATTAGCCTTAAAAAGGAACCAACAACATATATTTTGGCATTTTAATTAAGGCCATTTTAAAGTAAGAATACTTGAGGAAGTTTTAAGTAGGAACATAATTGTAGAAATAAGAAGTAAACCAACACTCGTAGGCAAACAATAGAAATGGAGGCTTCATCACTGGTATGTATACTAAAAAGTCTACTTTTCTTTGTGTTTTAGTTGTTTATTCAATCATCCATGGCTATATTAAAAACTGAATCATTAAGAGTGCTTAAATATAACAGGAGGATAATTTTTAAATATTTAGCACTGGAGGCATTTAAAAGGAAGAGATGTAACACATTTTACACATAGAGTGAGGTTGATAAAGTGGTGAATACACTGTGGAAAACAGTTTGGTGGTTCCTCAACAAGTCAAACACAGAATTACTGTATGACCCAATAATTCTACTCTTAGGTATATTCCCCAAACAGGTATTCAAACCAATACTCGTACATGAATGGTCATAGCAGCACTATTTACAATAGCCAAAAGTTGGAAACAATCCGATGTCCATTGGTTGATGAATAGATAAACAAAAAAATATGATATACCATAAAATGTAATATTATTAGTCATAAAAAGGAATGAAGTACTGATACATGCTATGACATGAGTGAACTTTGGAAACATTATGTCAAGTGAAGAAGCCAGATATAAAAGACTGCATATTGTATGATTTTATTTGAAATATCCAGACTAGGTAAATCTATAGAGACAGAAAGGATACAGGGTCTGGAGGGGAAGAAGGAATGGAGAGTGACTGCTAGTGTGTATGGGGTTACTTTGTGGGATAATGATTAAAATGTTCTGGGATTAGATATTGGTAATGGTTGTACAATCTTGTGAAAATACTAAAAATACTAAAAACCACTGAAAGTACCCTGCAGAGAGTACACTTTAAATGGGTGAATTTTATGGTATGTGGAATATATTAAATAAAGCTGTTATTTTAAAAAACAGTAATGTAGAACTGCCTTTATGTGAACCCTTGCAAAAAATGGCTGCTGGATATTGTCCTGGTCAGGTCTTCATGAGAGTACTGTGTAAATTGCTAAATATCATAACTTAAAAAAAAGTTAAAAAAATCAAAGCAAATCAAAACAAAAACCCAACAACCTAGCAGATGTTCTGAGAAGGGTCACAAGGAATTGGAGAACATAGCCCTATGGAGAAAAGTTAGAGGAATGTTGGATTATTCTAGTGAAGCAAAGCCTCTAGGAAAATATCCTCAAGAAGAGACTATGAGGCTTTGAGTATACATCAGTCAAGGTCCCAGCGGTAATCAGATGTCATGCTCACAGGTGTTCCCTGCAGTGAGTTGAATAAAGGGACATTTACAGAGATATGAGCAGGATTAAGGGAATTGACTAGAGATGGTGACCCACCTAGGTACTGACAACACTGGAGAAGGAGGAGGGAATGATGATAAAGAGGACAAGAGAGAGCATGGGGATTTGAGGGGGGGGCTACTGGACAGTAGCTGCCATCTTCTAATGTAGTCACTGCCAGAACTTCAGTGAAGCAGGGAGAGAGTTAAATACTCTGACTTCTTTCTTCTTCCACCCTGTAGTCTCTGGATGCGTGTCACCCATTGACTAAATCAAAAGAGAGAAAAGGAATCCAAGCCATAGAATTCAGCCTTTCAAAGAACAAAGAAAGGCAGAAAAGAGATGTATGTGTGTGTTTGGTAGAAAGAGCAAATTAAGAATAACTAACACAGAATGCCTACCCATTATACTCACAGCTTCCTTCTTAGAGAAGCTGAGGCAACAAACATCTGCATAGGCTCCATACTTTATATCTTGGATCCCAATATGCTGACCACAGCCAAAATGAAAAACCATACCAGTGAATAACATGTTGAGTGCTTACCACATATAAAACTACCACCTCATTTAATTCTCATATCTTAATAACCTATAAGTAACATTTATTTTATGATTCCATTTTATAGATGGAGAAACTGTGGCATTTGGAGATTAAGTAATTTACCCAATGTTGACTAGCTAGTAGGTGGATGAGGAATGATTTGAACTCAGGGAAGGAGTCTGGATCCAGAGTTATTCTCTAAACCACTACACTCACTGGAACAGGGATTGAGTAGGACTGCATAATCCTGCCACAACCTTGGTGGTAGTTAGTTTAATGGTAGAGCTCTGCCTTGCAGGGGTGCTTTTGCTATTATATGGTGATTCGCCAATATAACTGGATATTTTCTCTTAGAGGAACTTGAATGCATGATACCGAGTAAGTCACCAGACTGTGAGGTTCAAAGAGCTAAGAGAAAATGAGTGCAGTTAGTGTGGAAGTAGTGATGAGCTTATTTATCAGTATGGATGAGTCACTACTGTGGGAAACAGTGAACTCTTATTGCAAACAACCAGAGCTGTTGTAGAGTTGACAGAACAGATGCTGGTCTTCTAGAACTACAATGCATCCTGAGCAAGGCCACATTCTGGTGAGGTCTGCCTGTAAGGTAAAGCTGATGCTTTACCTTATTTCTTAATTTCCTTTGGGTCTTTACAGTAAGTCCCCAGCAATGGAGGAAATGTGAATACACCATTTTTCTTGTATTCTAGTACAATACAACAGAGATGAGTTAATTATTTAAAGATATGAGGGTCTCAGGCAAAGAAGAGTCACTAGTCTTCCTCCCCCATATATTTTCTACTGGAAAGAAAGAGAAGAAATTGACATGCTGTAGTCTAAAAAATGTAGGTCAGTTATATGGGAATTGTACCATAATAGGCATGTTTAAGGAAGCATATGAACAAATTTCTTCTGGAGGAATTTAAAAATACTCCTTTCATCTATCCAGGTATGGTTTCCATGAGATATTACCTGAAGGCAAATGACTCCTCACTGTCATTCCACAGACCTGTGTAATGTCCCTCAGGAAGTTTTCATTGCTGTCTACAGGGTGAGGGAAATAAAGACAGTGGTGTCTCTGCCTCTCTCTCTCTCTCTCTCTCTCTCTCTCTCTCTCTCCTGCCCCATGCCCTGAAACATCAATATTATATTGCTTACTGTCATTTAAGACAGACTGTTTATAAACATCCTCCTTTATAAAATTATGGTAATAGTAGGTGATAAGAGATTGCAGTATTTTTTTTTTCTTTTTAAAATTCTTATGTGGCAAGACAAGAAGTTGGCAAATCTTCCCAGTGTCATTTTTTTTAAATGTCATTTGTCCAGAAATATGCAAATGATGGAGATGGAATAAGAGAGAGACTTGAGAGTGAAAAAAAACTCTAAAAGAACTATCTGACACCATCAGAAAAAGCAACATAAAAATAATGGGTATACCAGAAGGAGAAGAGAGGGAGAAGGGAATAGAAAGCATATTCAAACAAATAGTTGACGAGAATTCCCTAAACCTATGAAAAGAACCAGATCCTTGAATCCAAGAAGCAAATAGAACACCTAATTATCTCAAACTGAAAAGGCCCTTTCCAAGACATATTATATTAAAATTGTCAAAAATTAACGACAAAGAAAGAATTCTCAATGCAGCCAAGGAAAAGAAGACAATAACATATTAAAAAAAACTCATTAGATTATCATTGGACTTTTCAGCACAAACTTCACAAGCTAGGAGGTAGTAGAAACAAATATACAAACTATTGAAAGACAGAAATTACCAACCAAGAATAATATACCAGAAAAGTTCTCTTTTAGAAATGAAGAAGAAATGAAGACCTTTTCAGACACACAAAAGCTGAGGAAATTTGCTATCACAAGGTCTGCATTACAGGAAATACTAAAGGAGGTCATTCTACCAGAAACAAAAGGACAAAAAAAAAATACATAACTGTGAGGAAAATGACTATTAGACAGACAGAAACAGGAAAGCACAATCCTTACTAAGAACAGGGTATTATAAGCTTAAATATTGCATAATGGTTAAAGGTAGGAAAAAAAACACTTTAAAAGGAGAAGACGACAACAGCTACTGCAACCTATAAATAAACGTATAGCATAAATAGGGATAATTTGAGACAACAAAAACAGAAAAGGGAAGGGAGTAAAGATCTAAATCTGCAAAGAGGAATGGAGATAAGGCACATGCAGAAGAAAATGGACTACTGTATATATATAACTTTGCTTTACATAAACTTAATGGTCTCCACATACACACAAAATCCAGAACTGAGACATAAAACATAAAAAAAGAAGGAACAGAGGGAAAAACCATAAAACCCCACCAAAGTAAAATAGCAAACAGTAAAACAAGGACAAAAAAAAATGGCAACACAGAGCTACCAGAAAACAAAAGATAAAATGGCCATAGAAAAGCCCCATATTTCAATAATCATTCTAAATGTAAATGGCCTGAACTCACCAATAAAAAGGCAAAGTAGCAGATTGTATCAAAAAACAAAACCTAACATATGCTGCCTCCAGGAGACACATCCCAGATCTAAAGATAAATATAGACTCAAAGTGAAATGGTAGAAAATGATACTCCAAGCAAATGACATTCAGAGAAAAGTGGGTGTAGCCATACTTATATCTGACAAAATAGACTTTTAGATAAAAAAAAGTAATGAGAGACAATGGACACTTCATAATGATAAGGGGACCATATATTAAGATGACATAACATTCCCTATTTGGATGCCTTTTATTTCTTTGTCTTGCCTGATTGCTATAGCTAGGACTTCCAATACTATATTGAATAATAGTGGTGATAGCAGACAGCCTTGTCTTGTTCCTAATCTTAGAGGGAAGGTTTTAGTTTTTCACCATTAAGTATGATGTTAACTGAGGGGTTGTCATATATGGCTTTTATTATGTTGAGGTACTTTCCTTGTACAACCATTTTATTAAGTGTTTTAATCATAAATGGATACTGTCTCTTGTCAAATGTTTTCTCTGCATCTGTTTATGTGATTATATAATTTTTATCCTTTATTTTGTTGATGTGGTTTGATCACATTGATCAATTTGTGTATGTTAAACTAACCCTGTGTCCTTGGACTGAATCTCAGTTAATCGTGATGTATAATCTTTTTCATATATTGTTTTATTTGATTTGCTAATATTTTGTTTAGGATTTTTGCATCTGTGTTCATCAGAGATATTCATCTATATTTTTCTTTTTGTGTGTGTTACTTTTACCAGATTTTGGTATCAGGGTAATGTTGGCCTCACACAATGAGTTAGGAAGTATTTCTTCTTTAATTTTTTGGAAAAGTTTGAGAAGAACAGGTATTAAAACCACAATGCAATATCACCCAATACATGTCAGAATGGTTATCATTAATAAATCAAAGAACTACAAGTGTTGGTGAGGATGCATAGAAAAGGGAACCCTCATATACTGTTGGTGTGATTGCAAATTGGTGCAGCTGCTATGGAAAACAGTCTAGAGATTTTTCAAAAAATAAAAATGGATGTACCTTTTGACTCAGCAATTGCACTTCTGGGTATTTTTCCAAAGAAAACTAAAACAATAATTTGTAAAGATCCATATATTCATGGTAGCACAATTTACAATAGTCAAGATATGGAAGCAACCTAAATGCCACCAACAGATGATTGGATAAAGAAGTTATGGTTTATATATAGAATGGAATATTACTCAGCCATTAAGAAATGAAATCCTACCATTTGCAGTGACATGGATGGACTTAGAGGTTATTATATTGAGTGAAGTAAGTCACACAGAGAAAGATAAATACCATGTGATTTTACTTATATGTGGACTCTAAAGAACAAAAATAACAAACTTATCAAAAATAGACTCAGAAATATAGAGGACAATTTGGTGTTGAGGAGGGGTTGGGGAGCTGGAAAAATGGGGTGAACGATTAAAGAAGTACAAATTAGTAGTTGATAGATCGTCACAGGGATGGGGAGCATGGCATAGGGAATGCAGTTAGCATCAATGTATTGGCTAGGTGAAGAGCCAAAGGAGAGAAAGAACAATTAGGGGATCATTTTATAAACTATATAAATGTCTAACCAACATATGGTATACTTGAAACTAATAAAATTAAATTAAAAAATAAAATAAAATTGAGAAGCACTGGAAAAAATTTAAAGAAGACATATAGATCGCCAAGTGACACATGAAAAGATGCTCAACTTCACTAGCCATTAGAGAAATGCAAATCAAAACCACGAAGAGATACCACCTTACACCTGTTAGAATGGCTGTCATCAACAGGACAAATAGTAACAAATGCTGGAGAGGTTTTGGGAGAAAGAAGCCCTCATGCACTGCTGGTGGGCATGTAAATTGGTACAGCCACTATGGAAAACAGTATGGAGGATCCTCAAAAATCTAAGAATAGATTTACCATGTGACTCAGCAATTCCTCTGTTGGGTATTTACTCTAAAGTCTTGAAAACTTATATCTAAAAGATATTTGCACACTGATGTTCATAGCAGCATTATTCACAGTGGCCAGGACACGGAAGCAACCTAACTGTCCTATGATAGATGATTGGCTAAAGAAGCAGTGGTACATATATACAATGGAATGTTACTCAGCCATAAGAAGAGATGAAATACTGCCAGTTGCAACAACATGGATGGATCTTGAGATTATCATGCTAAGCAAAATAAGTCAGACAGAAAAAGTTGAGAACCTTATGACTTTACAAATATGTGGGATATAAAACTGAAAGCAACTAGCAAACATGAGAAACAGAGACTCATAGACACAGAAAGTGAACTCGTGGTTACCAAAGGGAAGTAGGGGAGGGGGAAGTAATTAAGGGTAACCAGGGTCAAATATTTGGTGACAGAAGGAAATTTGGTGGTGAACAAGAGTGCAATATACATATGACATATTATTAAATTTTATATTAGAAATCTATTTGATTTTATTAACCAGTCACCACAATAATTTTAATAAAAAATAAGTAAAATTTGATAAAAATTTAAGAAAAATAAAAATATTGTTTGAGAGAAGTAAATATCTGAAAACTGTAGACCCAAAGGACCTCCTAAGGTCTCCGTTACCTGTAAGATTGTAGTTTTTAAAGCCTTGAGATAACAGAAAATCAAAAAGACTAGGATGGCAGGATGACTTTTTATTTAACCTACCAATATAAAAATTTAACAGGGTCTAACCATTTTAGACATAGAGGATAATTAGTGGAGATGCCTATAAGTTAAAATTTTGTATTTCTAAGTGGAAATGACAGTCTTAATGTCAAATCCAAAAATATGGCCTAAAGAATATCATATTAAAGGCCACAGTTAGAAGGCAATACTCAGTTCTGGAGACAGTTACGAGTCAGATAGTGTGTGATTCCATTGGTATGCAGCCATCGTGAAAGGGGAGCTAAAAATCATTTGAAGCAAGAATGTGTCAAAATGAAATTTTAAACAGGTCCAAAGGGAGTGTTTAAATGAAAAAAAAAATGCCTTAGATCCTTTAGATTGAAAAAACCCATAATTATTCCAAATACAAATTCATATGCAACCAGTACTTTCTGTTTTATGAACATCTATTTACATAGAATTATTTCAACATACCCAAAGCCTCTGCCAGGCCCCAAACCTTCTGTCCATAGATGTCGGTCTTGTTCCAAGCAAATGTATAGATGAGATTGATTGCTGCAGGAAACCACTTCTGTGTGAGTCGCCCTTCCACAGCCACTGTGAGGTGTACTTTAATCATCCCCACGGGAATGGTTGAATGTGTCAGCAGGATCCGTAGCAGGGTTTTATACCCTGGGGTGCGGCTGCTCAGGTAACTCAGCCTCACAAAGCTGGAAGGAATAGGAATCTCCTCCTGTACAACCTAAAATAAGAAAGCCAAATCAGCTCTTGTCAGTGGTTACAAGTGGACAAGGATACAGCATGCTTTGTTGGCTTAGAAACATGCCAAAGGAGAAAGTTTAAAGGGATCTATATATGTCAAGGTATTTGTTCTAGAATCTTATGAGGCTGCGTGACCATAAGTTTTGTATTTTGCACTGGATTTTTATAGGGACAAGGCAGCCAGCCAACCTTAAGGACTGCTCTCCTATTCTTCCATGCCAGGAAAGACTGTGAAAAGTATAATTTCAGTTTTCCACCAGTATTCTAAAAATTGCTTAGTAGGAGTTGGAGATCACACTGCTGAATGTCAAGCAATTCAGTGATATTGGCTCCATTAAGTGGCCTTTTTCTTATATGTAGCCATGTACAAAATCTTGTTTGGTATGGTAAGCCATATATAACAAAATCATTGTTGTAACCCTTATTCAGGCTAAGCTCTCTAAGAGGAAGTTCTCTGGGAGCAGGCCCAGCAAGTGATATTTTATGACAGAGATTGTGGATTTCCTGGAATTAGTCTTTACTGATGCCATCAAATTCATATTTTTTTGGAACTGTGGAATAAACCCAAGAGTCATATTCTTAATCAAATTTTGCTTACATATTTCTCTGTGCCAGGATGTACTCAATAGCTGGGAATGACTTTTTCCAAGGTGGCATCTGTGACTGAGAAGCAAATAACTCCCATTAACTCCTCTGCAACTTTTATACTAAACATTGATCCCAGGGTGAAAATGCTACTTGGATTCTTTAATTAATTACTATTATTTGTTTATTAGCACAGATGGAGTTAAATAGCCAAAAGTGATCACTAAAACTAAATCTTGTGTTCTGTGACTTTCAACTTTCAAAATACAGCTGAAGAAAAAGCCCATCCTATTTAATACATTTAAGGTGACAAGGTTAGTATGAATATTTCTGTGCCCTCATTCATTTTTAGTTCACAACCCTTTTCCTTCATTTCTCAAATGAGTACATATAGTAGAACTGATTGTCAAACACATGGTATCTCATATTGTCCAAGATTTCTGGTCATTCTTTTCTTTCTGAGAGCACAAATCCATTTGTCTATTTATTGTCCAATTTTTCTTCCTCTACGTTAGCTATTTAATATCAAAGTTGTCCATTGGCTCTATATCTTAAATGGTGGCAGAAGCACGATAGTGAAAAATAGTATGATGCTTACCACCTTAGTATTTCATTTTTCTAAGAAAACATAGACTCCTCAATCAACTTGAAAATTTTTGTGCTGAAAGAGACTCATACTCCCTAATGACATCTGTGAAGGGATTGGGATACCAATCAAATACACTCCTTAAATACTGTCTTGGTTTTTCTTCCTTTCTAAGGAAAAACAATGGAAAAGACAGGAGCAGTAACTCTTTGGACTCCTTTTCCTGTAGAGCACTATTTTTTGTGAGCCTTTCTTAAGTGGTATCCTCTGGGCACTGCTAATAGTTGGTGGGGATGTCATAATGGAAGAAAAACCAATTCGATCTTGGAATGTCTATTTACTTAAGCAAATTTTTTGAATGTTGGATCAGTATTACTTATGAATCCATTTCAATGGCTTCCACATTTAACTATCATTAATGTGTTTCTATAATGTAGTGAGAGAATTGTACTATGGATGTTTAAATACTTAATATTGAAGTGAAAATATTAAATGCTCAATAAGGAAAAACTTCTAGGAAGTCTAAAATATAAGAGTTCAAAAACATGGGTTCTTCTGACTATAAGGTTTGAATACTGAAAAGCAAAGATTTAAACAAAACTCATAGGCTTGAAAACTACCTTTACTAAATACAGTTAAATAAGAGAAATTGTTGTGACTTCTAAGGACAATGACAATGGATGTAAACTTGACAGTGGAAGAAAATTAGATTTTTAAAAGAGCTTTCATTTCAGAACCACAAATAGTCCTACCTTATTGATTATACTGATATCACAGTTGAACCAGCAAGTTTGTTCTTTAGAGTACAGTGTTCATTAGGTCAAGGTTTGGGATATAATTTTCATGACAGCTAGTTCATCTTGCTTTGTCCCATGGCCACAGATAGTGCCCTATTGTCCTAGCTAACCACTTTCCAAATGTGTGCCAGAGAACACATTTGAAGGCTTCTTTTGACAAATGAGGGACAGCACATTATAGGACTGGCAGAAGTACCAGGAAAAGGAATCTAGCCAGTACATGTTGTTGACAACCCCATGATACTATAATTTTATACATTCACATGTAAATATACTCACCTGCAGCTCAGGAACAATAGTTCCCCTTTCCGGACAGGACCCCCCAAATGATGTGAGTGGTGAAGGAAGCACAATAGGATTTGGGCTGATAAAGTTGGAGATATCGCAGGATGGTGAGTCTGATACAACTCTCTGCATGGTTACTTTCTCCACCACAATAAATTGATTCCAAGGCAACCAGAGTGTCCTCTTCTCAGACGGGAAAGGTGAGCGATCAAAGATTAAAATGACAGAGATACCACCAATGGCTACAAGATCAAAGCTGAAAAGGAAACATATAAGACAGTTTCAACCAAATGAACAACCAAAATGAAATTAAAGTTAAAAAAATAAGTAATTGTAGTGTCCTTTAATCCTTTAATAACACTCAACTATATCAATTCATATTCTTTATTTTATAAATACCCTCTAGCTAAATATTCATTCCATTAATAACTTCTTTTCACTATCTAGTAGACTTCTGGGAAAAAATTCCATATCACCAGTTGATATTCACCCAGAATTTGTAAACCAGTTTTAATACTATCTTAAACAAAATCACTACATATATTTCTGCAAAGCCAAATTTGACATCATTATGCCTTATTCTAGAGATAACTGAAAGATGACCATTTAACACTCAACAACATCTTTAATATAATGCATTACTCATCCTCAAAAAAACTCTCATGATGTAATTCAAGAAAAGTAAAAAGCCAAAAGGTTAAATATCTTGTTCAGTATCACAAAGGTAGTGTCAGAAACCTGATGGTGTCTTTGAGATGGCATTTGGAGAAAGATGCTGAGGAAAATTGTTCAGTGAAATTTGCTTGAACAATACCATGTCTGAACCCTCCACATTTGGCTACCTACTTTGGCTCCTGACTGTGCTTTAACTCTACATTTAGGATTTTTGTTTCCATCTAGAATGCCTCTTGATTTTCTTTTATAAGACAGCTTGTAATGGACCCTGTTAATCTTCACCAATGACTCCTTTCATATCTCTGACAAAGCAAGACTATCTCTTCTGCAAGTCCACCTTTGACATGACTCTTGTATTGGAGCAGAACAGATTCAGGTTTTAGTTCATTCTACACTAGATGGTTCCACCTTACTTCTCTTGTAAATATAATGATATATTTGAGATAATGTACTTTAAAACATTCAAAAAGCATAAAATACAATATAAAAGTAAGATAATGATAAATTATTATCAGTATATCTTAAAAATGAATAAAGGGCGATATGATGCACCTTAATATTCAAAGCAACTTAAATCCACAGGAGAGAGATGTAAATAATTCCTTGCATTAAGAAAGATCTTTCTGTAAAACACTTTTTCAATGAAAAAATGCCCTGATAGGTAATCAGACTTAATTATGGACATCTCACCACTCCCTTCATATGACATGTATTCTATTTATTATACTATTACCAATTGTGTCTTATTGTAGAAATATTCCAAATAAAGATAAATGGACAGCATCAAAGGATGGCTAATACTGTGTATTTTATTGTTGCTTTTTCAGTCAAGTAGCTGTAATGTTAAGGCAGTTTCTAAAAAGAGGATTTGAAGAACTGCATTAGCTATAGAAAATAATCTAGGTTCAGGCTAAAAAAAGAAAACCCAAATGGCTTATAGTTTAAGATGTAGAGGTTGAATTCATGATAATACAAGAGCAGGTTAAGGCACGTATAGTGGGGAAAATTCAACATTACTTGTGAAGAGACCTTTCTTCTAGTTCACATTCTATATCACTTTAAACTTGTGTCTTTGGGCAAATTTATTTGCTTCACCCAAGCCTTAGCTCTTGACTCCTTAAAATTGAAGTGCTTATTTATTTGAAAATAAAAATAAATGCAAACAGAAGTCAAAATAACTATCCAAGCAAGAACATATGTACCTGGGAATTATTCTCTACTTCTAGAAAGATTAAGCAGACAGAGTAGGCTTCTTGTTTTGTAGAAAGAATGTGGTTTTGGCTTCATAATTCCAGCTCTGCCATGTTAACTGTGTGTCTGTGGGCTAGTTATATAGCTTCCATGGGTGTCAGTTTCCTCACTCGTAAAATGGGCTAATGTGCTCTATCACTTAGCTACTACTGTAAATGAGTAAATGAGATAAAGACTTAAGGGTCAAGCCCATTGTAAGGATTTAACAAATGTTAACTTTATTCTTAAATCAGATGTACTGCCCTATTAAATTTACAGATGATTTCTCTTATAGTCCAAACACACTCTAGGCCAGATTTTATTATCTCCATAAGCAGATATTGAATTTTATGTTCTCCTGGAAACTTCCCTCAGGCTTCTTGTGATGGTTAGTTTTCTATGTGTACTTGACTGGGCTATAGTACCCAATTATTCAATCAAACATTGGTCTAAGTGTTGCTGTGGAGCTATTTGTAGATGTGGTTAATATCTATAATTAGTTAACTTTAAGTAAAGGAGATTATCCTTGATAATGTGGGAGGGCCTCATTCAATTAGTTGAAAGACCTTAAGAGCAAAACTGAAGTTTCTCTGAGGAGGAAGGAATTCTGACTTAAGACTGCAGAGGTAGCATCAACCCCTCCATGAGATTTCAGTCTACTAGCCTCCCTAGGTTTTGGATTTACCAATCCCCACAATCACATAAACCAATTACTTGAGATCTCTCCCTCTCTCTCTCTCTCCACACTGGTCCTGTTTCTCCGGAAAACCCTGACTGATTTCTCCTCTTCCCACCTAGCTGATACATACAGAAAATACTGCACGGCAGATTCATTAGTTGCCACAGAGGTGGAAGGTAGATCTGTGGCCAAAAACCCATTTGAACCATTCTAGTGCGAAATAGAATGCTCTCTGAACGATTAATTCTTTGGGATTTCTCCCACCACAAATGATCTTTTTTGGCATGCGTCATTAAAAACAGGCTATAGAGAGGAAAGGAAACATGGTGAAGTGAGAGACGTCCGCAATTCTCTCCCCTTGAAACAACAATAAGCTGAACATATAAAACTCAACAAAAAGCACCCAAACTGCACACCAGCATGTCTGAACATGGGATCTGTGCATAACAGATACCACAAGTATCTGCTGTCAGGCAGTGAACTGAGAGAAATAAAAAAAGCTGCATCTTACAGCCTGAGCTCCCTGTAGGGAGAGGGAGAGGGGAGAAAGTGCGGTGACTTCCCTGATCAGCCTGGCATGGGAGAGTTTGTGAGTTCCATGTATTTAGTGGCAGGGCTCAGTCATCACGGCAGAAAGCAGAGATATGGATGGCAGAGAAAAAACAGTTGATTTTTACCAGGCATGGTTGCAAAACCGAGGCTGAGGCACAACCCCGAACCCCCAACTCAGAGGGTCCCTCCACCCATAACCTCTGAGGCCGATCACCTAGGAGCCACAAGGGAATCTGAACAAATGCTACTGGAACTGTTGCTAACACTGACAGGGACTTACTGAGGGTAGCAAGCATGATTAAATACCTATAAGAAGGTAAAGGCATTATGTAAAGGCATTATTAAGGCTTTATATAAAGCAGGGATCCAACAGGCTTAGATGCCACCGACTGGAAAGCAAAAGAAAAGTGCTTTCTTTGCAGCAAGCTAAAGAGAGACCTTTATATAATAAATTTTCTTTCTGGAAAAAAAGCAGAATACATTTCCATTAATGTCCAGGTGGAGAAATAGTCCATTAAACACCATGAACAAGCAAAGGTGACAAGACATCTCAGAAAGAAAGAGGAAAATCTCCAGAAAATAAGCTTACAGACATAGAAATAAGCAACTTAAATGACAAAGAATTCAGGAAGGTACTTCTGAAAAAACTCAGTGAATTCTGAAATTAGTCATATCAACAATTTCAGGAATTGAAAAAACAACTAGATGAGCAGAGCAAAGAGATTGAAACCCTTGAAAAGACTACATTGTTTTAAAATGATCAAAAATCAACAACAAAGACAGAATTCTCATGACAGCCAGGGAGAAGAAAATGGTAACTAATAAAGGAAAACCCATTAGATTATCCTTGGACTTCTCAGTGCAAGCCTAACAAGCCAGAAAGGAATGAAATCAAATATTTAAACTAGTAAGTGAAAGTAAACCCCAGCCTAGAATAATGCATTCAGCTAAGCTCTTCTTTAAATACGAAGGAGAAATTAAGACCTTTCCAGACGTACAAATTTGAGGGAATTCTCCACTACAAGGCCTGCACCACAGGAAATTACTGAAAAGGGTCAGCTCATCTAAAACAAAATGTGAAAAAAAAATAAACCTTAATTAAGAGTAAAGTGAGGATCAGGTAAATAGAAGCAGAGGAGTGCAACCCTTACTAAGAACAGGGAATTATAAGCTTACATAATAAAAAGAAAATTGTTATAGCAAGATAGTAATGAAAGTTCAGCATACATAGGTACAAACTGAGATAATGATGAATGAAAAGGGAAGGATTCAAAGATCCAAATTCGCAAAGGGGAATGGAGATAAGGCACACACAGAAGAAAAGGGACGACTGTATGTGTGTATGTATGTATGTATGTGTGTGTGTGTGTGTGTGTGTGTATATATATATATATCCCCTTTACTTATTCGTAATGGTAACAAAACACAGAAGATTCGGAACTGAAGTATTTAAAACAAAGCAAAAAGAAAGAGAGGCAAAACCCACCAAAATCAGCTAAAATAAAGAACACAGACACACAAGGACGAAGAAGCAGTGGAAACACCAAGCTACCAGAAAGTAAAAGATAAAATGGCTATAAGAAGACCTCATATTTCAATAATTACCCTAAATGTAAATAGACTGAACTCATCAATTATAAGGCACAGAGTTGCAGAATGGATCAAAAACCAAAAAACAACCATATGCTGCCTCCAGGAGACACATCTCTGATCCAAAGAGAAATGTACACTCCAAGTGAAAGGGTGGAAAATGAAATTTCAAGCAAATGGCATTCAGAGAAAAGAGGGAGTAGCAGTACTAATATTAGATGAAATAAACTTCAAAATAAAAAAGATAAAGAAAGATACTGAGGGACATTTCATAATGATAAAGGGAATCATGCATCAAGAACACATAACACTTATTACTATATATGCTCCCAATCAGGGAGCCCCAAATATGTTAAGCAATTACTAACAGAACTAAAGGGAGAAACAGACCAAAATATTATCATAGAAGGGGACCTAAATACCCCACTGTCAGATATGGACAGATCATCCAAACAGAAAATCAATAAGGAAATTGCATCCTTAAATAACACATTAAACCAACTAGACATAAAAGTGATTTACAGAGCCTTCCATCCCAAAACAGCAGCTTATACATTCTTCTCTAAGGCACATGGAAAATTCTCAAGAATCGACCACATACTGAGACACAGAGATAGCCTCAGCAAATATAAGAGAGTTTAAATCATACCAACCATATTTTCTGATCATAATGTTTTGAAACTAGAGATCAACTGCAAAGAGAAATCAGGAAGAACCACAAATACATGAAGATTAAAGAACATGCTACTGAAGAACAACTGAGTCAGATAAGAATTAAAAAGAGAGATCAAAGGATAAATAGAAAAGAATGATAATGATAGTACAACATACCAAAACTTTTCGGACATGGCAAATGCAGTCATAACAGGAAAGTTTATATAATTACAGGACTATCTCCAAAAACAACAATGAGTCCAAATAGACAACCTAATGCTTCATCTTAAAAAACTAGAAAAAGAAGAACAAATGAAGCCTAAAGTCAGCAGTCAGAAAGAAATAATCAAAATTAGAGTAGAAATAAATGAATTTGAAAACAAACAAAGAAAAAAAACAATAGAAAAAATAAATGCAACCAAGAGCTGGGTCTTTGTGAAGGTTAATAAAGTTGAAAAGGCCTGGCTAGACTCAGTAAAGAAAAAAGAGAAAGGACGCAAATAAACAAAATCAGGGATGAAAGAGGGGAAGTTATGGCTGACATTGCAGAAATACAAAGGATCATGCAAGAATACTATGAAAAAGTACATAACACCAAATTTAATAACCTAGAGGAAATGGACCAGTACTTAGAAAAATACAATCTTCCTAGACTGAATCAAGAAGAATTGGAAAATCTAAATAGACCAATCAGCAGTACGGAAATGGAAACAATCATCAAAAACCTACCAAAAATTAAAAGTCCAGGACCAGATGGCTTCACCAGTGAATTCTACCAAACATTCAAAACAGATTTAATACCTATTCTCCTCAAACTCTTCCATACAATCGAAGACAAGGCAATACTTCCCAACTTATTTTATGAGGACAATATTACTCTGATACCACAACCTGGTAAAGATAACACAAAAAAGAAAACTACAGACCAATATCTCTCATGAACACAGATGCAAAAATCCTAAATGAGATACTAGCGAACCGAATACAGCAACATATTCAAAGGATTATACACCACGATCAAGTTGGCTTCATCCAAGGCACAGGGATGGTTCAAGATATGCAAATCGATTAATGTGATACATCACATAAACAAATTTAAAAATGAGAATTATATGATCATATCAAGAGATAGAGAAAAAGCCTTCGACAAGATACAGCATCCATTTATGAAGAAAACACTTAACAAAATCAGTACAAAAGAGAAGTACCTTAACATAATAAAGGCTATTTATGACAAACCCTCAGCTAACATTATACTTAATGGTGAAAAACTAAAAACCTTCCTTCTAAGGTCAAGAACAAGGCAAGTTTTTCCACTATCATCACTGTTATTTAATATAACATTGGAGGTCCTAGCCCGTGCAATCAAATAAGAGAGAGATATAAAAGGCATCCAAATAGGAAAAAAAGAAGTCAAACTGTCACTATTTGTGGATGACATGATTTTCTATATAGAAATCCCTAAAGACTCCACAAGGACACTAGTAGAAACAATAATCAAATACAGTAAATTCTCTGGATACAAAGTCAATGTTCAAAAATCCGTGGTGTTCTTATACCCCAATAATGAAGTGTCAGAAAAAAAAAGTGCAAAAAATAATTCCTTTTTCAATTGCAATAAAAAGAATAACATACCTAGGAAGAAATTTAAGAAAATATGAAGGACGTATATAATGAAAACTACAAGACCCTCTTAAAAGAAATCGAAGAAGATACAAAGAAATGGAGAGTGTTCTTGGATTGAAAGAATCAATATAGTTAAAATGACCATATTATCTAAAGCATTATACAGATTTATCGCAATACCCATCAAAATTCCATCGGCTTTTTGTAAAGAAATGGAACTAAAAATCGTCAGATTTGTATGGAAGCACAGAAGACCCCAAGTTGCCTAAGTCATCCTGAGAAAAAAGAGCGAGGCTCGAGGAATCACTCTGCCTGATTTTATATTATACTACAAAGTGACAGTAAGCAAAAACGGCTTGGTATTGACAGAAAACCTGACACACAGACCAGTGGAACAGAATCAAGAGTCCAGAAGTAAGCCCATATTTATATGGGCAAATAAGTTCGACAAAAACGGTAAAAACATACAGTGGAGAAAGGAAAGTCTCTCCAATAAATGGTGCTGGGAAAAATGGAAAGCCACCTGCAAAGGAATGAAACTAGACTGTTTCTGTCACTGCACAACAAACTTAACTCAAAGTGGATTAAGGACCTAAATATAAGACCTAAAAAAATAAAATGCATAGAAGAAAACATAGGAACTAAACTCAAGGACCTTGGACTTAAAGAGGATTTTATGAATTTGACCTTAAAAGCAAGGGAATTAAAAGCTAAAATAAATGAATGGGACTACATGAAACTAAAATATTCTGCTCAGCAAAAGAAATGTTTAACAAGGTAAAGAGACAACCATCAAAATGAGTAAATATATTTGCAATCAACACCTCCGATAAGGGCCTTATATCTAAAATATACAAAGAACTCATGTAACTCAATAAAAACAAAAAATGAATTATCCAATCAAAAAATGGGCAGTGGACCTGAACAGACACTTCTCCCTAGAGGACATACAAATGGCCAACAAATATTTGAAAAGATGCTCAATATCGCTAGCTATTAGGGAAATGCAAATCAAAACTACAATGAGATACCATCTCACACCTGTTAGAATAGCTATAATCAACAGGACAAGTAATAACAAATGTTGGAGAGGATGTAGAGATAAGGAACCCTCATATGCTGATGGTGGGACTGCAAATTGGTATAGCCACTATGGAAAACAGTATGGAGGTTCCTCAAAAAACTAAGAACTGATCTACCATATGATCCAGCAATCCCTCTACTGGGCATTTACCCCAAAGACTTGAAAACCATATCTGAAAAGATAATTTGTACACCGATGTTCATAGCAGTATTATTCATAGTGACCAGGACATGGAAGCAACCGAAGTGTCCTACGATAGATGACTGAATAAAGAAGCTGTATTTATATACATACACACACACATACATATATGTGTGTATGTATATACATATATATATGTGTGGTACACACACACACACACACAATGGAATATTACTCAGCCATAAGAAGAGATGAAATACTGCCATTTGCGACAACATGGATGGACCTCAAGATAATCATGCCAAGTGAAATAAGCCAGACAGAAAAGTTGAAAATCACATGATATCACTTATAATGTGGGATATAAACCTAAAAGCAACAAATGAATAGGACAAACAAACGGAGACTCATGGACATGGACTATAGAGTAGTGGTTACCAGAGTGTAGGGAGTAGGGGAGGAGGGAGGATGTAGACATGGTAAAGGAGGTCAAATATAGGGGGGTAGGAAGAGGTTACAGTGGGTAAAAGGGATCAAAATTATGGTAGTTGAAGGATACTAGACTTTGGGTGGCAAACACACAATAGAATGCACAGATATAAAATTGTATTGTACACCTGAAAATTATATAATTGCATTAACCAATGATAACCCAATAAACTTAATTTGAAATTAAAAAAACAGAATGGAATAGCCAGGAACCTTGGGACGATTACAAAATTGTAACATACATGTAATGGGAATAACAGGAGGAGTAGAGAGTTAAGAAGAGAACAAATATTTGAATAAGTAATGACTGAAAATTTTCCAAAATTAATGACAAATACCAAACTGCAAATCTAAGAGGCTTAGAGAACACCAAGAATGATAAGTGCCAAAAAATCTACATGTAGGCATATGTGCAGATTCAAGAAAATCAAGACAAAAAAATCAAGAAAAATGCCAGAGGGAGGGAAGAAATACCTACTTAAAGGGGACCAAAGATAAAAATTACATCAGACTTCTCTTCAGAAATCATGCAAGCAAAGGAGCAAAGCGAAATATTTAAAGTTTTGAAAGGAAAAAAACCCATCATCCTAGAATTCTGTATCCAGCAAAATGATCCTTTAAAATACAACGAGGAAATATAGACTCTCAGACAAACAAAACTGAAGGAATTTGTCACCAAGAGGCATGTTTTGAAAGATATCAAAAGAAGTTCTTTAGAGAGAAAGAAAATAATATAGCTCATGAACTCTGACCTACATAAAGAGTGTTAAAAAGGAATAAATGAAGGTAAAATAAAATCATTTTTATTCTTATTCTAAAAAAAACAGGCTATAAAGTTTTATAGTGCATATAAAATACCCAAAGAAGCAGACATATTTGTTTGGAGACTGTTGTCAATCCATAATAGATCAGACCTATTCATAGATGGAAAACTACTGCAACCTATGCAAATGCTTACCTCTGCTTGGTGGTATTGATAAGTGAAGAAACTCTTGCCTTGAGGGGAATTAAAGGGAACACTCTCTCTTCATCTTCTAAAGTTTTCCAAACAAAGTTCTTGAGACCTTAATGCTTCCTAAGAATCTTCTAAAAAGGTCATCCCTTTATCTATTTGGCTCATCACTAGCTGAAATATTTATAAACAGTTGTTTTTCCATACTTTAGTGAGCACCTGTTATCTAAGTTGAAGGTGGTAAATCATAGAAGACAAAAGCCAGATTACTTGGGTTAAACCTTTGGACTCTACCCTTATTAGCTGTGTTAACTTGGATACGTTTTCTCATCTGCCAAATGGGGAGGATGATAATAATGATTCATATATCATAACGTTCTTGTGAGGATGAAACAGAATGAAATCTATGTAAATGTCTGGCGTGTAGTAGATACTAATATCTTTGTTTTTCCTTTAGAATTGTAATTTTTTCCTTTTCTGATACTTTGACCCCTCCTAATTTGCATATCTATTCTCTTCTTACTTTAGAGGGCCCTGTATTTAACTCTCATCCTTCTTTCTGCTTTTAATACATCAATTTGGTCCCATGACCTAGACTTTTCCTGGTTCTCTAAGGAAAACTGTCAGTTAATTTGTGCAGATGATTATGGGGGTAATTATTTCTAAATTCCACATAACAAATTTGTATTTACAGGGACTTAGGGAGAGTCTATAATTTCACCACAAGCAATAAAACATTTATTGGGAACTACAGGCACAGTGGCAGACCAATGGGACTGAGAATTGGAGACAGAGGGTTCTTATAGCATCTTGCACATCACACTTTGTCTACTAGGTATCTGCTAATTACAGCCTTTCTATACTCCTTTTGCCCTCATGTATAGTTTCCTTATGATAGCTTACTTCTGAAATGTTCTTACTCAATCTGAGGTAGCAATGAGCAGAGACGTATAAATGGAAACTCTCATCACATTGTCACTTTATGTCTAAGAGATGACAGTGGGACAGTCTAGTTGGCATTTGGAGTACATATTTTGAATGCTGACACCCTTTGTAGATCCTTAGGGGAGAATTATTGCCAGAGGGGACTCTGGCTAGTATCTGTCATCTACATAAACCTAGTTTTCACAGTGAGCTCATAGAGGAGGGTCTTGGCATTTTACTTAAAACTAAAAACACAAAAATTGTACCTTTGTAATGTTTTCTATAAACTGTAAACAAAATTTTAAACTTTTTAGACATCAAATTTCTTTTATGTTCTCTTGTTAATATCAAATAATTCACTGAAAACTTTGCACACAAGCTAAACAAACAAACAAACAAAAAACCCGAGGGCCCATCAGTTCTCTATGAGAAGTCAATTGTCCCTGAGGGCATATTCTACTTAAAGAAATAATCCATTTCTCACTTTCTGGCATATGATTGGACATGCTGGTAAAGGAGAGGTCAGTTTTGTGTACAATTACTGGTGAGTGAACTACCAAACTTCTATCTTTCAACCTAATTGGAAGAAAGGTCCATTTGAATTACTAATGTGCTGATTATGGAATATTTGAAAGGATATGTAGTTTTACTGCTTATATATACATGTATAAGTAATATATATGTGTGTGTATGTGTGTATGTTTTTTTCCAGATGACCTGTACCCTGAGTTGTTCTGCTGAACTTGTTATAACAAATACATGGCTATTTAATAAGTAATATAATTTATATTCAAATAATCCTTATGATTTCCTAAAGTCTTAAAAACAGTTTGTTTTCTTAAGTAGGTTAAAAGTCTCCCTTATTATCTTATTTACTAATTTTTATAAGCAATTTCTTGATGGGCAATTGCAAAAATAAACAATTAACAATTCTAAATTGGTTAGGATTAATAAAGTTTAATTATAGGTTCTTGAAATGAGATAGTTTCTCACAGTGTGATAAAGCTCAAAGCCAACAGGTCTCTTTATGTCAGTATTGAAGTAGCTTGTTTGAGTATGACATTTTAAGGGTAGCCATTTGGAGACTAGGGCACCTAAAAGCCATTATAGAATGTTCCTGGGAGTCATAAATAGATAACTTTAATTTGGATGCATGGGCCTATTGACTAAATATTCTGAACAAATGTCTGTCTAAATGACAGCAACAAAAATGTTACTGTGAACAAATCCTTTTTTACAAGGAAAAGATTTTACCTAATGGTCTTTCTTCCTAGGTCTCAGAGAACATTAAGAAGCCCTTAGAGAGCAGCCTGGTGATCAGTGCTTAACGTTAAATCATTATAGTTATATAGACACCAAAGGGAATTGGTTAGGCTGACCATGCTTGTCAATCAGTTACAGCCACTAGTAAAATAGGCAGTCGAGGAAGGACACATTTAAAATAAACATTTTAATGTGGTTGAATTCTATATTTCTGGAAGAAGCCTTTGACACCTTCATTTCTAAAATATTTTGAGGCTGCCATGGAAAAACAGCCTAAGCGTTCTGTGGCTCCTTTATAACCTGTATCATCTCACTGAATTTTGAAGTTAGTTTTATAAATGAAATTAGATGAAGGCTAGAAAATTTTCCACATGACCAGGGTTTCAAGAAGACTTGAGATTATTAGTACAGGGATAGAAAAGAAATTTGGTTTGATTTAGGTGGGGAGTAGAGAAAATAATTATCACCAATGATTGTTTGAGAGATGGACAGAAGGAAGATGGGCTTACGAATATTGTATCACCTGAGCCTAAATTTCACTAATGGCTAGAAGTCAGTTTTTGGCCTCCAAAACGATCAGAAACAATATTGACCTACCTTCCATCTTGTCGGCTGATGGTAAACCCATAATCACTGTGGTGCAAGAAACTAACATTCACCCCTACTAGAGGGGTTCCATCTATGGCCACCACTTGGCCTCGAATCACACAAACACGCCTGCAACACAAGACCAAAGGCAAATATAAAAACATGTTGAAACTAGATTCTAGAAGCCAAGTTGGTGAAACTTTGGAAAACACGGTCAAGTATAACAAAGAAAACAATTTCACCAACCAGTAGTGACTACCAATAACATTTTGGGCAGGGTATGTTATGTTTTTACTCACTAAAATTGAGATTATGCTTGATATAGTTCTGCATCCTGATATTTTAAGTTAACAGTATACTATTAACATTGTCTAATGTAATTAGAAATTCCTTAAAACAGTATTTCATTATTATATAAAATAGCCTTAAAGTAGTATTACTTAATGTGTTTAAGCCATTCCCTATTTTAGGACACTTCATTTTTTCTTATTTTTTATGCACTGAATTTCTTATTTACTTGGGAGGGCATCCTAGTTACGACAGGATATTTTTCTGTTATTAAAATTAAAATTTATTACATTACTTAATACATAAATATATTGTAGATATGACTAAAGCCCCTGCTGACCACTTCCCTCCCAGTTCCTGGTCTTCTCCCCAGAATCAATCAGCAATCTCATTTTGTTATATGCCTTTTTTATGCATTTACATAATAGATGTGAATATTGTTGTTTCTTTATACATATTGCCAAATTGCTTTTTTGGAATAATTTTTTTAAGCATACTTAATTGGGTGAATTTTAAGAGTTAAAGTCTGCGAAAGAGACATAGTCTCTTGCTGTAGTACCCTATTTCTCTTGCCTAATTGAAATAAAATATTTCAGGAGGTTTTCCTTTAAACAAATGAGTTTAATCCTTATCAAAGAATGAGATTCCATTAAACTAGCCCTTAAACAGGGCTTTCACCCAGGGATACTGCCCACTGAAACATGTATACTTTAATCTCTAGCTTGGCCAACAACTTATAAAAAATTTCAGGAACTTGGCATGTAAGAGGGCTCAGTGACAAATCCCAACAAAGGTTTTTCACTGCTCTGCTGTTTTTGGGGGTGTGTGTGGTAGGGGATGTGAGGGTAGTTTTTCACCAGAGTCCAGTCCTAATCTTGGAAGCCCTGAGCTCTAGAATATGCATTTTATAGCTGGAGCTGGTAGGGTTGAGGAAGTTTGGGCAAGGTCAATGATTTTTCCTAGGGCATCAATGTCAGGTTTTTTACCAAGTGGGATTCAGGTTATCTAGGGAAGCTAAATCTTGGATTAAAGAGGGCCATGTTATTTGGGAAACATGACTTTGCAAAGTAACCATAATAATTCCACCCTGGTATTAGACATTCTTCAAACAGAATCAGCAAGTCAAGGCCATGTATGTATGTAAAGACTCATGGCCACAAAGATAATTTGAGCAAGAAAAAAAGTCTCTGAAAAAATAAAAGACAGTTATCAGCGAAAGCTTGTTTTATATGCTATAGCCAATAAACTTCACTACTAAATGGTATTGCAATCAGAGGAATTGGATATGTTATGCTAATAGGATTTATCCTGCAGTACCTAAGGCCTTCCTCCAACACAAACTATAAACCATTACACAATGTAAGCTAGTGTAACTGTTGTTATTAATGTTTTTGTGTATTGAGCTCTCAGACTAACATTCCTAGTTCTGATATAAATCAGTGGCTTTCTTCTTTCCAATGAGCTATTTTATGAATTCTGTAAGTCACAGTTCCAAATGGCACAGAAGTGGCATATTGACACTTGCTTTATCTTGTCTGAGCACCCCAATTCTCTTTTGGGGAGATTTTGAAATCTCATTTGTTTTAAGAGAGTAGACATTTGAAAGTCATTGAATTCTGGATTTTGAACTAATCCTGATAGATCTGGGCCCAGGTTTTAAGTCCAATGTAACAAGAAATGAAAATAAAAGGCTGTCTTTAGTTTTATACAGTAACATTTGAAGGTCTTTACAAAGCAAAATTTGATAAACTGGGTATAGATTAAGTATAAACAAGCTGAGCAAATCTCCTGCAAACTATATAGGGATTGGAGCCAAAAGGGCTGAGAAGAGACTGTGTGTTAGTAAGGCCAAACCATTGAAAATCAGTTAAACACTGCCCTAAGTACTGATGGTAGGGAGGTCATTATGAACATGTCAAGGTTCCACCAGTTAGCAAGGTAGCCTTTGCAACTATAATGCTCACCACCCAGGTGATTGCTGATTACCTATTAGCAAGGCAATTCTGCACTCACTCATTTTATTTGTTCACATTAATCTAGACATTGTGTCTTCCTACAGATTTACTAGGTTCAATTATTTTTGCTTTTATTTTTTCAAGCCTCGTTGGCATTATTTGTTCATGTTTTATGACAGACACAGACCTATTTCTTCTCTTTGTTGCTCTTTTATTTCCTATACAGCTTATATTTATGAAGGATCCAGGCTGGTGAGTGAAATTCTCATAAAAGTCATCATTATTCTGTGCATTTCTCTTGTATTTCTCTCTTCTTTCATTTTGTATCTCATTCTGAGTAGACTTGTTTTTTTATTCTTCTGCTCTTTAATATTCCTCATATTTTATGAAACACAGAGATTTGTGTGATAACTCATCAGTCATCATTATTCAAGACATTGTCTGCCTGTTATCATTCATTTCACTCTTCATCATTCATAAATAATGTGCAGACTTGTCTTTCAACTCCCATTTTTATTCCTCATATTTCATGATCCACACCAACTTACAGCATATGATAAAGCCCCATAAAACTTATTATTCTACATTTATAGCATTGAACTCTCTTTGTAATGTATTAGATTTTAAATGTTCCAAAATTCTCTGTTTCTTGCTGCATTTGCTCCCATTATTTACACACCCCAAGTCATCCATTTTTCACAAAAATAACTCTTAGCTCCTTTTTTTCCTCAATTACTAGTACTTACTACAATCTTTGACCAACATTAGTCATCCTGTGTCAGTGTAAATTGTCTAAATTTTGGGACAGTATTAAAGTAGTCTTCTTAAATTTGCAGTAATCTTGACTGGCACTGTATACAGAAACCTAGAGAAAAATTCTTCACAGGAAAACTCTCCATTTCAAAGAGAAAGCTGGAGTCCACTTTCATCCCCTGGTTACTCCAGCCCCAGATAGCCGTTAGGAAGCTTTCATAAACAGTCTTGCAAGTATGGTATATTGTGTCACTTCAGATCAACTGCCATTTTGTGAACACCCAGCTTCTAAACTATTTTTTTTTTCAAAATTGTAGGTGATAGTCTTGTATCTGCTTTATTTTTCGTGGTTCATATAGCCACTAAAATATAGTTTCTCCCCTATTTATATAATTCGTTCAGATTATGCTTCCCATATCCAAGGCAGCCTGTATAATTAATCTTTTTCTTAGCTTAGATCCTTGCTGAAGTGAGGTGAGTATGTGGGGGTATGTTCTTGGTAGTATCACATTCCTACTTCCTGAGAATTTTGTCACTTCCTATTGTGGTACCTCCCTGTTGCAGAGGCTCTGGATTCTTCAAATTGTCACCTAAATGAGGTAGCCATACTTGGAATCTCCTTGGTCTGTCTTGGGGAAACATCTTGAGCTCTTAAAGTTTTGGTGCTTCAAACTACCCTCAACATGAGTCAGAATCCTTCAAGGATCTGGCTCTTTTTCTGAAATGTTTTTCAGTTAAATAATATACAGAACTCTTCTGAACTTTTCAAACTAGATGATAGAAGCTACTGTCTGGGCTGTCATGAAGCTGGTCTTGTACATGTATACAGCAGGTAAGTACCCAGTGTGACTGTATTTTGTTTCGGTGTGTGTATGTTTGCGCACTCTTAATGGCATTCCATCTTTGTCTGGGGCTCTCCTTTTTGGATTCAGATGTGGATGGGATGTTTTGTTTTCTTGAATCTTTAAAAACAAGAGCCTCTTCCTGCCATTGTGGGTTATAGCAAGATAACTTGAACTTAGATGGACATGTCCAATGTGAATTTAAAAACATGCATGGGGAAAAATCACCCCTCACAAGTGTCTCTTTTCCTGTTCTTTGGAGGATACAGGCTGCTGCCAAGCTGTCTACTTGCTGTCACTTTTCTAAAGCAGCAACCCAGGAAGAATTGCTTTTCTCTTTAACTAAATGCTGAATCTTCTTGGTGTTTGGAGTTTGATCTGAGGATCAGCGCAACATGAGAAATACAAGTCAGAATACACTTTACTAAGAGGCTTGCTTATTCAACTAACAAGCTGTTTTTTAGACAGTTCTGATGCAGAAGGCCTAATTCATTCTATATTTGATATTTTCATGGCATAGTCAATTATCCCTAGCCTTCGATATACTCTTGGTTTCATTCTTCTCTTTTCTTCTTTGTTGTCTTTTTTGCTCTGTGTCAAATTTCCAATATTCATTAAACACTGCAGGCAAAAACATTAACCTCAAGCACAAAAGTTGGTTTATAAAACAAGGCTGAAAACTAAATTTCTGAAAAAAGATGTAATTTACAGTATTGTATTTCTGATTAAAATCTTTTGTAAAGGAAATGAGATTCAGGGCTAGGGAAGTTACAGCTATTTGCTTTTGTTGCTAACAGGAGCATAAGCATCCTTGGAAGGGTAACACTCAAAATTCAAGACCTGGGCAGCAGGGGATCTAAGCATCAGGTGGGCAGGTTAGGTAGTTTTCTCCATAGAAACAGATGAAAGCCTTTCCATCTCTGATAGCTCCTGTCAATAGATAGCATTGAGAAGAACTGGGCTGGAAGAGGCCATGTGACTCCTCTGCTCACTAGTGTTGGAATCATGCCCTGCAAATTCCTCTATGAGTTGTCATTTGGTTCAAGTCTCCAAGGGACAGAAACCTGCTGCTTATAAAGCATGGTTTGATGGTTCTCCTGACATCTTCTGTAGACTTATTATTATATCCAGAGTTGTAGATTGTGTCATTTGGGCTGAAGCACTGCAGCTTCTGAGGGCCCTATTAGAATGCAAATATCTCTGAGTGGCTGGGACAAAAGGGCATATGATATTCTCCTATCCTCTACCACAATGCAATAAATAAAGGATCTTCTCTTTACTGTGTAATTTTGGGGCTGGTGTTGGTCCTTAGTCCTTTCTCCTTACCTTTCTCTCCAATAGACCACTGTTTCTCAAACTTGATCATGCACCAGATCACCTGGAGGTCTTGATAAAACAGACTGCTGGGCCTTACATCCAGAGTTACTGAATTTTGAGAACCACTGCTTTAGGTAAAGCAAGACCAGTACATAGTCAGCCAATTAATGTGTAGGAACTGAGGAGGAAGGCATGGGGGCATAAACGATGTAAAGGCAAGCGAGTCCTCAACTGGTTCACAATTTTATTATTATGAAATCTGTGAGGCATGGCTTTTTAACTCTTCCAAACAAACCTCTGGGAAACGGTTTGTAAAACTGTAGTTTAGGGAGTCATGATGCAACAACTGTCATGATAGAGTGGAAGTTGGACTAAAAGATGGACGGTAAGGTCCCTTCAAATCCAGAGATAATAAAATGGAAAATGTTTTAACCTGATATATCTGTCCCAAACATCAATTTCTCCCCCACCAATATTATTCTCATTAGACAGCACCCGTATCTCTGTGCTATTGCACTTGTCATAGTCTGTCTTGACTAAGAGTTGTATATCTCTCCGTCCAATTGTTAGATAGTCACTCCAGGGCAAGGACTATATGATTTTCTTCTCTGCATTCTTTTCAGTGCCTGGTGTACACAGCACATGCTCGATAAAACTTCAGAGAATTTCAACTCAAATATTTTTTATGAAGTTGTGAGATACTTGCAACCTACCCTTATGGCACTGCTTCAAGGGTTTCATAGAGTACTTTGAGTTTTCTATGTGACAGATGTGATACAGTTCACTTATTTTACAAGCCAGCATTCTGGTGCATTATGACTTTCTCATCATGAGAGTTTGGTTTGATAACTGACTACTTTAGGGAATTAAATAATACCACTGTGACTGGGGGGAATGAATAAATAGTCCTCAAATGCTTAATTTATGAACACTAATCCCATTATTCCTTTATATATTACCATATAATTACAATTTGGTATTTCATAATTTATATACATTTGAGGGTTCTAATATTCAGATATTTGGGAGGTTTCCACCCAACAGATGCTGGTTTTTTAATATATGTTATCTAAGCTAGTACAGCACTTATAAAACATTTAATGTTATAGTATAAACCTGTTTTCATGTTCTAAAAATGCGAATGCAGTGAAATTTCCTATGCAAATTCAAAAAAATTTCATTAGTTTTTACTTAAATAGAGATGGCTGATTTAATCCAACACATTTGGTCACTAGCCCAAATAAATAATACCTACCAAATGGGTAACATTAAAAGCAGCTGGGAGTATTACCCATCAACATTCTAGGACTCTTGGAAAACTGGTGCTATTGAAAATGCAGACAGCTTTTTAAGCAGAATTATTTTCCTTATGGCTAGTGATGTTTCAAGTAAAATAAAATGGGGGCACTTATCCTGAGTTAGGGTGACTATTTTACCATCTGCCCTGGTAATTGCTTGTCAAAAGTAGACTTACTGTGGATGCTTGAGTTTCCCAAAGTAATGGGAAAAAGATCAAGTGTTTTGAGCCAATAGGAAAACTGACAACACAGTTACATATTCAGGACTGCATTAAGTGCCAGTTTGCTTCATTTAGACACCTGTTTGTTTGTTTGTTTGTCTGTTTTTAGGCGAGGCAACCTTTGGTTGACCTCACAGATTGCAAGGATCTTGTTAGTTTACAACCCCTCATTTTTTATTTTTTATGCCTACAGCACCCGGTCTTCCTAGGTGGTCTCCCATCCACGTACTAACCAGGCCTGGCCCTGCTTAGCTTCTGAGATCAGATAGGATTGGGCTTGTTCAGGGTGGCATGGCCATAGATGACACCTGTTTATTTTTGCCCAGAATTTGAACCCTGAAATATTTGCCCTGTAAGTCCTTGCAACTCTTCAATAGTCAGTCTCAAGTTTTTGCTTTTTTGGTTTATTTTTTGTTTTGTTTTGTTTTTGCCTGTTTTACACATTACTCAAATAGTTAATCTCTGTAATCAGCCTTATGGGGTTTTATTAAACTCATCAACCTTTTCTGTCACTTCTCTGTGAATCTTCCTTTCAAGTAATGGATAGTCACAAAACATAGGGAAATCTGGCTTGGCTGTGGCCTGGCCATGGCTAACTCTTCCCTCCACAGAGGAAAAAGGGTGGTCTAGCTCTGCCCACACTAGTTCTAACTCTGTCTTGCTAATAATCACTGTTATGACTTTTCCTAAGAAATAAAATTGCTCTAAGTCTCATTTGTTCCTTATTGAAAATGGGAATAATGGTTCTTCGTCCAATCACCTCACAAAGATGCCATAACAATAAATAAAGGCAATTGTAATTGCCTTTTGAATTGACTTTTCAAATTATATTCTATTATGTGTCCTGATATTTATTAAGTATATGGTATATATTTATATTAATACTTATTAAGTACTTATTACGAGTCATGTACTATGCCAGGTAGTTTCTTTATCTTATTTCATTTAATATTGATATAACCCTGAGTAGGTACAACTTTTAGCCTTGTTTTAAAAATGGGAAATATTCAGAGAAGTTAAACAAAATAGCTCAAGATAACACAGCTAATAAGTGGTGGAGTGGTGGAGCGCTTTTGACCTGAACTCTAAAGCGCCCAAACTGTATGCAGATCTATTTTAAAGTATAAAAAAGTGTGGCTACAAATGAAAAGAAAATGCCTACAAAGATGGTGCTATCCAGAGAACATCATCACCTGTAGCCATTTACCAATTGCTGTGCTCTATGTGCAGAGCGTGTAGTGGAGGTGAACTATAACATGCCATTTATTCTTTCTCCCAAATGTGCATTAATTTTGCTCTCTCTAGGGATACATTTAGATTATAGAAGCAACTAGAGACACTGTAAGCAAACAGTATGGCTAAGAAGTAGGTAATAAGGATTTGAGCCTTTTGAATTTCAATCCTAACTGAGCAGCAAGATAGATAAAATATTAGAATATATCTGTTTATACTGAGATAAGCTGTAGATAGCTACTGGTATTACTAATCACAATTATTAAGCATCTCAGAATACCTGAGTTGCAAAATACTACAAATAATAGAACAACTTTTTGAAGATTTGTGCTATAATTTCTTTTTATTCTTTGCTTAAGAGCATCGGAAAGAAGTTAAAATCACACGTTCTTTCTTTTTGGTACCTTTAGGTATGGACTACTGACTTCAGGAGCTAGTCGACACTATAAATCTTGGAAGTTTCAACACTTCATAATTTTTTTAATTGTGTTTTGAACATGTGTTTTCTGAACTTGAGAATTAGACAAAATAGTTGTCTGAAAATCAGGAGCTCCTGTCTTCACACACTTAACACCTTTCATATAAATGAGATCAAAGCACTTTATAAGCAAGTAGCAACCATCTTATTTCCCACTTAGAACAAGTGCAGAAGCGAAGGAGGTTGCTCAGGAAAAGCAACATAGGAAGACAAATAGAATCACAAGGAACCATGACCAAGCTAAGTCCTATTTGGATTCCTTTTCCAAATGTGGGTAGGTTATGTGCAGTACCCCGCTTTACAAGAAAAGGTGAACACAAGATAGATTTGCAGATGCTGATGTCTTAGAAAGAGCTTTCCCCAGTCCTTGGCTTATTCAATTTATTCAGCAATTGTTGCATTGTGTACTTATTGACCCCTAGTTGTCTATCTGGTATAAAGTTTTTCACATTCCTAAATGAAAAGTACACAAAAATCTGCCATTAACAAATAAACTTTGAGGTTCTTAACTAAGAATTCATGGAAAAGTTAAACACAAAACATATGGAAGCAAATTTGTATCTCAGCAAAATTATGAATGATTATGTTATATAGATATTCTGGGGGTTACTGGTACCTAGATGGAACTGGTAATTCCATGAATGCTTAAATGTTATAATAAATATTCTAAAATATAAGCTTTTATTACCTCTCCTTTCTCTTAATTCAAAATCACTAAGTGGTGTCTATATATTTGATTTCTTTGAGGTTCAACACTGATTGATGAAGACCTACTATTTGATTTTTTTTCTTTTCATGATTAATGGTCTAAGGATGTTGCTAATTTCTCTTTCTAGAGGATCTTCAGTTTGTCTGAAGTACTCAAATTTCTTCAGTGTACTCCTGTGGGACAGGAATCCCAACTGTTTATCAGTAAAATCTAGTACAGTAACCAGTATGCCATAGAGTCTTATTTCAGTGGGCTCCTAAAAGTTACCACCAGGCTCCTGCTTGTGTGACAATCTGTTGCATAAGGGTGTAGGTGGCAGGAAACAGTCATGCCAAGATCATCTATCATATAGATGAATGATATGAGGCCACTGCTCTAGTTGCTCTAATGTTACCTCCCCAGAGAGGCTTCCCTGGACCACTCTGTCTAAAATGGTCACCTGTGTGCCTAACCAATCTTTACCTCAATTGCCAGTACTACTTAACATTTGTCTTTTCCATTATTTTCAGCCTTCCTCACTAGACTATAAGGGGAAGGCATACACTTTGTTGGCTATAGCCCAGAGCATAGGGCAGTGCCTATCACTAAATGAAAAAATGAACTAAGTAAACAGTATAATAGTTCATCAGTCTCAAAAAGTAAAATGATTAATCTTTCTCAATGTGAATCGTATTGAAAGAAATTGTCAGATATATCATTATAAATGATGTCAAAATATCAATAATGGGAATTTTTTCATTGTGGTAAATGGGAAATTTTTAAATGACTGTTTTTTTCCTCTTGAATTCATGTTTAATAAAACATTTTAAAAAGTTTATTAGGGTGACACTGGTTAATACAATTATATAATTTTCAGGTATACATTATAATTTGACATCAATATATTCTATTGTGTGATTACCACCCAGAGTCCAGTTTTCTTCAGCTACCATATATTTGACTCCATTTAACCACTTCAGCCTCCCACAACACCCTTATATTTGACCCCCTTTGCCCTGTCTACCTCTTCCCTCCTCCCCCATCTCCACCCTGTGATAACCACTAGTCCATTGTCCATGTCCCTGAGTCTCTGTCCTGTTCATTTGTTGCTTTTAGGTTTATATCCCACAAATAAGTGATATCATGTGATTTACAACTTTTTCAGTCTGGCTTAATTCGCTTAGCATGATTATCTCAAGGTTCATCCATGTTATCGAAATGGCCGGATTTCAATCCTTCTTATGGCTGAGTAATATTCCACTGTATTTATGTAATAGAACTTCTATTTTTAAAATTTTTAATTAAATTTATTAGAGTAACATTGGTTAATACAATTATATAATTTTCAGGTGTACATTATAATTTGACATCTGTATATTCTATTGTGTTTACCACCCAAAGTCCAGTTTCCTTCAGTTACCTTATATTTGATCCCCTTTACCCACTTGAACCTCCACCTAAACTTTATATTTGGCCCCCTTTACCCCATCTACCTCCCCACTCCTCTCTCAACCCACTAGTAACCACTAGTCCATAATCATCTGGTAACAACTAGCCTATAGTCCATGTCCATGAGTCTCTGTTTGTTTGTCCTGTTCATTTGTTGCTTTTAGGTTTATATCCTACATATAAATGATATCATGTGATTTTCAATGTTTTCTGTCTGGCTTATTTCGCTTAGAATAATTATCTCAAGGTCCATCCATGTTGTCGCAAATGGCAGTATTTCATCCCTTCTTATGGCTGAGTAATATTCCATTGTATATATGTACCACTGCTTCTTTAGCCAATCATCTATCGTAGGACACTTCAGTTGCTTCCATGTCCTGGCCACTGTGAATAATGCTGCTATGAACATCAGTGTGCAAATATCTTTTAGATATGGGTTTTCAAGACTTTGGGGTAAATGCCTAGTCGAGGGATTGCTGGATCATATGGTAGATCAATTCTTAGTTTTTTGAGGAAATTCCATACTGTTTTCCATAGTGGCTGTACCAATTTTCAGGCCCACCAGCAGTGTATGAAGGTTCCTTTTTCTCCATATCCTTTCCAACATTTGTTATTCCTTGTCCTGTTGATTTTAGTTATTCTAAGAGGTGTGAGATGGTATCTTACTGTGGTTTTGATTGCATTTCCCTACTAGCTAGAGATGTTGAGCATCTTTTCAAATATTTGTTAGCCATTTGTATGTCCTCTAGGGAGAAGTGTCTCTTCAGGTCCTCAGCCCATTTTTGATTGGATCGTTTTTGTTGTTGTTGTTGTTGTTGTTGTTGTTGTTATTGAGTCATATGAGTTCTTTGTATATTTTGGATATTAGACCCTTATTGAGGGTGTTGATTGGAAATATATTTTCCCATCAGATGGATGTCTCTTTACCTTGTTGATGATTTCTTTTGCTGAGCAGAAGCTTTTTAGTTTGATGTAGTCTCATTCATCTATTTTTACTTTTACATCCCTTGCCTTTGAGGTCAAATTCATAAAATCCTCTTTAAGTCCAAGGTCCTTGAGTTTAGTTGCTATGTTTTCTTCTATGCAATGTGTTGTTTCAGGTCTTATATTCAGGTCCTTAATCCATTTTGAGTTAATTTTGGTGTGTGGTGATAGATAGCAGTCTAGTTTCATTCTTTTGCAGGTAGCTTCCCAATTTTTCCAGCACAATTTATTGAAGAAGTTTTCCTTTCTCCACTGTATGTTTTTAGCTTTTTTATTGAAAATTATTTGCCCATATAAATATGGGTTTACTTCTGGACTCTTGAATCTGTTCCACTAGTCCGTGTGTCTGTTTTGCTTCCAATACCATGCCGTTTTGATTACTGTCACTTTGTAGTATAATGTCAAGTTGGGCAGATTGATGCCTCCAGCTTCATTCTTTTCTCTCAGGATGGCTTTGGCAATTTGGAGTCTTTTGTTCTTCCATACAAATCTGATGATTTTTTGTTCTATTTCTTTAAAAAATACCAATGGGGTTTTGATTGTGATTAAATTAAATCTGTATAATGCTTTAGGTAATATAGTCATTTTAACCATGTTGATTCTTCCAACCCAAGAACATGGAATATATTTTCATTTCTTTTTATCGTCTTCGATTTCTTTTAATAGGGTCTTGTAGTTTTCATTATATAGGTTCTTCACTTGTTTCGTTAAATTTATTCCTAGGTATATTATTTTTTTGTTGTTGAAATTGCAAAGGATATTATTTTTTCCACTTCTTTTTCTTATACTTCATTATTAGAGCATAGGAACACTATTGATTTTTGAACATTGGTTATGTATCCAGAGACTTCACTGTATTTGTTTATTGTTTCTAGTAATGTTCTTGTGGAGTCTTTAGGGTATTCTATATAGAGAATCAAGTCATCCGAAAATAGTGACAGTTTGAATTCTTTGTTTCCTATTTGGATGCCTTTTATAACTTTCTCTTGCCTGATTGCACTTGCTAGAACCTCCAATGTTATATTGAATAACAGTGGTGATAGTAGACAGCTTTTCCTTGTTCCTGATCTTAGAGGGAATGTTTTTAGTTTTTCACCATTAAGTATAATGTTGGCTGAGGGTTTGTCATAGATGGCGTTTATTATGTTAACGTACTTTCCTTCTATACTGATTTTGTTAAGTGTTTTAATCATAAATGGATGCTGTATCTCGTCAAAGACTTTTTCTGCACCTCTTGATATGATCATATGATTCTTACTTTTTAATTTGTTTATATGGTGTATCACATTAATTGATTTGCATATGTTGAACTACTCCTGTGCCTCTGGGATGAAGCCCATTTGATCGTGGGTATAATTTTGTTATTATGTTGCTATATTTGGTTGGCTAGTATCTTATTTAGGATTTTTGCATTTGTGTTCATGAGAGATATTGTTCTGTAGTTATCTTTGTGTTATTTTTATCAGATTGTGGTGTCAATGTAATATTGGCCTCATAAAATGAGTTGGGAAGTATTGCCTCCTCTTCGATTGTATGGAAGAGTTTGAGGAGATTAGATATTAAATCTTTGAATGTTTGGTAGAATTCACTGGTGAAGACATCTGGTCCTAAACTTTTACTTTTTGGTAGGTTTTTGATAATTGTTTCAGTTTTCATATTGCTGATCAGTCTGTTTAGATTTTCTAGTTCTTATTGATTCAGTCTAGAAAGGCTGTATTCTTCTAAGTACTGGTCCATTTCTTCTAGATTATTAAATTTGGTGTTATATACTTTTTCATAGTATTCTTGTATGATCCTTTGCATTTCTGTGATGTCAGTCATTTCCAATTTTGTTTATTTGTGTTCTTTCTCTTTTTTCTTTATTGAGTCTAGCTAGATGTTTGTCAATTTTATTTACAATCTCAAAGAACCAGCTCTTTGTTGCATTTATTTTTTCTATTGTTTTTTTTTTTTTTATTTCATTTATTTCTGCTCTAATTTTGATGATTTCTTTCCTTCTGCTGACTTTAGGCTTCATTTGTTCTTCCTTTTCTAGTTTTTAAGATGAAACGTTAGGTTGTTTACTTGGGCTCATTCTTATTTTTGAAGATAGGCCTGTAAAGATATGAATTTTCTTCTTACAACCACTTTTGTCATGTTGCAAAATATTTGATATGTTGTACTATCATTATCACTCATTTCTATGTATTTCTTGTTCTCTGTTTTTATTTCTTCTCTGACCCATTTATTCTTCAGTAGCATGTTATTTAATCTCCATGCATTTGTGGTACTTCCTGATTTCTCTTTGCAGTTGATCTCTAGTTTGAAATCATTATGATGAAAGAATATGGTTGATATGATTTCAACCCTCTTATGTTTGTTGAGGCTATCTCTGTGTCCTAGCATGTGGCCGATTCTTGAGAATGCTCCATGTGCACTAGAGAAGAATGTATAGGCAGCTGTTTTGGGATGGAAGGCTCTGTAAATGTCAATTATGTCCAGTTAGATTAAACTGTCATTTATGGATGTAATTTCCTTATTGATTTTCTGTTTGGATGATCTGTCCAGAACTGACAATGGGGTATTCAGGTCTCCTATTACAATAGCGTTTTGTTCTGTTTCTCCTTTAGTTCTGTTAGTAATTGCTTTACATATTTTGGGGCTCCCTAATTGACAGCATTGATATTAATAAGTGTTGTGTTCTTGATGCATGATTCTCTTTATCATTACGAAGTTTCCCTCAATATCTTTCTTTTCCTTTTTTATTCTGAAGTCTATTTCATCTGATATTAGTATGGCTAATCCTGCTTTTCTCAGAACGCCATTTGCTTGAAATATCATTTTCCACCCTTTCACTTGGAGTCTATATTTGTCTTTGGAGTTGGATGTGTCTCCTGGAGGCAGCATATGGTTGGGTTTTATTTTTTGGTCCAATATGTAACTCTGTGCCTTTTTGTTGGTGAGTTCAGTCCATTTACATTTAGGGTGATTATTGAAATATGAGATCTTCTTATAGCCATTTTATCTTTTTCTTTCTGGTAGCTCCGTTTTTCAATTGCTTCATTGTCCCTATGTTTCTGTTTTCTTTATTTTCATTGGTTTTTGTGGGTTTTCCCTCTGGTTCTTCTTGTTTCATGTTATATATTACAGTTCTGAATCTTTGGTGAAATAAAAACAGAGAACAAGAGATATCCTTTACAAATATGTAAAGGATAGTTGTATAAATACAGTTGCCCTTTTTCTTCTGTACGTGCCTTATCTCCATTCCCTTTTGTGAGTTTGGATCTCTGAATCCTTCCCTTTTCAGTCATGTTGTCTCAATTTGTCCCTATGTAAGATGAACGTTTATTACTATCTTCTTATAATAATTCACTTCTTATTATTTAAGGTATAATGTCCTGGTCTTAATAAGGATTGCACTCCTCTGGTTCTATTTGCCTGATAGTCACTTTACTCCTAATTATGTATTTTGTTTTGTTGTTATTGTTGTTGTTGTTGTTATTTTGTTTTAGGTGAGCTGACCCCTTTCAGTATTTTCTGTAGTGCAAGCCTCATAGTGGAGAATTCCCTTAATTTGTGTATGTCTGGAAAGATCTTGATTTCTCATTCATATCTAAAAGAGAAGTTAGCTGGGTACATTATTCTAGTCTGGTAGTTCCTTTCACTTAATAGTTTAAATATTTGCTTCCCTTCCTTTCTGGCTTGTAAGGTCTGTGCTGACAAGTCCGCGGATAATCTAATGGGTTTCCTGTATATGTTACCGTCTTCTTTTCCCTGGCTGCCCTGAGAATTCTGTCTTTGTCATCAGTTTTTGGTAACTTTAATACAATGTGTCTTAATGAAGGCTTTTTTGGGTTGAGATAATTGAGTGTTCTGTTGACTTCTTGAATTCCAAGCTCCAGCTCATTCCTTAGATTGGGGAAATCTCATCCACCATTTATCTGAAAGTGCTTTGTAGTCCCTGCTCCTTTTTCTCACCTTTGGTAATGCCCATTATTCTTATGTTTTCTCTCCTGATGGTATCAACTATTTCTTGTATTTCTCTTTCATTATTTTTCATTCTTCACTTTCTCTCTTCTTCTTTCTGATTTATTTCTAGATCTCTGTCTTCAATATCATTGATCCTTACCTCCATTTGGTCGACTTTATTTCTCAGCCTTGCTATTTCATTTTTCAGCCCTTGCAGTGTGTTCTTCATCTCCAGAATATCTATTCTGTTCTTCTTGGGGGTTTCAATCTCCTTCTCTGCTCATCTAGTTTTTTTTTTTTTTAATTCTTGAAATTGCTGACATGATTTGTTTTGGATCTCATTGAGTTTTTTTCAAAAGTGCCATCCTGAAGTGTCTGTCATTTAAGTCGCATACTTCTATGTCTGTAAGCTTATTTTCTGGAGATTTTTTTCTTTTTTTCTGAGCTGCTTTGTCACTTTGGTTGTTTGTGGTGTTTAATGGTCTATTTCTTTGACTGGGCATTAATGGATGTGTATTCCACTGTTTTTCCAGGAAGAAGATTTATTATATAAAGGTATCTGTTTAGCCTGCTGCAAAGAAGGCACTTATCTTTTTCTTTGCAGTAGGTGGCGGCTAAGCCTCTTGGACCCTTGTATTATATAATGCTTAATTGTCTTATTTATTTTCTTGTAGATATTTAATCACACTTGCTTCACTCAGTTTCAGTCCCTGTCAGTGTTAGAAACAGTTTCAGTAGCATTTGCTCAGATTCCCCTGGGGTCTGCGGTGATTGGTCTCAGAGGGTATCGGGGGAGGTGCCCTCTGTGTTGGGGGTTGGAGGCTGCAGCTCAGCCTCGGTTTTGGAACCAGGACCAGTCAAAATCAATTATTGTGTCTCTGCTGTTCCATCCCACTTCTCTGCTTTCTGCCGTGATGACTGGGCTCTTCTGCCTGCTCCTAGAAGTTCTGGCACTTCCAGGCAGGCTGACCAGGGATGTCACTGCACATTAACCCTTCTCCCTCCTCCTGCAAGGAGCTCCAGCAGCTACAAGAGGCAGCTTCTTTATTTCTCCAAGTCTACCACTTGACACCAAGGGTTCTGACCTGTGGTAGCTCTTATGCACAGATCCCACGCTCAGACGTGCTGGTGTGCAGTTTGCGTGTTTTTTGTTGAGTTTTAGATGTTCAGCTAATTGTTTCAAGGGGAGATAACTGAGGATGTCTCTCACTCTACCATGTTTCCCAGAATCAAAACATTTTAAATTGTAGAAAAATATTTATAGGCCCATATGTTAAAGGATGAAACTTCTTGTAAACAGGCCGCTCATTGTTCAAATATGCTTTGTATTTTTCTCACACATCATCAATAGCCTCCTGTGCATCAATTTTAGCACTCTTTCATGCCCACCTGCGTCAATTAGTTTCATCTCTATGTTATTGCTGAAAACTTCTAGTTCAGTCTCACTTCTATAATTGTTAAAGACTATCTCATTTGCTAGAATACCTCCTGTCTTACATCCATTTAGGTTACCTATCTGTATCAGAGCAGTTGAATTTGAGACCTCTTTGTTGGTGAGCTCTGAGCTCCCTTAGAAAATAAACCACAGAATTCATTGCAATTTGTAATTAATTTTTTTCTGTATTTACTTTATGTTTTGACTGTCTCTACCATTAAATGTAAGGAGAGTTCTGTGAATATGGGGACTCTTTGTTTTGCTTACCTTCATCCATACATTTCTTGGTACAGAGTAGGTACTCAGTAAATATTTGTTGAATAAATGAGTGAATATTTATCTTTACCGCTTTAAAAATGAGTTGATATCTGTATATTAAATTATATTAAGGATGGAATTGAACTTGATATCTCTTATGGAGGAAGTTAAATTCCTCAGTTACTCTGGAAATACTAACATTTCAATAAAATACATATTTGGAAAAACAGTAATTAGTATCTGTCTACTATAGTTATTCTTATGTCCTAGTGTATGTTCAAGACTAACAGGTTCTGCAGCAATGACCATCTTACTGCAAGGTTCCCCTTAACCTCACTCTTGAATAACTCATTTTACCATTCACAAAATTTAATGGTATACATTCTCAGCTCAACTAAGTGCAGAAAAGCATGTTCTATTAAACAAGTTATGATAAGTAATTATGGCTATTGCCAGGTATCATGAATAATCAAGAGCATGAATCAAGATTTTATTATTGATTGAGGTATAATAAATGAGAGGGAGGGCTTGAGTAGTAAAGAGTTTGCCAAGAATTCCATTCTCAAGGCATTTATAGCACCTCAATTTGTTCTGGGGGTATTGTCTTTGTTTTTTTTTTTTTTTCCATGGGATGGAATAATGACACATACCAAAGTAAGCCAGTTAACAGCAGTCTTCCCACTGACTTCCTGATATTGCTCTTTATTTCCTAATATTTCTTGGTTCTAAATTTTGGTTACAAGCCCACTGAAGACAGGATTATTGAAGCTTATGCAAAGTTATAAATGATATCAATTATGGGCAGGCTCTGACAACGGTGAAATGTCTCATAAGTTAAAAAAAAGAGTTCTTTGCTACTGTTATATAATCACTTCATCTTTCATAAATTTGTTCCTGTGATATTGGGAGAACAGTAATTCTAACTTTAAGCTGGTTCTGCATTTGGGAATTGACTTATTTGAGTCCCTAATATCATCTGAGTGTTCCAGGCAACCAAAATGATTCTTTCATTACCAAATATGAGAAGAGCACTTCAATATCACTACAACTAAGTCACTCATTCATTCACTCATTTTTAAACTACTTTCTGCCAGGTACTGTGTTGGGATCTGGGGATACAGTAGTATGGTAGATTAAAGATGACCACACATACTTTGTTATTTCTCTCATCAGGAGGTGGAATTTATGTACCTTCCTTTTAATCTGGGCAAGCTCTGTGACTGCTTTGACTGAAAATATGTAGCACAAGTACCACTGTTAAAACTTCTGGACCCAGGCCTTAAGAGACTTGCATCTTCCATTTTCTGTCTCTTGGAATACTCCCTCTTGGAACTCTGAACTATCATATAAAAGCTCTGACAATCCCAAGGCTGGCTGTCATGCCAAAATGAAGCCCAAATAAAGAGGCTGTATGTAGAAAGAAAGTTCCTGGATGCTGCCCAGCTGTTCCAGTCACTGGGTATAAGAGTTAACCAAGCTGAGAGATCAAACATCATGGAGAAAAGACAAGCCATCCTGGCCATACCCTGTCTGAATCTCTTACCTGCAGAATCATAAAATATAATAATAAAAATTATTTTAATCCATTATGTTTTAGAGTAGTTTGCTACACAGTGATAATCAAAACAAGGGAAAACAAATCAGACTTGGTTCTTGCCCTCATGGAACTTTTAAGTACAATTCAGAGCTAATTCTGTACATCCCAGTGTGGAGCAAGAAATTGAAATATGTAGCAGCTTAATAGAAACTATGTAGAAGAAACCTACCTATCATCTTGTTTATCCTTTTCATTTTGTAGCCTTCTAACAGTGCTGTTATGTGCTTAGTGCTGTACTAAGTTTGAGCCTAACTCTAGAACTTTTCAACTAGGGGTAGGCATTCTACCAGGAGTGGGCACAAGAGGCTGCCACAATTGCACTCAGCAGCATTGTTGCAAATTTTTAGATCTTTAAATTGTTCTTCAAATTTATTCTAAGTGATAAATATAATAGTCAAATACCTTTCAACATACACATCCTTCTCATAGAAAGTCAACATTTTGCTTCTACTATGGTGGGACCTGGATTATCTGATGTCATGATATTAAGCAATATCTATATCAGATATATCTGATATAGATATTGCTTAATATCAGCCTATACATGTATTTTGACATAGACTGATGTAAAGATCAAACTCTCATGGCTATAAAACAGACCAATGAGTTTGGCGAGACCTTGCTGTCAGTGGTATCACTTAACCCTGGTAGGATTTTGTTTTTTAAATACACTTCTCCATTAGTGATGGAGGGTAAAATGTGTGGCTTTGTAAATTACTATTGTCATTTAGTTAAACTCTTGTTTTTACATATTTATAAAAACTTTTTATATTATTAATAGTGATTAAATGCTTAGACACTAAAGATCAATAATACTTTTGTTCACTTATTTACATTATTAAAAAGTAATATGTCATACAGAACATGCAAAATATGTGGTTTACTTTGTAGTCAGGTTTGGAGCAGATTGAAAAAAAGAAAGAAACTCAGGCTACAGGGTAAAATGCATTTAGGAAAAAATAATAATTGAATCGGATTAATTAGAGACTCCACTATGGGCCAGTTGCATGTTCACAGTGATGTTGCACCATTATGGGGCACAAAAGGTACACATTCCATGTGCTTCTCATGCCAGTGCAGCAAACGCAGAATTAGAAAAGCTAGTCTCATTTGGATGCACACAGATGAACAGTTATTTAACTTGTATGTGTCCTTGTAACAGTTACCTGTATACCACTCTCTTTAGCTCTAAAGCCTTCTGATGGTGGCAACACTCAGCAGGAAGTCATCTGTGTGAGTCATGTTTTACCAGTAGGCAAATTAGCCCCTTGGCAATGCTTTCTTCATCTGCCTATTCAGCTATCTCTCAATTATGTGGCAAAAGCAAAAATAGAGTCTGGTTCACCTGCTGTAGCACATAAGTGTTCTAGATCTGTTTGAAGAGAGCCACCCCACAGTCAAGAATGTATAAGGCCCACAGGCCTTTCCAGGGTGAGCTCGCCCAGCTTTCTAAGTAGCTGAAGTGGCTCAGTATAATGGTTTAGAGTCAGCTCTCAGTATCAGTCTGTCGGGTTCAAATCCTGACTATGACACCCATTGGTTGTAACCTTGGGCAAAAGACTTATTGAAATGTCAGTTCTTGTTTTCTCACCTGAAATGTGGGAGTAATATTATCTACCATATAGGGTTTTTGTGAAGATTAAATGAGATAACACATGTAAAAACTTAGTACGAAACCTGACACATACTAAGTGCTCAATAACAATTTACGTGTAACAAAAGGCCCACTTTACCAATCATTCAATTGTGTTCTTCTAAGAAGAGAAATTCCCATTAGCACAGGTTTGAAGTTTGTAAATAATATCATTAAAATGTATTAAACTGAACTGGATTTTTAAACATCATTTAGTTTTTAAGTTTCTTATGTTGACTCAGATACCATTTATCTAGTATAAATTAGACCCAAGTCACCAGGCTTATTTAAAGACAAGTTGAAATGTGGCAACTGTGGTGTAACAGAAAGGTTATAAGAGTTGCTACAATACAAACTTCCTGGCTGTGTGGCATTGGGCAAGTTATTTAATCTTTCTGAACCTCAGTTTCCTCATATATAAAATACACCAATACAAATACCTACTTCTCAGAAAAATTGTGAGGTTTCAGTAAAATAATGTATATTGAGTGCTTTGTAAATGAAAAAGTGCTATATTGATAGAAGAGCTGTGACTATTATCACTTATGTGTATAATCGTAGATACCCAGAGTAACACTACATGTGTTGAATTTTAGAGGAAATATATTTTAGAGGAAAAATATTGCTTATCTTCAACCATTTCCCTTAGAAAAGACCTGTATCTTTTATGGCAAATTGGATATGTCTGTAATAACTGAGACCACTGGATGGAGGAGACTTGTCATTTTGAATTCAAATATGACTTGCAGAGCTAAATGATCACTTGGAACATTTTACAGAAAAATGAGGAAAACTCAATTAAACCAGGAGTAGGAGAAGGGCATTAATCACCATAAGGAATAGGTTTGTTCACTCTGTGAGTGACTGGCAAGTGCTGCTGAAGCATGAAGCTGAACTGTAGGGGTTGAAGTTTCTTCTCACTTTTCTAGGTTTATTGCTCAAACACTTTGCTCTGGATCACAGTGACTTGTTTCCTGTCTCTCTCAGGTACTGATTTTCTCCCTTTACTTGAGTTTAGTGAGTCTTTTAATGCAGCTCCATGTCATGGAGATTGTTATTTCTTTCACTTTTTTTTTTCCTTTTTGGACTGACTCCTCCCTAAGCATGGAGAAAGCTACAGAGTTAATGACTTATCATTACCTTAAATAGGAAAATTGGAATAATGTCTATTTCTGTTTCTTTCATTCCTCTTGTGTACAATAAATAAATTTACATCCTCTAAATAATTAATTTGACTATAGCCCATTTGAAAGATACCCCAGAGTTGTTATCGAGCTGGGAGAAATGCTTCAAAATGGAAATGACTGAGTCTCTTGGAAGAAGGCAAGCTTTGACTAAATCCCCTGGTAGAAAAGGCCTTTATTATGATGGACTGGGTTTTGGGTTCTGTCAAAGACCTAAAATGTCAGAACTGTACAATAATAAAAATAGTGGGAAAGTTTTAAGTTTCAATAACAGGTCTAGTATACAATCTGTGGGAAAGATAATGTTTTAAATTTCTATGCACGCTCTTCTTTTCCCTTTTCTTCTTTGTGTAGGTCAAGATTGAGTTGTAATTTTCTTAGATTGTCACTGATATCAATATAAGCTTTTGACTGAGTTTTTCTTGGAGACTGATGACACCCACTAGGATGTAACTGAATGAATGGGATATAGACAGAAGCCTGTGGACAAGTAGTTTCCATTTTTATTTTTTAAACTCCTGTTTGCAATAGTCTAGAAGCTAGTGAAATGTCAGCTTGTGGGCTGAACAAAGGAGGACATATTTAAGAGACCAAGAATGCTGACATTCAGTAACTTACTTATATCTAGTGGTAATTAGTAAAACATGTCACTGCTGAAGATGAAGCAGAGAATAACAATGAGCAAATGCATGTTATTATTCTTTAAATAAGTAAGCAGTTATTAAAAATTTATTCATCTAATGGATTGGACTTTGGTCTTAGGTCTTTCATGACAATTCATGCATTTACACTTTCCTAGAAGACAAATTTTTACAAGTCTTACATCTCACATTAGAAAATCAAATTCACCCAACTCTTTAATATAGAAATAAGTTACATCATGGAATAAAACTGAAAATTTAGCTTTTGAAATTCAAGAAGTTTTCAAAGGATCAATCCAGAAGCTAAACAATAAATTTGCAAATTATACTTCCATCCTTTTTTTTGTCATTAAAAGACCTATCTATATTTTACTACAAATAATACACATCATATATATGTGCATGTATATATGTGTATGCATCTTCTATGATACAGGAGCTGTAGAAATGAGTTATTTCCCTTAACTAATCAGTAAAAGATTGGGCATTCCAGATAAGCCTAAAAAAGAAATCAATATAGACTGTGTAGAATGAGAAGTAACCTCATCTTTAGTAGAGATCTTCCTTTCACGGTTAAGGAAAAACATGAGTAATAGTTCATTAAAGAATAAAATAAATACATATATACCTGCTGTCAAATGAGATCTCTGGAGGAATGACATGGGTACTGTCCTTGCCAATGAGAAATTTGATTCGATCATAGAAGAGTCTTGAAGTATGCTGAGAGAATATGGGTTGGCTTTGCTGAATGAGGTCAAGAGGATCTGGTGATCCCTGACAGAGTGGACTTATGTAGCAGTTACTTTGTTGACAACAATCAGGGTCCACACAGTCAGTCAAACCATCTGAAAAAAAAAAGGTTGAAATTTAGTTTCAAAAGAAGCAACATTGTTTATAATAGGCATAAATGGAGAAAAATCTAGAATATAGCCAAAGATAACTGTCAATTTTTGAGTTTAGAATCTGTTGAAGTCATATTTCTCATGAATTATCACTCACTCTAAGTTTATATGGCACATTGGTAAAATTCAAACTGTTTTGTTCATTAATCTTTCTTTCCTGAATTCTCTAGCATTAATGGGCTATATTACATTATTTAGCATTTGAATAGAGTATTCTGTTATATATCACTCTTTAAAAGTTCCTTTTTTCCTTAACAAGATCATCCTTCAGGATAGAAACTCTTTCTATAAATCATTTCGAATTTCTCACACCATGTATGAGCACATGATTAACAAATGCTTGGCAACCTGAATTTGTATTTTAAAACAATTTTCCCAATATTCTTGTCTACTGGTAACTATTAAAATAGAAATTGGTATTGTCATGGTGACAAAGTGTCTAGAGCAAGGCAAATGTGTAGCCAATTACCTGGGGAACTTATTAAAGATGTTTATTCTTGAGCTCCACCTATTGAATCAGATTTTCTTCAGAGCTCAGGATTATGCATACTTAATCTGGGTGATTCTGAAGCACTTTAAAGTTTCAGAACCACTTTTTAAAGCAATTTGTAGTAGCAACTAGAGCTTGTTTCTAACAGCAGTTATGTATTTGATGCAAATACTAATAAACCTCAGGTATATGAATATGATGAGTCACGCTCTTTCATTTCTTAGGCCTTCAAAATTCACTCTAGATTCCTGAATCTACAGTAATACCAAGAAAAAAATCACATAAAGCCTTCATCTTTGGTAGAAGAATGATGTGGGGCACAGGGGTTATGGGAGGAGGGGAGACCGTTAAGAAAGTAATAGGTGCAAAATAATGTATTAGGTGCTTGGGGAAGTAGAGTTTTATTAAAAAAGATCCTTTTCCTGTTTTCAGGGGCTCAGAGCTTAATAGGGGAAATAGGTGTCTAAAACAGCTGACTCTTACACTAGTTAAAAATGAAGGAAGAGTTATGAGTTACATACAAAGAGAAAGTGTTAGAGTGATTAACTGAGCATTATGAACACTTCGTTTCACACCCAATAAGCAAAAAAATTAAAGTCTTTCTAAGGTCCTTAAAGCAGACAAGTGGCTCTAATTCAGATGTTTAATAAAGGTAAATATAAAGACACTAATCTTGACTTGCAGAGGAATAGGGAGGTTCAGACATAGCACTGGCTCTTTAAGGCTGAGGATGAAAGTTACTGGCACCGGTTTCATGCAGTTCTTGTGCTAGCTCTCTCTCCTTTACATGGCTGCTCCTGAGGAGCTGGAGGGGAACATATAACAGCTGGCAGCCATGAAAGCCAGAAACACCGAGAGAGCAGGCATTTGGAACAGTAGCCCTAGGGCACCCAGGAAGTATTTTCCCCACCTGAGGATGTTTCAAATTTCCTGCACCATAGACATTCCTTTGATTTAAAATGCAGTTTGCTTCTTTCTGGCCTTGCCTGTTTGTTCAGTGTATTTCTGCCCCAATTTCTACTTCTCTGCATACATATTTCTTTTTCACTGATGACCACCATGGATTCGTTTCAATAAGAAGTATCCTTCTGCTCCTTTCTCTTCCCTCATTCAGAAGATTATATGAACAGATTTTCTATAGATTTTATATGCCACTACCACCTCTCTCACAAACCCATTATTTTCAGTTTCTTATCAGCACATTACCCATTAACTCTGCTAATTAAACATCTGGATGCACTTGAAAAGCTGGCAAAAATATCAGGATGATTAAGAGTTCTCTGATATTTGTAATTGGTGTGCAATATACTAAACAACAAAAAACTGCTTTTTCAAATGGGCAGTCACCTTTATCTTTGAATTGGTAACAAATGCACTAGTAATAATCAGATTGGGCATTCACAGGTTTCAACCTCTCAACCACACAATTCTTATTTTTGAAAAGAAATAGATTTGAAATATATAGTAATGCCCAAATGATCTTCAAAACTGGATTCTAAAACTAAACACAGAGACAATCCAAAATGAGACTCACATTCTCACCTAGTTATGTGCTATAAATTCTAAGCTAATGTTTCACATTTAATAATTACCTATTATATACAGCCGACCCTCTAAGGCATCTGTTTTCTGAGAGAAGAGCGAGACCTCTGTTGAATGAAGAAAGGCTACAGGCAGCAGACCAATAATGGCATGCAACTCTCAGATTATAATTCATAGGTTAACCCAGTACATGGGCAAAGATCTACTTACCAATTATCACATTGGATAACACCCATTACAGTATGTCTAGACTGTTATAAAGAAGTGTAAATGACAGCCACATTGCATGTGTGGGTTATTTTTCCTTTGGCTATTAATAGTTCTTTTATTGTTCTAAATTGAAAGCTGTGGCGGCACCCTCCTGAGAGCCAGGCTCAGGGTGTCAGATAGGGGCATATCAAATGTTAACTTATTTTACTTTTAAGACCTGTCCCTTTTAAAGGAATAAAAATAAAAGCTAACAAAAAAAGAGGGAAGTTAAATTGTCTTGAAGGACTAAACATGGCATTCATTGATTCTAGCCGTGCCAACCAGTTAGGGACTATGCCAGTTGGCTCAATTGGGGCTGAGGAAGATAAAAGACACTGTTTCTTCTGTATGTGATCAAATCATTCACTATTAAATTTTACCTACTAGAATAATGCCCTTGGTTGAAAGAAGAATTGGACCAAGGAATATAGATAACATATGGAAAACCCATATTCTCCGAATCCTTAAAATGAATTTCAAAATATACATCCTTTCAAGAATAGCACCCATATTATCATCTTGATAAAAATGGACAGCTAGATCAAGGTAGGGTATCCAAAAGGATTAGGAAACATGTATAGATTAGTTCACATTTGCCAGGTATGGCACTAGATAATTTCACATGCATTATTTCAACTAATCCCTGCCAAAACCTTGTTATATAGACACCCTCATTTTCATTTTACACAATTGGAAGAAATATGGGAGTTATATCACACCCAGTGTTCTGACTACAAATCACATGTTCATCATCGTCATGCAACCAGTATTACTTGTACTGACCTAGGCTAATGTAAGTATTTAGAACACATGAAGTAGTTACAGTCAAAGAACCAGACTACTATCTAATCTTGACTGTGCCACTTACAATCTATAGGATCCTGGACAAATCAGTTAAACTCTTGGATTCTCTTGCAGATGAGTTCCTGCATCTACTAAGATGGGAATAATAAAAATACCTACCTTATAGAGTTGTAAGGATCGTACAATAATAATCATAAAGAACTTAACATAATGTTTAATATGTACTTAGCACTCTCAATAAATGTTAGTTATTGCCACTAACCAAATTCTAGACTGGACAGACTGCAAAGACTCTAGGATAGTGTTCAATAGGTAGATGTCAATGGTCGACAGTGGCAGCTGAAATGTTCAGACTCATTTCTATTGCAGCTGTCCTGTCACTAGCCAGAAGGCAATTAACTTCTGTGTAGTATATTCAGCTCTCTGGAATGTGTTCATTTTGTGAAATTTGCTTGGATAGGTTGTCAGATAGATAGGATCTTATGTGGTGCTAAATAGGTACTATTGCCACAGTAAATCTTTTTTCATTGAGCTTCACAAATTCAAAACTAGTTTTCATTTGGACAAGGGCAGAATTGAAGCTTAACCTCTCAGCATTTATAGAATAGAGGGTCTGCCAAGAAAATTAATAATGAAAAAGAAATTAAAGTGCTGATCATTCCAATGACAGAGTTAAATAAAATCTTCTTAGGCATTTAGAAACTTATAAATAACAGACTATGATAAATTGTTCATATTTTTTTACTAAAGCAGGCTCCTACTAGGCATTCCTGTTAGCTTTGTTGTTGCTATTATATGTATTGAAAGTAATATGACCATATTTCCTTTGGAAATAGCCTATAATTCATTCCCCCTCATTTATCCAGACTGATTTTTCACTCAAAACCTTTTTCTGTATTAGCAAAAAGAAAGTGTGAGAGGCTCAACTGCACTTAGGACTTTGACCTGCTCAAAACATTGCTATTGCTATGACTACGTACAACTTACTTTTTCTGTTAGGAAAGTAAATTGTTTATATGCCACTAATATTTATGTCCTCTCAGTCTTTACTTGCTATCAATGGCTTCCCACACTACTCATAGTAAAAGCCCATGTCCTAGAAATGAGTTACTTCTGGTTCTTCACTGTCTCTTTGCTACCTCTCTGATTTTATCTCCTATTATCCGGCAGCCCCCTTACCCACTATTTATATGCCTGGAATGTTTTTCTCTCCAATATTAACATGACTCATCTTTCACCACCTTTAAGCCTTTACTCAAATGCCATCTTTTTAGTGAGGCTTTCTCTGACCACCTTATTTAAAATTCCACTTCTCTCCCACACTCTATCTTTCTTTCCCCTGATTTAAAAAAATATTTTTCCATCGCAATTATTATCTTCTATCATACTTTTTCAAAAACTTGGTTTATTGTCTGCCTCTCCCAGCTAGAATGTAAGCTCCATAAAAGCATGGATTTAGTTTTTTTTATTCATTGCTATTTCTCAATTACTTAGAACAGTGCTTGGTTCAAAGTAAGCATTCAATAAATATTTGTTGTACAACTGAAATGAATATATTATCGTAAATTTACCAAGAGAAAATAATAATTCAATTAATGTATCAAAATCAATGTTATAAATAGATTCTTTATTGATACCACAATTTATTACCCACTTTAAATTACTGTATTTCAAACATTATTTCACTCATTTTCACCCACCGCCTATTAGGCAGATGTCAATTATTACTAGTTTTAGTTGATAGATAATGTAACAGATACAGTCAGAATGGTTAACTGTGTTATAGAGTTTAGATTTCCCAACTTCAAATTGTATGTGGAATCACTTGTCAGTTTAACTCTCATAACTAAGTGATGATCCTTTAAGAAATGGATTGCTTGGAAATAAGGGGGAATATATTCAGAAAACAATACTGAGGAATATGCTTTCTGATGCTTGATCTTTTGTCCCAGTCAAATCTTAAGAGTAAATGTGGAGAGGGTGTCTGGCCTGCAAACAGAGCAAATGTTATCAATTCATTGGTTCTTATACTTCATTTTCCTCATTATTAAACACTGCAGCATGTTGGTGACATTCAAAACATGAAGCTTATTGATCCATTAGTTTATATGTGTTCATAATTCAACCTTGGAGTTAATTTCCAGGTCTAGGAACACTACATCATAAAATGGGCTTGAAAACAGCTATTGTTCTTTTGATCCCCAGTTTATTGCAGTATAATAGACAATTAGTTGTTCATACTTACATTGTACAATTCAATTAGTTTTTTTTCCAATTATAGTTGGCATACAATAATATATTCATTTCAGTTGTACAGCATAGTGATTAGAGATCTGTATATCTCACAAAGTGGTTAGCCCGCTAAATCAGGTATCCCGCTTCCCCCTTGCATACTTTTTACAACATTGTTAACTATTTCCCTTATGCTACGTTTTATATCTCCATGTCCATTTTGTATTTATCCATTTGTACTTCTTAATCCCTTTGCCCACTTTCACCATCCCCCCAACCACCCTCCTCAAAATATTCTATCATGAGTTTATTTCTGTTTTTGTTGTTGTTTATTTTGTGGTTTAGATTCCACATGTACATGAAATCATATGGCATTTCTCTTTTTTATTCAGCAAAATAAACTCTAGGTTCATTAAGGCAATATCATTTTCCATCCTCTTCCTTTTAGTTTGTGTGTGTCTTTTAATCTGAAGTGAGTCTCTTGTAGGCAGGAATTATAGGGGTCTTGTTTTCTTATCCATTTAGCTTCCCTATCTATTCTATTTGCGGTAATTGTTGGTAAATATGTAGTTATTAATGATTTTTATATGTTTTTTCTTCATAAACAAGTCCTTCCTACAATTCCTGTAATACTGGCTTGGTGTTGATAAATTCCTTTATTTATTTATTTATTTGTTTGTTTGTTTGTTTGTTTTTAAGTTTATTGAGGTAACATTGGTTAACACAATTATTTAATTTTCAGGTGTACATTATAATTTGACATCTGTATTTTCTATTGTGTGTTTACCACCCAAATGCAGTTTTCTTGAGCTACCATATATTTGATCCCCCATACCCACTTCACTCTGCCCCTTTTGTACTATATTTGACCACCTTTAACCATCTACTTGCCCCCTCCTCTCTCAACTCACTAGTAATCACTAGTCCATAATCTTCTGGAAACCACTAGCCTATAGTCCATGTCCATGAGTCTCTGTTTGTTTGTCCTGTTCATTTGTTGCTTTTAGGTTTATATCACACATATAAATGATTTTCAATTTTTTCTGTCTGGCTTATTTCGCTTAGCATGATGATCTTGAGATCCATCCATGTTGTTGCAAATGGCAGTATTTCTTCTCTCCTTATGGCTGAGTAATATTCCATTGTATATACGTACCACTGCTTCTTTAGCCAATCATCTATCATAGAACACTTCGGTTGCTTCCATGTCCTGGCTACTGTGAATAGTGTTGCTATGAACATCGGTGTGTAAATAACTATTCGGATATGGGTTTTTAAGTCTTTGGGGTAAATACCCAGTAGAGAGATTGCTGGATCATATGGTAGATCAATTTTTAGTTTTCTGAGGAAACTCCATACTATTTTTCATAGTGGCTGTATCAATTTGCACTCAACTAGCTGTGTATGAGGGTTCCTTTTTCTCTGCATCCTCTCCAACATTTGTTATTACTTGTCCTGTTGATTACAGCTATTCTAACAGGTGTGAGATGGTATCTCACTGTGGTTTTGATTTGCATTTCCCTAATAGCTAGCGATGTTGAGCATCTTTTCAAATATTTGTTGGCCATTTGTATGTCCTCTAGGGAGAAGTGTCTGTTTAGGTCCATAACCCATTTTTTGATTGGATCATTTGTGTTGTTGTTGTTGTTGTTGTTATTGAGTCATATGAGTTCTTTTTATATTTTGGATATTAGGCTTTTATTGGAGGTGTTGCTTGCAAATATATTTTCCCATAAGATCTTTACCTTGTTGATGATTTCTTTGGCTGAGCAGAAGCTTTTTAGTTTGATGTAGTCCCATTCATCTATTTTTGCTTTCACTTCCCTTGCCTTTGAGGTCAAAGTCATAAAATCCTCTTTAAGTCCAAGGTCCTTGAGTTTAGTTGCTATGTTTTCTTCTATGCATTGTATTGTTTCAGGTCTTATATTCAGGTTCTTGATCCATTTTGAGTAATTTTGTTGTGTGGTGATAGAGACAATGGTCTAGTATCATAGTTTTGCAGGTGGCTTTCCAGTTTTCTCAGCACCATTTATTGAAGAGGCTTTCCTTTCTCCACTGTATGTTTTTGGCTTTTATTTTGTCAAAAATTAATTGCCCATATAAATATGGGTTACCTTCTTGACTCTGGAATCTGTTCCACTGGTCTGTGTGTCTGTTTTACAGTCGCTTTGTAGTATAATTTGAAGTAACACAGACTGATACCTTGAGCCTCATTCTTTTTTCTCAGGATGGCTTTGGCAATTCGGGGTCTTTTGTGCTTCCATACAAATTTGATGATTTTTTGTTCTATTTTTTTTTTTTAAATCTGATGGGATCTTGATGGGGATTGCATTAAATCTGTATAATGCTTTAGGTAATATGGACATTTTAACTATGTTGATTCTTACAATCCAAGAACACAGAATATCTTTGCATTTCTTTGTATCTTCTTCAATTTCTTTTAATAGAGTCTTGTAGTTTTCATTATATATGTCCTTTACATTTATTCCTAGGTATTTTATTCATGTCATTGCAACTGCAAAAGGAATTATTTTTTCCACTTCTTTTTCTTACACTTCATTATTATAGTATAGGAACGCTATGGATTTTTGAACATTGACTTTGTATCCAGAGACTTTACTATATTTGCTTATTGTTTCTAGTAATGTTCTTGTGGAGTCTTTAGGGTATTCTATATAAAGAATCATGTCATCCGCAAATAGTGACAGTTTGAATTCTTTGTTTCCTATTTGGATGCCTTTTATACCTTTCTCTTGTCAGTTTGCACTTGTAGGACTTCCAATGTTACATTGAATAACAGTGGCGATAATGGACAGCCTTGCCTTGTTCTTGATCTTAGAGGGAAGGATTTTAGTTTTTCACCATTAAGTATAATGTTGGCTGAGAGTTCTTCATAGATGACCTTTATTACATTAAGGTATTTTCCTTCTGTACTGATTTTGTGAAGTGTTTTGATCATAAATGGATGCTGTATCTTTTCGTAGGATTTTCTTCATGCATTGATATGATCATATGATTTTTATTTTTTAATTTGTTTATGTAGTGTATCACATTAATTGATTTGCATATGTTGAACCACCCCTGTGCTTCTGAGATGAAGCCCACTTGATTGTGGTGTATAATCCTTTTAATATGTTATTGTATTCAGTTTGTTACTATCTTATTTCAGATATTTGCATCTGTATTCTTTGGAGATATTGTTCTGTAGTTTTCTTTTTTTCTGTTATCTTTATCAGGTTGTGGTATCAGTATAATATTGACCTCATAAAATGAGTTAGGAAGTATTGCGTCCTCTTCAATGTATGGAAGAGTTTGAGGAGAATAGGTATTAAATTTTCTTTGAATGTTTGGTAGAGTTCACTTGATAAAACCATCTGGTCCTGGACTTTTACTTTTTGGTAGGTTTTTGATGATTGTTTCAATGTCCATACTCCTGATTGGTCTATTTAGATTTTCCAGTTCTTGATTTAGTCTAGGAAAGTTATATTCTTCTAAGTACTGGTCCATTTCTTCTAGATTATTAAATTTGGTGTTATATACCTTTTCATAGTATTCTTGTATGGTCCTTTGTATTTCTGTGATGTCAGTCGTAATTTCTCCTCTTTCATCTCTGATTTTGCTTATTTGTGTCCTTTCTCTGTTTTCTCTAGTGAGTGTAACCAGGAGTTTGTCAATTTTATTAACCTTCTCAAGATACCAGCTCTTTGTTGCATTTATTATTACTATTTTTTTTTGTTTTCGATTTCATTTATTTCTGGATTATTTCTTTCCTTCTGCGGATGTTAGGCTTCATTTGCTCTTCCTTTTTTAGTTTTTATAATGAAGCTTTAGGTTGTTTATTTAAGCTCATTCTTGTTTTTGGAGCTAGGTCTGCAATGATATGAACTTTCCTCTTATGACTGCTTGCTGTGTCTCAAAAGATTTGATACGTTGTACTATCATTATACTTTGTTTATATGTATCTCTTGATTTCTCTTTTTATTTCTTCTCTGATCCAGTTATTCTTCAGTATCATGTTGTTTAATCTTCATGTTTTTGTGTTTCTTCTTAATTTTATTTTGCAGTTGATCTCTAGTTTCAAAGCATTATCATCAGAGAATATGGTTAGTATGATTTCAACCATTTTATATTTGTTGAGGCTATTTCTGTGTCCCAGTATGTGGTCGATTCTTGAGAATGTCCCATGTGCACTAGAGAAGAATGTATAAGCTGCTCTCTTGGTTTGGAAGGCTCTGTAAATGTCAATTATGTCCAGTTGGTCTAATGTGTCATTTAAGGATGTGATTTCCTTATTGATTTTCCATTTGGATGATCTGTCCATATCCATCAGTGGGGTATTTAGGTTCCCTACTACGATAGTAGTTTGGTCTGTTTCTCCCTTTAGTTCTGTTAGTAATGGTTTTACATATTTTAGGGCTCCCTGATTGGGAACATAGATATTAATGAGTGTTATGTGTTCTTGGTGCATGATTCCCTTTATTATTATCTATTGTCCCTCAGTATGTTTCTTTACCTTTTTTACTTTGAAGTCTATTTCATCTAATATTAGTACCCTCTTTTCTCTGAATGCCATTTGCTTAAAATATCACTTTTCACTCTGTCACTTTTAGTCTATATATTTGCCTTAGGAATTGAGATATGTCTCCCAGAGGCAGCATGTGATTTTTTTTTTTTTTGATCCAATCTGCAACTCTATACCTTTTTGTTGGTGAATTTAGTCCATTGACACTTAGGGTTATTACTGAAATATAAGGTTTTCCTATAGCCATTGTATCTTTTGCTTTTTGGTAGCTTAGTGTTTCCATTGCTTCCTTGTCCTTGTGTTTGTTTTTTTTTTTAAATTTTGTTTGTGTTTTGTGGATTTTCCCTCTGATCCTTCTTCCTTTATGTTATATACTTCAGTTCTGAATTTTTGGTGTGTGATTACCTTTACGAATATGTAGGCAATAGTTATGTACATATATTCGTCCATTTTCTCTTGAGTGTGTCTTTTTTCTGTTCTCCTTTGTGAATTTGGATCTTTAAATTCTCCCCTTTTCTGTCATTGTCATCTCAATTTGTCCTTGGGTGCACTCAATATTCATTACAATCTCGCAATAACAAGTCTTTTCTTATTGTTTAAGTTTATAATGCCCTGTTCTTAATAAGGGTTGCACTCTTCTGCATCTATCTGCCTGCTAGTCACCTTACTCACAGTTATGCATTATTTTTTGTCATTTCGTTTTGATTGGGCTGACCCCTCTCAGTATTTCCTTTAATTTGGGCATTGTAGTGGAGAATTCGCTCAATTTTTGTATGTCTGGAAAGGTCTTAATTTCTCCTTCATATCTAAAGGAGAGCTTAGGTGGATACATTATTCTAGGCTGGTAGTTCTTTTCACTTATAATAGTTTAAATATTTGATTCCATTCCTTTCTGATTTGTAAATTTTGCACTGAGAAGTCTGAGGATAATCTAATGGATTTTCCTTTATAAGTCACCGTTTTTTTTCTCCCGGGCTGCCCTGAGAATTCTATCTTTGTCATTGATTTTTGATAACTTTAATACAATGTCTCCTGGTGAAGGCCTTTTTGGGTTGAGAAAATTGGGTGTTCTGTTGACTTCTTGAATTCCAAAGTCCAGTTCATTCCTTAGATTTGGGAAATTCTCGTCAACTATTTGTCTGAAAATGCTTTCTAATCCTTGTTCTTTTTCCTCATCTTTAAGATTGCCCATTATTCTTATATTTCCTTTCCTGATGGTATCAGGTACTTCTTGCATTTCTCTTTTATTATTTTTCATTCTTTGGTTTCTATCTTCTTCTGATTTATTTCTAGATTTCTGTCTTCAAAATCACGGATCTTTTCCTCCATTTGGTCGACTCTGTTTTCCAATGTTGCTATTTCATTCTTCTCTTCAGTGTGTTCTTCATCTCCAGAAGTTCTATATGGTTCTTTTTAAGGGTTTCAGTTCCTTGCTAAAAAAATTCATTCTGCTGATCTAGTTGTGTTTTCAATTTCTGGTAGCTCTTATTTGCAGATCCCTTGCTCAGACATTCCTGTGTGCACATTTGGTGTTTCTTGTTGAATTTTAGGTGTTTAGTTTACTGTTGTTTCAAGGGGAGATATCTGGGGATATCTCTCACTCTGCCGTGTTTCTCTTGCCTACTTACATAATACTGCAATGAACACATGGATTCTCATGTTCCTTCAAATTAGCATTTTGGGTTTCTTCAGATAAATATGCATTAATGGGATAACAGGGTTCTTCTTTGTCTCTTGATAGTCTTTGTTTTAAACTCTATTTTTTTCTGGTATAATTATTGGTACCCCAATTTTTTTGTTCCTTTCTATTTTATTGAAACATATTTTTTTTTTCATCCCTTTACTTTCAGTCTGTGAGTGTCTTTCAGTCTCAGGTGGGTCTCTTGTAGGCAGCATATGTAAGGGTCTTATTTTCTTATCCATTCAGCCACCCCATCTTTTGATTGGAAGCATTGAATTTATTTAGATTTAAAGTATTGTTGATAATTATTACCATTTTATTATTCATATTTTTTATCTATTTTCCTTTTTTCTTCTTAAAGAAGTCCTGTTAACACTTCCTGTAATACTGGCTTGTTGGTGATGAACTCCTTTAGTTTTTTCTTTTTTTCTTATCTGGGAATCCCTTTATCTGTCCTTCAATTCTAAATGATAGCTTTGCTGGGTAGAGTCATCTTGTTTGTAGGTACTCGCTTTTCATCACTTAGATTATTTCATGCAAATCTCTTCTGGCCTTCACATTTTCTGTTGAGAAATCAGTTGATAGTCTTATGGGTGCTCCCTTGTAGATAACTAACTGCTTTTCTCTTGCTGCTGTTAAGATTATCTTTTTGTCTTCAACCTTTGGTGTTTTAGTTATGATGTGTCTTGGTCTTGGCCTCTTTAGGGTTATGTTGTTTGGGACTCTGCACTTCCCGGGCTTGTATGTCTGTTTCCTTCACTAAGTTAAGGAAGTTTTCAGTCATTATTCGTTGAGACAGGTTTTTAATTCCTTGCTCTCTTTCTTCTTCTGGTATTGCTATGATGCGAATATAGGTATGCTTTATGCTGTTCCAGAGGCCCCTTAAACTATCTTCAGTTTTAGATTATTTTTTCTTGTTGCTGTTCTGATTTGGTGTTTTCTGCTACCTTATCTTCTAGATTGCTTATTCGATCTTCTGCTTCATCTAATCAACTGCTGATTCCTTCTAATATAGTTTTCATTTTAGTTACTGTGTTCTTCATTTTTGACTATTTCTTTGTTATGTTTTTTAATCTTCGTTTTTATCTCTGTTAATATTTCACTGAATTCATCTACTATTCTGCTTAGTTCATTGAGCATCCTGATAACCAGTGTTTTGAACTCTGTATCTGATAGATCGTCTCCATGTTGTTTAGTTCCTTTTCTGAAACTTTGTTCTGTTATTTCATTTGGGAAATGTTTTTTCTTCTCCCCATTTTGGCTGCCTCCCTCTGTTTGCTTCTATGTATTAGGTAGGGCTGCTATGCCTCCTGATCTTAGTATAGTGGCCTTATATGGTAGGTATGCTGAGGGGCCCAATGGCACAATCTTCCCTGGTCAAAAGTGCTCCAGGTTGTCTCTTGTATGGTTTGTGTGTGCCCTCTTTTTGTAGTTGAGCTTGGGCTGCTTTTGGCTTATCAATGTGAGGAATTGACTCTCAGGCTGATTGGTTGTGATGGCTAGTTGTGATCAGTGGAGGAGTTGTGCAGGGGCTGATCCTACAAAGCAGGATTAACTTTAGCAGGGCTCTGGTGCTTTCCCTGTCTTCCCTTCATGTGTGTTATCTTTAGATGTGACCCTGGGTGGGACTCTAGCTCAGACTGTAGCTGGCCACCAGCTGTGTAGTATGGGGCCTCCTGGGAAGGGAGCTAACATAGGCCAAGTTCAGCTGCAGCCTGTGCCCTGCTTGAAGCCATTGGCATGAGCCACTAAGCAATCTGCAGATGACCACCACTCATTATGGGCTTGGAATTGCCTGCAGAAGCCAAGCCACAAACTGAGGTCAGCTGCCACTAGTGCTCGGTGCTGCTCAAAAGAGGTACACGTCACACTGAGGGCAGATGCTACCTGTTTAAGTTTTGTTAACTTTTGATAGATTTTAGGAAAGTCCACTGCATGAGCCAAGACAGACTGTTTGTATGGAAAATCCACTGGAATCAGCTTGGGTGGGCCCATACATTGGGTTAGGTGGGGTGTCAGTTAGTCACCAGGGCCCAGTGACTAGTGTTAGATACCTTGATAGAGACTCAGATATAGCACCTGCCTGGGGCTGCAAACTGGAAGAGAAAAGCTCAACAAAGGTACAATGCCCTCTCCCAGCACTTCTGTCTTAGACAAAGCTACCCCTCCAGCCCTCGCCCTGAAGCCAGAAAATTCAGCACCTTCCCATATGTTCTTGGTGCCTTTTGAACTGCCACTCCAGCACTGGAGCTCAGAGAAAGTGAGTTCATCACCAAGTTAAGTCCTTGCATGGGCCCCTTAGGAGGAAAGTCTGCCACTCCCTCAGCCTTCTGTCTCACTCTGCCTCGATTTCCACTGGTTTTCACAGCAGAGGTTGTGGGATCTTTTCTTCCTGGCACTGGCTGGGGATCCCGATGTGTGGCCAGGACCCCTCACTCTTCTGGGGGGCCCTCTTCAGCTGAGAAATCCCTCCCAATTCTCAACTATCACATGTGGGTATGGGACCATCCTGTTTCATGTCTCCACTCCCTCCTACCAGTCTGGAAGTAGCCTATTATGTCTGTCCCAAGTTGTATGCCTTCTGTTCAACTAGACTTCAGATGATGCCCAATGATGACTATTCTGTAGTTTAGTTGCAATTTTGATGTGGCTGTGAGAGGAGGCAAGCACAGTGTTTACCTACTCCACCATTTTGACTGGAAGCCTCCCCACTGATTTTTGATGCTGGTTTATTATATGCTAAATTTTATGTGGTGTGTTCCAGAGCTTTTATTCAGTTATATTGATCTGTCCTTTCTTATATCACTACCACTTTGTTTTAATTATCATAGCTTTAAAATATTCTTTAACATCAGATAGTTCTAGATTGCTCTTACTAGTCTTTATGTTAGCTATTTTGATTCTGTTAATATAAAGTCTAATCTTTTCTTTCAATTCATATGTGCATGTAATGTATAATGATCACATTTTCCTGAATGTGAAATCAGGACACATGATTAACACATGAAAATGTAGTCACCATAATGTTAAGTCACCTCCTCCAAGCACAGGGGTATGCACATTGTAGGTGCTTGTTGACTAAAGGAATAAAATAGGTCAAGGCATTTGATAGATTTGTGATTATTAAAGTAATTAGTTCTTACATATATGATATATAGATACCTTTACTTTTCTTGCATGTTAAGAAAAAAATCCGAAGCTTATTTGTTCTCTGTTCTATTTTTACTGTTCAAGCCACTCTTTGGTAGCTCTTAGACCAGCTATGTCACCCACATATTCTATGCAGCCCAATTAGGTAAAGAGTTGCAATGCATTGAATCACAATATAAGTAAAGTCAAAGCTGCAGGAAGTAGGAGCAATAAAAATGAGTACTCAAAGCTTATTAGAATGCAGAAAACCTAGCCATTCTTTAAATATCAGCTTTAATATGGAGTAATCAAGGAGCAGCCACTTGAAGCAACTGCTTGAAAGTAATATTTTTAATTGGGAAGATTTCTTAAGACTTACATTTTTAAAATTAGGACCACTTTTCCCCAAAAGAATCAAATGGCACTTAATTAAAATGTACACACACATACACCCATGCACAAACAAGTATGCAAATATTAATAATTAGTCATATTCAATTAAATGAACCCAGCCATTCTGGTTAGCTGGAAAGCTGAGGTCACCAAATGAAGGACATTTAACATATTTTTAGGGATAATATTTAAACAGTATAAAAATAGAATTATTGTCCAAAACATTAGTCATGGGGCTTTCAGAGGTTATTTAATCCATCTTTCCATCTCAAGGTAGATTTGAATCTACAATTACAATCAATATCATCTTAATCCTACTAAAGGGAAAATATGGTAAATGGAACTCTCAAAGAGCTTTCTCTCATATTTCCTAAAGAAATATAAAAAAAAAAAATACACTAAGCCCATATCAGGGTCTTTAATTTTTGATTCCCACAAAGATATACAGTTTTAAAGAAATCTTCAGAAGTCAATACACATTCAGCAAAATCTTCTATACCTTTTGTATCCATGTATACCACAGATACTGAGAATTGATAATTCATTAACCCATTAATATTTAATTCATCCATTCATTAAACATTTCTGGCTGCCTTGAGGAGACCCTGATGCCATAAAAATGCTTGATAACTAATATTCAATCATTTTTATCAAGCTGTACTTTATTAGGGCAAGAATCTTATTTTGGCTCAACCCTATCTGAATCAGAAGTTATAATTGCATAGGTTGTTAATATATTTTCTGAGCACAAACTTTTAATCAATACATCAACTGACAAATCTTTATTAGTACCATAAATCCTTTTTGGAATGAGGTAGACCACCTAGATTTACGCCCTGGCTCTATTGTTTCTTTGCTATATATTCTTGAGCAACTTATTTAACCTCTGTGCCTCAGTTTCATAATTTGTAAAGTGGTGCTAATAGTAGTTGTATCTCATGGGAATTAAATAAGATAATTCACATAAAGTACAGAGTAAACTCCAAATACAAGTGAGTTAATATTATTAGTGATTATACTGGGCATACAACTCTGGACTCTGGGTCATGCTTAACATGCAACAAGAAAACTATATAGACAGAATATAATTAAGTGCTTAATTGTATGGTGCATATGATAAGCACCATGGGAGATTGGGATGGTAAATGTAAGAATTTTCATGGGAGATATAGCTTGAGTTTGGACTTAAATGATGGACAGAGAATGAGGTTGTAGAGGAGAAGGCTCACCAGGTAAAGGAGCACATAATGAAAAGAAAGTAAAGAAAAGTGAATACGAGTCTTGGAGGGCCATAAAAGTCAAGTAAATAGTTGATCAGTGCAAAATTTAATTGAAAATTTTACTCTGGCTTCCCAAGCAAAAATTTTATTTTAGATAGCAGTAAACAGTCTCTTTAGAAAATGGTCTGCTATCTTAAGTTTATTGTATGTGTATGTTTGTGGGTGGGTGGGGGTAGTGGTATAGTTTATCATTTTTTAAGTAGTTAACGTGAATTATCGTGTTTAATACTTACAATAATGTTATTAGACAGTTAATATTATTATCAGCCCCATTTTGGAGATAAGAAAATTTAAGCACAGAGATATCAAGAAACTCTATCCAAATCACACAGCCAGTAAGTATACAACAGAGCTAGTATTTCAGCCCAGAAAGTCTAACTTCAGTGTCCTGTGTTCTTAATCATTAAGGTGTTTTCACTTAAAATTCATTAAGGTCTTATAACTTTTTAAGGTAAACTGCTAGCCAGGATGATTAAGGAGAAAACTCTTACATTCAATTTGGTGCTTAAACTAGGATTGCTACCTTAATAATTTCAGCTCCATGCTTGGACTTATATGACAAGTTATATAACTGTCTAAGCAGTATAGAAACCTGAGGAGTCAAATTTAATAACATAGTTTATTTTAAGCTAATATACAAAACTTAGAAAACTTTCTGTTAATTTATATTTCCTTGAGTAGAAAGTAATTGGAACGTGAGGATTTGTCTTTTGTAGGCTCATTCAGAGGTGATTTGTGCTGTTTTGAGGCCCAATTGCACAATGTATTAGATGATTTTGTTTGCTTGACTCAAATAGAAGTGGTCAAAAAATAAAATAAAATAAAATAAAATAAAATAAAATAAAATAAAATAAAATAAAATAAAATAAAATAAAATAAAATAAAAAATAAAATAAAATAGAAGTGGTTACCCTGAGGCCTTGGAGCCACATATGACTTTTCAGTCATTGTGTGCAGGATTTGAATTAAATATAAAAAAAATTCTGCTGTGAATTATCTTGATGCCTGTGTCCTTTGAAAGATATACATAGTATTACTAAAAGGTAGAGACACAAGAGGGAGCTCTAGTAGCTAATAACAAAGAAAATCATTTCACATTGTATATAGTGCAAGCTACACTAGCATTTGACAATTTAGGCATGGGTATGCTGATTTAATTTGGTATAGTAAATATCATAGGTATGGGAGGCAGCATGCTGGTGGTAGCTAAGAAAAGAGACTCTGAAGTTATAAAGTCCTGAATTGGAATCTTGGTTCTGTTACTTTCTAACTGTGTGACCTTGGAAAAGTAATTTACCATTCTCACTCCATACATTGATTTTCCCATCTATAAGTAGGGAAAACAGTATCTATTCCTCATAGTCTTATTGTGATAATTAAGTAAGATATAATCTTGTAAAGAGTTTTGAATATGGCCTGATAATAGCAAATTTCTTTTAAATTGAGTTTTAAAAATAGTATTGTTTATACTAAGGATTCCTAATTTTCACTCTTAGCCAGATTGGTCATCACTGTGCTAGAGGTTGGGCTATTTTTTCCTCATATGAACATTTTATAAATGACTCACCTCCATCATTGTCCAAGTTATCTCCACAAAGCATTTCCATGACAACATTGCAGCCTGTCCCACTCCAACCTACTTGACACACACAGTGCCAACCATTTTGATCCAGGGTACATCGCCCATTTCCAAAGCAGAGGCCTGGGCAACCATCTGAAAAGACAGCAGAGAGTAACAATCTTGGAGACATCAGAATGGAAGTGACCAACAACATTATGTCTCCCTATAGAGAAGCAACAAATCATCTGGACTCCATTCAGATGAAGTGTTGAATAAATGGAAAAGGAGCTTGCTTGCTTATCAAAACTTTCCAGGCAATTTGTTATTCCTTACTCTGCTGTGCTTTTCCTTAGAGAGAGCATTAAGCATTATTAAGGTTAACCCCAATTACCAATCTCTGGTTCAGATAGGATAAAAACTATGCTGGGGACAAGAAATGTTTTTTGTTTGTTTTTGAAAAACTTATTTCCTCATCTTGATCAAAACTGTATGGATAATATTATATCTAGTTATGGTCGATAAATTGGGAAAAGACAGCAGTTTCTATGAAGAGAAACTTCCCTCAGCAACTAGTTTGTGTGGATTTCTCCCTTGAGATGCATAGCTTTAGGAATTAGGTATGTTTGTGTACAGTTCAGATGATACCATTAAGTGTTTGCCCTTATGGCACCAAAGAAATCACTGCAGTTGCTTTACATCTCTTCAGCTTTTCTCTTCAAGATTATTATTAATCTTAGGGCTAAGTTTTGAATTTTTTACTTATCTGGTATCTCTCTCTGAAGTCAGTATAATATTATGTCTATAGTAAATGCTCAACAAATGTTTGTAATTAATGCATGCCAAATTTAGACTTTCGGAATTCTAGGGAATAACTGGGTAAGTTCGGTCAAGAGGAAATTTTAATGATTAAATGACTTCTGTCCATTGATAAACCACAAACACTGACAATAGTCTTTATTTAGACTTAATTTCTCAGGGATGCCCTACTTTTTCTACCAGTAGTTCAGAGTTAGGCTATCCCAAAGGGCAACTGTGCATGTGTCAAATGTTTGGTGGGCAGATGAACAGAGACAATAATAATGGCATAGAGCTTCTGAAAAATTTCCAAGTAGCAATACAGGACCATATCTGGATTTTACTAGAGATATTCCAAACAATATTTTTCTCATTTTCTTTGTAAGAAAATTCTTTAAGTATAAACAGTAAAAGGATGTTTTTTTTAAAGAAAATCTGTAGATGTAATGCAGTGTTCCTTCTAAATGGTTTTCTAAGCAACTATTTACAGGCCAGAGGAAGAAAAAACTAAAATAAAGTGACAGATGACTGTTGTAAAATATGAAAAGATTATATACATTATTGTCCCTTGATATCTGTGGAGAATTGGTTCTAGGACCTCCTGCAGATGCCAAAATCCATAGATGCTCAACTCTCTTATACAAAATGGTATAGTATTTGCATATAACCTATGCAGATCCTCCTGTATACTTTATATCATCTTTAGAGCACTTATAATACCTAATACAATGCAAATGCTATATAAATAGTTGTTATACTGCATTGTTAAGCAATCAACTTTCTGGAATTTTTCTAATATTTTCAATCTCTGGTTGAATCTGTGGATGTGGAACCCAAAGATAGGAAGGCCAACTGTTGTGTGTGTGTGTGTGTGTGTGTACACACACATATACATGCACTACTTAATGATGGGAATATGTTCTGAGATATGTGTCATTATGTGATTTTGTTATTGTGCAAACACCATTGAGTGCACTTGTGTAAACATAGATGATATAGCCTACTACTATAATTGTATGTGTTATACTTTTATATAACTGGCATTGCAAATTTGTTTACACCAACATCACCACAAAAATGTGAGTAATGTTGTGTTATGACATTTATGAGGGTTATGATGTCACTAGGTAACAGGGATATTTCAACTCCATTATCATCTTATGAGACCACTGTTGTATATAGTCCATCCTTGATTGAAACGTCATTGTGCAACACATGAGGAATATATATATGAGGAATATATATATATTCCTCAAGAAGTGATACAAGATGAATATACATAGGTTTAAAAAAGGAATTTATCTAGTTCTATTACCTAGTTCCATTCTCATGGACATACAAAGAATAAGAGAATTTAGGGATAATTTGGAATGTATTCAACCTTCTGAGGCTGAGGTAATGAAAGGTACCAGGATATTCAACAACAACAACAACAACAACAACAACAACAACAACAACAAAACCCTTACTGTCTCTAGCAAAGGAAGATCCCTGTGAGAAGGGGAGTACTTAGTAGGGGATAATTCTTCTGACCTTGTAAGGATGCTGTACATGGACTTGGAGCTATATTGTTTTGTTAAAAAAAAGTTAGGCTGTCTACCTAAACCTAGGTAATTTAATGATTACCTGTCTGTTACACACACACACACACACACACACACACACACACACACACACACACCTAAAAGGCAAGGAAAACTAGTTCTTAAAACTGCTTGTCAATCCATTACATGCTACGACAAAAATGAATTTTGGATGTTGTAAAAACAAATTAATTTTTAGTCTGACTATCATAGCATGAACTTGACAATATTACACTTAAGACTGCCAGAAGAAAAGGAGAAAAAAAAAACCCAAACACCGACTCTTTCTTTCCCACATGCATACTTTCTGTTTAAAATATTTTTATGTTATAAAACTAGTGAGAAAAATCTTACCTCGGACAGCATCTAAGTAGTGAGCTAAAAAGGTTGGGGAGAGGGGGAAAGAGTGATTAAATAAATTTCTGGAAGACAAAAGCTATACAACATGTACTAAAGGTTTACCATCTGTTGCCTGGAAGAACAGCAAACTGTGAATTGCTGAATGCCTGCAGCTCAAAAGTTGGTACACTGGCCTGTGTAGTTCATGAATAATAGTTTCTGTGGGAAAGATATTAATGGCTTTCCTGCAAGAAACTCTATTAAACTTCCTAAAAATGTGTCATATTTCATTAAAATTATAAGAACTGCATTTTTACGTTTCAGTAATAAGTTGTGAAAGAGCATTAGCTTGAACTTCTCATTAATAATAATATCTTTAGAAGGGAGTTCTGGAGTAACTACCTTTGCTAATCATCACAATATTTAAATTCTCTTATGTGAAGGCAATAAACTTACTGTAGTGCAGGAATGTAGTTACTTAAGCTACATCTGAATCTTACCCTTCAACACCTCTTTAATGAATCTTAAATATTTTCCACAGTCAGAAAATAAGACTTACTGTACCTTTAGCAGAGTAATAATGCAATTTATTAAAATTTTATGTTATATGTATTTTTATTATACATTATACATTATTTTGGTAGGTTCCAACTATTATAACAAAATATCTTCACCTAAAAATGGAAGCTGTAGTATAGTCTAGTTGGGGGAAAACCCACAAACAATGAATTGGGAATCCAGAGGCTCATGCTTGCCTTAGCTCTGCATGCATTTTCTGTGTGCCATGGAATGCTACTGTAATACTCTGTGACTCACTTTCTTTAGCTTAACAGTGTGGATTGTACCTGCCCCTTTGTGATAGATTAATTATTATATAGGCTTTCTCATACCCAGACTGTTCTTCTAAGCAGCATCCTGAAAATTAGTGAAATTGGTGACAAGGAATGAGAAAGGGTGATTCCTTGGTACAAACTCTCTACACAACCCGATAAACAATTCAACACAGCTGTTCTATTGATGGTAGGTCTAGAGTGTCTTCCTCATATACATTGAAAACAGCCCTTAATGCTATCAAATGGCCCCTGTTAAAGTTGTCCCATTTAATGAAATCTCCTCTAAGTGCTTTCAATTAAAACAACTTATACTTTCAAAATGAAAAGTGGGCAGTGACTGTTACCTTCACAACAAAAGTTTTATTTTATTAACTAATGACAGTCTGTTTCAATGTATCACCTTTGTTTTTGAGTAACTCAAAGCATTTGAAAACAGAAAATAAAAGGAATAGTGAAGTAACCAAAAGGAAATGACACAAGAAAGAAGTAAGATATTGTCAACAAAAGAGGAAATATCCTAGTTAATGAAACTTTCAATTTTTTAAATTTATGGTTAACCCTCTGTCTTCTTCTCTCCTCTAATCTCAAATTCTATGAAAAGCCTGTAATTGACTCGATAGACTGCATTTACTTTTTCAATTAATACAATTTACTTTGTTCAAAGTATGGTGGTACTTACCAATTGTGCAGTGGTCGCCCTCCCATCCAGGGCTACACTCACATTTTCCATCTCTGCATTGGCCATGCTCAGCACAGTGAGAATGACAGGAGCGTTCTTCACATGTTGGTCCTACCCAGCCTTCTTCACATTGGCAAATTCCTCTTGAGCAGACTCCATGGCTACCACACTCCATGGTACAGAGCTCTGTAAGGAATTCAAAGAAGATATATTTACACATTTTATTAAAACCAGAGTCTACTATCTCAAAAACATTAGAATTACCAAAATGTCATGAAAGTCCTCTAGCATTTGAGTGAACATAAAGGAACTCTGAAAAAAAGATAAGCCCCTAAGTCAAATTGATTTTGAGAAGTCCATAAGATGATAATGGCATTCAAGGCTCAGAAATAAAGTCAATGACAAATAAATGTCAAGTGGGTTTCACTAAAAATTCATTAAGATCATAAATAATGTTACAAAGATTTTCTGACGCTACAAGAAATCACTGAGGGGGGGGAGGGGTGAACACACACACAGTAAAATAGTACCATAACTTCATTCAAGAAAAGAGGTTCTACAATTGGAGAAATAACTTTCTGATAGAATTCTTCATATACAAAAGGTAAAGCTGCCAATGTTGTTAATCGACTGGTTTCCATGATCATACTAACAATAGTTGCATTTATTTTAAGCATTGAAAATGACTCCTGGTTGGTTAAAATACAGTCTTCTTATCTCAAAATGTCATTCCATATTTAGTCTATATCATCAAGGTGTATACTGGCTCTGCTGAGGTTCTTTCCTCTGTCTTTCTGACATTTTGTTGAGAAATGTTGATTATTAATAAAATTATTAAAGTAGAGAAGCCAAAATAAAATTTTAGCAAGTCTTTTTCTCGATCAAATACCCTCACTGGAGGAAGAGAAGGGGGATAAAAACCTACAAAAGGAATGCAATAAAAAGAAAGCAATAGGTTTTGAGTACAATTGGCCATACATACTTGAGGGAAAAAGAGGGTGTTTTAGAAGCCAAGTTGTCTATCTTCTATAGTCTTAAATTCTGAAACTGGTTTTATAAAGTAAGAGATATTAACATGTGATATCAGTATTACCATATATTACATGTAACAATGCTCTTTATATGCAACAAAGGTTTCTACTCTATAGATAGCAGAATTATTTTTCAGTAGGTGAGAATATCCTCCTGATAAAGCCATGGTTATGGGTTTTATTACTGTCTAGATCAGTTTGTTCACCAGTTCATTCAAGAGTATTCTTTGAGAGTCAAGGTATGATAGAAAGAAGAGTGGATCTGAAATAGATTCCTCTATGTAAAAGTTGTGTTAGGCTAATTGCTAACATGCTCCCTTAATAATATTTACATCTTATAAGGCCATTGGACAGATCTGAGATATATTTTGGAGGTAAAACCAACAGAATTTCTTTCTCAATATTGGATATGAGGAATGAAGGAAAAGGAAATATAAAAGTTTTGGCTTAAAGAAGTGGGTGGATAATGCTGTCATTAATGAAATGGGAAAGGATGAAGGTAGGATAAAGGTGGAAGGTCAAACAGATTAACTTTGAGATAATGTATAGATAGTCAGAAGAAGATGTCAATTAAATAGCAGGATATATAAATTTGACAGGCTAAGGTTGGAGATATGAAATTAGCAATCATTAGCATATAGGCAATGTTTAAAAGCATGGAACTGGAAGATATCTTAAAGAACAAAGAATAGAAAAGTCTCAGGAATGAGCTCTAAGGCACCCCATGATTTAAAGATACTGTAGAGAAAGAGGAACCATCAAAGGAGACTGGGAAAAAGATGACAATAAGTGATAAGGAATCCAGGACATTGTGGTATAACTAAAGTCAGAAAGGGATATAGTTTCAAGAAGAAGGGAGTAGTTACCTGTATAATATTGCTGATAGGTCCAATGAGACATGAGCAGAGAAGTATTCATTGGATTTATCAACATGGAAATTGTGGATGACTTTAAGAAAAGTTGTATTGATAAAGTGGTAGTTGTAAAGCAGGATTGGAATGGGTGAATGGAAAGAGTGAATGTGAATGAAAAACAGTGTGTGGGATCACCAGCTTGTAAGAAAAGCCCAGGACCCAGAAAAGACAAAAAAAGTGGCGGGGAGGAAACTTGGCCTAATTAATAGTAGCATAATTAGGTTGATCTTGAAACAGCACTTACTCTCTTATCTTGGTTCTGAATCTCTGATTGATACTCTGGATTAGTAATTTCAGCTCTTGTAGTGAACCTGAGATTGTAATAATACTCCCATAATGGCCTCCCCCACAATACTAAAAGCTAAACTGAAAGGGTCTTTCTAATATTAAGGAGTTAAATTGATCACAGCCCATTAGATCAGAGCTAACTAAAACAATCAGAGGTAAGCATTTCACATATATTGCTTTATACAACTATAAATTTTAGGCATAGAGGAGTATATCATTCTGGTGATTTCCTAAAAAGTAATAGGACTAGATGAAGGGTACCAGCAAAATAGAAAACTAGGCTATCTTTAAACCATCCCAATATAAACCCTTAGAAATGCTGAGCATAATGTAATAATTTTTAAAATTTCATGCCTTAGCTCACAAGACAGAAATTCTCAAGTGCCAGAAGCAAAAAGGATGCTAACAGCCAAATATGTAAATATACAAGTTAACCCTCTAGGAGCCTTGAAGTGTTATTATTCCCAGTAATAACTAAGGGCTTGGGTATTTATGTCCACAAAAGTTATAGAGATGAGTTCTTTAGACCAGTTAAGATGGGGAGATGGACAGAAACACCTGCAGAAAGTAACGACCCTTGAAAAGCTGAAATATCAGTGATGTGGAGACTAATAAACTGTTCACTATCCCAGAGAGATAACAAGAAAGCATCTACTAAATTAATAATAATAATAATAATAAATTTTGAGGTTAAAAATAATATTAAAATAAAATGCTACTTAATAATAACTTGTGGTGATGGAATGCCTTGAGTGAAATATTTCTAAAGCCTGTATTATTCAGTAGTTAGGTTAAGAGACACATTGTCAAGTATGCATCTAAAAATTTAACGGTGGAATCTATTCCTTGTAACTGTGACCTAAGAAATTTTTACTATTTTCTTCTGATGAGAACTAGAATATCTAGACAAAATGTATTTAAAAATCTGTTAGATGTTACTGGAGTTCACAAAAGAGTAAAGAATTATTGCGCCAAGTTACAAGAGAAAAAGAAAACTGAGAGAAGTGAGTCTGACATTTATGGATGCTTTTCCTCTAGAAGTGTCCACCGATTCTGGAAGAGGCAGTTGAAAGACTCAGAAGCTGGATAAAGCTTTTGTCAGTCTCAGAGGTGCAGAAAAAATTTTTGACTAGATAATGGCTAAGAAGTTTCCAATACCGAAGAAAACATCAAGTCAAATATATGAAGTAAAATTAAAGGAACAAAAAAGAGAAAAAGAGAAATTTATAATCATAGAGACCTTAATGTCCCTCTTTTTCATTAACTGATGGAAGAGGCAGATAACAAATCAGAAAAGATATGGAATATTTAAGCAAAGATGGCTATGAACATCATTTCTCTACAACATAATTCTACAGGTCTTAGCCAGTGCAATAACGTAAGAAAAAGAAAAAAAATTCATACAAATTGACAAGGAGTGAATAAAACCACTATTATTTAAAGATGGGATTGTGCATGTGCAAACTACAAAAAGAATCTATTATAGATTATCAAAATATGTGAATTTAGCAAGATCTCTAGATACTAGGCTAATATACATTTTAAAAGTTACTTCTTTATATAGCAACAAACAATGAGAAAATTTAAAAACAGCATTTACAACAGCATCACAGTATTGTATACCTGGTAATAAATTTGTTAAAATTTTTGCTAAACACTGAAGAACTATGAAAGGTTATGAGTGAAATTGGAGAACACCTGGATAAATGGAAAGCTATACCATATTCATGAACTAAAAACCACAAAATTAAAAATGCCATTTTCCCCCAAATTGTTCTGCAGATTAATGCAATCTCGATAAACATCTCAGCAGTTTTAATGTATGTGTGTGTACATGTTGTGTAAATATTGATGAGCTAAAGAAAGAAGGAGAATAAGGCAAGAAGAAGTACTCTAGCTAATTATAAGATTTATTATAAAGCTAAATTGATTTAGACAGTGTGTATTGGCACAATGGTGAGTAGACCAATGATAATAAATATAGTCCTAAACATATTAAAATACTTGATTTATGGTAAAAGTGACACTGCAGGCAAGTGGGAAATGACTACTATTATAAATTAAATGATTCTGGGAAATTGAATATCTTTTAGAAAAAAAAATTATCTCTACCTCACTCCATACACAAAATCAATTCCAGATAGAATGTAGTAAACATAAACTGACAAAGCTTCTAGAACACAACATAAGAAAAAAACAATTTCATGATCTTACAACAGAAAAAAACATTTTTTAAACCATACACAAAATACTAACCATAAAGGCAAAAATTGATAAATTGGACTGCATCAAAATTAAGAATGAACAAGAGACCAGAAGAGATACTTTACAAACAGGATATCCAAATGTACAAAAACATATGGAAACATGCTGAATATCACTATTTATTGGGGAGATACAAAATAAATAACAATAAAATATTACTACACACCCACAATAATGATTAAAATCTAATTGACTGATAATAAGTGTTGGAGACAGTGTGAATAGAAAATCTCATACACTATAGGTTGATTGTATAAATTGGTACAACCACTTTGGAAAACTCTTTGACATTATCTGCTAGAGTTTGATATACATACATTCTGTGGCTCAGTGATTCTACTTGTCAGTATTCACTCAACAGTAGTGCGAGCTAGCAAATATTCAATGAAAGCTATGTATAAAAGTGTTCAAAGTAGAATACATGTACAGGCAAAAACAACTGAAAACACCTCAAATATCCATCAACAATAGTACAGATAATTAATTGTGGTAATCTTGCAAAGAAATAATATATCACAATGAAAATTGATGATCTATATTATGTTCCATAATATAGATGAATTCTCTCAAAATAATGTTGAATGAAAAAAATCAGATGCAAAATCATACACACTGTGAGATTCCATTAATAAAATTTTCAGAAGCAGGGAAGTATTAGAATTCATGATAGTTACCTTGGGGAGGAAGGAATGAGGGAGTAATAATTAGGGAGAGGCACAAGGAGGCTTCTGTGGGTAGTAGCCTGTATTTTTGACTGGGTGGTGGTTAACAGGTGTTTCATACTTGCATAACTCATTGAGCTGTACACTTTTGACTTTTGTACTTTTGTATGACTTTTGTACTTTTCTGTATATGAGTTATAATAAAATGTTAAGAAATTAAATGATCAAAAGAACAAAACATATAACTTCCTAATCAGAAGAGGGGAAAGATAAATATAACTAAGACAGTCAAAGAAAAAGCAGAAAGAGAGGAAAAGATAAAGAAAAAAATCAATATTGTAAATAGGAGACACAAAAGATGATTATAAGATAAAAATCCAAACATGAATAATTCCAGTGAATAAAAACAAATTAAACTTGCAATTTAAAAGAGAGACTCTGGGACTGAGTGGAAAAGAAAATCTAGTTATGTTCTTTCTGTTAATAAGTGATGAGCAGAAACACACTAATACAGAAAAAATTAGTAGTAAAAGGAAAAAGGCATTTTATAAAAGTACCAATCAAGAGAAACTTGATGCAGCTATAACATTATCAGACGAATCAGGTTTCAAGGCATAAAGTATTATTATGGATAAAAAGTGTCATTGTCTAATGAAAAAGGAATAATTCACCAGGAAAATGTAACGATCCAGATCTTGTAAGAAAATATAACTTTAAGATATATAAAGCAAAACTGACAAACTGACAAGATGAAAATTTTACAATCAGTTATAAAAAGATAAAAAATTAGTGAGGATGTAGAAAATTTGAATAGTACAATTAACAACTTTAATATAATGGACATATAAAGAACCCCAAAGCTATGATTATACAATACACATTCTTTTTATGCACACATGGGATACCCACTAAAATCGACAAATATTAGATCACAATGTAAGGCTCAACAAATGACAAAGATTCTACGTCATACAGATCATGATGTTTTAGCAAAATGCAGTAAAGTCAGAAATCAATAAACAAAAAGCAAAAGAAAAAAACAGAAAAATGTTCTTTAAAAAGCATACTTTAAAACAATGCATAGATTACATAAAAATTATATGGGAAATCAGGAACTGAATAGCAATGAAGATACTGTTCATAAAAACTTGTGAAATGCAGCTTAGACAGTAACATAAAAAAATTTACAGCCTTAAATACATTTAGTTGAAAAGAAGAATTGAAAATTATTGAACAAAGTATCCAACTGAAGAAATTAGAAAAAAGACTGCGTATAAATAAACAGAAGGAAGGAAACAATAAAGGTATGAGCAGAAGTTAATGAATTTAGAAACAAAGAAGCAGTAGAGAAGATCAACAAAACCAAACTTTGTGTCTTTAACATGAATAATAAAATATAGAAAGCTCTGCCAAGGTAGAGCAAGAAAAAAGAAAATGATGCAAATAAACATTAAAGATTAAAATATAAAAATAAATGAGAGAACTATGAACAACTTTATGCCAGTAAGTTTGAAACCTTAGATAAAGTAGACATTTTTTTAATGAAAAATAAATAGACTTGAGAAGAAACAGAAAGCCTGAATACAAATTAAAGATATTGAAAGTGGTCCAGATGATTTTACAGCTGTGTTTTGCCAAATTTTTTAAAAAAGAGTTAATATCTATTTTAAGCTATACCAGAACATAGGAATAGAGAGAAGTATTTCTGAACCATTTTATGAGATTACTATAATCTACTTCCAAAATGGGGTAAGAAAACAAGAAGGGACTTTTTTTTTATAGGTCAATCATACTTATAAAGATGGCAGTAAAAATCTCCAATAAAATGTATGGAAATCAATTGAGCAATATGCACACACACAAATATAAAAATTACAACCAAGAAGGTTTAACTTTTGAAAATCTATTAATATAATTCATTATTGAATTAATCCATTTGACTTTAATCTCATTTCATAATAGATTAAAGAAAAATTAGCATTTTATATACTGAAAGCATTATATACAATTTAGTTCCTATTTATAATAGAACCTCTCAGCAAAATAGGACTAGAAGGGAACTTACTGAATATGACAAAGGTGATTTACCAAAATTCTAAGGTAAGCATCACACTTTGTAATAAAATAATAGAGACAGTCTCCATAGAGCTAGAAGTACTACAATTAACTACTGCTTCTAATTTAGTGTTGTACTGGAGATGTTAGCTAACATAATAAGGCAACAAAAAATTTAAGTCATGTAATACCTGGAAAGGAAGAGAAAAAACTAAATATATAAGTAAACTATGAAAACTAGAAGAGAGGATAGAAAGATCATTGGATACAAGATCAAGAACAAAAAATTAACAGCATTCCGTATCAGGGACAATCAAATTAGAACATATAATTTTTAAAAACTCTCAATAATAAATCTAGTAAAAAAAAGTGGTCCAGATGATTTCAACAGTCTTTTATATAAGATTTTAAAATTTTTAGAATTGAAAAAAAATACAAAGAATCAGTGGAGAGATATACTGTGTTCATGGCTCACAAGCTTCAATATCATTAGAATGTCCATTTTCCTGTACTAGTTCTGTAAATTCAATGTAGTTACAGTCAATATCCTAACAACATTTTTCACAGAGCTTGAAAACCTGATCCTAAAATCCATATGGAATAGAAAAGACTAAGAATACACAAGAACATTTTGAAGAAGCATATTCATAAGTGTGTGTGTGTGTGTGTGTGTGTGCCTTAACCTAAATGTACATTAATAGGAAAGTGAATATATAATTTTAGTGTATTTATACAGTATAAAAATACAGAAGTTAAATAGAGATACATGCCTCAATATGGGTAAACCTTAAAAACATATTATGAAGAAAGAAAGTAAATTATTTATAGAAATTTAAACATGAAGAAAAAATATTTTTATGAGTATATACTTATTTGTAAAAGCCTAACAATATGTACAGAAATGATTAAATTTAGGATAGTTGTTTCTGTTGCAGGGAAGGAGAAAGAATGGAACCACAAAAGAATACACAGGTACTTCATTTGCATTTATTAATTTTTGAAGCTAACTTGTTGGTTTACAACTGTTCATTATGTTATTTTATATGTCTGAAATATTTAATAATAATTTACAAGAGAAAAGAAATGAAAGAATCAGTACAAAACGACTGTCTTTGGGGGAAGCTCTACCGAATAAATAAGTGGAGATATGACTTAACCTAACTTTTGCCACTCAACACAAAACCTTCCACAGATACAAGCCACAACTATAAATCTAATTTAGTTTTAGCATTGCAAGTGTCCAGGTGAGAAGAAATATTCTCATGAGTAACAGAATCCTCTCAGAAATGAATTACTACAAATGGAGAAGCAGATCTCACAATAAGTATTCCTCATTGTGAAATGCATCAACATTCCTGCAATTGTATCCATTTCCAAATGGAGTTTCTGGATTGATTTTAAGATAGGTGTAGGGGAAAGACTAACAGAAAACAAATGCTGGCAATCATATAATTTATAAACATGATGGAAAGGATATTTGCTCTAATATATTTGTGTCATGAATAGTTTTATTCTATGTGTAATATTTTCTATCTGGTTGAAAATGCGTTAACATTACCAGCTATAAAATATGACAAAAGAATTCTAAAATATAAACATTTTTCCATGCAAATATATTGGAAAAGAACTCGAAAAATAAAGTTAACTATTAAGTTATTTCATTTTCAATAAGTTTCTTTATGCATGTTAACAATGAACAATACTTGTATAAATTGAACTAGGATACAACTGAAGACTTCTTGTTGCATGCTAACAAAGAACAATTTGATTAACAGTAAATCCTTCAAAACCTCCCTGAAAACCATTTCTCTGAGATATACTTTCAGACAAAAGTTCCCAGTAAATTCTGTTATTCTTGGTACTTTGGCTGTGCCCAATATTACACAATGATAATGTTGGGCACCCCCAAATCTTAAATCTAGATATCAGTTAGGTTCTTAAATATACATTATGTAAAACTTATTCTTAACAAGGAAAAGACACCTTTGATGTAAAAATCCTTAAAAATTAAGAAATTATTATATGTCCACTCATGTACATCTAGTAGAATCAGTTAAAAAAAAAAAACAGGCTGGGAGCATAAGGAAAATCAAGAATTGAGAATAAAAGACGGTAAATAGAGACCTTCTCTTTGTTAGATTATAATGCATTTTTTTTTGTTGGGAAAATTATGAGGATTTTTTTTTCATTGTTTTGTGTGATCAATGAAGAAATAAGAGTTAGGAAAAAAAAGTAAGTTGAATTTGTAAGTGTGAGTAGTGCCAACTTCCCAGTGCTGCTTAAGGGCTGGAAAAGTTTTTGCAGTGTATACCAGACTCCATTAAAATCAAGCAATGAATCAGTCAAGAATAGTAAATATGGAGAACAAAAGCTGTGTACTCTGCATTATTTTTTCAAATATTTGAATCATTTTTATTTTACTACTTCCTTCCTTCCTCATTTGTAGACATTCTACTTGAGAGTGACACTATTATAAATAACTGTTAACTTTACAGAACACATGCTTGTGCATGCATGTATGCACACAGGAATGCACATACATGAACACATGTGCACATATCTACCCACACTTTTTTATCTATTTCTTTGAAAAGCACTTGGAAAAAATATAGGTAATAGTGAATCTTTTTTATTGCATAGAGTTCTCTTCATTGTCACCTCCACCCAATCTTTACAAGTACCTTGCTATGACAAAGATTTGGTTTTACTATGGGCTACATATCACATTTTCTGTGTTTGAGCTGTAATAGCATATCTCTCTTTTAACATAGAAAACCTACAACAGAAACATAACTTTGTCCCTCAGCTCCAGCATTACAATGGCCTTCAATATATTTTAGTAATTTTATCACTATCTTACATTTGAACAACAATCTGGTTGAAGAGATTACAAAATGTCAGCTAGCTCTTTCTGTACAAATAGCAACATACAAGCAGCAGTAACAACAACAACAACAACAACAACAACAACAACAACACTTGCCTATAAAGATCTTGAAATGAGTCAGATTCTTTATGAATAAGTAACAAAATCTGAAGAAATCTAGTATTTGAAGATCAAGAGTTGAATTGACTTTCAGTTTAATGTTTCCTGGATTATGGTTATCATATGGCATTGGATCTCCTTTATAAAATGGTGAACCGTTCTTCAGTAAATCTGGAAAAACCTGACAAGACTGGTTTACAACCTTTGAATTTGATAAAATAGTCTCAGCTGGCTTTTTTCAATATCTAGAATCTTTCCTTTGGAATAAATCCTGTTTCTTTTTTAGCCAAGTAAAATATTCTCCCATAACCATAGAGATCATATTTTGCTTAGCTCAGTGATCAGAGTATGGATGCATTGAGGCTGAGGTGAACCTCTACTCATACATGGCTACAGAATACAAGACTGTGTCTCAATCCTTTGATTATGAACCCAACACACTTGCCTATCTAATAGTATCCTCAGTTGCCAAAGAATGTTGAAATCTAAACACCTGTCTCACAAGTGCTTTTTACTTGACCCAATAGGTACTAGATTGTCAGGATAAAACCATCGCCCTTAAGGAATAAATATACACTTTAGAAACTCCTGACCTATCATTAGTAGTAGGCTATGTGCTCTAAACTGACTGTTTAGCTGTGGGAAAGTTTGTGTTGGTCTATTCACACTTTTTACTTGGACTTTCTTATCATCATTGCTATCTATTTTGTCTTTGACTACATAAAAGGGCAAGACGAATTGGTTCATCAAAGAAGCAAACTGATGTCCTTGGCCTCAATAAAACAGTTCTCTCACTTAAAAAAACTATATACAACTACTACTGGAACAAGTATTACTACATTCTGGCTCAGAGTGGCTACTTAAGAGGTATTTATTGGTAAGTTAGAAATCTGTTTTTTTTTATATATATAAATTTTGGTATGATCTGACATAATGTTGAAATTATAGTAGGAAGAACTTTATCTTCTCTGACTGATGTTAGACCTATTTTTCCTTCTTGAAAAAAAATAACATTACCTGCCTTCTCTCCAAGTGAATTTCATTAATCCCCTTGATACACATCTAAAACTCCTCCACAGTATTTTTCTAAAGCAATACACCTCCCAGTTTAGCACAGAAAGGTCCACGTTCCCTGAAGCTGTATAAATGATGGACTGATAGATGTTCAAAAACACCCCCAAGCCCCAAAACACATCTGATAGCATACTTCAATGGTAAGGCCAAAGCTATTTATTGGAAAGACACTTCATGCAGACTGAAAAATTTAATCTGAATAAAAAAGAACTTACAGATTTGTTTCTCCCTCATTCAACACTCTTGCTAAGGCCTCTCTGGCTTTCAAAAATGAAGTAAAATTGGAGTCTGCAGAAGAGACAATGCTAGCAGTCATCAGGCAAGCTCTTTTACTGTGGTAGGCTCCTACATCCTTAATGAGGAGGTGTGTTCAAGGCATTCCAGAGGCATGGAAAGCAGTTTTATATCAAAGACCTGGGGAAGGGCTGCACACATATTTACAAAGCTGTCATTAGTGCCCAGCAGACCATGAACCTACAGTTTATTTTTACTCCTATAAATAAATATGACAAGGAGAAAAGAAATGTGAAGAATCCAGAGTCAACAAAATCCTCTGCATGATGAAGACAAAGATATATAAATGTTTTTTCACCTTTATTAAAATATGAGTTTTTTGTCAATTATAGTTGGCATACAATAATATGCCAGTTTCAGTTGTATAGCATAGTGATCAGAGATCCACATACCTTGCAAAGTGATCACCCCTCTAAATCTAGTAACTCTTTTTTCTCTTACATATTTATTATAACATTATTAACCATGTTCCCCATGCTAGACTCTACATCTTCATGTCTATTTTGCAACTATTCACTTTTGTTTCATAATCCCTTTGCCTTTTTTATTCTTCCTCACCCCCCATCTAGTATCCCTCAAAATATTCTCTGTATCTATGAGTTTATTTCCGTGCTTGTTGTTGTTCTTTAGCTTCTACATGAATGTGAAATCATGTGATATTTGTATTTGTCTATCTGATCCATTTCATTCAGCACAATACCCTCTAGGTCCATCAAGGCAACATCTTTTTCCATCACCTTCCTTTTAGTCTCTGTGTGTCTTTTAATCTGAAGTGAGTCTCCTGTAGGCAGCATATGTAGGGGTCTTGTTTTCTTATCCATTTAGCTGCTCTATCCTTTGGTTGGAGCACTTAATTTTTTTCCATCTCAGGTACTTATTGATAGGAATGTAGTTATTACCATTCTTTATTCACATTTTTGATACATGTCTTTTCTTCTTAAAGAAGTCTCTCCAACATTTCTTGTAATATTGGCTTGGTGATGATAAATTCTTTTAGTTTATTTTTGTCTGAGAAGCTCTTTATCTATCCTTCAACTCTAAATGATAACTTTGCTGGATAAAGTATTCTTGGTTGTCGATCCTGGGTTTTCATCATGTCTAAGATTTTGTGCCAAGCCCTTCTGTCCTGCATAGTTTCTTTTGAGAAATCAGCTTCCAGTCTTACGGGTGCTCCCTTGTAGGTAATTAACTGCTTTTCTCTTACTGCTTTTAAGATTCTTTCTCTGTCTTTAACATTTGACATTTTAATTATGATGTGTCTTGGTTAGGACCTCTTTTGGTTCCTGGTTTTTGGACTCTTTGAGCTTCCTGGGGTTTTATATCTATTTCATTCATCAGGTTAGGGAAGTTTTCCATCATTATTTCTTCAAACAACTGTTCAACATCTTGATTTTCTTCAGTTACATATATCAGACAGATATTTGGATCCTTAATAGTGTCCATGTTCCATATGCTCCTTAATTATTTTTATAGTCTTGGCATCTTATCCCTTGCCATTCTGATTGTGTGTCCTTGGCTTTCCCATCTTCTGGATAGGGCACTTGATCCTTTTCTTTATTCACTTTGTTTATTCCTTTGTTTATTCCATTTAATACACTTCTCATCTCAGATAATGTGTTCTTCATTTCTGACTGTTCCCTTTTATAATTTCCATTTCCATTTTTATATTTTTTATCTCTTTGTTGAAGTTCTCACTGAATTTATCTACACTTCCCAAAAGTTCATTGAGCATCTTTATGACCAGTGTTTTGAACTCTGCGTCTGTTAGATTACTTGATTCCATTATATCTGGATCTCTGTTCTGTTCTCTCATATGGTTTCTGCTTCTTTGTCTTCCCATTTTGGCTCCCTTTCTGTGTCTATTTTTATGTACTAAGCAGAACTCTTAAGTATCCTGGTTTTATTAGTGTGGATTTGTGAAGTAGGTGTCCAGTGGTACAGTCCTGAGAGGGGTTCAGCTGCAGGCTAAATTTAGCCCAAGCCTCTACCTCTCCAATGCCACGTATTAAGATTCAGCAAGCAATCCCCAGATGCTATGCTTATAGTTGCCTCAAAAGGCCACGTCAGAAACTGAGGCCAGCTGCCCACCAGTGTGAGCCTAGGCGCTGCTCAGCAAGGAACGCTTGACTCGTCAAGGATACACCTGGATGTGGCTTGGATGGGGCCGCGAGTTGGGGGAGGTGGAGTTTCATGGAATTCTCTCGCAGAGTGACCTCTGTTATCCAGTTTGATGATGTCTCCGCCATGGTGGTGCTGAGTCCATGCACTGGGAGGGCCAGGGCTCAACAGAGGAACAATGGGTACCACCGGCACTTCTGTACAGAGTGACTCTCGTCTCGGCTCTCACTCTGACACCTTGGTGGCCCCGTGTAAGGCCCTAATGCTCCCTGTACAGCTGAATTGGCACTGTTGCTCAGAATGAGCAGCCCTGTCACCGTGAAAGTCCACTTGCTGACACAGCCCCTTTAACAGGTGTCTGCAGCTGCTGCTGCTGTAGCCTCTGTCCCCCTCAGTTGCTTGGGACCAGGCAACCTCATATCCTCGCCCAGTCCTACCTTCTGCTGTTGCAAGGTGATTTCTTAGATTTCTTCCTAGTTGTATGGCTTGTTCTTCTAGATCCCAGGTGATTTTTCCTTACTGTTTGCTCCTTGTTTCTGTCACAACTTTAATTTTGTCACCAGAAGGATTAACAGAGCCCTTATCATCTATGCCATTTTTTCTGCCCTCTAAATGTATTTATATGTTATTTGAATAGACAACTTTTGATCATTTAGTATTTAGGGTTTTTTTTTTTTTAATTTACAATTTTACTCTATGGCAATCACTAAAATGCTTAAAATGCTGTATGGGTATTAGTGTCATTTGAACTTTAGGAGGCATACTTTATATGTTTCCCGAAAGCTGTCATATCCACTCTTCTAAGGATTAATAATGGAATAAAGTGTTGACTTCATGCCTATTCTTGCCCCACAATATCAACACTCCAGTGAGGTTGTGCTGCACTGTTGTCAAGCTATAGATAGGCAGTATATTTATCTAGCTATATTTAAACAAAGTTAAAGTCCTTGACTTACTTTCACAAATATCATATTTCCACATATTCCAATGTAGCTAGGCTACAAAACACCTTAAACTCAACATTTTTATAACCTACCTTTTAATCTCTACTCATAATCTAGTTTTTTTAACTCTGATTTCACTGTTTTTGTTAATATCATGATAATGTTCCCAATTTCCAACTTTTAAGAACACCAAGAGCAATCCAAATTCAAAAGAGAAAGGCAGATTCCTCACCCTCTATTGTCAGGTATCTCTTGGGGAAAAAAATATTTTCATGCATCTCTGATTCAATAACTCTAAGAAACCAAAGTGTCCTTAAATTGAAAGAATATGAAATATAAGAAATCAGCTAATAAGTTATAATTATGTAATAAAGTAGAAAATATTGGCTAATGTGAAAATTATAGAAGGTATTCTCAAATAAAAAAAACAAATATTTTGATCACATACATTTTAAGGGAAAATATTCCCTTTATCTTTTTCATTTTATCATAAGCCCAGGCCAAGATTTATTTGGTTGGCTCCTATAAAAAGAAATGAAAGGCAAAACTCTTTAGGTTTTAATATATTCAACCATATTTCAGATTTTCCTTAACAAGCTTAAATATTAAAACAGCTTTTAAAAATGAGCATGTAAAATAAGCAAATCATCTTTATCATGAAAACACTCTGATTTTACTTTCTCTGCATATTTAAGCGACGACACTTTCAGAGTTATTCTAACCCTGCAACTGTCAAATTCTTAACTTTCCACTTTTTTAATAAAAATGATTTCCATAACGATTAGAAATTAATCTAACTCAACTCTCACATCTAATATATTTTAGTGCTAGAAGCTATAAAAATTTACCCATCTAGGTTTAATAAAGAAAGTTCTTTTTTAGTTTAAACATACATTGCATTTAATAAGCTTGCATGATAATTTTTAACAATCTTTGTGGGTTCTTTAAATTACCTTCCTGCTGTGCCAAGGATATGATCCAATTTAATTACTGAGCAACTGAGTTTAAAAAAGTTTTCGAAATCACAAAGTAATTTCTGAATGATACAAAGTAAAATTATCAGAAGCCAGCCAATCAGAATGGCTCTTATGCCTGACTTAAAAGACAAAAATAGTTTGCCTATATTTATGTAAACCTAAAATATGTAACTATTCAGATATATCTAAATGTTTGACTCAAATATTTATCTTTTAGTCAAATATCCATCATTGTGAAGATCAACATTCCTTTGTTTTTAACTTCCTTTCAACTGTGCATCAAGTCATAGATCTCACAAATACCCTTGTTTTTAGGAAAAAGACAATAAAGGATTTGGGGAAAATAAATCCACAACTTATTCTTAAAGGTTCCAGGAGAAAATATTTATACTGTACTTATACTTTTCTGTAAGTTTATGATTGTTTCAAAATGAAAAGAAAAAACAAGTGAAAGGTAAGGAAGTAGAGAAGTGAAGGTGAATCATTAAAGGAAGCCAAGAGATGATTAGCTAGTTAGAAGGGAATATGGGATTAAAAAAGAATTTTTTTCAAGTAGGAGAGACAAGATAATGTTTAAAAGCTCTCAAGAAAGATCTAGTAGTAACTTTGGAGTTAAATTTACAAGGGAGAGAAAGTGTAACAGGGTGGGATCTAAAGCACAATGGAGGAACTGACCTTTGGAAGGATGATACTTCCTACATTGCAGTAGGAGAAAGAAAGAGGGCATGGGTGCAGACATAACATGATTTTAGGTTTGATGGCAGGAAATTGAGAGAGTTCTAATGTGATAGCTATTTTTTATGTGAAGAAGGAGGCAAGGTCATCCATTGAGAATGAATGTGTTAGGTAGTTAGATAGACATGAGTGAAGGGGGAATGAAGGAGAGAAGGTTCATCCCAGAGATCGCCCAAGAAACACATTTGTAATTAAATAATCACTCCTGCATTCTGAGAAACAAAGGACTGGAGGGCCATAAACCTATAACTGGTTTAGTCTGACCACAGACGCTTGTGCAGAAAGTACTATCATAACCTGCTCATAACCTTAGTCTCATTATATCATCATTATAATATCATGCCTCTACCTGAAAGTTCATAAATCTAATTAAAACAGACTAAATTCTGGGTAAGTACATGTGCAGTAGTCAGGGAGTCAATCAAAATGACCTCACATGCCAATCACTTAGCAATACCTTTGGAACCACCCATCACATCTCTAATATAATACAGACCTTCCTATTTCTGTGTTGTTACAGCTTTCTTCAATAAAAATGCGCTCCTCAATTGGAGCATACTCTATCTTTTATCTTTTAGCTTTTCACCTCCCCAATTCTACAGGGCTGCAGCCTTTTTTGGTATGGGCCACCTCCTTCCAAAATGTACTTTCAATAAATCTTACTTTTTCTAAATCTTAATAATTTTTTGCTGCATTGCTGAGGGAGAACCGTGCCCCCAGCCTTAGGCTGCTGGGGTGACACTAGATTTCACATCACCCCAGTGGTAACAAATGGACAGTGAGGAAGTTGGAAGTTTGAGAAAAGTTGAGAAATTCTGAAAAAGTAATTGTAGAGGATGATAGAATGAGGTAACCTGAGAAATGCAGTAATACTGCTGAACAGTGTTTGAGGGTCTAGATGAGGTTGGTGACCATGAATTTTTCTTGGTACCAATCTACAGAAACTGATTTTTTTCCCCAACAGACTTTGGTTGTTGGGTACAGACAGGGAAAAGGCTAACAGCTGACATCATTCATTGTTGGAGTTTTGCCAAGGAGGCCCGATGGGGCAGAAGATTTTAAGATATTTGCAGGAGGGTTTGGAATGATAGACCATTTATATTGGAACTGGGAAAAATGAATTTTTCTATATTCTCCCTTAAACCAACCCCTATATGTATATAGAAATTCTGTAATCTTTTACTGACAGAAGAAAACACTGAAACTATAACTTAGTAAACTTCTGAGGTGTCAGAATAAATATAAAGTTAAATATTCTCAAAGCTGAAAATCTTACCCTTCTTCATAAATTACAATAGTGTTCTTCAGTTTGCTTATTACTTGGAATCATTAATCAGAACTTTAAAACACTAGTGCATAATTTCAGATTTTAGGTTGAGAATGTTCAACATCATTAGAAATGGGTTAAATGTATTGATTCTGGAGTCAAAGAACAAGCAGCTTGCAGTGTCTGAAATCTCAACAACTAGGATATTATCCCATTACAATTCAGATACCTCTATGTTCACATGAGCAGCTCTACTTCTGTTTTATTTATTAGGGTTTTGAAGAAGATTTAACTGGAAGTTCCTGTTGCCAAAAAATGAAGTTCAAAAACCACTGATTGGTCTAGTGAAAATAACCCTTATCCAGTGTGTCAGATTTTTCACAAATTCTAATTATAAAGCCTATATTTTTTTCCCACCAGACCTTTGGGAGAAAGTGGTAACAAAACATCATTAAAATAAATAAGATTATTGGAAAGTTGAAAGGAAAAAAAAATAAGTCCAGAGTTGAGGTAATGCTCAAGGTAAGGAAGATTTGGGTGGGGTGGCTAATGGGGGTCCTGGGCAGAAATGAGTGCTATGTGTAGAGGAAAGGAACAAAGATAGAAAGAGCTACATACAGAAAAGCAGGAGCCTAGTCGGAGGTTATAGGCCACTGAAAATAAGCTGCTGTTTTTTCATAATTTCAATGAGATTATGTCTTAGTAAAATTTGAGATAAAATGATACAACTTTGTTATAGATTGAATGTTTGAGTCTCCCCCAAACCCAAATTCATGTGTCAAAATCTTACCCCTCAATGTGATGGTATTTGAAGGTGGGGCCTTTGGGAGGTAATTAGGTCATGAGAGTGGAGCCCTCATGATGGGATTAGTGCCTTTCTCAAAGAGACTCCAAAGAACTTCTACCCTTCTGGCATGTGAAGACACAGAAAGAAGACATCCATCTACAAATCACAAAGTGGGCTGTCACCAGACATTGAATCTGCCAGTCCCTTGATCTTGGGCTTTCCAGCCTCTAGAAATGTGAGAAATAAATTTCTGTTGTTTGAAAGCTATCCAGTCTGTGGGATTTTGTTATAGTAGCCCAGTCAAAATTAGACAAACTCTTTCCCTGGATGTATCACTCCAACGGGTGATAAAGACAGAAAAAATGAAACTGAAGATGTTTTACCGAGAAAAGTGGTTTGAATAATATGTCCTTGTCACAAAACCTAGAACCTATGAATATGACCTTAATTCGATAAAGGGTCTCTGAAGATGTAATTAAGAATCTGGAGATAAGATCATCCTGGATTAACCTGGTGGCCTTAAATCCAATGATAAGTGTCATTGGATATGTGAGACAGAAAACAAGAGAAGGCCATGTAAAGATAGAGGCGTAGATTGGAGCTATGTAGTCATAAACTGAGGAATCCTGACAGCCACCAGAAGTTAAAGGAAGCAAGAAAGATTTCTCCTCTAGAGCCTCCAGGAGTGTTTCCTTGTTGATACCTTTATTTCAGACTTCTAATCTCCAGAACTGTGAGAAAATAAATTTCTATTGTTATTTAAACAAATACTGGTTTCACTATAGTTATCAGGACCACATGATGTATTCTGAACCTGTAGCTCTTTGGCCACTAAGTAATAATAATGATAGTAACAGCCACTGCCAACATTTATTGGGAATTTTAGATACCATGCACTGTGCTAAATGACTTAAATTAATTCTTTTCTTTAGTCTTCACAGCAGCACTATAATAGAGATAGTGTTATTAACCCCACTCCACAGATGAGAAAATTGAGGCTTAGAAATTTGCCTAAAGTCACAGATGCACTAGGCATAGAACAGGGATTTGAACCTATATAGTATGACTTTAGAGACCACACTTTTAACCCCTATATTGGACTGTATTCAAGAGTAAAAAAAAAAATAGTAGTTTGGATACTCTACAGCAGTTGGTAAGAGCTTATATTCTAAGTCTGAAAGGCTGGATAATAAAGAGAATTCTTTCTTTAAGTACAATCTAAATCTACACAGCTCATTGCTATATAATAGGCGCAAGTGTGCATCGCAATGAAATGGCAGTTTCTTTTTGACGTTCTATCACTTACCACTAGTGACTCAAGTTGAGTACTGCAGAAAAATAACTTTTACTACCCGTACTTAGCCCATCCAGCATTAAATTGGAATGCTATTCTAATAAAAATGTTCAATTTTTCTTTTTTCATTTAAATTATTTGCTCTATAATATACACAACACTTTAATAAAATCATTACATCATCATAATAACATTTTCACCCTTTAATTCAATTATATTCCTCCTTTATTCTCACACTTTTGCACTAACATTCTGTTGTGAATTTATTTAATCTACATAAATTATTTAGTATAACGGAAAAAAGACATAATAATATGGTGCCATCTCAAAATCAGAAGCTCCTCCTCAGAAATGAAGGCATTCTACACTGCCTTGACATTTGGGTTGCTCATCTGTCATAGGAAATTCTTCTACTAAGACATCTTCCATTCCCTTGGCATTATCTCTTAATCATATTTTTATTTGAGAAGCTAACAATGACATAAAAGATTATTAATATATAGTAAGATGAATCCCATATTTTAAAATATCTTTCTATGTATGAGATGTCTTAAAGCATTGGCTTCCTCAAGGAGAATCACATTGCTTTTTTCAAAATTTCATTCCTTCAAGGGATAGAGTTCTTTGTTTATTTTATAAGCCACTGAGTTGGCTCTGACTACTTAAGATCCTAGGAATGAGTGATGTCCACAATGTCCTGTATTCAAGAGCCCTGCTCAGCTCCTGTATACTCATACTTATGTCTTCTTTCAATCCATATCATATTTGGTCAAGAGACTCACTGGGAGTCCCAGATCTGCTAATTATTAGCCATGTGAACCTGGACATATGGTTTTGTCTTTCTGAATCTACAGCTTCACTTGCAAAAAGAGTATGCAATTACCCACCCTAACTTACAGGAAAGTAAAAAATATGGTGTAAATATGTGGAAATACTTTGAAAATGTAAAAAGTTAACCAAAGTAGTCTTCATATATAGGGATATTATGAGCTTTCATGATGAGCAGATGTGGATTTTAATCTACTATTCATGAGCACTTATAGAAAAATTTAATTTAACCTCAGTTTGCCAGTCTGTCAAATGAAACAAAAAATATCTGATTAAAGGGGTTATTTCAAGGAGATAATGTTTATGAAAGCATTTAGTACACTGACTGACAGGTATTATTTCCTTTCCCTATCCCTCCCCTTTAAGCCCTTACTGTTTCTGAAGAACACCTCTAGACCCAGGATAAATATGGTAATCCATTTAGGACCAATGGTTTGTATCCTCTATGTGAAGCTCACAGAAAAAAGCCCTGAGAACAGAGCCCTAGAAATTACTGTAAAGTGTGAGTGACAGGCTCCAAATTTGCATAGAAAAATCAATTTGAGTTTAATCAAAAAGAAGAGTGCATTTTGGAAAATAGGCTTTTACTATCTAGAGTACGAGTTTTAATATCTGGAGTTTGAGTTTTTGAAGTATTCTCTAAAATTCAATACCACTTTCACCATACTAGATAGTTTTTTTCCCAGTAAAGATGATAAAAGTGGTGAATTTTATTACTTTTGAATAGGTGGTTTTATGTTTAAGAACAGCTTTGTCTTTTCTTAGGTCCAACAGATATTTTTACCTTAAAAATCACACACAAAATAACTTTTTTTTTTCTTTTGGTATAGTCTTCAAAGAACTCCTGGTGTGATCTATGGGACCTTCTATTATGTATGGAGACAAGGAGCAACAGAACTGTTAGCCAGCTTTGGAAGTAAATTCCATTTTCTAATCTCCAGCATCTTTTTTTTTTTTTTTTCAATATTGAAGGGACAGCTAGCAAAGAGTTACAAATACCCTTCCGGTTTTGCATTGTCAATTTCATCTTCGATAATGTTTGCTTTTTTCAGTGTTGTCTGTATTGTCAGCCTCTGAGGACTGATGCCCAGTAACCTAACAATGATTTTAAACTCAATTTTCCCATAATGAACTATTATTAATCCTTGAGGTATTTACTGTAATACATTGCATCCGCTAATATGGAACATGATCTACTGTTCCACTGGAATGCCAATGTCATGCATCATTAATAAATACACAGTTATCATTAAGTGAGAGGCTTTTAATTAGTATATATATTTTTGTTATCATATATCAAACCAAGCAGACATTTTTCTCATCTTGTGTTACTTTTGCTGACTTGAAAGGTTGAATTATTATTGTAGCCACGTGTATTAAAGCTCAAAATTTATAAACCACTACATGTTATTTTCAGTATTGCAATGACAACTTGATTTTCATCAACCTTTGTAAGTGAAGCAATGTGATGTTTTCCTTCTTAAAAATAATTTCTATGGTGAGGGGAGAGTAAGTATTGTTCCATCTTTTTTCTTTCCCGAAAACCTTTATTATCCTCTTAATTCGAATCTCTTCTCAGGAACTTCATACAGTCCTGTTGGCTATTAAAAAATGTGTAGGTGTTCCAGTGAAAATATAAGATTGGGAATAAGACAGTTCTAGTCTTCATTTTGCCACCTACTATTCATGTGACCTTGGATAAGTTTTAATATTTCTGAGTTTCAATTTCACCAACTGCAAAATGGTGGAAAGTAGGAAAGGAAGAGGAGGAAGCAAGATTGTTAGCTGAGTTAATGTCTAAGATTTTTGTCTAGATTCGACATTCTTAGATTTTATGAATGCTCCATCTGCTAGAGATACAGTAGCAGAGGGAAAAAGAAAATAGATAGATAAGCTGAAGAAGTCAGTAGGTTTGCAAGAGTGGAATGAGCATAAGTTTCAGAATTAGACAGGTTAAGGTTTAGGTCATAGCTCTGATATACTATTTGTGTCATCTTAAGCAAATTACATTATACTTTGGGCTTTAATTTACATGTTTGTTAACATGAAGATAATACATGCCATATGGAGTTATTTCATAATTAAAAGAGATAAAACAATATTGCAACAGCACCTGGCAACATGTTCTCAATAAGTAATAGATGCAATGAAGAAGAGAAGGGAGGGGTAGAGGAAGAGGAGAAGGAGGAAGGAAACAAAAAGGAATGAGACAAAATGGCGGTCACTTGGGTACTCTAGTAGATTTATTTCAAATATTAGTTGAGAACCTATGATATACCAGGTACTGTTCTAGATAATTTCTACTTTTGTGAAGCTTATATTCTGACACATATGTGTGTGGGGAGGTGGTGTGGTGTGGCAGACAATAAATAAATGAATATGGGATATTTCAGGAGGTGGTAACTGCTATGATGAAAATTAAAGCACGTAAAGGGGATACAGAATGATGAAGGGTGGGGAGATTCTATTTTACACAGAGTGATCTCTCTAATAATGTATCATTTATTAATAGAATAGATACTTGAAGTGAGAGAGGGAGCCTTGCAGCTATCTGAGGGAAAGGTAGAAAGAACAGCAGGTAGAAAGGTCCAGAAGTGGAACCATACCCAGAGTGTTGAGGAATAATGAGGTAAAAGTCCAAAATATGTAGCTGGAGTAGAATGAATGAAGGGGAGAGAGGCCACGGTAGTGGGAGAGAACAGATTGTGTAGGGCCTTAAAGACCATGGTAAAGAAGTCAGCTTTAACTCTGAGTAAAATAGGAAGACAGTAGAAGTTTCTGAGCAGAGAAGCATCATAATCTGATTTACAAAGGAACCCTCTTGCTACTCTGCTAAGAGTAAACTCTAAGAGGACAAGGTGAAAACAGGGAGATCAGTTAAGAAGCTATTGCAATAATCCAGGCAAGAGATGATGGTGGCCTGAGACCAGGATTATAGTGTAGGTAGTGAGAAGTAGTCAGATTCTGGATATATTAAGAGGATGGACTGGATGTGGATATGAGACATAATGGTGACTCCAACAGTTTTGGCCTGAGAAGCTGGAAGAATGAAATAGGGAAGACTATGGGAGAAGCAGCTATGGGAAAGATAAAGTATATGTGTAAATCAGCTGATACAGTAAGTGTCAATCAACTAACAATTAGTGAGTACTCCCTGTGTGAGGAGCACAGGGACAGGTACTCTCACATTTTATTAGTAAAGTGTTCTTGTTAGTATTAGTAGGGAATCAGGGAATTATTGTCTTTAGTTTTAGTAGAGTGCTTGTAAAATCATTTCAGGAATAAGCTGCAGTCTTCTTCACATACGGGAAGTTCACATTCAGAGTTAATATACATAACTTTTCAGCTTTCCAAAGCCATATTTATTATTTCTAAACTTCAGCTTTAACCAAATCAAATGAAAACTAGCACAAGTTGAGGGACTGCAACTTTGCTATTTGCTTACTCATAGTGATGCCTTACCATCGCTTCAGTAACTGCCTTATTGCTTTCTGGAAATAATCCTACCCCATCTGGTAGGATGTTTCTGAAGCATTAAGTGCTCCAAGCAAAAGAGCTTCTGTGCTTTACAGTAAGTGCATTGTCATCAGGAGTCTGAGCTGGCTGTTTTGTATTTCAGTTTGTGCTGCTTCCCAGAGAGTCCAATGAACTGCTATTGTGTCATTTAAATCTAAAGAAGACATTGTATGCTGATGATGTTATCTCAAGTCTTAATTTGGGCAAACACTGATCTGCTTTGAACAGAAAAGAAATCTCTGCTCAGACAGGGAGGACTGAGCTCAGATTGATAGTCAGGGAGAAAGGACTAAAGCACCAGGAAGGGTAAACTTGTTTTTTTTTTTTTTCATTTTAGGAAGTTTTATCAGATTTTCTTTCCAGACTTATTCCTGCTCTGATGAAGAATATTCTTTTTGAGCTAAATTCAATTTGTATATAAAAATATATACCCATATTGATTTCACTCTGGTTTAAAATTGTATTTTTGCAGTGCAAAAATCAAATCAATATGATCTTCTGAATAGGACTGGTAATGGTAAACATACTAACAGATATTTCATTTCATGGGACCAAAACTCTAGATATTGATACTACTGAAAAAGATTACTTATTCACCATTGGGTATAACTTTGTTTACCTAATCATGATATAAGTGTAAAGCAGAAACACAATTATGCTGTGGCCAAAACACAAGGGGTTTTTGAATAGTAGAACTTGCCTTCCTCATTACCACTTATGGCCCATAGATCATAAAAGTTGGCAGATTAGATAAGGATATTGTGGGAAATCGCTCACGATAAATTTAAAAAGGTTTAATTTGATAGGAAGGAAAATTACACTGACATAATCATTGACGAAAAAAAGTCTCCCAAGCCAAGATCAACTTTTGAAAAATTAAGCTGTTAGAGATGGATTTGTAGATCCTCACATCAGTGCTGTTGTTTCTCCTCTCATATGTATCTAAAGCATTTGGTTTTGAGCAAGGCATGCTACAGATGAAATCATATGACAGCTGTTGCCAGGGGTTCAAATTGTAGCCAGCAAGCCTTTTGACATGCTTAATCAAAACTGGAAATACAGAGGGAACTGTGTTAATCATTTCTAGTGGACTTAGAGGGGCGAAATGAAATTCAACAAAAGATAAAACCCAGACTTGCCTCTGTCTCATGTTCCATAACCCTTGGTTGCCCTCCCTGGAGTTAAGTGTAGTGGAAATCTACAGTTCAGGAGCACACAAAAGGTTGAGACTGGGAGAAATAATTCAGCTAAAGTACAGGAAAAGGCAACATTGCCCCTAAAGATTTTGACCCTTGAATATAAGACGGATGAATAAAGCCAAGGAAGCATGAAGATAGGGAAAATATATGGCTATGGCTATCAATATAATCATCATACCAGGTGGATGTTAAAAATGCAGATATAGATTTTTCTCTGGAATCACACAAGGGCAGTCTAGGTAATAAAGATAATACCAGTAAGTACCATGTTGAGATCACTGTAGATTATTAGAAGTAATAATTCATAATTCCTATAATCAATTTATAAGTTGGAGCTTTCTCATGATAGTGCACAATGATTTCTAATTCACTAACCCATGTAAACATAGACACATATCACCCCATTAGAGAAGAGATGATACTTTTGTTTTGTTTTGTTTTGATGATTGTGAAACAGAAGCCTAGAATAATTTGACCAAAATCCTATAGCAGTTTGACTGTATTGCTGTAAATCCTTCAGAAAGCTGTCAACATATAAGATCAATATATTATCTGGTTCTGTCTATAATGCAGTAATAAGAGCTAATACTTCAGAAAAGAATAGTGGAAAAGATGGTCTTCTATGATATACAAATTTATACAGTTTAGAGAGTAAGTATATACCCTTTACCTTTGAACATACGAAGTCACTATAAAAGGAACATGGAGATCTTTGGAAACATGGTGGAGTGAGAGACATTCCCAGATCTCTCCACTTGAAACAACAATAAGCTGAACATCTAAAACTCAACAAAAACACCCAAACTGCAGACCAGCACATCTGACTGTGAGATCTGTGTATAAGAGCTACCACAGGTCAGAACCCTGGGTGTCAGGCGGTGGACTGGGAGTAATAAAAAAGATGCCTGTCACAGCCACTGGAGCTCCCTGTAGGAGGAAGTGGAGGGGAAAAAGAGTAGCGAGCTCCCCTAACAGCCCTGCCTGGGAAAGCTGTAGGGCCCCGAACAGACCTGCCTGGGTAAGCAGCAGGACTCAGTTATCAGGGCAAAAAGCAGAGAATTTAGAAGGACCTGCAGAGGAACAACAGTTGATTTTTGCTGGCCATGGTTGCAAAACTGAGGCTGAAAGGCAGCTTCCAACCCCCAAGCCAGAGGGCCACTACCCCCATATCCTCTGAGACAAACACCGTGCAGCCCCAGGGGAATCTGAGCAAACTCTGCCAAGACTGTTGCTGACACTGACAGGGACTGAAACTGAGGGTAGCAAGCGTGATTAAATATCCACAAGAAAATTTAAAAAGCGTTATTAAGACTTTATATAAAGCAGGGATCCAAGAGGCTTAGACGCCACCTACTGGAAACCAAAAGAAAAGCGCCATCTTTGCAGCAGGCTAAACAGAGACCTTTATATAATAAATCTTCTTTCTGGAAAAACAACAGAATACACTTCCATTAATGCCCAGGTGGAGAAATAGTCCATTAAATACCATGAACAACCAAGGTAACAAGGCATCTCAGAAAGAAAGAGAAAAGTTTCCAGAAAATAAGCTTACAGATATAGAAATATACAACTTAAGTGACAGAGAATTCAGGATGATACTTCTGGAAAAACTCAATGAGATCCAAAACAACTCAAATCAACAATTTCAAGAATTAAAAAACAACTAGAAGAGCAGAGAAAGGAGATTGAAACCCTCAAAAAGAACCAAATAGAACTTCTGGAGATGAAGAACACACTGCAAGATTTGAAAAATGAAATAGCAACCTTGAGAAGTAGTCTACCAAATGAAGGAAAGGATCAGTGATATCGAAGACAGAAATCCAGAAATAAATCAAAAGGAAGAAGAGAGAAACTGAAGAATAAAAAATAATGAAAGAGAAATTCAAGAACTAGCTGATACCATCAAGAGAAGAAACATAAGAATAATGGGAATTACCAAAGGCAAGGAGAAGGAGAAGGGACCAGAAAGCATTTTCTGACAAATAATTGACGAGAATTTTCCAAAGCTAAGGAATGAATGGAAGCTTGGAATTCAAGAAGTCAACGGAACATCCAATTATCTTAACACAAAAAGCCTTCAACAAGACACATTGTATTAAAATTATTAAAAATCAAGTACAAAGACAGAACTCTCAAGGCAGCCAGGGAGAAAAAAAATGGTAACATATAAAAGTAAACCCATTAGATTATCATTGGACTTCTTAGCGCAAACCTTACAAGCCAGAAAGAAATGAAATCAAATATTTAAACTAGTAAGTGAAAGAAACTACCAGTCTAGAATAATATATCCAGTGAAGCTCTCTTTTAGATATGAAGGAGAAATTAAGACTTTTCCAGACATACAAAAACTGAAGGAATTCTTCACTATGAGGCCTGTACTACAGAAAATACTGAAAGGAGTCAGTTCATCTAAAACAAAATGACAAAGAAAGCCCCCACATAATTAGGAGTAAAGTGACTATCAGGCAAATAGAAGCAGAGGAGTGCAATCCTTACTAAGAACAGGGCATTATAAGCTTAAATAATAAGAGAATTGTTATAGCAAGATAGTAATGAACATTCAGCATACATAGGAACACACTGAGATAACAATGCCTAAAAAGGAGAGGATTCAAGGATTGAAATTTGCAAAGGAAAATGGACATAAGGCATGTGCAGAAGAAAATTAACAACTGTATATGTATAACTATCTTTTACATATTCATAATGGTAACCACATGCCAGAGATTCAGAACCATTGTATATAACAAACAACAAGAAGGAAAACCCACAAAAGTCAACCAAAATAAAGAAAACAGAAGCACAAGGACAAGAAAGCAATGGAAACACCGAGCTACCAGAAAGCAAAAGATACAATGGCTGGCTATAAGAAGACCTCATATTTCAATAATCACCCTAAATGTAAAGGGATCGAACTCACCAATAAAAAGGCACAGAGTTGCAGAATGGATCAAAAACCAAAAGCCAACCATATGCTGCCTCCAGGACACACATCTCAGCTCCAAAGACAAATATAGACTCCAAGTGAAAGGAAGGAAAATGATATTTCAAGCAAATGGCATTCAGAGAAAAGTGGGAGTAGTGGTACTAATATCAGACAAAATAGAATTCAAAATGAGAAGGATAAAGAAAGATACTGAGGGATATTTCATAACAAAAAAGGAAATCATGTACCAAAAAGACACAACACTTATTAATATCTATGTTCCCAATCATGGAGCCCCGAAATATGTAAAACAATTACTAACAGAACTAAAGAGAGAAACAGACTAAAACACTATCATAGTAGGGGAACTAAATACCCCACTGTCGGATATGGACAGATCATCCAAACAGAAAATCAATAAATAATATCCTTAAATGATGCATTAGACCAGCTGCACATAATTGACATTTACAGAGCTTTCCATCTCAAAACATCTTCTCTAGTGCACAGGGAACACTCTTAAGAATCGAACACATACTGGGAAACAGATAGCCTCAACAAATATAAGAGGATCGAAATCATACCAAACATATTCTCTGATCATAATGCCTTGAAACTAGAGATTAACTGCAGAAAGAAATCAAGAATAAACCCAAATATATGGAGATTAAACAACATGTTACTGAAGAATAACTGGGTCAGGGAAGAAATAAAACAGAGATCAAGAGATACATAGAAAGAAATGATAATGATAGTACAACTTATCAAAACTTTTGGGACATGGCAAAAGTGGTCATAAGAGAAAAGTTCACAATTACAGACCTATCTCCAAAAACAAGAATGACCCCAAATAAACAAAAAAATAAAAATAAAAAAGGAAGAACAAATGAGGTCTAAAGTCAGCAGAAGGAAAGAAATAATCAAAATTAGAGCAGAAAAAATTAATTGAACAAAAAATTGATAGAAAAATAAATGCAACAAAGAGTTGGTTCTTTGATAAGGTTAATAATATTGACAAACCCCTGGCTACTATCTAAGGAAAGCAGAGAAAGGATACAAATAAACAAAATCAGGGATGATAGAGGAAAAATTACAACTGACATTGCAGAAATACAAAGGACCATACAAGAATACTATGAAAAAGTATATAACACCAAATTTAATAACCTAGAAGAAATGGACTAGTACTTAGAAAAATACAATTATCCTAGACTGAATCAGAAGAACTGGAAAATCTAAATAGACTGATAAGGAGTATGGAAATTAAAACAATCATCAAAAACCTACCAAAAAGTTAAAATCCATTACCAGATGGCTTTACCAGTGAATTCTACCAAACATTGAAAGAAGATTCAATACCTATTTTCCTCAAACTCTTCCAAAAAATCAGAGAGGAGGCAATACTTCCCAACTCATTTTATGAGACCAATATTACTCTGATACCAACACCAGATAAAGATAACACAAAAATAGAAAACTACAGACCAATATCTCTCGTGAACACATATGCAACATCCTAAATAAGATACTATCAAACAGAATACAGCAACATATTAAAAAGATTATACACCACGATCAAGTGGGCTTCATCCCAGGGGCACAGGGATGGTTAAACACATGCAAATCGATTAATGTGATATATCACATAAACAAATCAAAAAGTAAGAATCATATGATCATACCAATAGATGCAGAAAAAGTCTTTGACAAGTTACAGCATCTATTTATGATCAAAACGCTTTACAAAATTGGTATAGAAGGAAAGTACCTTAACATAATAAAGGCCACATATGACAAAGTCTCAGCCAACATTATACTTAATGGTGAAAAACTAAAACCCTTCCCTCTAAGATCAGGAACAAGGCTAGGCTCTCCATTATCTCCACTGCCTTTCAATATAACATTGGAGGTCCTAGCAAGTGTTATCAGAGAATAAAAATATATAAAAGACATCCAAATAAAAAAAGAAGAAGTCAAACTGTCACTGTTTGTGGATAACATGTATCTCTATATAGAAAACCCTAAAGATTCCACAAGAGCACTACTAGAAACAATAAACAAACACAGTAAAGTCTCTGGATACAAAATCAACATTCAAAAATTCATAGCTTCCCTATACTCTGATAATTAAGTGTCAGAAAAAGAAGTGGAAAAAATAATTCCTTTTGCAATTGTAACAAAAAGAAAAAAATACCTAGGAATAAATTTAGCAAAACAAGTGAAGGACCTATATAATGAAAACTATAAGACCTTATTAAAAGAAATCAAAGAAGATACAAAGAAATGGAAAGATATTCCGAGTTCTTGGATTGGAAGAATCAACATAGTTAAAATGACCATATTACCTAAAGCATTATACAGATTCAATGCAATCCTCATTAAAATCCCATTGGCATTTTTTAAAGAAATAGAACAAAAAAGTCATCAGATTTGTATGTAAGCACAAAAGACCCCAAATTGCCAAAGCCATCCTGAGAAAAAAGAACAAGGCTGGAGGCATAATCCTGCCTGACTATAAATTATAATACAAAGAGACAGTAATCAAAATGGCATGTTATTGGCAGCAAATCAGATATGCCGACCAGTGGAACAGAATCAAGAGTCCAGAAGTAAGCCATATTTATATGGGCAAATAATTTTAGACAAAGAAACCAAAACATACAATGGAGAAAGGAAAGCCTCTTCAATAAATGATGCTGGGAAAACTGGAAAGCCAACTGCAAAAGAATGAAACTAGACTGCTGTCTATCACCACACACCAAAATTAACTCAAAATTGATTAATGACCTAGATACAAGACCTGAAACAATAAAATACATAGAAGAAAACATAGGAACTAAACTTGAGGACCTTGGGCTTAAAGAGGATTTTATGAATTTGACCTCAAAGGCAAGGGAAGTAAAAGCTAAAATAGATTAATGGGACTACATCAAACTAAAAAACTTCTGCTCAGCAAAAAAAAATCATGAACAAGGTAAATAGACAGCTATTTGAATCAAAAAATATATTTGTAAGCAACACCTCCGATAAAGACCTAATATCCAAAATATACAAAGAACTCATACACCTCAATAATAGCAACAACAACAACAACAACAGCAACAAACAAAAAAAAAACAACTAAGTCAAAAAATAAGTAGAGGTCTTGAACAGACACTTCTCCTTAGAGGACATACAAATGGCCAACAAATATATGAAAAGATGCTCAACATCGCTAGCCATTAGGGAAATACAAATCAAAACCACAGTGAGATAGCATCCCACACCTGTTAGAATAGCTATAATCAACAGGACAAGTAATAACAAATGTTGGAGAGGATGCCAAGAAAAAAGGAACCCTCATACACTGCTGGTGGGACTGCAACTTGGTACAGCCACTATGGAAAACAGTATGGAGGTTCCTCAGAAAACTAAGAAATGATCTACCACATGATCCAGCAATCCCTCTACTGGGTATTTACTCCAAAGATTTATAAACTCATAACCGAAAATATATTTGCACACAGATGTTCATAGCACCATTATTCACAGTGGCCAGGACATGGAAACAACCGAAGTGTCCTACGGTAGATGATTGTTTAAAGTAGCTGTGGTACATATATACAATGGAATATTGCTCAGCCATAAGAAGGATTGAAATCTGGCCATTTCGACAACATGGATGGACCCAGAGATAATCATGCTAAGTGAAATAAGCCAGACAGAAAAAGTTGAATATCACGTGAGATCACGTATATGTGGCATATAAACCCAAAAGCAACACATAAGCAAGACAAAACAAACAGACTCATGGACATGGACTATAGGCTAGTGGTTACCTGAAGCCTATAGACTAGTGGTTACTAGTGGGGTGGGGGAGGAGGGGGAGATTGGTGGGGTAAATGGGGTAAAATATAGGGGAATAGGGACAGGGTGAAGTGGGTAAAGGGGATCAAATATATGATAGCTGAAAGAAACTGGATTTTGGGTGGTAAACACACAATAGAATATACAGTTGTCAAATGATAATGTATACCTGAAAATTATATAATTGTATTAACCAATGTTACCTCCACAAACTTAATTTAAAAAAAAGTGGAACATGCATATCAAATATCCAAATTTCACTGCTCTTGAAACCTGTTGTTTTATTTGTGAAGGTTATTACCATCTAAATTGTTTAATTATAACATTCTTTTCATTTCTTCTTACTAAGTGTATATAGTCAAATCTCAATAGGAAATGTTATTTCTTAGTGGATCTTTAGTAAAATTAGCCACATTTAAGTATACTAGTGCCTAGGAAAAGCAATGATACATCTTTCACTTCAGATCTTTTTTGCCAGGGAGGTGTTTAGGCACTTGGGAAAAAAACATTTAGGAATTTGTATTTTTGTCCTCTCTTTTCTGGAAAGTTTATTGATTGTAAACATTTATATTGGTTATAAACATATTTATAAAATATTATAATTAATTATTCTTTCATATCTAATGTATCATTTTATCTCATAAATATTCTATGAATCATGCTGCTTATTTATTGCTTTTTTAAACAAAAGGAAATTGAGGCTCAAAGAAATGAGTGACTTGACTAAAGTCACGGGGCTGGTCAGTAGCAGAGATGGAACTAGATAAGGATTCCTGATATTTAGCTCTTTCCATTATAGCAGTGGCTTTGAAAGGACCCTTGTAGTAATCAGTGTAGATTAGATTAGGTAACAAATGAGTCCCCAGATTTCAGTGGCTTGAAACAATAGAAGCTTATTTCTCATGCATTATACATGTTTAATGTAGTTCAGAAGGCGATGCTCTGGTCACCAATAGAACACTGACATAACATGAGGCCTTTAGGGTCCTTCAAGGCAGGATAAAAGAACATGGAGAAAAAACAGATACAAAACAGTGAAGAGATCCAAACCTACATAATTTCCTTTTGCTTCTTTGAAAGATATTAAGGCACATTTAAGGAAGTTCAGAATTTTGTGAACACAATTCAAAATCATGGCACCAATACACATAGAAAACAGACATGCAGAATAAGCATCTTTATATTAAAGATAAAAAGACCAATAATCTCTTTCAGGATCATGGAATAAAATAGAAGTTAGAATGGAAACAGATCACAGAATGATCCTAATCTTTGCCTCTTGTTCTACTCATGGGACTTTGGTTCTCCCACTGTGATATAGAAAATCCTCAAGAATATTGTGACTTTTCTTGCCACAATGTATTAGGTGCACATAATATTGCCCATGATGAATGCTAAATCTCAAGTGCACAGCATGGTTTAGAAACTAATTTCTAAGGAAGTACACATTTTTAGATTCATTTTAAACTCCACAATTGCCTCTTATCACTAAGCAACTTGCCTTACATGAAAGAGTAAATATTTTAATATAATATGCCTGTAACTTTTCATTCTTGCAGAATTTTAAAATATGATTTGTTCAAAAACAAAAATTATTTTATTGGATTGTGACTAGAAGGAAATGATAGTTTTGAGTATGAGAAAGCTGTAACTAGTTTTATGAAGAACAGTTTTAATCAGGACAGAACAATCAAAGTGTATGCATATTTCAGGGATGCTTGTTTAGGTATAGAATAAAAAATGGTCAGAACAGTGATGTCAAGGCACATATGTGTGCATTAGAGGGAGCATATCAAAACGATGTAGGGGGAGCTTTTTCAAACTCTACACACTCCTCCACACCTATTTTGATAACTACCCCCTATCAAGAATCTATATGGCAAAAATCCACCCTTACTGAGAGGAATTTATCATAACCCTCAAGTAGGTTAGGTAGAACTAAAAGGTTAAAATCTACTAGATTGAAACAATATTATGTACTGAAAACATATATGATGATGTTTCCCCTAGGAATCAAACCTAGAATTTTTTTTCCTTCCAGCAATGTCATCCATCTCCAACAATGGTGACAAAAAGCATGCAGCCTTTTTCACCCAAAAGCAAATTCCCAAGAGAGAAGAGATTTATTATTGTGTTATATACTTGAAATGACAATTCATTACATAACTACATACAGAATAAAGATATTTTTGTTCAAGGCATATATTTTCCGAAATGGGTAGGTAGAAGGAAGATGAGGACCTATTAATCTGTATGTTCTTCCTTCCTTCCATTTCTCCCTTTCTGCCTATCTGTCCTATCCATCCATCCTATTCTTCTTTTCCTCCCTCCTTTCCTTTCTTCCTTCCTTCCTTCCTTCCTTCCTTCCTTCCTTCCTTCCTTCCTTCCTTCCTTCCTTCCTTCTTTCCTTTCTTTTTTCTTTCCTTCTCTCTTTTCTCTCTTTCTTGGTTGATGTGTCCAGGTACATCTGTATGCAGCCCCTCATGGTGTGGAACAGAGTCAAGACTGAGAGGAGAAGGGGGTCTGAAAAGAGGCAGAAGGTCTCCATTTGTATCTACTTTAGACTCCACAAATGTTAGCACAAATATTAAAGGTGACCTTGTTGCCCCTATTATATGTGCAAAGGATGTAGTCCTCACAGAAGATTCTCTCTTGATAGCCCAGTATGTGGAATCTCAAGGTAATCTATAAAACTAGCCATGGTATAAATTGTTACACCTAAGAGGTTAATACTCCCAAGAAGTTCCATGCTATGCTTGCTGGCCCATGAAAACAATCTCCAATTCTTCTATTTCTAGATCATGCACACAGAAAACAAAAGTAGGCAGAAATGAGGTAGCTGCACATGGATGGTACACAGGAGGGAAGGAGCTAGGGTTTATTCAAGTCAGAAGGGAGATTACACAGATAGCATTTTAGAAGTACTGAACAGTAACTAGAAGGCAGGACCAAGGATAGAGACTAGGAGGACATGAGCACCTAGTTGTGTTCAAATTCCTTGGAGGCGATTTGATTGAAGGAATAAATGTAGAAGGGGTTTAAAAAACATAATTAAAGAAGTTAAAAGAAAAAAAACAACAACAAGAATTGAGTTATGGTCAATGCCAATAGTTCACGATCTAAATCTATAAATTCTGGGCACAGAGTGGGTAATTACTTTTATGTGTGTCCTGGTTTGCTTAGTGCATTGTACCAAATGCCCCCAGCTGGGAAGTTGTGATAAAAGAATTCCCCAAAGCAAAATAGAATCTCTTTGCTAAGAAAAGGCACAAGATATAATATCAAGCCAGTAACTATAAACTATCTGATGTTATACCTAAAAGCCATCTTCTCTAAAGCATTCTTAGTTCCTGTTTCTTCCACAAAAGGAAGAAAAAAGCAATGTGTCTCAATAATACAAAGATTTATACTTACTTTTTGAAAAATGTGTAGCTCTGGGTATGGAAGGACAAGCAAAGCAGCTGAGTAAAAGTCGGCTGAAGTAGGATTTCTTACCTAGATCAAAATTGTTTCTGCATGAAAGTGTCTTGGCTTTAAACTCTGAATTGAAAAGCTGCTGAAACTAAAAAACTCTTTATTGACACTCAAACATACTTTCAGTTATTAAATAGCCTGTAGAAGGAAAACACTACTCATTCAAGAAACTCTAGGCAGTTCAAGAAATGGATGAATGTGAGCAAATCAATTATCAGAGGGCCTTGGTTTCCTCATCTGCCTAGTGGTAATAATATCATTTCTTCACAAGTTTGTTGTATCAAATGTAATAATAATTGAGAAAGAGCTTTAAAAAGTACAATGTCACATGAAGGCAAAGTAGCATTATTTTTAGCCAAAACCTTTTACAAAAACTATCAACTTCTAGGAAATAAGGTGGAAAAATAATAATTCATGAATTATCTAAGTGTTTTCTCTTAGTTTTTCTTTTTATTTGTTTTTTTTTTCAGTAGTGTCATATATACAACTATCACAACTACTTAATGACTTTTTAATATGGATTAACTTCTGTGAAATGGGGATTACTCTGTAGGGGAAAATATTTATTGAGCCTTGTAATAAACATTTTTACATGTTAGGTCATTTAATCCTTAAATAAGTTGATTTTATTACGTTCTTTTAGGGATGAGTACATAAATATTCCTTGATGGTATTAATTGCCAGTACTCAGATGTGAATCAGTTATTGGTGGATCATAAAATTAAAATGTATCAATGGAAATTACTTAGAGTATTCTTTAAGCTTTGTCACTATGATTAGGAAAAAATTTAAAAACTGCTTTTGTTATGACTTGCCACACTTTGGACATATCTATATGTTAGCATGACTCCAGCAGGTCAGTTTTTTTGTTGGCCATCTTAATGGTTGAATTGATCACAAATCTGTTCTGATTGATTGCATAGCAACTAACTATTAATATGACTAAAAGCCCAAAATCAACCACAAAATGGTCGATTTGGCCTGTGTTTAGACTACTTATAAGAAGAAGATGTTGAGCATGTTTTCTGTGTACAGAGGAGACTGAACAAAAATTAATTGCCCTAAATGAAAATATGTGAAATACTAATTAGCTATAAGCAAGGGTGGAGGCACTGTTATCATTATGTTGTCCTTGTATCACCTGCATCACAACAATCAGGAAAGCTTGTCAAGTAAATTGATACTTGATCCCCATTCCAGACTCCCCATATTAGAAACTCTGTGTGAAGGGGTGGGGGTTGTGGGGTGGGCAGAAATCTGTATGTTTAGTAAGCGCCCAAGTTATTTCTGATGCACACTCAGGTTTAAGAAATACTGCTGCAGAGTCTGCCCCCTTGTTGAGCCTTAAGAAACATATTCAACAAGGGAGTGAGTCCTTATTCTTTGTGAGGTAGCTATGATAGAAACAGAACAGATGCTCTCTATGTACCAGATCACCTTGAGTATGAGTTCTATGAAGAGAGGAAATGGGTTTGGATTTTTTTACCGTTGTATCTACAATGTGTAAAAACAGTGCCTGGCACAGAGTATTTGGTAAATATCTATAGAATGAATCAGTGGAAGATCAAAAAAAGAGCTACCTGTCTAAGATGTATGGATCTGAAGGAGAGAGACACTATCATATTGAGAGTCTTTCCCAACTTTGGTCTGGTGCTAAGAAAAAAAAAACATTTAACAGGGAACTTGGTCTTTAGAAGAGTCTTCAGAGACTCCCCAGTCCTGAGTCTTAGGCTATTCTTATCATTTTTAGACTTTTTTGATCATAACAAAGTTTTGAGTGTCATTACTACTATTTTTTTAAATTAGTTTTTTTTCTTTTAAGTAGAAATTAAGCTACTTAGTATCTTGCCCTAAGAATGTCACTGAAGAGGTGTCACTAAATAGAAATGACAAGGGTGGCTTGAGACAAAAAAAAGATACTAAGGGTTTCTAATTATCTCTCCTTAATTTTCATACCTGATTACATTGAACGGTACCAAGTATAAGGAAAATGATGTATGTGTAATAAAAGTGAGCTTTCTGGAGAAGGTTTATTTTTGAGGTAGCTTGAGGTGAAGCAGAAGGGAGTAAAGAATTGACTAGATATAAAACAAAGAGGAAAGGGGACATGGAAAAGGTAATATTTCTGACTCTCTTTCCAGTAATACCAAGCAGCAAATGATCAAGTGAATGTTGGCAGGCTAGCCTCTCCCTTGTAGGTTGTCTCATTATAATTCTAATACCTTGGACATATCCTCTCAAAATCAATGCATAACTGCATTAGGCTCTTCTGGTTCAGCTTGGTCTGGATCCAAAAACCTAGGGGTTTCCAAATTGCTGCCTTACAATTTGTACTTTAAATTCCTCAGGGAATTGAATTAAGTTTTTCTTCCTGTTATAATGAATACGGTTTAATTTTTTTCCCAGAAAGGAAGCTAGTTCACCAGTTAGTTCCCTCCCACCCCAAGTTCTTTTAGAATCTACAAGAAACACTGAGATTCCAGGACAACAAGACCTTTATAACTTCACCAGAAGAGGTAAGAGGGTATTAATTAAAGTGAGGGTTAAATATTAAGAGAAAATAATGACTGGAACCCATTCACAAACATACTGGTCCTTAGGAATTTCCCTTCCCCCTACCTGTGTCATTACAGAAAAGTAAAATCTTTAAGCAAAAAGACAAAACCTAAGAACTATGAAAAATCAGCATATATAAATCAGTAGCATTAAAACTTTACTCTGTGGAATTACTCCTGTTCTGGAGAATTCTGTTGTAGTCCCATTTGGCCCACAATTTTCATGCTTATTCAGGGAGATGTAGTCAGACTTTCATGCTGCTTGAGCTGGGATAAAACATTTTGGAATATATGGGTTTACCCATCCTATCCTTACTGATTTATCATATTCCAAATTCTTAAATGTAATCATTTGCTTTGTAGATTTTCTACTCCATGATTTTTCTATTCAGGCATCAGTACCAAATTGTTTTATTTACTTTAGTTTTATAACATATTTTCACAAGTGGTAGGATAAGTCCACATTCGTTACCCAGTAGAGTTTTATAGTTTTCTTCATGAACAGTTCTACACATTTTGTGTTATTTAATCTTAAGAGGCTTTCCTTTTGCTTTTGTAAGCATGATCTTTTTCATTATATTTTGTCTTCCTCCTGTAAACCCTATTATACCATCTTCTCTAACTTTAGCCTAATCTTCCTAGTCTTTTTCCTTGTCAAATGTCACAAATATCTATTTTAAACACTTGTCTACATTTCTGTATTATATACTTGTTTCCTAATTTTTATTTGTTTGCCTTTAATTACATGCTATTACAAGTAATTAAAGAATACATTTTCATTATAAAACTTTCAACTACACATGAAACAAAAATATTTAGACTACAGATAAAACGATAATCTATCTTGAGCTACCAATAATAGTTCCTTCTCAAGCGGGTAACTACCAATAACTCTTTGCTAAAAATTGCTTTCTGGACAACTTTTGATGCATTAAATTAATATATGTACATTGAGATACATGACTTTTATAGGTATATTTTAACCTAAGTGGTATAGTATCGTTGATGTTTTTCTAGAACTGGGAAATATTTCCAAGACATATTGTTACGTTTATTTAGAACTAACTCATTCTTTTGTGACATAACATATCATCATCTGGATGTTCTATAGTTTAATCCTTCACAAATGAACATTCAATAGTTGTAAACTTTTTTGCTATTATAAATAATGCCTTTTTGTGCATACGTGCCAGTATTTCTATAGGATATTTCTTAGAAATGAAATTACTGGGATAGAGACTATGTGCATTAAATTTTGATAGATATTATCAAAAGGCTGTATCAATTTATACACCTGCAAGCAGAGTAAGTGAATACTTGTTTTTCAACACTCTTCATCAATGATTTGTATTTCCCTGATTATTAGTAAATTGAGCATCTTTTCCTGTTGCTTTCCTAAAGACTATCTAGAGGGTTTGAATAGATTTCAGACTGGCCCATAGTAAAGAGTATAATGTTCAGAAGCCAGAGTTGCATCATGTGCTCCAAAGGTGCAGATCAAATGATACAGTCAAAGGACTTGTTTGTATCAAAAATACAAACAGTTAACCATTCTGCCTTTTTGGAGACTGCCTGCATGTTTCCTGAATCTTCATAGGCAGATGAAAAAAATTGCTGTTCAAATCTTTTAAAAAGTAAATGCCATGGTTTTTGCTATCACAAGCAATTCTGATTTTTTAAATTATCCCCTCCTCCAATGAAATTCTTCCATATAGCCAAGCTTGACTTCTCTTGCTGTATTTTACCTGTATTTTTTAATTTTATGTATATCTTATTTTACCTGTATCTTTTTATCTATAACTTTTTACCTATATATACATATTTCATAGGGTTTGAGAAGACCTGGTCACCATGCTAGACTTCATCTGAAAGCTTTTCAAATATTTGAAGACTATTATTAAGTCTCTTATGACCTTTCTTTTCTCTGAATGAATAAGAGCCATAACCTGTCATCAAGGATATTTTTGCTCAGGATTTTAAACTATGCTGCTTCCTATATGACTAAATCTTCTGAGTACCTAATACAGAAAAGAGTAAAAAAGAAAAAAGCATTCCAATATAGCAAAAAGCACTGTCAATATTTTGGCATCTTTCCTTCTATTCTGTACTCTATGCATTTTGTTGAGATACCAGATACACATTTTTAAAGCTTATTTTTGGACTTCATTATTCTTAAGAACTTCCTAATAAATTAAAAATTCTTTGTAAGTATTATAATGATACTATGATATTCCTAAATGCACCCTAATTTACCTAAATGTCCTGATACTATTGCACATTTAAGTTGTGGCTGATTTCTTCCTATCTGAATAATTCTTATGAATAGCCTTACACACATGCCAATTTGTTAGCTAGAAATACTGTTTGAAATACTACTCTGTATGTCCCATTCCTTGTAACACATAAGAATCAGCACATAATAGGTACTTAATATATGCCTGTTGCTTTTCACAGAGCCCGAGTAAAATTCTTTCTAGAGCTGATCTCATTCTTGTCTTAAGGAAATAAGACAAGGTTATTATAAATTATTACAGTTAAAATTATTATAAATGATTAAGGTCACAACCAAATGAAGGATGAAGGATCACCACTATGTTCCTGAAGAATAAGTAATAAATGGAGTTAGAGGAAAGAGTAAATCGTATCTATTCACTCCATTTGACAGGCTGTTGCCAGAGACCCAAGGAGATAGGAAAAGAAGAATAGAATAGAAGAAAACTATGGGAACCTGTATTGACAGAGACTGGGTTCCGTCCGTATAATAGAGAAATCAAGATAATGTTGAAAGATTTCATAAATCCCTCTCATGCGGGATAACTAAAGATGAAATGTTTTCAGCATGGAGATATTACGAATTATTAAGTATTTCACCCTGAAACTAAAAATAGAGAAATCCTTGGTGCAAGCTAGCTTATACCTGAGAATAGTCTGAATAAATGAAATATCCTGACAGGTGAATATGTCTTTAGGTTTACTCGTATTGTAATTTGGAATATTTTAAAATATCCTGAAATAAGGGCATAGATGATAGAGGCTTTGTTTATCCTTCTTGCGACAAAATCAAAGTCGCCTGATCTAGATGAACAGAAGCACTATGGCTAGGGATATAAGTATGAAATCACCCTGCCATGGTAGAAGGTAGGAGAGAGCAAAGATGTGAGGTTGCCTGGTCCCCAGCAGCTGCATGGGACAGAGGCTACTGTAGCTGCAGACACCTTCTAAAAGGGCCGTGTCCATGAGTGGATTTTCACAGTGATGGACCTGTTTGCTCTGAGCATCAGCACCAGGTCAGCTGCATGGAGGGGGGGTGGACAACAGGGACTTACAGGGAGACATAGCTGTCAGAGCAAGGGCGAAAGGAGAGACTATATCCTAGACAGAAGTGCTGGTGGTATTTATTGTTCTGTTGAGTCTTTCTCCACCCAGTTTGCAGACACAGCGCCACCATAGCTGAGATGTCATTGAACTGGACAACAGAGGTCACTCTGCCCAGAAGACTCTCCGCCTCTCCCTACTCGTGGCCCCACCCAAGCCACACCCAGCCTGGTGCTCCTTGCTGAGCCAACTCCAAGACTCACACTGGTGGCAGCTGACCGTGGTTTCTTGTGTGGCTTCTTGAGGCAACTATAAGCACAACATCTGTGGATTGCTTGCTGAATCTTAACAGGTGACCTTGGAGGGGCACAGGCTGGGGCTAAACTTGGCCTGCAGCTGAACCCCTCTCAGGACTGTGTCACTGGAAACCTACTGCACAAAGCCATGCTAATAAGACCAGGAGACTTAGGAGCTTTACTTAGTACATGGAAATAGAAACAGAAAGCCATTCAAAATGGGAAGACAAAAAAGCAGAAGCCATATGAGAGAATGGAACAGAGATCCAGATATAATAGAGTCAAGTAATTGAACAGATGCAGAGTTCAAAACACTGGTTATAAAGATGCTCAGTTAACTTAGGGGAAGAGTAGATGTACTCAGAGAGAACTTTATTAAAGAGATAAAAAATAAAAAAAAAACAGAAATGGCAATTATAAAAAAGAATGGTCAGAAATGGAGAACACATTACCTGAGATGAAGAGTATATTAGAGGGAATCGACAGAGTGGATAAAGAAGAGAATTGAACCACTGATATAGAGGATGGGGAAGGCAAGGGCACTCAATCAGAATGGCAAGAAAAAAGAAGCCAAGACTATAATAATAATTTAAGGAGCCTATGGGACACAATTAAATATAAAAATATCCATGTCATATGGGTACTGGAAGGAAAACAAGATGTTGGAGAACTATTCGAAGGAATAATGATGGAAAACTTCTCTAATTTGGTGAAGTAAATAGACTTAAAACCCCAGGAAGCTGAAAGGGTCCCACAAAGGTGACCCTAAAGAGGCCCACACCAAGACACATCATAATTAAAATGCCAAAAGTTAAATCAAAGAGAGAATCTTAAAAGCAGCAAGAGAAAAGCAGTTAGTTACCTACAAGGGCACACCCATAAGACTGGCAGCTGATTTCTCAAAAGAAGCTATGCAGAACAGAAGGGCTTGGCACAAAATCTTAGACATGATGAAAACTCAGGATTGACAACCAAGAATACTCTACTCAGCAAAGCTATTATTTAAAGTCGAAGGGCAGATAAAGAGCTTCCCAGACAAAAATAAGTTAAATGAATTCATCAATACCAAGCCAGTATTACAGGAATTGTTGGAAAGACTTCTTTAAGAATAAAAAAAGTATAAAAATCATGAATAAAGAATGATAATAGCTGCATATTTATCAACAAGTACTTCAAATGGAAAAGATAGGGAAGCTGAATAGATAAGAAAACAAGACCTCTACATATGCTGCCTACAAGAGACTCACTTCAGATTAAAAGACATGCTCAGACTAAAAGGAAGAGGATGGAAAAAGTTATTGCTTTGATGGACCTAGAGGATATTGCGCTGAATGAAATAAGTCAGAGAAAGACAAATATCACATGATTTCACGTACATGTGGAATCTAAAGAACAAAATAAACAACAACAATAGAAACGACCATAAACTCATAGATACAGAGAATATTTTGAAGGCTGCTAGATGGGAGGCTTGTCAGGATGGAGTAAAATGGCAAAGGGTTTAAGAAGTACAAATAGAAAACATCAAGTACAGTTCAGTTTTCAAGAATATTTTAAATAGCATATATTTTCTTTCCATTGACAATCCTTGCTATTGCTAAATAAGGATGGCTGACACCCTCAATTTGCTATTTCCAAAATTTCAAGGGGCTTTTTTTTATTGCTATATAATGGTTTACTTATTTTTTTCAAGTTGCAGGTTTTGATACCTAATTTCAAGATCAATTTAAGATGTCATGAGCTCTATTAATACACTGCAATATTGCTTCACTCATTTTCTTGCAAATCACTTACTTTAAAAAAGGTATCATTCTAATGATTTAAATTACTCTACAGTATACATACCAATTATAACCATTACTAATTTTAATTTTTTTTACAAAGCACTTCAGTCTTAAAGATACTTTGTGTTTGGAATATAGAATGACAGTTAACTTTTAAAAGAGTGTGCATACAATTTACAGTCTTTAAAATTCTCTACCCTGTCTGCTGTAGAACATAACCTAAATAAATAAAATCTTAAGTGTTCAATGGGCAATAAAATAAGCCTAGGATGAAGGTATTATTATAAAATATTTTTCCTTTTATTCAAACTAATGACAATATTCTTCATAAATGGACACAGACTTATAATGTGTATGTAAGTACAGCAATGTTTGAATGTGTACAAGTGTGCATGGGTGTGTATGAGTGAGCAAGCATGTGTTTGAGTACATGCAGGAGTGTGCAATAGTATATTCACATAATGTGATGATGTTAGTGTTCGTGTATATGTGAATATGTGAGAATGTAAGTATGTGTGTGCATGAGTGTGTTTGAGTCTATGCATGACTGTATAAGTATCTGCATGTTTGTGCATGTGTTTGATGGTGCATGTAGTAATGTGTTTGTGTGAATATGGAAGGATGTGACTTTTTGGTTTAAGTACATGCTTGGAGATTAAATGTCACATGTGCTTTTATTAGGTAATCATTAGAGCATGCTCTAGAATTATTTTATAAACCTTAGTATATAATAGAGGAAATGCCCCTCCAACTGATCTATAGCACATCTATATATTTGCACAAGCTCACACATAATTTATACCTTGCTTGAAATTTCCTGGGAAAAAATAGTCATATTAAAATTTTGCCCCAGGAATTTGCACTTGGTTCTCAGTTTAATAGATGTAAATCACTGCCAAAGTTGAGAAATCTTCCCTCTCCGCTGCTTCAAAAATTTTTTTAATAACTATGTTCTCTCAGGATTCCTCATTCGCAATGACACATGTCACTATTGACATGACTGAGAATACTTTGGGATTAATATTTAAATATTAAAAAAATTAACATCCATCTCCACCCCAGACCATGCTTAAAGTTGCCGAGGGCACCAAACACACTTCTAGGAACAAGTCCAGTACCCATTCACTGATTCATCTCTCTGTTGTTGGTAAAAGCTTGCTGCTCTAGAAGGTGGAAGACAAAGCCCTAGGGGCCAACACTACCATAGAATGAGTGCCAGGTTCAGTGTCAGACTTTTTTTTTAACCAATCCAGTTTTTAATTTTTAAATTATTGACATTACAGAACTAAACTGAAATGTATTAACATTCCATTCTTACATTTATTATTAACAAACAGAATAAAATTCATGAGTCAAAATCCACAAACAAAACTAAAACAGGAAAAAGCTTATAAAACTAAATACAGATCCCAGCATTAACAGCTGAACAGAGGATGTGATTTTTAAATTTTTAGCGGATGACAAAGTTGTGTAGAAACTGAACACTTACAAATTATTTAAAACCTGGAGTTACTGTCTGGAGCTTACACAGTTGGATCATGGGAAAACAGCAGAAAGGGGTTATGAGTAGACCTACACCATTCTAGCTGCACCCCATGCCCTTCTTAGAAGAAAGCCTGGCATTGATTAGATATTGGGCCAGATGAATACTGGCAGCAGAACCAGTGATAGAAACCTGCCTACCAGAAGAGCCTTCCACTGGATTGGCAAATTTGATCTGGGCTCCGGACATCTGGCGGTTCATCTCTACCTTGGAGGCAATGAATAAACTCATGAACCATACTTCCAATGTTAAGTCTCACTATGTATTTATTTTAAAGTGTATTGGCTTCATTAAATTTATTACAGCCTGTCAAATGAAAACTATTTACTGAATAACTAGTATGTGTCAGAGGTATTACACCCACTTTACACAGATGGACATCAAACTTTCAAGCGGTTAGGTAATTTGCTTAAGAATACATAAACAGAAACAGCCAACTCTACAACTCTGCTGACAGATCTAATCAAGCCTCGTTTTCTTCATTTATAAAATGGGGATAACAGTGCTCTTATGGCAGGATTGTTGCAAGGATGAGAGAAAACATACATAAAGCACTCTGAATATAACAAACCATTAATACATGACAGTGATGATCTGAGTAACTATAGCTAATGACGAGTATGAGCTTTGGTAATAAATACAGCTAGTTTCAAAGGTTCTGCCTCTTACTGGCTATGTGATCCAAGGTACACACTGCTGAATTTTCTGTTTTGATTTTCTCATGTATAAAATGATAGCATTTTTAAAATTGTTTATTGAAGTAACATTGGTTAATACAATTACATCATTTACAAGTGTATAATTTGACACCTATATATTCTATTGGGTAGTTATCACCCAAAGTCCAGTTTCCTTCAGCTACCATATATTTGATCCTCTTTCACCAATTCACCCTCTCCCTTGCCCCCTACATTTGACTACCTTTACTTTGTCTACCTCTCCCCTCCTCCCTCACCCTCTAACCTCTTGCAACCACTAGTCCACTGTCCATGTCCATGCGTCTCTTTGTTTGTCCTGTTCATTTATTGCTTTTAGGATTATGTGCCACATATAAGTGATATCATGTGATTTTCAACTTTTTCTGTCTGGCTTATTTCTCTTAGCATGATTATCTCAAGGTCCATCTATGTTGTCGCGAATGGCAGTATTTCATCTCTTCTTATGATTGAGTAATATTCCATTGTATATATGTACCACTGCTTCTTTAGCCAATCATCTATCATAGGACACTTTGGTTGTTTTCATGTCCTGGCCACCATGAATAATGCTGCTATGAATATCGGCATGCAAATATCTTTTTGGATATGGGTTTCCAAGTCTTTGGGGTAAATATGCAGTAAAGGGATTGCTGGATCATATGATAGATCAGTTCTTAGTTTTTTGAGGAAACTCCATACTGTTTTCCATAGTGGCTGTACCAATTTGCAGTCCCACCAGCAGCGTATGAGGGGTCCTTTTTTTTCTGCATCCTCTCCAACATTTGTTATTACTTGTCCTGTTGATTACAGTTTTTCTAACAGGTGAGAGATGGTATCTCTTTGTGGTTTTAATTTGCATTTCCCTAACAGCTAGTGATGTTGAGCATCTTTTCATATATTTGTTGGCTATTTCTATGTCCTGTAGGGAGAAGTATCTGTTCAGGTCCTCTGCCCATTTTTTGATTGGATCGTTTACTTTTTTGTTGTTATTGAGTCATATGAGTTTTTGTATATTTTGAATATTGGACCCTTATCGGAGGAATTGTGTGAAAATATATTTTCTGATTTGGATGATTGTCCTTTACCTTGTTGATGATTTGTTTTGGTGAGCAGAAGCTTTTCACTTTGAGGTAGTCCCATTCACTTATTTTAGCTTTTACTTCCCTTGCCTTTGAGGTCAAATTCATAAAATCCTCTTTAAGCCCAATGTCCTTGAGTTTAGTTCCTATGTTTTCTTCTATGTATTTTATTGTTTCAGGTCTTATATTCAGGTCTTTAATCCATTTTGAGTTAATTTTGGTGTGTGGTGATAGATAGCAGTCTAGTTTCATTCTTTTGCAGGTGGCTTTCTAGTTTTCCCAGCACCATTTATTGAAGAGGCTTTCTTTTCTCCACTGTATGTTTTTTGCTTTATCGTCAAAATTATTTGCCCACATAAGTATGGTTTAATTCTGGACTTTCGATTTTGTTCCACTGGTCCATGTGTCTGTTTTTCTGCCAATACCATATCTTTTTTATTACTGTCACTTTGTAGTATAATTTGAAGTCAGGAAGAGTGATGGCTTCAGCCTCATTCTTTTTTCTCAGGATGGCTTTGGCAATTCGAAGTCTTTTTTGCTTCCATACGAATCTAATGATTTTTGTTCTATTTCTTTAAAAATGCCGAAGGAATTTAGATGGGGATTTCATTAAATCTGTATAATAGTTTAGATAATATGGTCATTTTAAGTATGTTGATTCTTCCAATCCATGAACATGGACTATCTTTCTATTTCTTTGTATCTTCTTTGATTTCTGTTATTAGAGTTTTGTAGTTTTCATTATATAGGTCCTTCATTTGTTTCATTAAATTTATTCCTAGGTATTTTATTCTTTTTATTGCAATTGCAAAAGGAATTATTTTTTCCACTTCTTTTTCTGATGCTTCATTACTAGAGTATAGGAATGCTATGGATTTTTGAATGTTGATTTTGTATCCAGAGATTTACTGTATTTACTTATTATTTCTAGTAATGTTCTTGTGGAGTCTTTAGGATTTTCTATATAGAGAATCATGTCATCCACAAATAGTGACAGTTGGACTTCTTTGTTTCCTATTTGGATGCCTTTTATATCATTCTCTTGTCTGATTGCACTTGTTAGGACTTCCATGTTATATTGAATAACAGGGGTGATAGTGGACAGCCTTGCTTTTTTCTTGATCTTAGAGGGAAGGATTTTATTTTTTCACTGTTAAGTATAATGTTGGCTGAGGGTTTGTCATAGATGGCCTTTAGGATATTTTCCTCCTATACCAATTTTGTTAAGTGTTTTGATCATAAATGGATGCTGTATCTCATCTAAGGCTTTTTCTTCATCTCTTAATGTGATCATATGATTCTTATTTTTAAATTTATTTATGTGGTGTATGACATTAATCGATTTGCATATGTTGTACCATCCCTGTGCCCCTGGGATGAAGCTCACTTGATCATGGTGTATAATCTTTTTATTATGTTGCTGTATTCGGTTTGACAGTATCTTATTTAGGATTTTTGCATCTGTGTTCATGAGAGATATTGGTCTGCAGTTTTCTTTTTTGTGTGTTATTTTTATCAGGTTGTGGTATAAGTGTAATATTGGTCTCATAAAATGAGTTGAGAGGTATTGCTTCCTCTTCGATTTTTTGGAAGAGTTTGAGGAGAATAGGTATTATATCTTCTTTGAATGTTTGGTAGAATTCACTGGTGAAGCCATTTGGTCCTGAACTTTTACTTTTTGGTAGGTTTTTGATGATTGTTTCAATGTCCATACTGCTGATTGGTCTATTGAGATTTTCCAGTTCTTGATTCAGTCTAGGAAGGTTGTGTTTTTCTAAGTACTGGTCCATTTCTTCTAGGTTGTTAAATTTGCTGTTATATATTTTTTCATAGTATACTTGTATGGCCCTTTGCATTTTTGCAGTATCAGTCATAATTTCCCCTTTTTCATCCCTGATTTTGTTTATTTGTGTACTGTCTGCTTTTTCCTTTGTCAGTCTAGCCAGGGGTTTATCAATTTTATTAACCTTCTCAAAGAACCAGCTCTTTGTTGCATTTATTTTTTATATATATTTTACCTGTTTTCAATTTCATTTATTTCTGCTCTAGTTTGGATTATTTCTTTCCTTCTTCTGATTTTAGGCCTAATTTGTTCTTCTTTTTTTAGTTTTTTAAGATGAAGCATTAGGTTGTTTATTTGGGCTCATTCTTGTTTTTGGAGATAGGTCTGTAATTGTGAGGTTTTCTCTTATGACAACTTTTGCCATGTCCCAAAAGTTTTAATATTTTCTACTTTCAAAATAATTTGTTTCTATGTATCTCTTGATCTCTGTTTTTATTTCTTCCCTGATCCAGTTATTCTTCAGTAGCCTGTTGTTTAATCTCCATGTATTTGTGGTTCTTCCTGCTTATTTTTTGCAGTTGATCTCTAGTTTCAAAGCACAATGATCAAAGAATATGTTTGGTATAATTTCAACCCTCTTATTTTTGTTCAGGCTATCTCTATGTTCTGGTATGTGGTTGATGCTTGATAATGTTTCATGTGCACTAGAGAAGAATATGTAAGCAACTGTTTTGAGATGGAAGGCTCTGTAAATGTCAATTATGTGTAGTTGGTCTAATGTGTCATTTAAGGATGCGTTTTCCTTATTGATTTTCTGTTTGGATGATCTGCCCATATCCAATAATGGGGTATTTTGTTCCCTTATAACAACAGTGTTTTAGTATGTTTCTCCCTTTAGTTCTGTTAGTAATTGCTTTACATATTTCGGGGCTCCGTGATTGGGAGTGTAGATATTAATAAGTGTTATGTGTTCTTGATGCATGATTCCCTTTGTCATTACAAAGTGTTCCTCAGTATCTTTCTTTACCCTTCTTATTTGGAAGATTATTTTGTCTGATATTAGTACCATTACTCCCGCTTTTCTCTGAATGCCATTCATTTGAAATATCATTTTCCATCCTTTCACTCTGAGTCTATATTTGTCTTTGGAGCTGAGATGTGTCTCCTGGAGGCAGCATATGGTTGAGTTTTGTTTTTTTTTTGATCCATTCTGCAACTCTGTGCCTTTTTATTGGTGAGTTCAATCCCTTTACATTTAGGGTGATTATTGAAATATGAGGTCTTCTTATAGCCAGCCATTGTATCTTTTGCTTTCTGGTAGCTCGGTGTTTCCATTGCTTCCTTGTCCTTATGTTTCTGTTTTCTTTATTTTGGTTGGCTTTTGTGCGTTTTCCCTATGGTTCTTCTTGTTTTATGTTATATACTTTAGTTCTGAATCTTTAGTGTTTGGTTACCATTATGAGTATGAAAAGGATAGTTATATATAAATACAGTTGTCCATTTTTTTCTGTGCATGCCTTATCTCCGTTCCCCTTTGAGATGTGAATCTTTGAATCCTCCCTTTTTCAGTCATTGTTATATCAATTTGTTCCTATGTATGCTGAACATTCATTACTATGTTGCTATAGCAATTATTTTCTTATTTAAGCTTACAATACTGTATTTTTGGTAAGGATTGCACTCTTCTGCTTCTATTTGCCTGATAGTTATTTTACTCCCAATTGTTGTTGTGTTTTTTTTTTTTTGTTTTAGGTGAGCTCACCCCTTTTGGTATTTCCTGTAGTGCAGGCCTCTTAGTGGAGACTTCCCTCAATTTTTGTGTGTCTGGAAAGGTCTTAATTTCTCCTTCATATCTAAAGGAGAGCTTCACTGGATACATTATTCTAGGCTGGTAGTTCCTTTGACTTAATAGTTTAAATATTTGATTGCATTCCTTTCTGACATGTAAGGTCTGCACTGAGAAGTCTGAATGAGCCCAAATAAACAACCTAATGCTTCATCTTAAAAAACTAAAATGTTACCATTTTTTTCTCTCTGGTTCCCTTGAGAATTCTATCTTTGTTATTAGTTTTTCATAACTTTAACACAATGTGTCTTGGTGAAAGCCTTTTTGGGTTGAGATAGTTCGATATTCTGTTGACTTCTTGAATTCCAAGTTCCTGCTCATTCCTTAGATTTGGGAAATTCTCGTCCACTATTTGAAAATGCTTTCTAGTCCCTGCTCCTTTTCCTTGCCTTTGATAATGCCCATTATTCTTATGCTTCCTTTCCTGATGGTATCAGCTACTTCTTGCATTTCTCTTTCATTATTTTTCATTCTTCGGTTTCTGTATTCTTCCTTCTGATTTATTTCTAGATTTCTGTCTTCGATATCACTGATCCTTTCCTCCATTTAGTAGGCTCTGTTTTCCAAGCTTGCTATTTCATTTTTAAACTCTTGCAGTGTGTTTTTTTTTTTATCTCCATAAGAGCTATTCTGTTCTTCTCGAGGGTTTCCATCTCCTTGCTCTGCTCTTCTAGTTGTTTTTTTTAAGTCCTGAAATTGTTGATATGACCTGTTTCAGAACTCACTGAGTTTTTTCAGAAGTTCCTTCCTGAATTCTCTGTCATTTGTCTGTTAGCTTATTTTCTGGAGATTTTTCTCTTTCATTCTGAGATTCCTTGTGACCTTGGTTGTTCATGGTGTTTAATGGATTATTTCTCTGTCTGTGCATTCATGGAAGTTTATTCTTTTTTTTTTTCCAGAAAGATCTGTTATACAAAGATCTCTTTTTAGCCTGCTACAAAGAAGGTGCTTTTCTTTTGGTTTCCAGTAGGTGGCATTTAAAAGCCTCTTGGATCCCTGCTTTATATAAAGCCTAAATATATTTTTTATTTTCTTATAGAAATTTAATCACACTCGCTATTCTCAGTTTCAGACCCCATCAGTGTTAGGAAACAGTTTCTATAGTGTTTGCTAGATTCCCCTGGGGCTCTGCAGTGATTGGTCTCATAGGAATTGGGGGGTGGGGCCCTCTGGGTTGGGAGTTGGGGGCTGAGGCAACGGCAGCTATTAAAAATTAACTGTTGTTTCTCTGTGGTCCCGTCCCATTTCTTTGCTTTCTTCTCGGATGACTGGGCTCTGATACCGGCTGCATAGAAGTCCTGGCACTTCAAGGCAGGGCTGTTCAGAGAAGTAGTTGTACCTTCTCCCCTCCCACTCCTCCTGTAGGGATTTCCAGTGGCTGCAAAGAAGAAAATTACTCAGAAGGAGAGGAAAAGGTTAATTATGAACATGCCTCTACATTCTCTCTCCTTTACTCTCTCTCAGATGAAGTACCCTAAACCCTACCCTAGTTTTTCCTCACTTCAAACCATGATTTTTCATCAAAATAATTTAAATGATGAGAAAAAAAATGGTAGCCCCATAGAAGATTAGATCTGGAAGAAAGAGGAGAGATATCTGGTTCAATGTTTCACAAAATAGTGGCTTCTAGTCTACCTGCTTTGGCATTTCTAAGGATTCTAATACACTGAGACACAGAGAGGTTAAGCTGCGAGAGGTAGCTTCGGTCTCAGCAGCTTTTGCTCAGATCCCCCTGAAGCTCTGCAGTGTTCAGTCTCGGAAGGTATGGGGCAGGGGCCCCCTGGGTTGGGGGTTGGAGACTGCAGCTCAGCCTCGGTTTTGCAACTGGGGCCAGTAAAAATCAACTGTTATTTCTCTGTGATCCTGTGCCACTTCTCTGTTTTCTGCCCTGATGACTGGGCCCTGTTGCTGGCTGCGTAGAAGTCCTGGCACTTCCAGGCGGGTTTGTTCAGGGAAGTCACCATACTTTCACTTCTCCCTCTTCTCCTACAGGGATCTCTGGCGGCTTCAAGAGGCAGCTTCTTTATTTCTCTCAGTCCACTGACTGACACCTGGTGTTCTGACCTGTGGTAGTTCTTATGTGCAGATCCCATGCTCAGATGTGCTGGTGTGCAATTTGGGTGTTTTTTGTTGAGTTTTAGATGTTCAGCTTATTGCTGTTTCAAAGGGAGAGATCTGATGATGTCTCTCACTCCACCACATTTCCCAGAATCTCCAAAATGATAGCATTTTGTAACCTTTTCACAAAGTGTGTTCCAAAAAACACAGGTATCTCCAGAGAATTTGAAGAAATTTTAAGCAAAGCCTGGATTTCCTGTTCAAAGTTTTGTGGAAATATCTGTAAATAACTTTCCCTTTGTAGGTATTTTTGGAATCTAGAATATGAGAATGTGGTTTGTGAATTTCCAAGTGGGAGCTGAGACATGTAATATTTTTTCCTTTTATTTTATCACCACAGAATGTTTTTTATTCATCTATAAAATCTTTCTGAAAACAGTTGTATAGATAACAGTTTGGAAATACTGACCTATAAGGAAGATTAAATAGATATTTGTAAAGCACATATACAGTAAGAGCTCAATAAATGTAACATCATCATTATTATTACTATTATCATAATCATCATTATATTTATTAATAATAAGCCCCACCATGGAATAGATTATATGGGCCTGAATAGGTATGTCTAGTATATTCCTAAAAACAGGGGTGTTTTCAGCAGATTCTATAGCTAGGTTAGGGTGAGCTAGTCCAATGGCAATAATGACATTGGATTATATATTTACATAAAATAGATTCCTTAGAGTCATCAAAATGTTCTTTAATGACGAAGGTTTTTTTTTTCTGGAATATCATAGGCTGGATGGAATTCCAAAGGTAGAGACCCTGTTTCACTGCCCTTTCTGATATGGTTTTAATGTGCTGATGAGTCTCTGTTTTTAACACAGGTATCTTCTCACATATGAGAGTTCTGCCTCTTTCCCTCTCAATTTCTGTTTTTAACACAGGTATCTTCTCATATATGAGAGTTCTGCCTCTTTCCCTCTCAATTTAGCTAAGAAAAAATAAAACTACAAAACTTGGCAGGGCTAAAGTGAACTGCTATTGAATGTCTGACTTACATAAGTGGACTATCTTTCTTTTGGTCCGGATTCAATTCCCTGGCAATCTGGAAATGATTTGCCCTTGCCTTTGTATAATCTCCTGTCAAGGTATAAACAGTTTACTTAGATATATTGTCCTTTTAGAATCATCTTTAAACTTTTACCCACTTTCCACTCCTTATGATAGAGCTAATCATATCTTAGGCGCTGAAATCTAGGATGGTGGTGGATCCTTTTGTTTTCTACCAGAAGTCTTTAGGGACTATGTGGATTGCTTCTTCACGAACCAGTCTTAGAGAGATATATTTTTAGAGAGAGATGTTTTACCTACAAGGAAATTTCCTCTCAGATAAAAAATGTATTTATGCACCAAACCTGTTAGTACTGAAGGGTAGGAAGTGGAATAAATCTACAAGTAACTGTTTGTATCTAGCATGGAGGCTAATATTATAGATTTTATTTGCTATGTAGGATTATTGACTAGGATTAGTTTTTCCTTTCTTACTACCATGCTTAAGATGGATAATATAAAAAAAGTAGAAATTAATTATTTCACTATTTTAATCTTTGGTGTTCAATTCCAGAGCTTGCTTGCATTGTTGTTTGGATAACAATGCAAGGAGGCTGAGAGGATTGAGATGGACTGAGGTTTTCATATTCTATTGGTAATCCACTGATTCCCAAGGACCATTTTAACCCTTCCTACATGTGCTTCAAGTGAGGGACATTTCCCATTATGAACAGATTGATGATAGTTATAATCGATATACTCTCTTTTCTCTACTGTCCTAGTATCTGGTTTGACAAGAATGTTGGACAGAGAAAAACAAATAAAAAATTCTAGCTAGGTTAATGTGGTGACCTTGATAAGTAAAGAAACCATTTGGATTTTTGATCAAAGTCAAGTTCTCTTTATGAAAAACATATTGCTAAGTAAAAACTCAGATTTAATAACTTTGGAGAAAGATCTGAATTTGGTTGCTCCTGCTCATAAAAAGGTCTATCTCTGTAGCAGTTACATAAGGTATGAAATTGAAGAACAAGTTCATGACAGCTCAGACGCCAACTGGCAACTTGGCAATCTTGAGCCACCTCTGTCTATGTTCTAGTAATTTCCCCTTCTATAGCACACATGATTTTTTTAACCCTAAAGCTAAATAAAGCATCTGAGGAAAATTTCATGGCCTAAGAACTATCCAAGAACCACTCTGAATGACAAGCTGTAAACCTTGTCAGTTTTTTTTATTATCTCTATAGGTTTTATGGCTGGACTCAAAGTGTTCTAATTTATTTTATGACATAGAAACACTTTATTCTGTTCAAGTTATAAACTGATTACTTTATTAGACATTTTATATGAAACATATGCTGTTTTATTTTTTGAGAAATAGAAAGCCTGTTTTTTCAGGGCTATGTTTTATACAAGAAGCAGGTTATCATTAGGAATTTAATTATTCTACTATTGGCCCACATTTATATTCTTTATTGTATTTTGGAGAACTGAGTATTAAGGTTTTGATGCTTTTCCTATCTTAGGAAATATAACATTCTTTTATACTCCCTTGTTATGGTTTTATTGTCATAAACTAGAAGTGGTTTTAACAATGGCTACTCTTGCTGTCTTATTATTGTCAAAAAGGATTGCTGGGTCAATGATACTAAAACTCAGATCATCATTCTGGCAGACTTTCTTCACATATTACTGACTTTATCAATAATTTTATACAAGTTTATTCGTTCATTTACCTTGGCATCAGAATATAATCAGTTTAATTTGGGAGAAACATTTGGTTATAATTTCCAAGCTAAATTTAATACTGCCATATGTTAGAGCAATGTTGTCCAAATACAAATATAATGTGAAATTCAAATGCAAGCCATATACGTAATTTAAAATTTTTTAGTAGCCACTTTAAATTTTTAAAAATACAGGTGAAATTAATTTAATAAAATATTTTATTTAACCCAATATAACCAAAGTAGTATCGTTTCAACACATGATTAATATAAAAAACTAATGAGATATTTTGATTCATCTTCTATACCAAATTCTGAAGAGTATTCATACATGTGGTGTCTCACTGATCTCGATACAAAGAAACGTTTTATTTCCATTAAGCTATGGATTTGTCTTTATGTTGAGAACATAGTAAATCACAAAACTGGTCAGGTTGCCCCATTGTATTGTTTGGGAGTTAGAAAACTACAGTGAAGTTTAATGCTGTTTAGCTATGCACATGTCTTCCTTAAATAAAGATTACATTTCTCAGCTTCCTTTGCTTCTTGGTACAGCCACATGACCTAGTTATTGGTCAATGAAACATAGGTGAATGTTTCCAGCAGTAGTTTCAATGAAGTTTCTTTAAAAGAGAGGGGGCAGGCTCTTTTCCTTACATTCCTCCATCTTGCCTTGAATAAAGATGTGGTGACTGGAGCACTGGATGCCATTGTATACTATGAGAATAAGGTTCCTAGCCTAGGGATAGTAAAGATGTGAGCTAGATGAAGCTTTCTTTCTGGAGTCAACATATAAGCTTAGGACTGCCTACCTCTAGATTTCTTTTGTGTGAGAGAAAGTCACACTTGCATCTTGTTTAAGCCACTCTTTTTTTTTCCTTGAAGGAGGTATTTCCTATTACTAACCCTAATCTTAGCTGATACACCAGGAATATAAATTTTCCTTGGATGTGATTTTATAATAAATACCCAGACATAAAATAAAGAGAGTAAAGAGATAGAAAATGACTTTTTAGCTAACTTTTCAGCAAAATACCTATTCTACAAACACAAGAAAAGCACCAAAAGGGTAGGGAACAAAAGAAGGTAATTACTTTGAAGGTAATTACTTTGAAGTAGAAAGAATTTTCATACTCCTTTAAACTACTTCAGCTTTACGATATCTAAAAATGAATCTATTTGAGACAGTTACTAATTTACCTTCTACTTATAAAAGATTTGTCTTTCAAATGTGTCTTTACAATGAGATTTGAATTATAATGACAATAATAGCTATCATTTATTATTATAATTTAATGTCTATTATGGGAGAAGCACTATGCTAGGTGTTTTACATATATTATCTCATCTAACCCTTACAACTGCCCTACATAGTAAGAATTATTTTCTTATTTTACAGGAGAGGCTCAGAGAAACCAAGAAACTTACTCAAGGTCATACAGTAACTTAGAAGAGATGCTGAAATCCTGTCCTGTATATGTTCATTGACAATTTTCTAGAGACTCAGTGGAAAGGTAGCATCTATTGAATTTGAAAAGTCTTTTTGAACAGTATATTGGACAAAAGAGTGAAATCAGAAATCATGAGACTTGCTTTTCTTATTAACTATGTACCTAATTATCTGCATGAACTTACACAAGTCATTCAACCTTCTGGATCTCAGTTTCCTCAGTTATAAAAGAAGAGGGCAAAACAAGGTGATCTATATAGATACAATCTATTGCCACTATTCAGTGATTATACCAACAAGTCTGACAAAGAAGAAATGAACAAAAGGAAGACTATTGGAAAAGAAGGTAGGCAATAGTATGGAGTGTTTTAACTTTTATTGCTTGATATGCAGAATTTAATTTAAAAATTAAATGGACCTAGCTGAGAAGCATAGGAAGTTTTTTGATTATTAAAACCATTCACTCTTGATTCCACCATTAACCTTTACTGCTATGGTTTCAGAACTATTTTTTGAACAATGTTTCTCAGTTATTCTTCCAATGCACTTTAACTAAACCATTTTTCTGGCATGGAATGAAATCTTCTAGGTCCATTGGACTCTAATGTGTTTATGCATACATTAGTTGAATGAATTCTTGATTTAACTGGAACTTAAAATTTTTTTTCACCTAAGAGTGAAAAAATGTTAATTACTAAAAATAAATTTAAATGTGAATTTAGCTGAGAAACACATTTTCCAGATGTGTAAATTGAGACCCATGATTTTCCTGAGATTACATGAAGACTTAGAGCTCTGTCAGGACACTGGAGGCATCTGCTAATATGGGTGACATAGAGATCTGGTGAGGGTCCAGAGCTGGAAACAGACCGTTAGCTAAGCCTTAGGCCTACATGAAATCAGGAATCAATATTCAAAACTAATCTAAAAGAAACTGTGCCATGCAAACACATACTAGAAGAAAATGATCTGTCTTAGACTTGTGTCTATGAAAATGTTAAAGAAGACACTTCTGGAACTTTATGGGCACTAGTCAAGTTTCATGTGCGTTTGGGGCCTCAATTTATACTTTGTATGGTCCAAAAACCTGTAACCTGAGATTTTTAATTTACAGTTTTCCCTGATATTTAGTGCAGACATGTTCCTGACAGAAACAAACGTAATGCTCCTTAAAGAAATATTTCCTTCATACAAGACTTGGAGAGAATTTCAACATACTTGAACTCAAAATGAAAAAAATAACTGAGACAAGAAAGAAAGTCATCATATGCAGGAGTTGATGAAAAAAAAAACAAACCAGGGACCTTGACCAACAAAGACATAAGATGCTATATTTACCAGATACAGCCTATAAAATAACTATGTTTAAAGAAGAGAGAGTAATCAAAAACAGGATTAAAGAGCCAGGAATTACCAAAAAATAATTAGGCATATTTGAAAAAAACTAAATTAAAATTTTAGAAATAAAGAGATTACAGAAATTGAAAAATGAATAGAAGTGTTAAATATAACTTAGTGAGCCAGAATATGGATGAGGAAATTACCTACAATATAATAGAGAAACAGAAAAATGAAAAATAAGAAAAAGAAGCAGAAGACATAGAAGCCAGAGTGGAACAGTCTAATGAAACTTCCAAGAAGAGATAATAGAGAATGTAGGAAAAATAAAAATTCAATGAGATAATAACTAAACATTTTCTATGATTAATAAAAGAAATAGGTCTTTTTATTCATGAAGCTCAGGAAGTCACAAGTAGGAAAAAAAATTAAGCCATACTGATCTGTAAGACAGGACATTGAGCTGTGAATTCTATTGCCAGCCAACTCTGAAACATACACAATAAAGCAAGTTTTCCTGTGTCTCACAGGAAATTAGTTCCTTCAATAAGATGAAGAAATTATTATCTACCTTACTTACACTTTATGGATGTTATGAGAGTAACAGAAACTTTGTTAGGTTACTGGGAATGTGAAACCTGGGTAACAATCAAGTATTTTATAGCAGAGGCAAGTATCCATTCAGAGTTTCTATGATCTCCAACTTATCAGGTTTCCAGGTGAAAATGTATCGTCAGTACACTTTAATGAAGGACTAATCTCTGCCCCTCTTATCCCTCTTCACCTTCTCTCCAGTGATTGAAAATATAAATAAATCAGATCTCTGGAATAATTCTGCAGGCATTTTGTATCATCAAAGCTCAATATGCAATACAAATTCTAATAATGACACCAGATTATGGCCATAATGATGAAATGAAGAAAATGGGTTTGTGAGCATTTGAAGAAAAAATGAAAACCATCAGCTAAATGCAGGGCATTTTTATTACAGAAATGAAAGTATCATTCAATTTATTTGGGGGAGATGTATGGGGTGCTCTTCAATATCTCCAATCATCTCATTATGGCAAGCAGGATTGGGATGACTTATTTGGATCCATCCCCATGGCCTGGCTACCAATTTTGCAAAATTAAATTCTGTATTCCTTTGACCTCTTTCAGTCATCTCTACATAGAGCCCTTCCAATTCTTCTGTCAGAGGACTGCTATGGCCATAGGTGGAGGTGGGCACCCAGGTGGCCACTTTCCCTACAGGATCTCACCTATCTGGACAAATATACCTTTCAGACACACTCTTCTCGGATCTCTTTTCACTTCATGTAGCTAAACATGAATTGAGAAAAAATGCCAAACAGCTAAAGAACTTAGGATTCAGAACAAGAGGTTGAGTAAATGAGAAGAATGTATTTAATAGAAAAACATAAAATTTACCTGTTTTCTTTTGATGTTTTGATTGGTCTGTCTAAATGCATTCCTTATTAACTGTACTTTAACCATGTAAATAATCATACATTATCACACTCATGTTTACTTACTTTTTCTTGCTTCATAATTGTCATATTTTAAAAATGTATGTCCCTGGCTTGAAAAACAATTTTAAAGCTTTAATGTCCTGTAAAAGTCAGTAAAGTTAGCTTAGATTTACAGAGAGGCAGCTGTAGATTTTCCTGTTAGGTTAACGTTGTCAAATTGTTAAAAGTTGCACTGGATTTTTGCATCACTGCCTGCTAATGGTGGCATAACAGATGTGGTTTTTATTGTCTCAGAACAAAATGTAAAAGATATATTTTGAAAATATTTGATATTTGATGTGCTTTGAATTACTTCACTGTGCATACGATTTTATGGCCATTAAAAATAAATGAACTCTTTTACAAAGATGAGGGATTTTTGAATCTGAGAATGTTTTTGGATTTAATTTCTATTTCTCATTGGAGACCAAAAAAAGGCTCAGGGATAACAAATCATCTTTGAGTAGGATGTGTTGGTAGAAAATCATGATAATAGTGTGATTTTTTTTTCTATTACACATCTACTTCCCAAAGATATTTCTGTGGATTCAGTCTTACGCACTTAATTTGACTTGGAATTCTCTTAAGAATGCTTTTGGGTTGTATTTCTAGTGCCATCAATGAACTTCACTTACTGATTAAATAATCTAGAGTTAATGTTTTGACCTCACTATAGTGTTAATAGTACAGGCATTATGTTTAAGCATGGGTTTGTTTTATCAAATCAAAGTCACCTGAAGTTTCATCCTTTATTTTTTACTGAGTATAAAAAGAATTACTTCAAAATAAATTTAATCAGAAGTTCTCATACTTCAAATAACAAGTTAAAGATATTTAAGCCTACATAAGAATTAGTCATGAGCCTTTTGTCCTTATACACTAAAAAGCACTATAAAACTTCCCGTCATGTTTCAATGACTAATTGTCTATATTTGAGCTTTTCTTTAAGCCAAGGCAATTTATAGCATTATGATATATTAACATTGTTTGCTAACTAATAGAAATATTTCTTCTGAGAACTCAGCTACTGTTCCTAAGAAATCCAGGTATGTGTTCAGAATTGAATATGGAAAAGTACTTGCAATCTTCAGTTTCTAATCTGGGTACATTAATGATCTCTTTTTTATTGAAGATGTTAAATTTTAGTTACTTTATATATAAGTGTATTTTTATCTTTAATGGCATTTTGAATAGCTACATAGTTGTACCTAAAGCAAGTGCTTTACATTTTGAACAAAACTTCTTTACCAAATGGCATGTATGACTCCGCTGTTACTGTAATGTCTATAGGAAAAATACAGTGTACACACTAATTGTTTCAAATGGCTTAATGGATACCTGGAAATTTCAGAAATGATGCAATATATGTGATGTGATAGACATGTAGTCAGATAATTTTTTGATTATTGGCACTTTCAATAAAGAAGTAAACTAATAATGTTTTTAAAGCATATGGTATTTATATAATCAAAGAAAGTTTCCCTAGCAACAATACTTATCTGAGCCTCTGACAGTTTCCTCTTCTAGTTATCTGTTTTATTAGTAGATCATATCACCATCCTTTAGGGAACACTTAAAAACATAATGAGACATTGTTATAATGAAAATATATATACACACGTTTACGTGTGTGTGTGTGTGTGTGTGTGTGTGTGTGTGTGTGTGTGTGTATTTAAAAGAGTGGTAAATTCTCAAACAACACGGTCTATATATCAAAGTGCAACAAATGGAAATAAAACTACTTATAATGAATACTTTCTCACTATAAACAATATGGAGTTAAGAGAATTTATGGACTGTATCCATGAACCATTCATAATCAGTGTCACTAGCTGAATAATCAAGAATCATAGATCTTAGTTTTGGAAGGGGCCTCAAGGGCCATTTGGCTAATCTGCCATTTCAAAACTGAGGCTGCTGAGACTTAAAGAAGTGATTCACTCAAGGCACTATGCTGTGAATACACATATACACATGCACATAGTCATTTCTCTGATGGACAGACAAAATGGCCACATGTCATTGGATGGCCTGAAAACAAATATCCTTATGATAAAGTCTTATAGGAGCTTCAGGAAATAACCCTGCTTGGATCAGATACATGATGATAGTGTCTCATGATTTCTGTTGTATAGCAAATGGTATGTTCAGAAATATCCCTAGGCCTAATGTTTCATATCTCTCTAGCTAATTCATCAATTTCTATGATACAGTTAATAAGATAGGATCATGGTACAGAAGGGCAAGAATTCTCCTCCCTATATGAATGCTTGTTTACCTTCTATGAATTTCGCTGTCAGTCATCTATGAATGACAATAGACTCCAGAGGAAGTTTCATCAAGAAGAGAGGAGTACAAAGCTTTAAATTCTGCTTTTATGCTCCTCCTCAAAGACCACATGACCAAGAGAATTCAGATTTTATGAAAGAAATACAGTTAGGGCCAATATCCTTAGTATAAGCTAAATGTGTTACTGAGATTTCAGGGCAAGAATTTACATTTAAAGAGAATGATTTGACCTGTGGCATATCCAAATTTAAAACATGTTATAACAAGCTTCTATTGTATTCTCTGGAGGTATTTTTGATAACTAATAAGTTAACTTTTGCGAAGTACCATGAGACCTTCAGATTAAAGAAGCCTGTATCAAGTATCAACTCAGTGCCACTATTAATACTCAATGTACCTAGAAAACAGACTGAAAATAATCAGTAAGCCATTCACTGTATTCCCCTTGGTATCAGAGCAGCATGGTCAATATGCTAATGGCTAAGCTTCATACATTTAGAAGAAGGGAATAACTGATGGCAAAGAGCATATCCCCCTTTGAAATGACATGATCCATTATAAGAATCAGATGTTAAATTGCTTCTTGTACTGAGCACATTCAATGAAAAGACTACACAGTGAAATCATCTCGCTAGTTAAATATGCTCTGTGGAGCTTAAAAATCACAGAAGAACTATTCCTATCATGATACTGGAGATTTGAAAGGCATTTGCTACACCCCCTCCCCCCAGCTTTTCAAGATAGTAGTTTTATTAGGGAGCCTTTAGCTGATTCTTTGAGCAAGAGATGCTTCCAGTGTTCTTTTTCAGTTGGTTCTGGAATAGTTGAATGTGGCTTTAGCCCAGGATCTCTGGACAAAAATGTGTATCATTAATGTACTTGAGGCTTGATGTCCTTCATCTCCTTGAACTTTCCAGTTTTTGTAAACTAATCTATCAACCTGAGTCCCAGCTGCTTGTCTAACTCTTCCTTCTTTTGTTGGTGGGGGTAAGGGTGGGATGTAAAGAAAGTTAGACATGGAAAAAATATCAACAGACAGAGTTTCTACTTGGAGGTTTGCAACTAGCCAGGTCTATGGCCTAGGACAAGTTATTTAACCTCTCTGGCCCTCAGTATCCTTGTATTTCAGAAATTTGTATATTTCTTGTTCATTGTTTATCATCTGTCTCTCCCTACAGCACTGTAAGTTCTAGTAGTGCAAGAACCTTTGTTTATTCAAAGGCCTAGTATATGACGCATAATAGATACTCAATAAAAATTTGTTTAGTAAATGAGTATTTCATATCCCCATTAGTGGTGTTATCATTCATCCATTCTAGCAAGTAGAAATAAGGATTAGTGAAACTTTCTGCCTCCCCTTATACTTACGCAATAATCAAGTCGTAAAATCATGTCTGTCCTTTCCTCTCCATCTGTACTTAAATTTCCTTGTATCAAGTACTGTTCATTTTTTACTATATTCTCTGAACCATTTTCATAGTGATCTTTCTAAAATGCAAACATGGTCATAATGTTAATCTCTTTAAATCCCTTTTATGACTTTCCCATTGTTCTTAAGAGCAAGTCTATATACAGCATATAGGGCCCTTCATGATCTTGAAGTCTTTTGTGACCACTTCCTAGAACTTTTGGTATTGTTAAATATACCCTGCATAAAAAGTGGCCAGCCCTATAAGCTACATTTCCATTCCCAGCAGGCGACCAGTGCTGTGAGCTTCATTTCAATGGTAGGGTTAGGCAGATCTCTGCTGTCTATATGAACTGGGGCAGATATTGGAGACCTGTGGGCCAGTCTCAGACAGCAGCTGATCTTGCTGTGATCTGGGTCTTCTGTGGGAACTCATAGAATTTGTAGCAAGACTGAGGCTGTATTGATTTGACTGCCGTTGCCTTTCTGAAACCCCACCACACCCTAACCACAAATTGCCTCAGGTGACCCATTGACAGTGAATTGACATAGCGCTGCCCTTTCTCTCCCCTGATCTCCTAACCCACAGAAGCAACAAACTTTGGCTGGCACAGGGTGGTCACTACATGGAAGTCAATGGCAGACAGACCTTTGCTGCCTGTAAGAGTCGCAATATTATGTCCGGGGTGCACAGGGGTCTGGGAGAACACTCCTGATGGCAGCTGGTCTCACTGTGATCTGGGTCTACAGTGGAAACACCCAGACACAGAAGTTGCAGCAAAACTGAGGCTGTACTGGCCAAATGGACCTCATCGCCTTGAGATTCCACTTCTCCCAAGCCATAAAGTGTCTGCAGCCCATTGACAAGCAGCGTCTTGTGCCCTGCTTGGCTCTGGGGTTGAGCAGTTAGCACAGACAACAGACCTTGGTTAGCGTAGTGAGTGTATTTTGAAGAAAACAGTTATAGACAGACCACTCCTGCCTGTATGAGCTACAATAACTCTTAAGGGGATTGCAGGGGTCAGTATTGGCCTGACGGCCCTTAACTCCTTGAATTTCTGCCCCATCTAGTACACAAAATACCCGATGTACTTTGATAGGCAGCTGACCCTGCTCTGGGGTAGCACATTTAGACCCAGAGTGGGCAGTGGTTGACCTTGCTACAAGTGGAAACTTGTACAGCAAACCACAGAGACAGTGTGGGCTCATGGCAGGGGGAAATTTACTCACTAGACCCAGGAGACTCCCAGTATCCCTGTGCCACTCAACACACACATCACCCAGAGGCTCATCCAGTTTCAGAGACTTAATGACAGCTGATAGGCAATATCAGGACTTGAGACACTGATTCCTCTGTTAAACTGCCATAGGTCAGGGACGAGGGATAACTAAGAGATGCATACAGCATTGTCTCATCCACTTACCTATAGGTCCAGCATAGGCAACAACCATCAGTGGATCACTTTGTATTTCTCACTGGGTAACTCTGAGCAATCAAAAGCAGTGGCTGACCTTGGCCTATGGGGGATCCCCTCCCAAGGGGCCATAAAACCAATGCATCTGGAAGCCAGCACCAGACCACAATGGAACAACTCCTGACTGGTTCCAGTAGTGATAAACACAAAGTGTGGCTGCAACAAGTACACAAGACTGTTAGGGCAAATTCCACACAGTGGGGTCAGCCCTCACACAACAACTTATCCTGAGAGTGCAGCCAGTTCTCACAATTAGTAAGCCTGAAAGTTAGTACCACTGACTGAACTACTAACAACAATAAAGGCTTGGCGACAACAAAAATCACACACAATCCATCCAAAGGTCACCTCCAGAGCTCCCAGCACAATGGATCAAGGAGAGTGTGCCACTGAACCACACAGGACACCTTCCACATTAGGCCATTTGGCCAAGACTGAGAGATGAAACAAATATTCCTGATACATTGAAAAGAACACAGAGAGGCTAATAAAATGAGAAAACAAAGAAACCTGTCACAAATGAAACAGGAAACTCCAGAAAATAGGCTAAATGAAGTGGAGGTAAACAACCTTCCAGAGTCAGAGTTCAAAATAATGATTATAAGGATGATCAACAAACTTATGCGGAGAATGGATGAGCACAATGAGAACCTCAACAGAGAGATAGTAAGCATTAAAAAGGACATAGAAACCATAAAAAAGAACCAAACAGAAATGAGGAATATGATAACAGAAATGAAGAATACACTAGAAGGATTCATCAGTAGATTGGAGGAAGCAGAAGATCGAATCAATGAATTGGAAGACAAAGTAGCTGAATACGTCCAATCAGAAAAATAAAAAGAAAAAAGAATTTTAAAAAATGAGGATAGTTTAAGAGACGTCTGGTACAACATGCAGCATAAAAATATCAAAATCATAGGAGTACCTGAAGAGGAAGAGACAGAACAAGGAATTGAGACTCTATTTGAAAAAATAATGACAGAAAACTTCTCTGACCTGGCAAAGGAATTAGTCATACAAGTTCAGGAAGCAGAAAGAGCTCCAAATAAAAGAAATTCAAACAGACCTTCACCAAGACACATCATAATTGAAATGCCAAAGGTCAAAGACAAAGAGAGATTCTTAAAAGCAGCAAGGGAAAAGAAGCTGGTTACTTACAAGGGTACTTCCATAAGAATGTCTGCTGACTTTTCAATGGAGACTTTGCAGGTCAGAGGGAATGACAAGGAATATTCGAAGTTACGAAAAACAAGATTATCTGTAACCACAAATACTCTACCCAGCAAGGCTTTTGATAAAAATGGAAGGTGAGATAAAGAGCTTATCAGACAGAAAAAAGTTTAAAGAATTCATCACCACCAAGCCAGCATTAAAAGAAATGTTAAAGGGTCTTCTGTAAAAAGAGAAGGGATAAAAAAGAAGATACAAATAAGAAATATGAATAATAAAATGACAGTAACAATATACCTATCAGTAATCACTTTAAAGGTAAATGGATTAAATGTTCCAATCAAATGACATAAGGGTAACCAAATAGGTAAGAAAACAAGACCCATGCATATGATGTCTACAAGAGACCCACTTCAGATAAAATGAGACTCACAGACTGAAAGTAAAGGGATAGAAAAGGATATTTCATGCAAATGGAAATGAAAAAAATGCTAGGGTAGAAATATTTATATCAGATAAGATAGATTTTAAAACAAAGGCTATAATAAGAGATAAAAAAGGACATTACATAATAATAAAGGGATCGATAAATCAAGAGGACATAACCCTAGTAAACATATATGCACCCAATTTAGGAACGCCTACATACATAAAGCAATTATTGACTGACATAAAAGGAGAGATCAATAGTGATACACTCATAGGAGGAGAATTTAACATCCCATTGACACCAATGGGCAGATCTTCCAGGCAAGGAATCAACAAGGAAACAACGGGCATAAAAGAAACACTAGACCATATGGATTTAATAGATATTTTCAGAACATTTTACCCCAAAGCAGCAAAATATACATTCTTCTCAAGTGCACATGGACCATTTTCAAGGATAAACCACATGTTAGGACAAAAAGCAATTATCAATAAATTTAAAAAGATTGAAATCATATCAACTGTCTTCTCTGATCATAATGGTATGAAACTAGAAATCAACTACAAGAAAAAAATGGAAAATAAACAAACACATGGAGGCTAAATAACATGGTACCAAACAATGAATGGGTTATTAATGAGATCAAAGAAGAAATCAAAATATACTTAGAGACAAATGAAAATAAAAACACAATGACTCAAAATCTATGGGACACAGAGAAAGCAATTCTAAGAGGGAAATTCATAGCAATACAGGCTTACTTCAAGAAGCAAGAAAAAGCTCAAATAAACAATCTAACCTTACAGTTAAAAAAAAACTAGAAAAGAAGAGAAAACAAGGCCCAAAGTGAATAGAATGAAACAATTAATAAAGATGAAATTAGAAATAAATGAAATAGAGTGTAGAAAAATAATACAAATATTAATGAAACCAAAACCTGGTTCTTTGAAAAGATAAACAAAATTGACAGACCCTTAGCCAGATTCATCAAGGAAAAAAGATAGAGGACTCAAATAAATAAAATCAGAAATGAAAGAGGAGAAATAACCATGGACACCACAGAAATACAAAGATCATAAGAAAATACTACGAGCAATTATATACAAACAAGTTGAACAATCTGGAAGAAATGGGCACATTCCTAGAAACTTACAATCTCCCAAGACTGAGTCAAGAAGAAACAGAAAATCTGAACTGACCAATTACCACCAATGAAATAGAATCAGTCATTAAAAACATTCCAACAAACAAAAGTCCTGGACCAGATGGTTTCGTAAGATAATTTTACCAAACATTCAAAGAAGAATTATCATCTATTCTTCTCAAAATATTCCAAAAAATTGAAGAAGAGAGAAGGCTCCCTAACTCCTTTTATGAGGTCACCTTTACCTTGATTCTAAAACCAGGCAAAGACTACCAAAAAAAAAAAAAAGAAAGAAAAAAAAAGAAAGAAAGAAAAATAAAACTATAGGCCAATATTTCTTATGAACATTGATGCAAAAATCTTCAACTAAATATTAGCAAACCAGATTTGGCAATACATTAAACATATCATACACCATGACCCAGTTGGATTTATTCCTGAGATTCTAGGTTGGTTCAATATCTGCAAATCAATTAATGTGATACACCACATTAACAAATTGAAAGATAAAAACCATATGATCATATCAATAGATGCAGAAAAAACGTTTGACAAAACCCAGCATCGATTTATGGTAAAAATTCTCAGCAAAGTGGAAATAGAGGGAAGATATATGGACATAATAAAGGCCATATATGACAAATGTACAGCTAACATCATACTCAATGGAGAAAGGCTAAAAGCATTTTACTTAAGATCAGGAACAAGGGTCTTCAGTTTCACCACTCCTCTTCAATATTGTATTGGATATCTTAACCACAGCAATAAGACAAGAAAGAAATAAAAGGCATCTGAATTGTAAAGGAAGAAGTAAAACTCTCATTATTTGCCGATGACAAGACAGTAGAGAACCCTAAAGATTCCATCAAAAAACTGTTAGAACTGATCAATAAATTCAGTAAAGTAGCAGGATACAAAATGTAATATTCAGAAGTCAGTAGCATTTTTATACACCAATGATGAATTTCTAGAAAGAGAAATTAAGAAAAATAATCCCATTTACAATTGCATCAAAAACTATAAAATATTTGGGAATCAAATTAACAAAGAAGGTAGAAGACCTGTTTTCAGAAAATTATGTCACTGAAAAAAAATTGAAAAAAATACAAATAAATGGAAGCATATACCCTGTTTATGGGTAGGAAGAAATGACCATATTACCCTAAACAATCTATAGATTCAATTCAATCTCTATCAAAATATTAATGGCATTTTTCAGAGAGCTAGAACAAACAATCCTAAAATTTGTATGGAGCCATAAAAAACTCCGAATATCCATGACAATCTTGAGAAAGAATAAAATTGGAGGTATCACACTGCCTGATATCAAATTACACTACAAGTCTGCAGTAATCAAAACAGCATAGTATTGGCATAAAAACAGATACACTGATCAATGGAACAGAATAGAGAGCCCAGAAATAAATCCATGCATATACGGTTACTTAATATTTGAAAAAGGAGATAAGAATATACAATGGGGTAAAGACAGCTTCTTCAATAAATGGTGTTGTTAAAGTTGGATAGATATATGCAAAAAAAGAAAAAAGAAAAAAGAAGCTGGACCATCTTCTTACAACGTATACAAAAATAGACTTAAAATGGATTAAAGATTTAAATGTAAGACCCGAAACCATAAAACTTTTATAAGAAAACATAGGCAGTAAACTCTCTGATATTGCTAACAGGAATTTCTTTTCATATATAGCTCTTTGGGCAAGGGAAATAAAAGAAAAAATAAACAAATGGGACTACAGCAAACTATAAAGTTTTTGTACAGCAAAGGAAACCATTAACAGAACAAAACAATCGACTATTTAGGGGAAGATATTTGCTAATGATACATCTGATAAGGTGTTAATATCCAAAATTTATAAAGAACTTATACAACTCAACAACAACAAAAAAAACAAACAGTCCAATTAAAACATAGGCAGTAGACTTCACCAAAGAGGAAATACAGATGGCTAACAGACATATGAAAAGATACTCAAGGTCACTATTCATCTGAGAAATACAAATTAAAGCCACAATGAGATATCACCTCACACCTGTCAGAATGGCTATCACCAATAAATCAAAAACAGCAAGTGTTGGTGAGGATGTGGAGAAAAGGGAACCCTCATACATTGTTGGTGGGATTGCAAATTGGTACAGCCACTATGGAAAACAGTATGGAGGGTCTTCAAAAAATTAAAAATGGATATACTTTTTGACCCAGCAATCGCACTTCTGGGTATTTATCCAAAGAATACCAAAACAATAATTCATAAAGATCTATGCACTCCAATATTCATGGCAGTACAATTTACAAAAGCCAAGATATGGAAGCAACCTAAATGCCCATCAACAGATGATTGGATAAAGAAATTATGGTTCATATATATAATGGAATATTACTCAGCCATTAAAAAAATGAAATCTTACCATTTGCAATGACATGAATGAACCTAGAGGTTATTATGCTGAGTGAAATAAGTCAAACAGAGAAAGATAGATACCATATGATTTCACTTATATGCAGTATCTAAGGAACAAAAAGAAAAAACTCAAAAACAGACTCACAAATACAGTGGACAATTTGGTGATGGACAGAAGGGATGGGGATTGGGATCCTGGGAGAATGGGGTGAAGGGTTAAAGAAGTACAATTTAGTAGTTGAAAGCTGGGCATGGGGAGCATGGAAGAGGGAATATAGTTAGCATTAATATGATGGCTAAATGGAGGGCCAGGGGAGGGGGGGAGCAATTGGGAGGATCGTTTTATGAACATTATAGATGTCCGAACAATGTACTGAATACATGAAAGTAATTTAAATAAATAAATTTATTTAAAAAAATACACCTTGCATATTGAATCTCTCTCTATTTTATAGTACTTAATGAAAGATATTCTACATATTTATTCACACTTCTTTCCCCAACTATAGATCAGTTTCATTATAAAGTATACCATTGCTTGACATGCTGACAGGGACATAACAGGGGTTCAATAAATGCTTAGCAATTGAACAATTAAATGAGAATGTTAGAATGGTGGAGTAGCCCTCATATCCAGGGGCAAACTGCTTAACCTCTCTGTGCCTCAGTGTATTAGAATCCTTAGAAATGTCGAAGTAGGTAGGCTAGAAGGCACTATTTTGTGAAACATTGAACCAGATATCTCTACTCTTTCTTCCAAATCTAATCTTCTATGGGGCTACCATTTTTTTTCTCATCATTTGATTTATTTTGATGAGTAAGCATGGTTTGAAGCAAGGAAAAAGTAGGGTAGGATTTAGGGTACTTCATCTGAGAGAGAGTAAAGGAGGGTGAATGTAGAGGCATGTTCATAATTAACCTTTTCCTCCCCTTCTGAGTGATTTTCTTCCTTGCTGACAGAATTGGTGCCTGTCTTTTTGTATTAAGTAGGAGTGGGGCTGGGCAAAAAGAAACTCTCAATACATTATATTTGATGTGAATTCATTGGAAATATAAATATTTGAATTTGTGCAACTTGTGAGTGGTATATTACCAGAAGTTATAGCCAATTCTGAGGGATGAGGAAGGACACATAAGGTATATGAGTGACCTGAGAGATTTAGAATTACTATTCAATCATTAAGTGTTTATTAAATCATATATAAAGAGGGAAGCTTTAGATTCAACGTTAAGAACCTTGTCATAGTAATGCTATTAAATGTTGGTGTTCTCTAGGGTTCTGACTTTCTTCATTCACATTTTCCATTTTTCTGGACAAGGATATTCTTTCTTATGGTCTGAACTATGTCCAAAATATTTGTTTCCAGTTCAGAATTCTCCCATAAGTACCATTCTTGACTATCAATCCCTCAGTGGACATATCCAACTGGGTCTTCTGCAGATACCTCAAACTCACCATGTTCATAACTGAGCTCACCATGACCTGTCTCTCTGCCCCAAACCTGTTTTTACAGCTGTGAATTTTCTCTCTCAGCTGGTGGTTCTTCCTTTTACTCAGCCTCCCAAAGTAGTTCTCCCTGGCTCCTCACTTTCTCTATTGTACCATGGCAACTCCTGTTTGGTCTATCTCTGCCTCACCATTCTCACAATTACAGTTTCAGTTTAGGCCCTCCTCACCATCTTACTTCTGGACTTCTCCAATAATCACATTGCACTTTTCTCTTATGACCCTATATCATCCATCTCTGATCAGTTCTCTCAGTCGCCGTCAGAGTGGTCTATCTAAAATGCAGTTTGTTATAAACCATTCGGTGGCTTCTTATTGTGTCAAAAGGAAATGCAAATTCCTTAGTATGGCATGCAAATAAAATTCCCTGCGTCTGGCCTCTACTTATCTTTCCAATTTTACCTCCTTCTGTACTCCTAGCCTGCACCTATACCCAATGACTTGTAAGTCTCCAGATGTGTCATTTAGATTCATATCTCAATTGCTTTAGGTTATTTCTTCTGCCTAGAATGTTCTTTCCTCCCTTGTCCACCAAATAAACATGCACAGTTAAGTCCTTACTTCACATTGTTGATAGGTTATGCTACTTTAAGTAAAACAACATATAAAGAAACCAATTTTTACTATAAGTTAATTGATATAAACAAGACTTAAGCTCCTCCTGCATCTTATCAATGTTATATCAAAATGATATTGAACAAAATGACATTATTCAAGAATTTGTGGTAATCATCTTTCTAGTGTTCAAATGTTAAAACTTCTTTAAATTCTTGCTTGACTGTAGGGCCCCTTTTCACAGAAATAATCTACTGCTCTCTCTTTGTGCCCTGTAGCACATATCCCTGGACATAGTCCAACAATACTTTTTTATACTTGGTGTGTTAGATGATGGATTCCTAGCACTCCTAGAGGACAGTACAGTAATGGCTAAATGCATAGAATGTGAAGTCAGAATAACGCAGTCCAAATTATAACTCTGATACTTGTTATTTAGGTAACTTTGGACAAGTTATTTAACCTCTCTGTGCTTCAGTTTTCTCATTTGTAAATTAGGCATAATTATAGTTCTTATCTCTTAGGGTTATTATGAGGATTAAGTGAATATATGTAAAACGCTTAGAGTAATGCTTAATACATAATAACTATTATGTAAGTGTAGGCTCTAACAGTAATGTTAATGATAATGTTATTTTAAACTTGAAGCTCTAGGCCATGATACTATATCTGACATGTGGAAGAATGGAAAGTGTTCAATAACATTAAGTAAGTAAATTAGTAATTAACTTAGAACCATACTATACAGTTTCACAATGCCCAGTCACTTCTTTTTTGTAACCCTCTTCTAACTTGTTCAATGTGTCTCTTCTACTAGACTATAAGTTCCTTTTGTGCAGGGACCACATCCATCTTGTTTACCACTATATCTCCTTGTGCTAAGCTCACAGCAGCATACATATATTTGCTAAGTGTGTAAATGAATGATTTTTAAGATTTGTATTTTAGTTATTACATCATCTTTAACATTTTAATCATTTTCTGATATTGTAAAATACAATCCTTTCTCCTATATTATTTCTATATTAGTCAACAAAATTTTGTACAATGAAGTATTAAGTTAGAATTCACTCTCCTAAGAGAGGGATTCTCCTGTTTCTTTATAGCACAGGACTGTGGACCTTTTGGTTCATGAGCCAATTCAGTGGTATAAAAAGTCTTACAGAACCACCTATTCCAACTGCTTATCACATGTCATTTCACATCTTCGACAAAATCCACAGGCAAAGGCTTTTTATAAAAAATAAAGAATGATCCCTGATTTTTAGTGTAGGTGGAAAACAAGTCATGTATGCAAATACCTGCATCGTAATTCCTTTTTTCCTCTAGCAATGAGCATGATAGGATTTCAGAGGTTCCTGTTGATATGATCAGGAAAAATTTTCTAGAATATCAAAAATTGTAGTTGGTCTTGGTGGATGAGTTGGATTTTCACAGGTGAAAAGGTAATAGCACTTATTGCTGAGGAAAAGGCATAGAGAAAAGTGCAGATATGTGACATATTGGGGGAAAGGGGAGCACACAGATTACTATAGCAGAAAGGATTTATGTAGGAAACAGAAGTAGAAGACAGGCTGGAGATAGAGATTTGAAGTAGTTTGTGGTGGGCTTGTAATAACAGGCTAGGATATTTGAAGTTTATCTATAGACAATGGAGAACTGTAGATGATGTCAGAGCAGAGACTAAGAAAATAAAAGTAAAATTGTGGGAATAGTAATTATGCAATAATATGGCAATATATAAATACAATTTCTGGGCTAAGTTATGTTTCTAAGTGATGGACACCCACTGAAAATATTCAGAATATGTTTGAAAGTGAAGAATTATTTAAATTTGGGAAAGTATGGATTTGAAATAATCTGTATAGAACTGATAGTGGGAGACATAAATCAATGAAATAACTACAGGAGAATATAGAATGAGGACGGAGGTTCTAGCACAAACCAACGACCATGAAAAATAGTATTAAAAATTCAGCAAAATACTAGCTTAGGAAATACTTGGTATCTCCTTATGACCCATATCAGACTTTAAGGAGTACCACCTTAAAGCAAAGACCAGTGAGAACCTGGGAGTGGAGAAAGGAGAAGGAAATAACTCTAATGTACCTGTTGAACAGTCAGATCCTGTCCACTTGGGGTCGCAGCTGCACATTCCAGTGTCCAGAAGAAAAGTCCCATGTCCTGAGCACTGCTCTTGACATACAGGAAGTGGAGTTTCACAGTTGATTCCTCCCCAGCCAGTAGAACAGTGACATTCTCCTTTCACACAGATGCCATGACTGGAACACATTGGATCTAAGCAGTCCTCTGAAGGTCCAAAAAGGGAGGGGGAAAGGTTAAAAGTGAACAGGTGTGGCCAGTATACTTGAAGATAATGAAACCGAGAAGCTCACACTGATTTCTTAATATTATGCCATTTCTACTGTTTTAAGTAGGCAATAATATGACTCAGGTCAACTTTGTTCAAACTGGAAGATTATTAACACTTAAAAATATGGTAAAGTATCATAATGGTTGTCCCTAAATCTAGAAAAAGAATGGAATAATACATATGTTTTGTGATATTGTTAGCAGTGTGTAGTACTCCCACACAAATGGGTGGGTGTACCAGTGTGGGCCTTCGATAAGAATTCCTCAGCTTTGCAAAAGAACCCAAGAATTTTTGGTAAGTCATTCCTTATCTTTTCTGAAATCGGAATCATAGCTCCCAGAAATGCCTTTTACTTGATATGTCTAGAGGAATTTATATATTTTAAAGTTTGGATTATTCAAGGTATCGAGTAAAGTGACTACTGCATGAAATGATACAATGTAATGCATTTATTATAATCTCTCATTTATTCTTAAGAATCATTGAAACAACATTTTAAACCTAATTTAAAAATTATTTTATTTGTGGCTTCTCCTTCTAACAGGACACTGTGACAGTTTTTAATACTTTAGAATATCACAGACTCAATTCTATTTGTCTCTGATTCTGTGAGTCTGGAAATTTTTTAACACAAGTATAATTTTTGAACACACTTATAGTTTTGGACAAATGCATAAACTATATCAGAAGTAGATTCTTATGCTTGCCTTGGGGAAGATTGTTTTATGCTTTTCACTAGGTACCCATTCCATGGAAAATGGAAAAATTGATTTCCAAATTTCTAGTCTTGCCATACAAATAAAATGAAACTAAAATAATTTACCAAGATGCAGATGTATGCTTTGAATTGTTTCTCCAGCAATGGGAAAAGACTGATACAATCTGCCATCATTTGTAAGACCGGCCTAGTTTTAGGCTGTGATGAGGCCATGAAACAGAGTAAGTTTAAATAGCCACTATTATATTTAGTGCCATTATAATTAGCCCATGATCTCAAGGTTATTAGCACCATGCTTTATAACCTGAGCTGATCAGCAATTAAATATTAGGAGGTACATCTAATTTTATTCATTCATTATTTAGGAGAGGAGAAGACTAAAGCACAGACTGTTGTTTTAGAAGAAGGCAATTTGGTTATATTAGAATACAATAACAATTTTAACTTAATATAATTTATTTTATTAAAAGGCCACCTTCAATGAATAGGTAAGTCATGCTTAAATCAAAGGAATAAAGTCATATGGATGAAGGGGCAAGGCAGATGGCATACATTAATGAGATGGGCTGGATGTAAGAGAATAGAGTGTATTGGAAGTGAACTGAGAGCAAGTGTCTAGTTTAAAGTAAGATGCTGTTACTTGGCTCCAGTTGATTGCCAACAGGGTTATCAGATTTTCTAGCTGTTCATGAGACAGTAGAAATAGAAATTTTTATATGACACTTCTCCATTTTTAAATTTTGGCAAATAAGTCACATTAAACAAGAACAAAAACACTACCACCACCACCACCACCACCACCACCACCACCACCACTATATGAACCAAACAAAACCCATCCATAGGCTCAGTTCAGCTGGTGGGTTCCTGATCTATGATGTCTGATTTAAAACATTTTTTTCTATTGTATTTGAAAAGTTTAGATCATTAAATATGGTATTCTGTGCTATCTTGGTTATTCTACAAAATTTTTAATGACCCCTTTAAAACAAATTTAAGCTAAGTCCTTTTTCAACTGCTTGTGTAATTTAAATTAGAAGGGTCTAAATTAACTAGGTTAAATGTTTTTTGTGGCAAATTATAGATTTTGTAACAGCACCATTTTTTGGTGAATGTGTGTGTGTCCCTATAGCATCTGAATTCACAACTTAAATATAATGATTGCAGTTAGATGAGACTATCTCCCATGGTAATGGTTTAATATTATTTCTGAAATCAGTCTTATTTAAGGAATGTGGCATGAAAAACATCTGATTACTAGTAAAGTAATTTATTATTTTCTAATGCATCTCTTTATATGATAAAACTATTGCCATTTCAAAATATGTTTTCTGCATGTAAAGGCTCCTATGGGGTGAATTTGAATATAAAGGTACTACCTTGAAACTCATTAGTGGTAACACTGCTTCCTTAGGCATGGAGGTCAAGTTTCAGCATGAGGTATGTAAAACTAAATAATATGAAGCAACAATAATGGTAATTAGAAATCACTCCCAAAGAAACCATTCATGAAATGGTTCCAAAGTGTATATTATTTTTATTATTTGCTTTAAAGTAAGATGTAGCCTAATGCACTCTATAATAATGAAAACATGAATTAATACTGAAAATCATCAATATGGAAATTCTTAAGTAATAAAACAATTTTAAAATGAGGGGAATGCTATTTTTCATTACTGCTCTGCAAGTGTCACTTGAATACAACTCCCTGTTCCATGTACTAAGCAAATATGTTGAGCATTTATGGTTTGCAAAGAACACTTATATCTCTACTAGAAGTATAGAATGGAGTCTTGGAAAATTCAGCAATGCAATAGATTAAAATGGGACTCTGACCTTCCTCACATATTTCTCCTTTGTATCCTGGCACACAGATGCAGACTCCCATGATGCAGGTTCCGTGACCAAAGCAAGTTGGGTCAATGCATTGTTCTTCTGGAACGTCGCACTCTGGCCCCTTCCAGCCATTTTGGCAGACACAATGTCCTTTCTCGTATTCTCCATTCCCACCACACAGCACAGGGCATGAATCTGAAGATTGGCAAATGAACTCGTAATGTTCTTATAATGTTTTAAAAATCTCCAAAGAGAAATTCTCTATTGATTCTTATATAATAATTCAGGCAAAAAATTGTAATATTTCTGTCTTAGTCTTTATTAAATAGCATATGTTTATGATTATAAACAGAATTTTCTTTTTATGGGAGTGAGGTAAAGATAAATATAAAACTATCCTGAGTGGAGAAATTTTTTCAAGTATTTGATTTTGATTCCATTATTCACTTAAATAATAATAATAATTATTATTATTATTAACATCATTATTATAAGCTAGACATTTTCTCTCTTATGGCTTTTCATCTCCAAGTAGATATATGTTACTTTTAAGAAGAAAAACCTAAACATTTGAAAAACTAATAAATAAGGAGTTATTCATATTATAGACTGTTATCTTTAAAAGGTTGTGCATTTAAAGAGATTCATGCTGGACAGATATTTACTCTCATAGCACACTGTGCAGACCTTTATTAGAACACGTAGTATGCTTTGTCATTGTTTGTCTCCCTATTAAAATTATGGGCTCCTTGATGGCAGAGCCTGTATAGTCTTATTAATTTTTTAATAACAGCTATCACTTCTACTCCTACCCCCTATCTCCTCAGGATCTCTCATGGTACTGAAAACCTGGAAAGTGCTGTAGAATTCTTTGTTGAACAGAATTTAACTTAAAGAAATTGAGTGGCTGAGAAACCTGAGAGTAAAGTATTAGCAGACTGAGAACTTTAAGGACACATTGAAAATGAGCAGAAAGCATCTCTAGAGTAGTAACTTTAAGCCAAAGGGAAAACATGATGTGATTAACCCAAAAGCTTTTCAAGAATTAAACTGTGGGCAAGTCTAGGAAACAGTGAAGTTTGCTAAATTTAACTTCTGACTTTCCAGTCCTTACTTTCTAGGCTACTTACCCATTTTGTGATTGCCCACTCCTTCCAGCTTACATCAGTATGCATAAGCAGTCACCTATTTTGCCCACTCTTTAAGTCTATCCATTATGAATCAGTTTATGAAGAACATAGAATATCACATAGTGTTTGGGTCAGATGATCTAGGTACAAATTGCAGCTGTTAGGTAACCTTGGTTAAGTTATTTCACTTATCTGAGCTTGTTTCTTTGCCCACAAAACTGGGATAATCACAGATGTACCTCATAGGACTATGGTAGAAAGTAAGAATTAAAAAACATGACACAAAGTGTTTAGAACAGTGCCTGGCAGAATAAGTGTTCAACTTTTGGTAGTGGCATTGAGCAGTGTTGCTGCTATTGCTGCTGCTACTATGACTACTACCACCACTCTTCCTCCTTCTGAGTTCTCAGATAACATCTATTTCTCTAAATCAATCAGTACAACCAAGCAACATTACCTCTAGCACAGTCAGGCCCAAGGAATCCTGGGAAACAATGACAATGGCCAGAGATACATTCTCCATTTCCATTGCAATTAGTTGAACAGTCATCCATTATTTCTATTAATAGAGAGAAAAAGAGAAAAAAAATGAACAAAACAACATGCTGTAGAGTTCTAAATATTATTAAATTGCAAAAACTTGGCCTATGAAAGACTTGTCCTCTGCTTACTATTTCAAATCAGATGCCAAAGATTTCTGTATGATGTGATATGCAGTTCTGAATTATTAAAAACACCCTGGATTTGCTGAATTGGCTATTCGATAGTGATAATAAGAACCTACTTGATCTTTAAAGTGCATAAGGGGTCTAGATGAGTTGTATTCTTATGAGACATTCATGATAAAGCTAAAAACGTACTAGAATTATAGGACATTCTCGAAAGCAAAATGGGCTTAAAAATGCGACTGGTAGATCAAGTTTATTTTTCAAATTTAGGTTGTAGCAAATAAAAATTTCCTCTCTAGAATGTAAAATGTTTAATCTACTATCTTGACATCTTAAATATGATAATCAGTATTTCATTTTCATTAATAAGTGACAATGGAATGCTTTTAAAGTAAGTGTTCATATAAATTCGCCACCACTAAAAGCATAAGTATTTTGTTGAGAAGTGCTTTCTCGACTGTCAATGCTTATCAGTTTTCTACCACTAATTTCCCTTCAATCCATTCTTAGAGAGGAATAGGTTTTCAAGGTGCCCATAGGTAGTTCTGGTGACGTAGAAATGTACACTGTAACAGAACTTTGATAATTCTTCTGGTCAAGTATTTTTACGGAAAAGGTATAAAGTTATACAAAAGCCAGTCTCTGACAATGACATTAAAATTATAATGTTGTACACCTGAAATTCATGTTTTTAATCAATTATGTTATGTTATTAATCAATGTTACCTCAGTAAAAATTAATTAAAAATCTAAAAACTAAAAAAAACTGTTTATAGTTTAAAATTGTCTTTGAATATAATAGCATTAAATTCCAAGTCCATGAACTATGATGATATACATGCCTTACTCTTGTAGTTTTTTTTAAAATCATCTTCTCATTAGTATTTTCTGTTAAGTTTCTATACTTAGCCTTCTTGGATTCTGAATTTTTTTTTATTCTGGGCCATTAAACTCATACTTCTCATATGTATCAATTTTTCCTTTTCAATCCAAATTATCTAATTCATCTAGTTTCACTTGGATAAGCTATTTTCAAGTAGAAGGAGGTATTCTAGGAAGTGGTCCTGGCATCTTCCCCTGAACTATGAGAATTTATAATGAGAGTTGAGGAATAGCATCTCTTCCATTGTGGCCATTTGACCACCTGTATCAGTAGGATCACCCGAGGCACTTACAATTCAGATTCCTGGGCTTCATTCCAGGTCTACTAAATCTGTTTCTGAGGAATGCAACCCAGTAATCTACATTCTAACAAATACTGCAGGGAATCCTATAGGCGACCACCACATTAAAGCATTGAGAACCAATGCTTCAAATAAACTTCCATAGCTAGAGAACTTCTAATCTAGATTTTAAGTTCAGCTCCAGGCAGAATAAAAGCAAGAGGAATAAAGTGGTATCTACTCCAATTGGGAGATTCTTAGAAAACTGAGAATGAATCCAATGATGGTGTGAACAGTCATCCTGTTATCAATTGGAGGATGACATTCTTCTCAACCTCATATGAATACATCAGATGGTTTTCTGCCAGTTTATGATGGTCTGTTCTTATCCTTGTGTTAAAAAACTAAACTGGATAAGAAATGGACACATGACATTTGCTGAACTACAGCTAGGCTAGCAGGAATGTGACATTTGTCAAAGCGCTAACCATTATTAACTCATTAGAATAGTTATTTTCAAAAAATCATTAATTTATTTAAAAAGTCATTATGAAAAGACACAGTCTTTTTTTTTCATTCCAAGATGGAACAATTATTTTTCTATTTTCTACTTATTTAGCTTTCTTGTACCAAGCAATAGTGACAGCTTTTAAATTTACATTTAGATTTCCCCTGCCCTGGATGGTTAATAGGAGGCCATGGGAGAAGCTTTCAAAGGTAAATATAGTTGAATTTAATTTCAAAGTAGCCCCTATTGACAACTATATGGAAATAGCCTTGCGAGAATATAGCTACTGTAGAAAAAACGTTTAATAAAGTTTGCTACCAAAATAAATAAAATTCCGTACATCTTAAAAACTTATCTAAGAGCTGTCCCTGGGCCCACACTGCTGCCGAGAGCTTAATATCAGCAATGCAAATGCAAATGAAAAGCAGTATGGGAGGTTTTGGGAGCTACCATCTCCCTAGGGTATTAAAGAGACATTGGAACAGTTTAGGGTCTCCAGCAGGACAATGGCTACAGCAGGATCACATAAAATACCAGTGATGAAAAAGCATGTATTTTTCTATTTATGTTGGTCTTCAGGAATATTTTACTTCTATCTTTTTAATCTTACTGTAGAATCACTTCTTAGACACCAGTTCATTAGAGATGAGAATCACTTTAAAGTTCTATGCTTACAAATTTGTTCTTATGCTAGAGTCTAAAACCCCTTGGTATCTGCATCTGCACTGATGATGAGTTTTCTCATAAGAAAAACTAAAGATAATGAATAATCTTATGGAATGAGCATGGTCTAAAGGGCATGGGCTTCGATATCAGACATACCGGGTGTCTCTGATCTAGATTTTGCCACTTGCTGGCTGTGAGACTTTACTGAATTATTTACTCATTCCAAGCCTCTGTTTCCTTATTTTTTTTTAATAAAAATATCATTATACCTATGTTATCAGGATTTTGATGAGAATAAAACAAGATAACTGAATATAAAGCATCTAGTATAGTGCTTGGGGCAGAGTGGCACTTTATAAATGGTATGTATTAGCATGTTACAGAGCATACTGGCTGAGATTAGGGGACACTGACAACTCTGTCTCTACTACTAAAAATAGTATATATTAATATAGGCCAGTGACTAACCTATGTTAGTCATTCAATAAATATTAGTTATTAATAATGTCTTGATCCTTATTAGTAGCAGACCACATATAGTTAAGATCAATCAACTGATTCTAATATTATCTGAAATGGGGAATGAGCAGAATTTTGAATAACTAAAATCATACAAACCTTAAATAGCTTCTTTTAAATATGATTAATAAATTCTAAAAAGATAAAAAAATTAGTGTAAAGAATTTAGAGTAAATAACTTAAATACCTTTTTTTTCAGAAATTTACTTGAATTCCCTTTAAGTGGAATTATAGGAGAAATGTTTCTCTTAGTTGTAGCCTTAAAAGACAATAGAAAAGTAAACAAACTAACTTGGATAAGGAAAAAACAAGTATGTTGTTGCATATAAAAATGACAGCTTGATATCTGGATAATAACAATTACACCTCAAAGGTTAGGTTCTTTTTAGGAGGAAGTAAGGGACAAAACTCCAGGTATGTTTCTGGGTCTATTTATTTTTTAAAAGGTTAATAGTTTGGTTAGTGTTTTAACTTAAGCTTAGGGATAAAGATAAAAGGAAGAGAAAAAATCTTCAAAGATATTTCAGATCTTCTAATTGCTTGATTTCTTAGGAGGAACTCAACCTCTCATAACTCTTTGGCATTTCCATTATCAAAATCAGGCCTTGATAGAAAAAATATCATGAAAGGTACATCTGTTGAATCTTCCTCAATGAGTCTGTGAGTGGCAAAACAGCATTATGACTTAATTTTTTTCTCTCAGTTAATGAATACTTTTCTTTTTGAACATATAAAATCAGTAGAGTTTTTCTCTATGGGAAAAGTCATCATACATTTTTATTGCCTTTCTGATTACTTTAGAAGAAAGTTTTTGATAATATTATGGCTGGAATATGATTTTCTACTGACTCAAAGTCTTCAGCATCATGTAAAAATAGAACACAATTGTTATAAAGAGCAAATGGTATATCTGTTTACAGTCAATACATCTTCCTAAACATATGGTTGAACAGGTCAACTAAGGGATAAAGTGGTGAGGGTTGTATAGGAAACTGACAGCTGTAAAACATTTTCCTTTCTTTTAAAAGATGGATATTTTAGGAAAATTGACATGATAAAATACTGAGTCTATGAGTTAGTTACCCTCAGGTCTCTAAAATTGCTAAAGACTTCAGTTTTATTCACACATAGGGTCAAGGGGAATGACTTCACCAAAAAAAAATGACAAGAGTGAGATGCCTTTGATTAACTAAGGTGAACCTTGAATAAGAGTAGATAAAGACATTATATCAAAAAGAACATGTTTTAAAAAGAACAAACTAATCAAAACAGACTTACAAATATAGAGGACAAACTGGTGACAGCCAGAGGGGAGAGGGTTTGGGGGGCTGGAAGAAAGGGGTGAAGGGTTAAAGAAGTACAAATTAGTAGTTGATAGATGGTCATGGGGATGGGGAGCACAACATAGGGAATGCAGTCAGCAGTAATGTAATGGCTAGGTGTAGAGCCAGAAGAGAGAAAAAGTAATCAGGGGGATCATTTCATAAACTATATGAATATCTAACCAATGTACTGTATACTTGAAACTAATAAAATAAAATTTACAAAAGCATGTTTTAAAAGATCTTGAGAACACTGAAAGAGATATTGTGATGCTTTTTAAACTAAAAATTTCTTAAAGAAAGGACTTTGAATGACTCGTTATTATCCTTTGAAACTGTTCTCTAAATATTGTCAGGTTGTATTTTGAAACCTCAGTGCTTTGTTGTAAAATCAGTCATTCTAAAGAATAACTGAACTTATGTTAGTTTTTTTTTTAATTTTAAAAGGTGTTTATTTGCTTTTCTTTTTTTTTTTTAGTAGATCTTGAATTAACAGAACTTCCCCTGCTTATTCTCGTCTTCACTGAAGTTTTTTTAGGTAGCCTTAGTAATAGTTTTACCTAGGTAATTATTTCTACTGAAAACATATAAAACAGGGCATGGCAAGTATCCTAAAACAGCAGCAAATAATGGAGCATTTAAAAAATTTTAATTGGCATTTAAGCAACATTAATGGCAACAATATAAGCCTTTCTCATACTGATCTGTTATGAATAAAGAGTTTAAGGCAGAATGAGCAATTAGCTTAAATAATATCTGTATCATTTTATTCACTGATTGTGTCTTCCCAGAATCATACAGTCAATTCAAAATAGTAGCCAAGGCAGCTTACCAATTGCTGTAGTTAACACGAATACTTGCTCCATCTTTTTTCCATCATTGTAAAATGCCAGATACCAAGGCCCTTGGTCCATATACTCTATGAAACCTGTCTCCTGCAGTGAGGTTAAGATCAGGTTTCGAGGGGAGTGTTGACTATCATCTGGGCCCTTGGAGTCCTGCTTCACCAGTTGTTTTCCATCCATTAGTTTTACAAAATCAAACTGGGACAAATACAAACACAAATATGAATCTCTTACTTGTAGAGTGACAAATATCTCTAATTTCAATTGCCTATTTCATACTACTTCTTTGCTTTGGAGGTAGGCAAAGTGCAAGAGAAAGTTATTCATTCTTAAATATATTTAAACACAGAAGCATATTATTCTGAAAAAAATCCCACTATATTTATAAATGTCATAAACTTTTCAGTCTTGGAGTATTCAAAACAGTTGTTTAAAAAATAATAAACCAAGAAATAAAGGAATCTTGTTTAGTAGTATGTGAGCGAATCCTGATATTTTACTAAAGTATCTGATAGAAGGCATTCAAAACCACACATTCCTCTCAGAAATGTTACCAAGATCTTTCCCACAAATTAAAGAGTTTCATAACTTTTAAGACAGTCAAAAATTTGAGAACATTCATCATAATTTATTTATTATTTTTATGGTAGTGTATTTAAATATTCAAAAGATACCCTCTAGTTTATTCAATTTTTTTTTTTAGGGGAGACAACCTATAATTTTATTTATTTATTTATTTATTCATTCATTCATTCATTCATTTATTTATTTAATTGGAGTGATATTGGTTACTAAAATCAAATAGGACTCAAGTGTACAATTGGATAATATATCATAGATATTTTGAATTGTGCATTCATCCAAAGTTAAATTTCCTTCCATTGCCAAATAATTGACCCCCTTTATACCTGTTTACCTTCCTCATTACCCTCTTCCCTCTGGTAACCATTAATCATCCACCGTCTCTATCTATGAATCTTCGTTTGATTGTTATGGTTGTTTGTTGCTTTTAGTTTTATATCCCACATATGAGTGAAATCATATGGTTCTCAACTCAACTTTTTCTGACTTATTTTGCTTAGCATGATAATCTCAAGATTTATTCATGTTGTCACAATGGCAGTCTTTCATCTTTTCTTTTGGCTGAGTAATATTAGTACCACCTCTTCTTTATCTAATCATCTATCAATAGACACTTTGGTTTTTTCCATGTTGACCACTGAGAGCAATGCTGCTTTAAACATCGGGGTGCGCATATCATTGCGGATAAATGTTTTCAAGTTTTCTGGAAAATTTGAAACCCAGAAGAGAGATTGCTGGATCATATGTTAATTTTATCCTTAGTTTTTTGAGGAAGCTCCATAATGTTCTTCATAGTGGTTGGACCAATTTACATGCCTACTAGCAGTGTATGAGTGTTCCTTTTACCCCACAACCTCTCCAACACTTTTATTACTTGTCCTGTTGATGATAGCCATCCTAGCAGGCGTGAGGTGGTATATCATTGTGGTTTTGCTTTGCAGTTCCCTAATAGCTGGAATGGTTGAGCATCTTTTCATGTCTGTTGGCCATTTGTATGTCTTTTTGGGAGAAGTGTTTGTTCAGGTCTTCAGGCCATTTTTTAATTGGATTGTTTGATCTTTTATTGTTGAGTGGTATGAATTCTTTATAAATTTGGGATATTAGGGTCTTATTGGTGGCAAATATATTCTCCAATTCAGATAGTTGCCTCTTTGCCTTGTTGATGGTTTCTTTTGCTGTGCAGTAGCTTTTTAGTTTAATATGGTCTCATTCATTTATTTTTGTTTTTACTTCCCTTGCTTTTAAGGTCAGGTTCATAAAATCCTCTCTAAATCCAAGTTCCATCAGTTTAGTACCTATGTTTTCTTCTTTGCAACCTACTGTTTTAGGTTTTATATTAAGGTCTGTGATCCATTTTGAGTTAATTGTGGTGTATAGTGATAGATAGCAGTCTAGTTTCATTCTTTCCAATTTCCCCAGCAACATTTCTTGAAGAAGCTTTCCTTTTTCCATTGTATGCTTTTGGCTCCTTTGCCAAAATTTATTTGCCCATCTATACGGGGATTCATTTCTGGACTCTCAATTCTGTTGCATCAGTCTGTGTGTCTTTTTCTGCTAATACCATGTAGTTTTGGTTACTGAAGCTTTGTAGTATAATTTGGTTTAAGGCAGAGTGATACCTCCAGCCTCGTTCTTTTTCTTCAGGATTGCTTTGATTATTTGGGGTCTTTTGTGCTTTCATACAAATATGATGATTTTTTGATCTATTTCTTTAAAAAATGCCATTGGGATTTTGATAGAGATTGCATTAAATCTGCATAATGCTTTAGATAATAAGGTCATTTTAACTATGTTTATTTTTCAAATCCAAAAACAAGAAATATCTCTCTATTTCATTGTGCCTTTTTCAATATCTTTTAATAATGTCTATAGTTTCAGTGTATAAGTCTTTCACATGCTTCGTTAAGTTTATTTACAGGTATCTTATTCTTTTTGTTACAATTGCAAAAGGGTTTTTTTTTTATTTCTCATTCTGAAAAGTCATTGTTAGAATAAAGAAATGCTATGGATTTTTGTACATTAATTTTGTAATTCGAAACATTACTGTATTTTTACTGTATTTGTTTATCATTTCTAATAATTTTTTAGTGAAGTCTTTAGGGATTTTCATGCAGAGAATCATGTCATCTGCAAAAAGTGACAATTTGACTTCTTCATTTCCAATTTGGGTGCATTTTATTTCTTTCTCTTGCCTGTTTGCTCTAGCTAGAACTTCTAAAATTATATTGAATATAAGCGGTGATAGGGGACAGCCTTGTCTTGTTCCTGATCTTAGAGGGAAGGTTTTTAGTTTATCTCCATTAAGTATGACATTAGCTGAGGGTTATCATATATGGCCTTTATTATGTCGAGGTACTTTCCATGTACACCCATTTTATTAAGTGTTTTAATCATAAATGAATGTTGTATCTTGTCAACCACATTTTCTGCATCTATTGATATGATCATTTGATTTTTATCCTTTATTTTGTTGATGTGACATATCACATTAATCAATTTGCAAATGGTCAACCATCCTTGTTTTCTTTACATATGTTAAGCCATCCTTGTGCTCTGGGATGAAGCCCATTTGATTATGGTGTGTAATGCTTTTAATGTGTTGTTATATTTGATGTGCTAGTATTTTATTTAGGTTTCTTGCATCTGTGTTCGTGGGAAATATTGGTCTACAGTTTTCTCTTTTTTAGTTATCTTTACCAGGTTTTGGCATCAGGATAATGTAGCATCATACAATGAGTTAGGAAGTATTGCCTCTTCTTCAATTTTTTAAAAAAATCTTTTTAGAATAATGGGTATTAAATTTTCTTTGAATGTTTGGTGGAATTCAATGGTGAAGCCATCTATCTGGTTCTGGACTTTTACTTTTTTGGGAAGTTTTTGATAAATGTTTCAATTTCCACACTGTTGGTCAGTCTGTTTAGATGTTCTAGGTCTTCATGATTCAGTCTAGGAAAGTTGTATCTTTCTAAGAACTTGTCTATTTCTTCTAGGTTTTTTAATTTGGTGGTGTATAATTTTTTATAATATTCTTGTATGATCATTTGTATTTTAGTGGTATCTGTCATAACTTCTCCTCTTTCATTTCTGATTGGTGTCATTTCTCTTTTGTCCTTAGTGAGTCTAGACAGGGGTTTGTCAATTTTATTAATCTTTTCAAAGAATCAGCTTTTTGTTGCATTAATTTTTTCTAATATCTTTTTGTTTTCAATTTCATTTAATTTTTCTCTAATTTTGATTATTTTTTCCCTTCAGCTGACTTTGGGTTCCACTTTTTTTCTAGTTTTTAAGGATGTACTGTTAGGTTATTTATTTGAAATCTTTCTTGTTTCTTGAGATAGGCCTATAATGATTTGAACTTTCCTTTTATTACTGCTTTTGCTATAAATAAAAAGTTTCAATATATTGTACTTTCATTCTCATTTGTTTCTCTGTATCCCCTGATCTCTCCTTTCTTTTCTTCTATGACCCAGGTGTTCTTTAGTAGAATGTTGTTTAATCTCCATGTATTTGTGGTTGTTTCCACTCTCTTTTTACAGTTGATCTTCAGTTTCAAAGCATTATGGTCACAGAATATGCTTGGTATGATTTCAATCTTCTTAAATTTGTTGAGGGTAGTTTTCTGTCCCAACATATGGTCTATCCTTTGGAATGTTCTGTGTGTACTAGAGAAAAATGTATAAGCAGCTATTTTGGGATGAAAGGCTCTGTAAATGTCAATTATGTTCTATTGGTCTAATGTGTCACTTAAGGATGTTATTTCTTTATTGATTTTCTGTTTGGGTGATCTATCCATAGCTGACTGTGGGGTATTTATGTCCCCTGTAATATGTTTTTGTCAGTTTCTCTCTTTACTTCTGTTAGTAGATCCTTTATATATTTTGGTGCTCCTTAATTCGGATAATATATATTGATAAGAGTTATGTCTTCTTGATGTTTTGTTCCCTTTATCATTATAAAGTGTCAAGTGTCCATCATTGTCTCTTGTTACCTTTTTTCTTCTTGAGGTCTATTTTATCAAATGGCTACACCTGCTTTTCTCTAGATGCCATTTGCTTGGAGTATCGTTTTCCACCCTTTCACTTTAGTCTATATTTTTCCTTATAGCTGAGATGTGTCTCTTGAAAGCAGCATATGGTTGGGTTTTGTTTTTTGATCCAATCTGCTACTCCGTGTCTTTTTATTGGTTAGTTCAGTCTGTTTCCAATTGGAGTGATTATTAAAATATGAGGTTTTCCTATAGGCATTTTATCTTTTGTTTTCTGGTGGCTTGGTGTCTCCATTGTTTCTTTGTCCTTGTGTTTCTGTCTTTTATTTTGTTTCTGTCTTTTATTTTTATTCAGTGCTGTTTTATGGTTCTCCTCTGTTTTCTCTTGTTTCATGTTATGTGTCTCAATTCTGGATTTTTTTTGGTGTGGTTACCATTAAGTTTATATAAAAGAAAGTTTATGTATATACATATACACACATATGCATATACATACACACAGTAGTCCTTTTTCTTCTGCATGTACCTTATCTCCATTCTCCTTTTCAGATTCAGATCTTTACTCCCTCCCCTTTTCTATTTTTGTTGTCTCATTTTATCCCTATTTATGCTGTATGGTCATTTCTAGGTTGTAGTAGCTGTTGTCTTCTTGTTTTTCTAAAGAATTTTTTTAAACTTTATTGTGTAGTATTTAAGTTTATAATACCCTGTTCTCAATAAGGGTTGCACTTTCCTACTTCTCTTTGCCTGTTAGTCATCTTACTTATAGTATGTAGTTTTTTTTTTTTTATGTCCTTTTTTCAGGTAGAATGATCTCAGTATTTCCTGTAATATAGGCCTTGTGGTAGAAAATTTCCTCAGCTTTTCTATGTCTGGAAAGGTCTTTATTTCTCCTTTATACAAAAAAAAAAAAAAGAGTGTGCTGGGTGTATCATTCTTGGCTGGTAATTTCTCTTTCAATATTTTAAATATTTGATTTTACTCCCTCCTAGCTTGTAAGGGTTCTGCTTAGAAGTCTGTTGATAATCTAATGGACTTTCCTTTTTTTCCTTGGCTGCATTGAGAATTCTTTGTCATTTATTTTTTACAATTTTAATATAATGTGTCTCAGAGAAGCCCTTTTGGGATGAGATAATTAGGTGTTCTGTTTGCTTCTTGGATTTGAGAATCCAGTTCTTTCCATAGGTTTGGGAAAGTCTCGTTGACTATTTGAACAGGCTCTCTGTTCCCTTCCCTCTCTCTCTCTTCTCTTTCTGGTATACCCAGTATTTTTATGTCCCTTTTTCTGATGGTGTCAGATAGTTCTTTCATTTATTTTCACTCTCAAGTCTCTCTTTTTCCTTCTGTGTCATTTACAGATTTCTGTCTCCGATATCACTCTTACTTCCATCTCTCTGGTCAGCTTTATTTCCTAAACTTGCTTTTTCATTCTTCATCTCTTTTAGTGAGTTCTTTATCTCCAGAATTTCTATTTGGTTCTACTTTAAAATTTCAATGTTCTTGATGAAGTATTCCTGTAGTTCGTTGATTTGGTTTCTAAGTTCTTTGAACTGTCAAACAATGTTGTTGAATCTCGGTGAGTTTTTTCAGAAGTGCAATCTTGAATTCTATGTCATTTAAATCACACATTTCTATATTTTTAAGCTTATTATCCAGAGATTTTTCACTTTCTTTATGAGCTGCCTTGCCACCTTGGTCATTCATGGCATTTGATAGAATATTTCTTCGCTTACACATTCATAGGAATGTAGTAATTTTTTTTTAAGTAAAAATTTGTTATAGAGTGATCTCTCTTTAGCAGGTTTATAAGAACAGGTTTTTCTTTTGATTTCCAGTAGGTGGTGCCCAAGTGTCCTGCACTGTCCAAAGCTGCTGGATCTCTGCTTTGAGGTTAAGAATGCCCTTTATTCTCTGAAGAGATCTCCTCTGTGACCAGGTTGCCTTGGTTCTAGGGCTCCGCCCCCATAGGAGAATGTGTAGGGCGATACGGGTCTGAACCTCTGAAAAGGCCTTGAAGTCCCGGTACTGCACCAACAGTCAGGTGCAATGCTCTGCTGCTTCTTTCGGTATCACCCGGACCAAGTGGTGTTGGGGTAAATTGGGAGAGGCCAGCGTTTTGTTTTTCTTCTAGTAATGTTGGTTCAAGCCTCAGCTGCTTTGCTTCTATATTCCCGCCCCTATCCCTGGGACCAGCTGCAGTGTCTGTTTCAGTTTTGGTTGCACAAAAACACCAGGGGTCGGTACTGCCTTTGAAAGGGTACCAGAGGAGGAGAAGGGCATGCTCTGGGATAATGAGGACAGGTGGCCAGGCTCTGTGATTCAGCTTTCTGCCTGGCAAAGGTGGTTGCTAAGACACAGCTGTCATGCTTCTGTGCTCAGTCTCTTCCTTGCTCTATGCCCTGATCACCGGGTTCTGCTGTGTGGAAAATGCTTATCCCTCAGGCAGGACTGTTTGAGGTTTCAAAGAGCCAGGAAACAACCATGTAAATCTCCCTTCCCCTTTGTTCTGCCAGGAGTCCTGGGTTGCTCTGTGCAGCACATGGCTTTATTTCTGTCTTTTAACCTCCCAGTCTCATGCGAGTGGCTCACCTTCAGATGCTCTGATGCTCAGATCTCTCAGACATGCTTGTGTGCAGATCGAGGGTTATTTGTTGGGATGTAGGTATTCAGCTTGTAATTTTAAGAGGGGAGATCAGGGGAGATCCTTAATGTTGCTATGCTTCTGATATCACTCTCCTTTTTATTCTTAATCAGTGGACAAGCACAATGCACACATGCCCTTGGACTTTTTCTTTTTATGAATCACATTTGAATAGCATTCTAATTCTCTTTCTAGTCCAACCCAGAAGGTAAGGTTTGGACTACAGTCATATCTGTTGAAAGCAAAGTAAGCCCAAGTAAGCCCCAGATGGTTATCTTTATGCTACTTCTCAAATGGTACAGGATCCCAAATGGGTTCATATAAGGAAGTGATAAAAAGAAAAAAAGGAGAGATATGAGGTAGCTAAGGTTTATAAAAGGGCTTTGTAAACCATAGAGGTTTTACATATTTGAGTTATTATTAACAATAATGAGAAAGATTTAAGTCAAAACTTGATGTTTTGACTCATTTCTATTATTGATATGCATTCCTTCATTGGGACAAGGGATCATGGTTGTATATAACCAGTGAAGGGGTGTGGATACGAAAGATAAGTGAGGTATGGAAGCGGGAAGGCTCATAATCATCCTGTTCCAGGAAGCAGAACTCAACTTTCAGGAATATTTTCTTAAGCTCTCTTTTCTGAATCTGCTTTGCCAAATATGATTCTTTTTTTCTCAATGCCATTTTTTTTCATTCAACTGAGTTTAATTATTCTGGATGTTTGTTTATTACAAAGATTGTCTGCCTTCACCTTTGACTCCCATACATGTTGCAAGTCACAAACCCTGAACTAGTCATCCCACCATATTATAAAATGGTCAATAAATACTTATAACATCAAATACCTGAGTGTGTGTAGGTGGAATGTTTCTTCTGCCATAAATTCCAAGCAGAGAGTCCTTGGCTAAAGAAATATTGAATTTCAGATATATTGGATGGTGGATAGTAATCTGGAAACGCCAGAATAAGCCAGGTGGAATGGTCTGCATGACCTGTGCACCAATGTCAATTTCTCCAGTGTCTATTGCCCGTCCCTTCTGAAATACTGGTTTTAAAGGTAAAAGAAAAATACATGTAGCATTAAGCTTAACTTATAAATTAATGGTTTTTAGTTTTTCAAGAACAGATACATAAAAATGAATTACTCAGCTTCTTCTTCCTCCCAAACCACCCATCTTTCAAGGCTTTACTCAAATTAAATATCTTCCAAGGAACCCTCCCTAACCAACCACTATATCAGTATCTCATTTCTATTGAACTATTGCACTTATTCCCATCATTTGATACATTTTCACCATTATTTACTGAACGCTGTCTCGGATGCTACAGGAATTACAAAAAGGAGTAAGTTGTAGTTCTTGCTTTCAAGGACCTTTGAATGTAAGAGATAACATAAGACAAGTATGCAAATAGCCACGTTCTAAAAGAAATGGTTATTCAAATGAGGGACAATTATTTGGCTGAAGGATATTTCTCATTCCTAGATATCTCTATCTCCTTTATCTTTCTTTATGTTTCTCCCTTAGCACTATTACCACCTAAAATACAACCTGTTTTACTTATTTATTGTTGATTGTCTGCTTTCTCCCAATACAATAGAAAGTCCACAAGGCTGTGGTTGTGGCTGTTTTGTTCATTGCTTTGTTCCCAGTAACTAGAAGAATATAGGCAAATAGTATATGGTAAAGTATGTGATAAGTACATATTTATTTAATGAATGAATGAATCAGGAAAGTGTATTTATAGGAAGTGGTATTGAATATGGCCTTAAAAGAGAGAGAGGATTTTAACAGAACTGTTGGGAAGGTTCCACATGGAAAGATTACCTTGAACCAAAACAAAAAGGAAAGAAAACTGTAAAGCTAAGGTGTATATATAGAGGAACAGTTGAAGATAGAGATGGAGGGAAAGAATGGCATCATATTCTATAGGGCCTTGAAAGTCAGTCTTAAAGGGTTCATTTACTAAAGAATGGAAAGCCATTAAAGATTTTTAGGAAGAGAGGAGAGGTATGTGTTCATTAAAAAAAAAAAACTAATCTTAAGGCAGAAGGTAGGATGATTTAGGGCAGAGAGACTACAGAATTAAATAGAAATTATGGGGCAATAATTCAGGTGAAATGATGTGAGGATCTAAATTTAGGGTGGACACAACAACTCATGTGGAAAAATAGATTCTAGTCAACTGTAAAATAAACAAATGGGACTAAATTAAACTAAAGAGCTTATGAACAGCAAAGGAAAAAAATCTATAAAAAGGCAATCTATAAATTAAAAGCAGCAGAATAAGAGAAAATATTATCACACTATATATCTGAAAAGGGGTTAATATCTAAAATATATAGAGAACTCATACAATTCAATTATAAAAAGCAAATAATTCAAATAAAAAATGGGCAAAGGACTGAACAGACATTTTTGCAAAGAGGACATACAAATGGCCAATAGATATATGAAAAGGTACATGAGCTCACTAATCATTGGGAAAATGAAAATCAAAACCACAATGCAATATGAACTCATACTTATTAGATTGGTTATTATATAAAAGACAAGACAACGAATGTTGGCAAGGATGTAGAGAAAAAGGAAGCCTTATACTCTGTTGGTGGGGAGGCAAAATAGTACAGAAATTTTAGAAAACAGAATAGTGTTTTCTTAAAAAATTAAAACTTGAACTACCATATGACCCAGCAGTCCTACTCCTGGGTATATATCTGAAAGAATTGAAATAAAAGTCCCAAAGATATATCTGAACACTCATGTTCACCAAAGCATTATTTGATATAACTAAGGCATTGAGACAACCTAAATGTCCTTCGATGGATGAATGGATAATAAATGTGATCCACACATATACACAAACTGGGATAACAGAGTATTAGTCATAAAAAGGAAGGAAATCCTGCCATTTGCAACAATGTGGATGAATCTGGGGGGTATTATACTAAGTGAAATAAGCCAGACAAAGCCCAAAACTGTATGATATCACTTATATGTGGAATCGAAAAAGATAGCTGATTTTACAAAAACAGAAAATATGTATTTGTGGTTGTTTCCACTCTCTTTTTACAGTTGATCTTCAGTTTCAAAGCATTATGGTCTCAGAATATGCTTGGTATGATTTCAATCTTCTTAAATTTGTTGAGGGTAGTTGCCAGGGCTGGAAGGAGGGGCATATGGGGTGATGTAAGTCAAAGTTTTAGTTATAAGATAAAGTTCTGAGGTTCTAATGTACAGCATGGTGACTATAGTTAATAATGTGGTATTTATTGTATGCTTGAAAGTTGCTGTGAGTAAATCTTAAGCATTTGTACCACATATACACAAAAGAGTTGACTATGTTAACTATTTGAGTTGATGTATGTGTTAATTATCTTGATCTTGGTATTAATTTTATAATATATATGTATATCAAATCATCACTTTGTATACTTTAAATATACACAATTATATTTGTCAATAATTCCTCAATAAAGCTAAAAAACAATCACATATTATCTGGGAAGTGTAAAACTGGATTACCCTGAAGAATGGTATGAATATAAATTAATTTCAGATTGTTATAAAATTCAAAAAATCTTATTGTCATTTCAAGTGTAAATACTAAAAAATTTAAAAAAAATTTTGAACTAGCATAGAGAAAATAATACCGAAATAAAAATAATTTATCTAAACAACAGCAAAAAAGGTAAGACATAGACAACAATGGTTAATTAGAAAACAAAAAAAAGAGGAAAAATAAATTTCATTTATCTGTAATTAAAATAAAGAGCAATGAACTAAATGCTTGTGTTAAAAAGTAAGAGCCATCATTCTGAATTAAAAAGTAACCTCTAATTACATATTTTTTACAAATATATATAATATAGTTATTTTTAATAATAAAAAATTTATTTCCCCAGGAAGAAAAGAAAAAAAGGAAAGAAAGAAGACAATATAAAAGAAGATGATATAGCAGAGCTTCTCAAATGTGAATGAGCATAAGAAGGGGATGTTATTAAAATGCAAATTATGATTCTGTAGGTCTAAGGCTTGATATTTCTAACAAGTTCTCATTAATACCCGTGTCGAGTGATTCACAGCCTACACACTGAGAGGCTAAGTTCTTAGGAAACACACAGGTCACTAGGTCTAGGGGTTAAGAGAAGCTCAAAAATTATGATTGTGAGTTTGTGTGATTTAGTGCTGGTAGCAAAAACAAGAAACCTAGATGGTGTTGTTTTGTGTGGGAAGATGTTGAGTTTGGATAATGAGATCCTTATTATTTCTCACTATTTTTTTCTAATGATTTCTGATGTGCTAGTTTCATATATATTTCTGTCGAATTCTTTGTTATGCAATGGTGGGGAGGAAAGGGGTACAAGAGGTTTACCCTGATTTTAAGCAAAGAGGATTACACCTCAGTAAGGGAAGTTTGATCTGGCCTCATTTCACTCCATCTTTATATTTTTCAGCCATCAACTCTTTCTCTACACCAAACAGTTTAGAAACACACATGGTCTCCATGCTTTGCATTCACTCACTTTAAAATTAACAGCCCATTAAGAAACACACCTGCAGTGGCTCTATTCAGAGGCCAATGCCTTGCAGCTTTTAACTCCCTAAAATACCACAATTATATATTTTTGTGTTAAGGCTAAGAGTAATAACTATTTTAAGAATGTTCACTGTTAACTATTAATGATAGATTTCAAATGTAATTTTGGACATAATTATGTATTATAGGACACATAATTTTGTAGAATTGACATTTATAATAAAATATGCCCTTTGAGATGATAAATGACCAAGTGAGGACCCTATTTTTCATTGAAAGTTAGTTTTTTCCATGTGAGACAGAACAGTTTGGTCTCCAAAGGGTTGAAAATACACTTAACTCTTAATGTTCTGGAGATGACAAATATCTTCAATGAGCAGGCAATTAAGAGACCATGTTTATGTGGACACTTCTATTCTCAATTTAATGTTCACTTTGTTCAACTGCTATCCTTACGTGGAGTTTTTACCACTTTTTAACATGCATCATTTGGCTGTGCAAACAATATTATAAATATAAAACAATTCAAAATGATTTAGGTTTAGCAAATACTATTTTAAAGATGCTATGAATAGCCTTTAATGAATACAGACACCTTCATTTTTAAAAATTTTAGGCAAACTGGCAGATAGACATTAACCTTTATACATGAGCCTTACCAAATACTACACTATCTCTTCCTTCTGTACTTTATAGCATCATATATTGCATAATAAGGCTACTTAAATGTTATTCATTAAATTAAAGGAAACTTATGAAGTTATGTTGTTGGAGTTTCCTGGTTATTAGCATTACTAAATATCCAAAGCATTTAATCATAAGACTTTTATATAAGTAATTCTAACAGGAGATAGTCTTAAACTTCGAGACCTTGCATCATAGTTAAGACAAGGTAGGAAAAGAGACATGACAACATGAATGTACATATGGACTATAATTTAAATAAAAACAGCAAAGCAAGCTAGTTGCAGTGATTTGGTATTAGAGAAGAGAAATTCTCACAGCTTTGCAGATGGAAAATTCTTCAGCCTCTAACCTTTAAGAGCTTAGTGCGTCAGAAAGGATGATATCTCCCTGTTAGTAGTCTATGTCACTAGATAGCGTGCTCTATTTTATCTTATCTTAAAATTAGTTGTGGATTATGATGTAGGGATTATTAGTTTCTGTATTATTTCATCATTTTTTTAATGTAGCTCAAAATAGGAAACTAAAGAGGAAGAAATTATGTGCAGAAAAACAGTATGTAATGTGATTTTATGAGGAAATTCTGCATCAATACAGGTAAGTGAAATAACTTTGGTCTAACTTAATATTGACTCGAATCCTTCATTTGTAGATTGGCAACAGCAGAGTTAACATATAGCACTAAGATACAGTTTTGTAATATTCATGTTTTGATTGATATTTAATCACTTATTTTACTGAAGCATATCAGAAGGCCCAGGAATACTGTATTCTCCTGTAACAGAATACTTCCTTACACAAATCCAAGATGAAGTGCAGAGAGCCAGGGATTGTATTAAACTTTGCAGTACTGTAATTATTGGTCTCACCAATATCTGCAGATTTAGTTTGAGCTAAATATTCTCTTTGTAGGTTACAACACAGGCATCAATTGCTGAGTGGGAAAAAACAATGGCAGATAGATTATGTTGAAGGATAGAAAACTAATTGATGGTAGTTTAGTTCAAGGGGAAAAGGTCAAGCTACTTGGAAGGTAAATATAAAGGCCTGGGGTTGGTGACAGACACTGTGTACAGTGGCTGTATCAAAGAAACCAAAACTTTATTATATCTATACTCAGACACATACCTGAATATTAATAACATGATTATTAATAACATGGTCCTTATAAGACAGTGGGTGAACAACTATATTTTGGACATATACATTTATTTTTGTACTTAATATAGCTAGACATGTTGCATCCAACGATTCTGTGAAAGTCAGTGGAACATTAATAGAAGATACTGACACATAGTCATTAAAAAGATTATAATATCAGGTCTTTGTGTAAAAATGACTAGGGTTAAAGGCTGTGGTATTGTCCATAACAACAATCTTAGTAGTTTTTTAAAGACACTTGCGATATTCATAAAAGTTATCTAAGCTAAGAAGGTATTGCTTTAACTAAGGGAAATTTTGTCCAAAGAAATGAAAAAGAAACATGCCTTAAGATCATATTTGCTCTTTACCTCATCCTATAGCACATTCAAAATCTCCAAAAGACATAATCAAATGGTTTTGGTATAATCTTTCACCTGAATTAGTCTTAGTGTGTGTTTCATGATTTAAGTACCATCTTCTTTGTGTTCCTTCAATTATAATAATTGTTTCACAGTAACAAGTCTTTGTGAAATTTAGAATATCAGTGCTTGGAGAAAAATGGAGAGGTAAAATCAACCCCTATTCCATGTGATCAAAAGCTGTGGAGAGATAAAAAGGGAACAGTGAAAGTTTATTTCTTCCACCTATGTATCCCTGTATAATTTTCCTTTTGTGAATTTTTGAAGAAAAATATATATTCAACTTTCAATTCTTCAGACAGATTTTCCAGATTGTGTATTATACTTACTTTTTCTATCTGTTATATAAGCCAAGAGTAGGCAGGAGAATGAAAAAGGAAGAATGAGCCTTGTACATAGTAGGCAGTTAGTAAATACTGTTTGTATGAATTAATAAAATAGTAATCTTGATAATTTATTTACAGGTTGATAATTTATTTTGCATACAAGTTTTGGTGGAAGGAAGAATTGAAACCATCTGCACACATAGACCTTTGAGAATTAACTGCGAATAAAATATGTATAGAAATAAAATCCCTTGATATTACTGACACTAATAAATAGCTGATTGTGTAGAAAAGTTCATTAACTAATCTTATACCTGAGAAATACATTACTGGGTAACTATAAACAGTTAAGTACAGACACTGAAAGATTTCAAATTCTAGAACACTAGCTTATCTAGTGTTGCATACATCTTCTCAGACATTATTAAAATCCAATGCTTACTTATTGGACTAATTTTGACTTGCATTTTGACTCTGTATATCTGTTTGTTGAACATCTAATTTAAAAGGCATAATTCCTTTTTTAGAAGAGTTTCTTTAAATTTCATTGCAAGAACTTCCACTTTCCCTAAGAACTTTAAAGTTTCCCAGTTTTTCTGATGTGGTCTATTGACAATTAAGGAGAACAATATTCACAAAAATTACTTTCCAAATTTAAGGCTCTTCCGACTTGATATACAATCTCATAGTGAAATAATGATCGTGTCTATAGAATCTCAGCATGCAGATTACTGATGATATAGGAAGTAAACAATCTTTTTTAAAATTTCTTTGGTGAAAACTAGAATTTATATAAAACTCAAATTTATCATTACATTGTTATATATTCAAACACTTATTCAGAGTCATAGGTCACCATGAAATAAAATACCTTCTTAAAAACTAATATTGCCATTTGCAAAAAATAATTTTCAAAGAAATGAATAAATATAGATACATACAATGAAAAATCCAAACATGAAGTTAAGGAAACAATTTCCATTATAATGTCAAAAAGAAAAAATCTTAGGGATATATTTAATAAAAGAATTGCAAGATGTGTGCACTGAGAAACACAAAACTCACTGAAATAAATTAAAGACCTAAATAAACGGAAAGACAGCCATGTCCATGGATAAAAAAATTTACTATTGTTAAGATGGGAATACTTCCTAAATTGTTCTACAGATTGAATGCAATCTCCATCAAAATTGCAACTCCTATTTTGCAGAAATAGAAAAGTTGAGCTAAATTCATATGGAAATGTAAGAGACCCATAAAAACAAAGAATCATTAAAAAAAAGTTGAAGGTCTCACACTTCCTGATTTCAAAGCTTATTACAAAGCAACAGTAATTAAGACAGGTGGTACCGATATTATGATAGATATATAGATCAGTGAAATAGAATTGAGAGTCAAGATATGAAACATCATATTTATGTTCAATTAATTTCCTTAGCAAGTGCACCAAGACAATTCAATGGAAGAAAGAACAATTTTTCAACAAGTGGTACTGGACAACTGGATATCCAAAAGCAAAAGAATAAAGTTGAATCACTCCCTCACACTATGAATGAAAATTAACTCAAAATAGACCAAATATCTGAACTTAAGGACTAAACCTAAAAAATTCTTAGATGAAAACATAGGCATAAATCTCTGTGATCTTAGATTTGGCAATATTTTCTTAGATATGACTTCAAAAGCACATAAACCAAAAGGAAAAAAAAAACAGATAAATATGACATTACTGAAATTAAAAATGTTGTGCCTCAAAGGACACCATAAGGAGACAGACAGCCTTTGCTCTCACAGAATGGGAAAAATATTTGCAAATCATATAAGATAAGAACTTGTGTCTAGAATACATTAAGAAGCCTTACGTGTGAACTTGCAGGCCAACCCAAGTAAACTCCAGTGGCTTTTCCATACAAAAGGCCTGTCTTGGCTCATAATGCAGACTTTCCTAAAATCTTTCAAAGGTTCAAGAACCCCGAACATGCATCATCTGGCCTCTGCATGCCCCATACCTCTTGTCAAGAAGCCTCAAGCTCGGCACTAACATCAGGTGGCCTCAGTTCCTGGGTTGGCCTCTTGAGGCACTTTTAAGCCCAGCATAAGTGGCAGCCATCTGGGAATGGCTTGGAGACTCTTGCCAAGTAGTCCCAGGCAGTGCACAGGATACAGCTGATTTGGCCTGCAACAGGGCCCCGCCCTGAAGGTCCTGGAGCTGGCACACTGAGTGGTCACTTCGACCTGAGCGGCAGCACCACCCAGGGCTGCATCCGAGGATGACACACCCAAAGGTCACACTGGTCAGGTATCATAGCCCTGCTAAAGTGAATTCTGCTCTGTAGAGTCAGCCCCTCACTGGCAAGTACTTACAACCAATCAGCCCAAGGGCCAATCTATCCCACTGATGTGCAAATAGCAACCAAGGCTCAAGTACAACAGGAAGGCACACACAACTCTTACAAGGAACATGGCCTGGAGCACCCGGCTCAGGTGACCAGGAATACTGTGCCACTAGGCCCAATAGGATGCCTACTACATAAGATTGGGAGACACAGCAGACCTACCTAATGCATAGAAACACGTCAAGGTAGCCAGAATGGGAAGACAAAGAAACATGTCCCAAATGAAAGAATAGAGCCAAACTCCAGAAAAAGAACTCAACAAAATGGAGATGAGCAATCTATCAGATACAGAGTTCAAAACACTGGTTATCAGGATGTTCAATGAACTTAGGGGAAGAGTAGATGAACTCAGTGACAACTTTAACAAGGAAAAAACATAAAAATGGAGATAGAAAACATAAAAGAACTAGTTAGAAATGAAAAACACAATAATTGAAATGAAGGATATCTTAGGAGGAATTAACAGTAAATTAAATGAAGCAGAGGAATGAATCAGCTATGTAGAAGATAAGGTAGCAGAAAATGCCTAAGCAGAAAAGCCACAAGGAGAAAGAATCCAGATAAACAAGGATAGTTTAAGAGGCCTCTGGGACAATATCAAGCATACCAAGATTTTCATTATAGGGGTACCAGAACAAGAAGAGAGAGAGAGAGAGAGAGGGAGAGAGAGAGAGAGAGAGAGAGAGAGAGAGAGAGAGAGAGAAAGAGAGAGAAGAATTGAAAACATATCTGCAGAAATAATGATGGAAAACTTCCCCAACCTGGTGAAGAACTAGACATACAAGCTCAGGAAGCACAGAGATGTCCAAACAAAATGAACCCAAAGAGGCCCCCACCAAGACATATCATAATTAAAAAATCAAATGTTAAAGACAAAGAGGGAATCTTAAAAGCAGCAAGAGAAAAGCAGTTAGTTGTCTACAAGGGAGCTCCCATAAGACTGTCAGCTGATTTCTCGACAGAAATTTGGCAGGCCAGAAGAGATTGGCACAAAATAGTCAGTGATGAAAAGCAAGAACCTACAACCAAGAATACTTTACCCAGCAAAGCTCTCATTTGGAATTGAAGAACAAAGAGCTTCCCAGACAAGAAAAAGCTAAAGGAGTTCATCATCACCAAGCCAGTATTACAAGAAGTGTTATAAGGACTTCTTTTAAATGAAGAAAAAATTAAGATAAAAAATATGACAAATAAAATGGCAATAGCTATATATCTATTATATATATGTATGCATATACATTATATATATATATATATATATATATATATATATATATATATGTCATCTGCAACAACATGGATGGACCTAGAGGGTATTATTTTGAGTGGAAAAGTCAGACAGAGAAAGACAAGTGCCATATGATTTCATTTACATGTAGAATATCAAGAACAAAATAAACAAGCAAACAAAACAGAATCAAACTCATAGATACAAGTAATATTTTGAGGTTTGCCACATGAGATATGATTGTGGGGAGTAGGTGAAAAATTATAAGAGATTACTGGATATTTAGTAAAAACAATTATATTATGACCTGCCTATCCCATAGTTGAGAGGACTGTATATCTTCTTGTGCCAGGCCTCAGATAAAAGAAGTGGCTGGCATAAACACCAGGTCTCATGGGTTGTCATATTACTATAAAACTTCAATTTCTACTTTTTTGTAACCCAGAAAATCTCCAATAATATCAAATTAAAACTTATTCTGACAAGCAAAACCTATTAGACAGTAATAATAACAATATTAATAATAATCATGAAAGATGGTAACATTTATTGAATATTTATTGTGCCTTCTTTTTGAACGCCTACCTCTGATTTCCTCAATATCAAAATGCCACTTTAATAGTTAGTGTGCAATATTATTTGGTTTCCCAGTTTGTCTCTGAGGATCCTCCCTCCTCTTCTTTCCTGCCCAGAGACTTTTATTCCTTCGCAAACCCCTTTCTTACTAACATCCTTTATATCTCACTTTCTAATTGTTTCTTATTCATTATTTTCAAATAAGTGCAAGCCTATCTTTTTGTGAAAAAAAGGAAAAAGAATAAAATGACCCAACTGCTCTATCAACTATCATATATTTATCTCCATCTTTTCCTTGCCAAATTGTCTCTATCTGCTGCCTTTATTGCTTCACTATCTATTTACCACTTAGGCTATGACCATCTGCATTTCATCCTTACCACTCTATTATTCCATTCTCCTAAATATACACTCTTTAAGGTTGACTAGTATTGATTTTTCTTGTTTCTCAAGGCCCAGTCAAAGCTACTTCTATAATAACAGTCATGTTTTCATCTTCTTTCTTTTTAAGCCTCTTAATCACTTAGCCATCTTATTTCTATTTCTGTACAACAGTTGCATCTTATTTTTCATGTGTGTACACAGGCATGCTGTTCCAGCTCTCTTATTTAAGGGGAACTTTCTCAAGGGCAAAAGCTATATCTTTTGCTTCATTTGTCAACTTTCCAAAGTACTTAGCATAATTAAAATAGCACTCTGACTGATATAGCATTAGAAATGATAAACTATGTTTCTGAAAGCTAATATTTCATTTTTCCTTTGATATTATTTTAATGAGGTGGGAAAAAATCATTTATTTTGTGATCCAAAGTTTAGTTTTTATTTTCCCTCTATCTAACCCACTGGCAATGTGAAGATAGAATCTGTGTATGGTTCTGATTGAGATGCCTTCAGTAGGATATATAATAGAAACGGAAAAGATAACTACAATTACTACATGAAAATAGTAGCTACAAGAAGAGTACAGAAAAAAAACTAAGGCTATTAATATTAGAAAGATGAAGGCTAAGAAAGGATATGTAATTATTACCTATAGGATTGCCAAAGTTATACACAAGGGAAATGCAGACATGGTCATTAAATCCAGGAACTTGAGGACTTTATATTCAAAAGTAAATTTTATGTACTAGAATTACCTTTGACCTCACAAAAAAGCTAGTAGATGTTTGAAAGTAATACAGTCTGAAAGATATAAATGGATTCCCAACAGAATTACACATATACATGGTTGATAAATTTCTATAATAGATTGGTTCTTCCAAAAAATAAGATGTTAAAATGGTGTTATGGTAAGATCTTCTAGCTTTTGAAGGACTAGTCAGGTGGATAAATATGCCATGCTATTGAGGCAGGATAGATAGTGCAAGGAAACCCTATCTCTCTCCAGAATATGGCTCCAGAATTTTTTCTATCTTCATACTTCTTCCTGTTTTAGCCCTGGCAGTGGAGATAAGCCTAAATCCTTTTTTTTTCCAGACTAGATGCCATCCTTGGTGAAGGCATGACCTTTGGCTAATTATAATATTATTACAATCTCATCCACATTTCAAATATTGCAACTCTCATCATATACCTGATGCCATGACAGTAATGGAAACACCATATGAGGAAGAAAAAGTGGGAACCTAAGTTTTATGCCCACTGGGAGGAGACAACAAGGCTATACCAGCACCATGTTTTTCCAGGCTCTGCCTCCAGGGAAAACAAAAAGTTCAGAATCCAACCATCTTGCCCTTGTTTTCTCTCTAGTAATCCTGCACACCTGCCCTGGAGTGTGTACTTTCACTTTAATAAATTTGTGCTTTCCTGCTTGCTGTTCGTCTTGCCTTTGAATTCTTTCTTGTGGAATAAGCAAGAATATGGTCACAGGACCCTTGTACTCTCCAGCCATTTGTATTGCCCCTGACAACATTTTTTTGTGAGCTAGGAGGAATCACCATTACTTGGAAATCATCATCACTGGGCACCACAGCGACCTTGATCTTAGGGTAAGTTGTGACCAGATTCTTTGTGCCCTTTCCTTTTCTTCTATTTCTAAGACCATGTCTGGATGGCCTCAGTAATGCTGAAGGCATGAGTTGAGCACTTAAAAGCCATTAGGGTATTTGGCACTAGAAGACTCCCATGACAGGATAATTTGGCCATGGACTGGGGTAGGTCTGCATTAGGCATCTCCCCCTCCTCAAGCTCAAGAAAATGTTCGTGCACCTAGGTACACCATGAAAGCACACTCATTAACCCCTTGCCCTTCATCTGCGACAATCACTCCCAGAAGATTATTTTCTGGTCTTCCTAGACTAGTCTTACTTTGTAATGGCTTCCTCCCTTCTCTCTCCTCTCTAGCCTCCTGTTTGCACCTTCTTGGGACCATTTCTTTGTTGCTGCTTTCTTCCACTTCTCTGGTCCTGATGCTTCCTTTGTCACTGCATAGTCCCAAGTTCTGCCTTCTCTGTAACCTGCCTGGTCCCCACACTGGTCTTATCCAGATCTCTATTGTTCTTACCTCACCCTCAATGACCTTTGACCTGACATGGAAGGACATCTAAGTAGTCATATCTACTTGCTGCACCCCAGTGGAAAAACATGAATTTGCCTAGAGGCCCAGGGACCTGAAGATAAGATGGCTGCTACCCAACCAGATAGGCACCCAGTGGGAGCCAGTGGAGCCCCAAGTCAAGACCCTGACTGGAATTATGAGGCAGAGGAAGGAGCCATAATAAAAAAAAGACCATATGATAGTTTGCTTAATTGAAGGAATGAAAAAGTGCATAGTCAAGCCTGTCAGCTATGATAAGATCAAGGAGGTAACCCAAGACTGGAGAGAAAATCCTGCCTTATTCCAGGGTTTGACAGTTGAGGCTTTCTGGAGATTTACCAATACCGATCCCTCTTCCCCCAAGGGGTGGTCTCTGCTCAGCCATCACTTTATTAGCCAGTCTGCTCCTGATATCAAGAGGAAACACCAAAAGCTTCAGCATGGCCCTCAGACTCTGATGGCTCAATTATTAGACATGGCCTTTGGAGTCTTTAACAATAGAGATCAGGCTAAGGAGGATAAAAGGACGCAGAGCAAGACCAGACAAGCTAAGCGGCAGGCTCAAATGATGGCAGTTACCATCAGTGCTGCCTTGCAACCCCAGAGCCACCCTATGGGACACTCAAAAGGGACAACCCCTACAGCCATGGAGGGGGCTTGTTTTAACTGTGGAACGCTGGGACACTGGAGCAATCAGTGCCCCCACCCCAGAAAAGAGCCTCCAGGCCATGTCCTAGAGGGAATGCCCCCAACTCTGAAGGGAGGGGTTGGCTCCAAAACCAATAATGGCTCTTTCCGAGGAGGACAGAATGGGGCCCAGGGTTCCTGCTGGCTTCTCATGAGAGACATGACTATGAAAGAAACCTGGATGACCCTTGATGTAGTAGGTAAACAGACCAATTTTTTAGTTGATACAGGAGCTACCTATTCAGTACTGACAGATCACGTGGGGCCCTTAACCTCTAAGGCTTGTACCATCACAGGAGTAGGTGGCTAACATAAATTGAAGTACTCCACTCCACTCTTCTGCTGTTGTCCCCAGAACTACCTAATTTCCAAGGAGTCTTTAGTTATGCCAGAATGCCCTCTCCCCTTAATGGGAAGGGATCTAATGGGCCATTGGGACAAACTTCTAGTTCTTTAAACCCTCCTGATAGCCCAGCCATTTAATGTTCCTTCTAGCCTCAGACTTTGGCTCAAATAGGGTTCCTGCAGATCTCATCCTGGCTCATATAAAATCAGCTGTTAACCCTATAGTGTGGGATCAGGGAATGCCAAGAAAAGACACTCAGGTTCCACCTATAAAAATCAGGCTATAGGACAAGGCAGGATATCCATGCAAATGCCAATATCCATTAAGGCCAGAAGCTCAAATGGGGCTAAAACTCCTAGTTAATAATTAATCTTCCATGGACTAATAATTCCCAGCCAGTCCCCCTACAACACTTTTATTTTACCTATGAAGAAACCATCTGAAGAATATCATATGGTCCAAGATCTAAGGGCTAATAATGAGACTGTAATTCCTCTTCACCTTATAGTCCCAAATCCTTATATTCTTTTAACTCAGATTCCTCCAGATGCAAAATGTTTTACATTGTTAGACCTTAAGGATGCATTTTTATGCATTTCCCTTCACTCTGAAAGACAACCATGGTTTTCCCTTGAGTGGACAGGTCCTGACACTTATGAAGCTACTCAGTACATCTGGACTGTCCTTCCACAAGGGTTTCAGCATGGCCCCTACTTTTGAGGGCAGACTCTAGAATAAAATCTTTGGGAACTCCAACAACCCTGAGGAACTCCAATATGTCGATGACATTTTAATTTGTAGCCCTACTAAACAAGATATTGATACTAATACCATTTTATTCCTCAATTTTCTGGGGAAAAGCAGCAAGTAGGTATCTTCATCTAAGGTCCAAATCTCCTCTCTGAATGTTAAGTATTTAGGCTATTATCTCATTCATGAGTCTTGGTCCCTCTCTATAGACTGAAAGAAAGCCATCCTCAAACCTAGCTGTTCTCCAAATGAATAAACATTTTAGGAATGGCAGGATTTTGCAGGATTTGGATCCTCAGGATTGAACTAATAGTAAAGCTTCTTTATGAGGCAACAAAAGGGCCTAATTTAGAGTCATTAGATTGGAACTGGGGACTACAGAGAGCCTTCCAGACTCTTCAGTAGATTTTGACTGAAACAACAGCTCTTGGACTCCCTATTCTAAAAAAAGTCTTTCACTTCATATGTGGCAGAAAAACAGGGAAGTGTATGTACAGTTATTAACGAGACTTGCTGCACCTACATCAATACCACTAGCCAAGTAGAGGAAAACATTAAAGAAATTTATAACCAGGCCAAATGGCTACATGAGTCTGCTAAAGAGAATACAACAGCTGATTCTATCTGGTAGGCTATAAAGGACTCTACCTTGTATCACTTGGTTCCTTCCCCGATTAGGGCTCCTAATAACTTTAGTTCTACCTCTAATCTTTGGCCCATGTATCTTTAACCTTCTCATTAAATCTATCTCCTCCAGATTGCAATGGTTCCATGTAAAGATGCTGCTGCTGCAGGAATTTACACTAATTTCTTCAACAGAGACCATTCTGGAGGAAAATCTTGATCCTCTATATAAGCAAGCAGAGCTTTTCAGGTAGGGACTATGTTCTGTTACAGTAGAAAGTAGCTACAGAAGCTTGACCTCCAGTCCTTCAACACTCTGTATGATTATGAGTCTGAAATCTCTCAGGGGGGACTTATGAGGCAGGACAGGCAGTGCAGGGAAACCTCCTCCCCCTCTAGGATATAGCTCTGGAAGTTTTCCCTTTCTTCAGACCTCCTTCTGTTTTAGCCCCAGCAATGGGGATAAGTCAAAAACAGCCTTTTCCAGCCTAGACACCATCTTTGGCTAAGTTATGACTTTTGGCTAATTATAATATCATTATAACCTCATCCGCACTGCAAATATTGCATCTCCCATAATGCACCTGATGTCATGACAGTTCCAGAAACATCATATGAGGAAGGAAAAGCGGGACACCAAGCTCTCTGCCTACTGGCAGGAGACAACAAGGCTATGTCAGCACCATGTTTTCCTGGGCTCCACCTCCAGGGAAAACAAAAAGTTCATAACCCAGCCATCTTGCTCTTGTACGCACTCTCTCTCTCTCTCTCTCTCTCTCTCTCTCTCTCTCTCTCATAAGCCACACTCACCTCCCCTTGAGTCTGTACTTTTGCATTAATAAATTTTGTGCTTTCCTGCTTGCTGTTTGTCTTGCTTTTGAATTTTTCCTGGGGGATAGGACAAAAATCTGGTCACAGGGCCCCCACACTCTCCAGCCATTTGTTTTACCCTTGAATTCTTTCTTATAGAATAAGATAAGAACCCTTCTGGCAGCACTATAGCACACCCTAATAGTGACCTGTTAGATGTAGACCACTGGGATAGAGGGACCATAAAGCAGATGCACTTCTTATGGTATCACAAGAAAGGTGTGTCATCATTTTTTAAAAGAAGTAAAATGAGCATTAAAATGAAATAAGAATGAAACATTAAACATATACAGCCAAGAACATTTAACATGAATTTTTTTATGCCGCAAATAAGTTTGCCTTTCCATAAATCTGCTTTAGAAGTCAGGTGTCCAGCATGCTTTAGAAAAACTTTTGTTAAAAATGAAATATATTGATAAAGTGATTCAATATAGTTGAAAACAAGCTATAGTACTCTAGCAGAGCTCCCTGAAAATTTGTGTTAGAAAGACATCAATATAGCCTTATAGGACACATTTCTTGTAATTTTCCATTAATGTTTAAAAATAATAATGTTAGGATCCAATATTGTCTTTGTTCATGCATTACTACTATTTTATTCATGGTTCATTGTGCTTATATGAATCATTCCCAATTCTAATACAATGTCTTGGGCTCTAATATCCTTTCAGTAAAAAGATACTGAAACTATGGGTTGACCGAAAGGGCAGCTGAATGCATTTTAATATCCAAATGTCCTATGAGTCAATATTGAAGAAACACAGAATGATCCTGTAGGATGCTGTTCCATATGAAAGCACAATGATTACTTAGGTTGGGTATGTGCAGTTCTTTACTTGTGGTACACTACCACAAAATGAATGAATCTTTACCTACTGACTAGGTCTATGAAATAAATATCAGTAAAACTACAAGTAAATTTAGAATTCAACCACTTATTCAAAGTCCACAACTGCCATTGCATAAATTGCCTTCAATGTAACTATGCCACAGGTAAAAAAAAAAAGAGCCAAAAATAAGCAAAGTACACACTCACAGTCTCCTCCAGCTAAGTCTACAATGAAAGGAGGTCATAAAAGAACATTTTGTGCTGTTATTTAACTTTCAGTTCCCAAGGGTACTTACATGTATGTGTGTGTATGTGTGTGCATGAGTGTTTGTTCTGCTTTGAGTTTGGGGGGAAAGTGGGTGCTTGCTGAACCTAGATTTGTGGTATGAAATGTAATGTTAGGCAGTTAGGTAGGCATGAGTGACGGGGGAATGAAGGCCCAATCCAGAAACCTCTCTTAACATCTTCTAGAAACACCCATTTTGCAGTTAAATATATTCTTACATCCTGAGATACAAAGAAATAAAAAATCACAAAATCGTCACTAATTTAGGTCGGCCACAAATGTCTGCTCAGTTAGTACATACGCTGTCATTCCTTGACCTCAGGCTCATTATATCATCATTATAATATTATACATATGTCCGGAAGTTAATAAATCTAATTATAACAGTCTGAATTTTAGCTAACTGCATGGGCTGTAGACAAAAGGTTTATATAACAACGAAATGTAAATCTAAATGACCTCACATGCCAATTATCTAGCACCATTTCTGTAACCACCCATCACAACCACAATATAAAGTTTACTTCGCAAATTTATGGGGCTGTAGCCACCTCTGGTGTAGCCCATTTCTCTTGAAACATACTTTAATAAGTATTACTTTTCCAAAATTTTGCTGATCTCTTATTCTTTACTGCATCAGCAGAAAGAAGCAAAGTTGCTTCAGTGTCACTGGGGCAGCAATGGATTCAGATTGCCCCCAACTGGTAAAAATTGTTGGTGCCATGACTTGGATCATTTCTTTCCCTCCCATTGGGAAATTAAATCCACGAAAAGCATTTGGGGACAGGTTCGTTAAGGCGTTGGCCTCTTCCCTCTTGGCTAGAGGTTCCTCTAGTCTTTCAGCCTCTCCTACCTGTTTGTTTTATTCTCCGGATCTTTTTCTCATTTTCTACTGGGATTAGGAACATTAATACAGATAAAAATCTCATTCTCATCATTACAGTCTTTGACCTGGCACTTTACAATCATCTTCTGCTCCTTAATTAAGTCCTCTGCCTGCAATCTTAACAGCCTCTTCCATGGAGATCTGCTCTGTGCAGTAAGACCCTGTTTCCTTTCCCACCCTCTGGTGCAAGAACTTGGTGCAACTACATAACACTCGCTGTAGCCCACTGCCTAATGTTAGCTGGTGGAGACAACTGCTTCTAACTCCTGAGCTCTGAAATGCCAGGCTCCTAAGTCATGACCTCATGATGGTGGGCTCTTTGATTTGTACTTGTTTGTTTTCCTTTTCAGATGGTAAACCAGTCATCTATACAGTTCAAAAATCCTCTGGGTTGTATTCTAACCCATTGGACTCAATTTGACCCATAGATTCTGAACAAATGGAGACTTATTTTATTTTGCAACACTGTATGGCAACAATACAAGCTCCCAAATGGGAAAATTACTAATTAATGGGAGCACTGATTATAACACTATACTCCAATTAGATCTTTATTATAAATGGCAGATTAAATGGAGATACCTTATGTCCAAGCCTTTTCCTTGCTCCAGGAAAACAATTCCCTCTTACAAGAATGCAAATTAATCACTCTTACTTTAATACACACTAGTAGGTCCCTCCTTTCTGAACCTCCCCTGGCCGAATCGTCAGCTCCTTCTATTCCTTTAACTAACTTCATCTACCCATGTAACATTTCCTCCATATCTGAGAAAATCACTTCTACTGCCTAAAGCTTCCTCTTTATCTCCTCAAAAAGTTTTTCCTCTGGTAGAAGCTCCCAGGGGAGAAATCAACCCCAACTTGTCTACAAATCTTTTTCACTTATAAAACTTAAGCAGATTAAAACAAGTGTAGAAGCTATTCTGATAACCCCGATGGGTTTATTGATGCCTTCCAACATATTACTCTTGTTTATGACTTAACTTTGAAGGACACAATGATTATTCTGGGGCAGTACTTATCAGATATTGAACAGGAAAGAATTTTATGGGAGACAAGAAAATGTGCCAATGGCCTCCATCTGTCTGATCCCAAATACCCCATAGGGGGAACAACTGTACCACCTGTAGATCCTGGATGGGACTATAACAGCCTTATTGAGAAATGAGAAAGAGATAATTTCTTTAGATGCATCAAGGCTGGGCTTAAGGCAGGACAACAAAAAGTCACCAGCTATAAAAAGTAGCAGCAATTACCCAAGGCCCAGGAGAAAACCTTACTGCCTTTTTTAGAGAGGCTTCGGGGAGCCCTCATTAAATACACTAACTTAGACCTAAGCTCTTATGAGGACCAAATCATTTTGAAAGACAGATTCCTAACTTAATCAGCTCCTGATGTTAAGCAGAAGCTCCAAAAGTTTATTCAGGAACCCAGAACCACTTTAGATGAAATGATAGCCACAGCAACTACAGTCTTCTATAACTGTGGCCAGGTGTAGGAAGCCTAGGCTCAGGAGAAGGAAATAAGGAAAGAATCTAGGCATACCCAAATATAAGTGGCCCTTCAAAGCCAATCACAACCCAGGTGCACAAGTACCTCTCTTCCAAGGGTGAAGAACTCATCCAAGTGCGCCATCTGCTATCGACCTGGTTACTGGGTCAAAGAGTGTCCCGATAAGGAAAAGCCTCCCCAAACCATTTGCTACAAATATCAGTAGCTGGGTCATTGGGCTGCCCTTTGCCCCTCGAGTTGAAGAACCGCTGGGTCAGAACCAGCCACAGGCATCCAAATGGTTGTACAAGACTGAAGAGGGCCTCCTGTAGTTGGCCCCACAGGAAGAAATTTCCATCATTGGACTGGAGATGAGGGTACAAATGGTTGTGGCAGGTAGGACAATAGCTTTCCTTTTGGATACTGGGGCCACTTACTCTGTCCTTACTTCCTCTTCGAGACCCTTCGCCTCTTGAAACTGCACAGTTCTAAGAGTCACTGGTAAGCCAATTTCCCAATATTTTACTCCTCCTTTATGCTGCCTATGGGATGGGTATTCATTCACTCAGATTTTTAACATTATACCTAAATGTCCAATTCTTCTCTTAGGCTGATATTTAACATAGATTAGGAATGAAGACTACTCTAGGAGGTACCTTAACTTCTACTCCCTTACAAATGCTTTTATTATCAGAAGAACTTAAGACACTCCTTAAGTTAGAATCTTGGGAGGCCCATATCAATCCTATAGTCTAGGATCAAGGTATTCCCAGACAGGCTATATCAGCCATTCCAGTTGTAATCAATCTCAAGAATCCTTTTCTCTTCCATAATCAAAAGCAATACCTGATTTTCCAGAATTGAAGGAGAAACATGGCAGAGTGAGAGACATCCCCAGACCTCTCCCCTTGAAATAACAATGAGCTGAACGTCTAAAACTCAATAAAAAAACACCTAAACTGCTGACCAGCACATATGAGCATGGATTCAGTGCATAAGAGCTACCACAGGTCAAAACCCTGGGTGTCAGCGGTGGACTAGGAGAAATAAAGAAGCTGCCTCTTCCAGCAGCCACCAGAGCTCCCTGTAGGAGGAGGGGGATGAGAGAAGGTTCAGGAGTTCCCTGAACAGGCCAGCCTGGGAGAATTGTGAATTTCACGCAGCCGGCAGCAGGGCCTAGTCATCAGGGCAGAAAGCAGAGAAGCTGAACGGGATGGCAGAGAACCAACAGCTGATTTTTACTGGCTATGGTTGCAAAACCAAGGCTGAGCCACAGCCCCCACCCCACAACTCAGAGGGCTTCTTCCCACATATCCTCCGAGACCAATCACCATAGAGCTGAAGGGCAATCTGAGCAAACGCTGTGGAGACTGTTGCTGACACTGACAGAGACTGAAACTGAAGGTAGCAAGTGTGCTTAAATATCTACAAGAAAATGAAGGCATTATATAAAGACATTATTAAAGCTTCATATAAAGCAGAAATCCAAGAGTCTTAGATGCCACCTACTGGAAAGCAAATCTTTACATATTCATAATGGTAACTCCACATCGAAGATTCAGAACTGAAGTATATAAAACAAAACAAGAAGAACCAGAGGAAAAACCCACAAAAGCCAAACAAAATAAAGAAAACTGAAACACAAGGACAAGGAAGAAATGGAAACACTGAGCTACCAGAAAGCAAAAGAAAAAATGGCTATAAGAAGACCTCATATTTCAATAATCACTCTAACTGTAAATGAACTGAACTCACCAATAAAAAGTCACAGAGTTGCAGAATGAATCAAAAACAAAACCCAACCATATGCTGCATCCAAGAGACATATCTCAGTTCCAAAGACAAATATAGACTCAGAGTGAAAGGGTGAGAAATGATATTTCAAGCAAATGGCATTCTGATAAAAGCAGGAGCAGCGGTACTAATATCGGATGAAATAGACTTCAAAATCAGAAGAAATAGACTTCAAAATAAAAAAAGATAAAGAAAGATACTGAGGGACACTTCATAATGATAAAGGGAATCATGCACCAAGAAGACATAACACTTATTAATATCTATGCTCCCAATCAAGGAGCCCTAAAATATGTAAAGCAATTACTAACATAACTAAAGGGAGAAATAGACTAAAATACTATTGTAGTAGGGGACCTAAATACCCCACACTCAGATATGGACAGATCAACCAAACAGAAAATCCATAAGTAAATAACTTCCTTAAATGACACATTAGACAAACTGCACACAATTGATATTTACAGAGACTTTCATCTCAAAACAGCTGCTTATACATTCTTCACTAGTGTATATGAAACATTCTCAAGGATTGACCACATTCTGGGACATAGAGATAACATCAGCAAATATAAGAGGGTTAAAATCATGCCAACCATATTATCTGATTATAATGCATTGAAACTAGAGATCAAATTCAAAAAGAAATCAGGAAGAACCACAAATAATTGGAGATTAAACAACATGCTCCTTAAAAACAACTGGGTCAGAAAAAAAATAAAAGGAGAGATCAAGAGATACATAGAAGCAAATGATAATGATAGTACAACATATCAAATCTTTTAGGACACGGCAAAAGCAATATAAGAGGAAAGTTTATATCATTACAGGCCTATCTCCAAAAAGGACAATGAGCCTAAATAAACAACTTAACACTTCATTATAAGAAACTAGAAAAGGAAGAACAAATGAAACATAAAGACAGCAGAAGGAAATAAATAATCAAAATTGGAACACAAATAAATGAAATTGAAAAAAAAACAATAGAAGAAATAAATACAACAAGGAGATGGTTCTTTGAGAAGACTAATAACATTGTCAAACCTTTGGCTATACTCACTAAAGAAAAAAGAGAAAAGACATAAGTAAACAAAATAAAAAATGAAAGAGGGGAAATTATGATTGATATCACAAAGAATCGTACAAGAATACTATGAAAAAGTATATAATGCCAAATTTAATAACCTAAAAGAAATGGACCAGTACTTAGAATAATACAACCTTCCTAGATTGAATCAAGAAAAACCCGAAAATCTATATAGATTGATGAGCAGTATGGAAATTGAAGCAATCATAAAAACCTACCAAAAAGTAAAATTCCAGGGCCAGATGGCTTCACCAGTGAATTCTACTGAACATCTAAAGAAGATTTAATATCTAATCTCCTCAAACTCTTCCAAAAGATCAAAGAGGAAGTAATACTTCCAAACTCATTGTATGAGGTCCATGTTACTCTCATGCCAAAATCAGATAAGTATAACACAAAAAAAGAAAACTACAGACCAATATTTCTCATGAGTACAGATACAAAATCCTAAATGAGATACTAGCAAACTGAATACAGCAACATATTAAAAGGATTATACACCATGATCAAGTGGGCTTCATCCCAGGGACACAGGAGTAGTTCAACATATGCAGATCGATTAATGTGATACACCACATAAGCAAATTAAAAAATAAGAATCATATGATCATATCAATAAATGTAGAAAAAGCCTTTGACAAGATATGGCATCCTTTTATGATCAAAACACATAACGAAATCAGAATAGAGGGAAAGTACCTTAATATAATAAAGGCTATCTATGACAAACCCTCAGCCAACATTATTCTTAATGGTGAAAAATTAAAACCTTCCTTCTAAGATCAGGAACAAGATATGGCTGTCCACTATTGACACTGTTATTCAATATAACATTAGAAGTCCTAGCAAGTGCAATCAGACAATAGAAGGATATAAACAGCATCCAAATAGAAAACAAAGAATTCAAACTGTCACTATTTGCAGATAACATGATTCTCCATATACGAAAGCCTAAAGACTACACAAGAGCACTACTAGAAACAATGAGCAAGTACAGTAAAGTTTCTGGATACAAAATTAATGTTCAATAATCCATAGGGTTCCTATACTCTAATAATGAAGTGTCAGAAAAAGAAGTAGAAAAAATAACTCCTTTTGTAATTGCATAAAAGGAATAAAATACCTAGGAATAAATGTAACAAAACATGTGAAGGACCTATATAATGAAAACTACAATATCCTATTAAAAGAAATTGAAGAAGATATAAAGAAATGGAAATATATTCCATGTTCTTGGGTTGGAAGAATCAACATAGTTAAAATGACCATATTATTTAAAGCATTATACAGATTTAATGCAATCCCCATCAAAATACCATTGGCATTTTTTAAAGAAATAGAACAAAATGTCATCAGACTTGTATGGCAGCACAAAAGACCCCAACTTGCCAAAGCCATCCTGAGAAAAAAGAATGAGGCTGGAGGAATCATTCTGCCCTACTTCAAATTATACCACAAAGTGACAGTAATCAAAATGGCATGGTATTGGCAGCAAAACAGACACACAGAGCAGTGGAACAGAATTGAGAGTCCAGAAGTAAACCCATACTTATATGGGCAAGTAATTTTCAACAAGGAGGGCAAAAACATACAGTGTAGAAAGGAAAGCTTCTTTAATAAATGGTGCTGGGAAAACTGAAAAGCCACCTGCAAAAGAATGAAACTAGATTGTTGTCTATCACCACACCAAAATTAACTCAAAATGGATTAAGGACCTAAATATAAGACTTGAAACAATAAAGTGCATGGAAGAAAACATAGAGACTCAGGGACTTTGGGCTTAAAGAGAATTTTATGAATTTGATCTCAAAAGCAAGGGAAGTAAAAGCTAAAATAAATGAATGAGACTACATCAAACTAAAAAGCTTTTTCTCAGCAAAAGAAATTGTCAATAAGGTAAAGAGACAAGCATCCAAATGGGAAAATATATTTGCAAGCAATTCCTCTGATAAGGGCCTAATATCCAAAATATTCAAAGAACTCATACAACTCAATAACAAATGAAAACAAATGATCTAATTAAAAAAAAATAGGCAGAGGACCTGAACAGACACTTTTCCTTAGAGGATATACAAATGGCCAACAAACAAATGAAAAACATGTTCAACATTTCTAGCTATTAGGGAAATACAAATCAAAACCACAATGAAAGACCATATCACGCCTGTTAGAATAGCTATCATCAACAGGAAAAGTAATAACAAATGCTGGAGAGGATGAGGAGAAAAAGGAACCCTCATTCACTGTTGGTGGGACTGCAAATTGGTATAGCCACTATGGAAAACAGTAAGGAATTTTCTTGAAAACTAAGAATACGATGCAGCAATCCCTCTACTGGGTATTTACTCCAAAGTCTTGAAAACTCATATCCAAGAAGATATTTGCCTACTGATGTCATAGCAGCATTATTCACAACAGACAGGACATAGAAGCAACCAAAGTGTCCTTTGATAGATAATTGGATAAAGAAGGTCTGGTACATATATGTGATGGAATATTACTCAGCAATATGAAAAGATGAAATAGTGCCATTTGTAACAATGTGGATGGACCTCGTGATAATAATGCTAAACGAAATAAGCCAGACAGAAAAAGTTGAAAACCACATGATATCACATATATGTGGGATATAAACCTAAAAGCAACTAATTAAGGGGACAAACAAATAGAGACACATGGACATGGACAATAGAGTAGTGGTTACCAGACAGAAGTGGGGGAAAGGAATAGAGGGAGATAGATGGGCAAAAGGGGGTCAAGAATGCGATGACGGAAAGAAATCTAACTATGGGAGGTGAGCACACAATGCAGTATATATACTGCATTGTGTGCTCACCTCCCATAGTGTGTGTGTGTGTGTGTGTGTGTGTGTGTGTGTGTGCCTTATTTTTGAATTGTACACCTGAACCTTACTGGATTTCATTAACTAATGGCACGATAAAAAAATAAATAAAATAAATAAGCTTAGGTTTTATAGTCTTGACAAAATAAATTACCAAATGGCACAAAGTAGCAGATTAGATCTAAAAAGAAAACCCTAATATATACTGCCTTCAAGAGACACATCTCAGCTGCAAGGACAAATATAAACTCAAAGTGAAAGGGTGGAAAACAATACTCTAAGCTGATGGCATCCAGAGGAAAATGGGTGCAGCCATACTTTTATCTAATTAAATAGTCTTCAAGATAAAAAAAGGTAGAGACAATGATGAACACTTCCTAATGATAAAGAGGGCCTTGCATAAAGAAGACCTAGCACTTATTAATATCTATGCTCCCAATCAAGGAGCAAATATATATATATATATATATATATATATATATATATATATATATATATATAAAGCACCCACTAACAGGTCTAAAGGGAGGAACTAACAGAAATACAATCATGGTGGGGAACCTTAATACCCCACTGTCAGAGTTGGATAGATTATGCTAACATAAAATCAATAAGGAAATAACGTCCTTAAATAACAAATTAGAACAATAGGCCATAATCGACATTTACAGAGCCTTTTATCCATAAATAATTGCTCATATATTTTTCTCTAGTGCACATGGAACAAGGATAGACCATATGTTGAAATGCAAAATGAGCCTCAGCAAATTTAAAAAGACTGAAATCATACCACTCTCTGATAATAATGCTGTGAAATGAGATCAACTATAAAAATAAAGTGGGAAGAAACTCAAATATGTGGAGATTAAACAACATGCTAGTTAAGAATGATCAGGTAAGGGGAGAAATAAAAGCAGGGATCAAGAGATACAGAGGAACAAATGAGAATAAAAGTACAACATATCAAAAATTCAAGACACAGTAAAGTGGTAATAATAAGAAAGTTCATATCACGGTAGGCCTATCAGTAGAATCAAGAAAGATCTCAAATAACTAACCTAACATTACATTCTAAAAAAACTAGTAAATAAGAACAAATATAGTCCAAAGTCAATAGAAGGAAAGAAATAATCAAAATTGGAGCAAAATTAAATGAATTTGAGAACAAACTGTGCATAGAAAAAATTATTGTAACAAGGAGCTTGTTCCTTGAAGAGATTAATGAAATTGACAAACCCTTATCTAGACCTACTAAAGAAATAGAAAAGACATAAATAATTTCAGGAATGAAAGATAAGTTTCAACAGATACCACCAAAATTCAAAAGATCATAAAAGAATGCTATTAAAAATTATATGACACCAAATTTAATAACTTAGATGAAATGGACAAGTTCTTAGAAAAATATAACCTTCCTAGACCGAATCAAGAAGAATTGGAAAATCTAAACAGACCAACCAGCAGCATGGAAATTGAAACAATCCTCAAAAGCCTACCAAAAAGTAAAATCCAGAACCAGATGGCTTCACAAGTGAATTCTACCATTTTTAGAATGTAATGTTAGGTTAGTTATTTGAGATCTTTCTTGGTAGAATTATGTTCATAGATGACTTAATACCTATCTTTCACAAACTGTTTCAAAAAACTGAAAAAGAGGCAATATTTCCTAACTCATTTTACAAGGCCAATATTACCCAGATACTGAAACCTTAGAAAGACAGCACACACACACACATAAAACTGCAGACCAGTATCTCTCATGAATACAGATGCAAAAATCCTAAATAAGATACCAGTGAATCAAATTCAACAACACATTAAAAAGACTGTACATCATGATTAACTAGGCTTCATCTCAGGGGTACAGGGATGGTGTAACATATGCCAATTGATTAATGTTATATACCACATACACAAAATAGAATAAATATCATATGAATCTATCAATAGATGCAGAAAAAGTCTTTGAAAAGATACAGCATCCATTTATGATTAAAACACTTAAAATGAGAAGGAAATGTCTCAACATAATAAAGACCATATATGACAAACCCTCAGCTAACATAATATTTAATGTTGAAAAATTAAAAGCCTTCCCTCTAAGATCAAGAACTAGATAAGGGTGTCCACTATTACCACTATTTTTTACTACAACTTTGGAAGTCCTAGCAAAAGCAATCAGGTAAGAGAAAGAAATAAAAAGCATCCAAATAGATAATGAAGAAGTCAAGTTGTTATTTTTTTGCAGATGACATGATTGTCTCTATAAAAAACCCTAAAGATGCCACTAAAGCACTATTAGAAATAATGAACAAATACAGTAAAGTTTCAGGATACAAAAATCAATGTTGAAAAAATCCATAGTGTTTCTATACTCTTATAAAAAACTTTCAAAAGAAGAATTTACAAAAAGAAAGGAAACAATTCTTTTTGCAATTGCCACAAAAAGAATAAAATACCTAGGAATAAACCTATCTAGCATACAAAGGACCTATACACTCAAACTGTAAGACACTATTTAAAAAATTGAAGAAGATACAAAGAAATGGAAAGATATTCTATGTTCTTGTATTGGAAGAACCAACATAATTAAAAGACCTTATTACCTAAAGCAATATATAGTTTTTATGCAATCCCTATCAAAATCCCAATGACATTCTTTAAAGAAATAGAATGCCATTCTTTAAAGAAAAAATCATCAGATTTGTATGGAAGCACAAAAGACCCTGAATAGCTAAAGCAATCCTTAGAAAAAAAAAGGAACAAGTCCAGAGGTATCACTCTGTATGACTTAAAATTATACTTAAAAGCAACAGTAATCTAAACAGCATGGTATTGGCAGAAAAAAAGACACTCAAACCAGTGGAACAGAATTAAGAGTTCAGAAATAAACCTCTGTGTATATAGGCAAATAATTTTTGACAAAGGGTAAAAAATATACAATGGAGAAAGGAAAGTCTCTTCAATAAGTAATGCTGGGAAAACTGGAAAGCCACATGGAAAGAATGAAACTAGATTGTTGTCTCTTATCATACACCAAAATTAACTCAAAATGAATTAAGGACCTGAATATAAGACATGAAACAGTAAATTGTACAGAAGAAAACATAGGTACTAAACTCATGTGCCTTGGACTTAGAGAGGATTTTATGAATTTGATCTCAAAGGCAAGGGAAATGAAAGCAAAATAGATTAACGGGACTACAATAAGCTAAAAAGCTTCTTCTCAGCAAAAGAAACTGTCAACAAGGCAAAGAGTCAGCCATCGAATGGGAGATTATATTTGCAAACAACACCTCTGATAAGGGCCTAATATGCAAAATATACAAAGAACTCATACAACTCAACAACAACAACAAATCTAATTAAAAAATGGACAAAGGACCTGAACAGATACTTCTCCTTAGAGGACATACAAATTGCCAACAAATATATGAAAAGAAGCTCAACATCACTTGCTATTAAGGACATGCAAATCAAAACCACAATGAGATACCACCTCACACCTGTTAGAATGGCTGTCATCAACAGGACAAGTAATAACAAGTGTTGGAGAGATTAGTTATGGGGAAAAAGGAACCCTCATACACTGCTGGGGGGAATGCAAACTGATAAAATCTCTATGGAAAACAGTACGACGTTTCCTCAAAAAATTAAGAAGTGAGTTACCATGTGATCCAACAATCCTTCTTCTGGTTATTTACCCACAAAACCTGAAAACGTGTATCTGTAAAGATATAAGCACCCCGATGTTCATAGCAGTATTACATAACACTGGTGGCCAAGACATAGAAGCAACCAAGGTGTCCTATGATAGATGACTGGATAAAGAAGAAATAATACATATATACAATGGGATATTACTCAGCAATAAAAAGGACAAAATACTTCCATTTTCAACAACATGGGTGGATCCTGAGATAGTCATGCTAAGCAAAATTAGTCATGGATATAGTTGAAAACCACATCATATCACTCATATGTGTGGTATAAAACTGAAAACAACAATCAAACATGACAAGCAAACAGAGTCTTATATACATGGACAGTGGATTAGTGTTACTACAGGGAAAAGTGGATAGGAGGAGGGAGATGGGGGTAAAAAGGGTAAAATATTTGGTGACAGAAAGTAATATAACTCTGGGTGGTGAACACACAGTGCAATATATATAAAACAACTTTCTGTTGAAACTTATTATAAGTTTTTATATATTGTTGCAATAATATATATATAAAACAACTTTCACTTGAAACTTGATTTGTTAATCAGTGTAACCTCAATAATTTTTAATAAAAAATAAAGGAAAAATAAATAAAAAGAATAATAATAAAGGTTAAATTGGTAAGTAAAGAGACATTATATTTTAAAGAGAGAAAACATTTAAATCCCAGGAAGGTCATCATTCATGGAAAAGTTGATTCCAGTTTGAAAGTAGGATCTGCAGTACCTAATAGGACATCAGTAAACTCAAGATAAGTTTCCAGTCATTTGGCCCAATAATAATTACTGATAAATTAAACAATGTGCCTGACATTGTGCTATGTGCTCCACTTCTACTTCACTTCTACTTCTATGTCTCACTTAATCCTCATGACCCCCATATAAGACAGGTACTATTATTATCATCCTTACATTACAGATGAGGACACTGGTTCAAGGAGGTTGTGTCAATTTATTGCCTGAGTTGGAGAGCCAGTAAATAACAGAGTCAGTATTCAAAGCCAGATCTGTCAGGCTCCAGAGTCCAGGCTCTTAACTACAGTACTATAATACCTAATCCTCTAGGAGACTAAGGAAAACAATGTAAACAAAATGATCTGGTTTTCAGTTTTACATTTTAATGCATACAGCATCACTAAGACAAGCATCTGGAACTGTATTTATGGGATGCCTAATACTAGAAAATCATAAAAGGAGACATCAGACCATTTGAAAAGAGTATTACACCATATTATATCTTTTGCAAGGTTTGGCTTAGTATACACGTGGCATTATAACAGAAGAGCTATGCTTTTACTTGGTAAGTAATATGCAGTAATGACCTAATAAAGCAGACGTATAATGTGCAGTTATAAATTTTATTCAGACTTCCATAGAAAGATAATTTAACACAGCAACTCAGTATATATGACATCAACTCAACAATTTTTTATTAAAATATTAAATTGAAATTGGTTTGGTTCTGTTGTTATAACTGAGCAGAAACAAAAACATTTTTTATTTATGAAAATTGTCACAATACTTTAAAATATATGTGCACAGAATTTCTCTAAAATATCTCATGAATAGACTCTAGGGGTTTGCTTTCATTGTGTAAAGTATCTTTTATGGTTTTCACACACATTTTCTGTGTAGATTTCAGTGTAGAGTAGAAGTTAAGAGATAAGGCTCTGAAATCAGACTACCAGTTTCTAGCTCTGTGAACCTGGGCAAGTTACTTAATCTCTTGGTGCCTGTGTTTCTTTTTTGAAAAATGGGAACCATAAAGTTACCTTCATGATATAATACATGTTAAGTTTCTGGAGCAATTCCTGCTATATGTTAATTGTTTAATAAATTTCATCATCATCAAGCTACTTCGTGGAAAAGAATTATAGAGATCTGAATTAAAGTACAGAAATGAATGTGCTCTCATGACAAATTTTGGGAGAGGAAAAAATTTTACTCCACCCTTCTAGGTTCTTTTGGTTGGTTTAATAATTAACTCCACATGACTCAGATCAACAAGAGAAAATAATCAAATTTAATTTTATATATATATATATATATATATATATATATATATATATATATATGACTCCACATACATAAGAGCTTCAGAGATAGAAAGGGAAAAAGTATATATGACATTCCAAGCTAAAGAATGAGGTAAGAAGCTTCAGAGAGAAGAAGGGTAATTCACAAAACGATAAGAACAGATGCTCAGTAATTAGAAGTTTGCCCTGCTCTATAGATAGGGCATAAAATGTTATTTCTGCTAATAACTCTTATTATTGGCAAGACCTCAAATTAAAATTCTTCAAGAGAGAGAAATGTTTCGCTTGAGCCTGCAGGACCTAACTGCCTTCACCTAAAATTGATCCACATACAAAAGTGGGGCATCTTGGGGAGCCTGTTCTGAACCCCTTCACGACTATATGATAACCTTCTGCTATCTTGCATGTTTCATTTTCCTCAGGTAATTCATGATTTTCAGTGTGACTGGCAAGAAACCCATAAGCATATGATACCAAATGATGGTTCTTGTACTTGCACATATGAAGGAATCTAATAGTAGGATAGAAGGTAAGGGAGAAAAATTCCAAGCCCGAGTGTATTCAGACCTCTTCCTCTGCCATCTGTGGCCCTTGTACTACTCTCAGCCTCTCTCAGCAGCAACAGTAAATTTGCTAGGAAAGGTCAGCCCAAGCTAGAAACAACATCTCTAAACGAGAACGTAAAGCAAACTACATTATAAATTGAAAACTAAAATAAACCATAATGTTTTTCTGAACCTTAGGCATCAATTTTTACTGAAGCATAGACCAAAGCAAAGTTACTTTTTCAAAAGCAAACAAAAACAAAAAAGAACAAAATCTGCAAATGACCACTCAAAAAGAAACTAGAAACACAAGTAAAGAGTAGTAACCCAAAGGACTATAAAACAAAATATCTTATTTATAACTAATGTACCAAAATAAAACTTTTTTAGTATCCATATAAAAATTGTAAGCTTTTTGAAGCTAGGGTTTGGGTCATTCATTCATTCATCTGTTTATATATAGTCTAAAAATATTTAGGATAGTGCTAGCTATACAATTTTTTCACTTCTTACTTTTTAAATTAAACATGGCTTAAGTCCCTCTGTATGAAATTCTGTTTCAAGAGACATTATATTACAAACTTCCAGCTATTTTCAAAGCTTATATGCTAAGACTAAGATGATTCAATGTGAATAAGATGTTGGGAGTGCTTGTACTGTGGCATTTATTGTAAATAAGTCAGGTAGTTCAAGCTCATGTTTTTTAAATTTCACAATTCAGTGTTCAAAGTGCTTTTTTTTTGCCTAACTAGGAAGAATTCATGTTCCTTACCTAGAAAAAAATTCATATTCCCACATTGACATAAACATTCACCCTTATATTAAGCATAAAAGGTTGCTTCTTATTATAAACTGAAGAAATTTCCACATAACCTTTGTAAAATGTTATATATAAATGCTGGACTTGAACACAGAGAATTTAATCAAAATCCCATGTTGCTTCAGGGTAGTTATAGGTGAAATGCAATTTCTATTGTATTGTAATTTTCATCTGGGAAATATTTATCTATTTTCAAAATTGCCAACATATTTGAAAAGTTTAATTGGTTTATACTCAAGGCACTAGAAAAAGGAAAATTTGCTTTCACAAGACACTTACATGTATTTATTCTGTCCATGTAAAGTACTTCTTTCAAGTGATCATGAAATTTAATATGAAGTTAACCCATCCAAGATTTGGTTCTAATGACCAAATTAGAAGAAGAGTAATCAATAATCAATCCATCACTTTGATCACTGTACCTTTTTTTTCTGATTTATCAGAAACTTTTCCTCCAATTGGAAAGTAAGTAGTATCCATGGATTCGGTCCCTCTGTTGCCTTTGCTAACTCCGTTTTCATAGAGCTGTCCTTCAACTGGTTGCAACTGCCAAGTCAGGCCAAACAAATGTACTGCTGCAAGAAAACAAGCCACAGATAAATTTATTCCAGACTTGCTGAGGTCTCTAAACCAGCTGTCCCTTTGCACCTAAAAATGTCATGAACAGTTTTTTTTTAGTTAGACCAAGCAATTTGCATTATATACCTACATCATACATGTAGCTACCTTTCTAAGAAGCTGTTGTTAAAATTTTGAGGCTGAAGCTATCCCAGTGGCAAGATTAAAAGTTGGAGTATTAGTTTCAAAACTGTAATGGGATTGGATTCTGCTCCTCAGTGCTATGACCTCTTTCTTTTTCATTTCCCTTAGTCATGTAACTCTAGTTTGCATATGGAAATGGAGTAACGGTGGACAGGCTATCTCAAGAACATGGGAGACCTTCACTATGACTCTGACTCAGTTCAATTTAGTAAACATTTCCTGAGTGCCTAGTATACATAAGGCCCTGTGATAGCTGCTGCAGATGTTAAAATCTAGATGGCTACTAAAGTAGGAGTTGAAAGTAATACAAGTATAAAAGAACTATAATGTAATGCAGAATAATCTACAAGTTCAAATTGTTATCAGAGAATTAAAAATCTTTAGTGTTGATCAGAATGCAGGAAAATTGGTACTCTCATACACTAGTGATGAGAATATAAAAATATCATCTTTTTGGAGGGCAACGTGGCACCATTTTTCAAAAAAATATTTAAAAATTTGGCTTACCCATCTATCCAATTATTCAATTTCTATGAATTAACTATGACTGTGCATCAAACTACAAGGATACTCATTATAACATTTAAAACCAGTAGAAAGTTATGATCAATCTAAATATTCATCAAAGAGATTAATTAAATAACTGATGATATTATAAATAATACAAGATTACATTGACAGTAAATCATGTTTCAGAAGACCATGTGATAGCATGGGAAATATTTATAATGCATCAAATGAAAAATATCAGGCTACTAAATAGTATGAATAATATGATGTATATAGTGTTTGTGTGTATATGTGTGTGTAAATATGTTGATGTCTGGTAAAGGGCAGGGGGTATATGTAGCAACATGATAACAGAATGAAGGGCTTATGGAGAATTTTTATTTTCTTCATTATTATTTCTGTATTCTCTATATTTTTTTTACAATGAACACATGTGATGTTTGCATATGGGGAAAATAAATTATTGTTTTTAAAAGATATTGCCTAGAAACATGGCAGAGTGAGAGACGTCCTCAGATTCCTCCCCTTGAAATAACAATAAGCTGAACATCTAAAACTCAACAAAAAACACCCAAACTACACACCAGCATGTCTGAATGTGGGATCTGGGCATGAGAGCTACCACAAGTTGGGACCCTGGATGTCGGGCAGTGGAATGGGAGAAATAAAGAAACTGCCTCTCACAGCCACTGGAGTTCCTTTCAGGAGGAGGTGAAGGAGAGGCGGCTTCCCTGATCAGCCTGCCTGGAAGTGTTGGAATTTCAAGCAGCCAGCATCAGGGCTCAGTAATCAGGGCAGAAAGCAGAGAAGAAGGAAGAGAAAGCAGAGAAACAGCAATCGATTTTTATCGGACCCGGTTGTAAAACCAAGGCTGAGCCGCAGCTCCCAACCCTCAACTCAGAAATCCCCTCCCCCCAACCTTCTGTTATTGATCACTGTGGAGCCCCAGGAGAATCTAAGCAAATGATACTGGAACTGTTGCTAACACTAACAGGAAACTGAGAGTTGCAAGTATGATTAAATATATACAAGAAAATAAAAATGACATATAAAGCAGGCTTAGATGCCATCTAGTGAAAGTCAAAAGAAAAGCGCCTTCTTTGCAGCAGGCTAAAGAGAGACACTTATAATAAAATAAATCTTTCTAGAAAAACAACAGAATACACTTCCATTAATGTTCAGTTGCAGAAATAGTCCATTAAACACCATGAACAACCATGGGGACAAGTCATCTCAGAAAGAAACATTAAAATCTACAGAAAATAAGCTTACAAACATAGAAATATGCAACTTAAGTGACAGAGAATTCAAGATGGCACTTTTGAAAAAAACTCAATGAGATCTAAAACAACTCAAATCAACAATTTCAGGAATTGAAAAAAACAACTAGATGAGCAGAGAAAGGAGATTGAAAACTTCAAAAGGACCCAAATAGAATTTCTGGAAATGAAGAACACACTGCAAGCGTTAAAAAATGAAATACAAACTTTGGAAATAGAGTCAACCAAATGGAGGAAAGGATCAGTGATATCAAAGACAGAAATCTAGAAATAAATCAGAAGGAAGAAGAGGGAAACCAAAGAATGAAAAATAATGAAAGAGAAATTCAAGAACTAGCTTATACCATCAGGGGAGGAAACATAAAAATAATGGGAATTCTCGAAGGCAAGTAAAGGAGCAGGGACTACAAAGCATTTTCAGACAAATAGTGAATGATAATTTCCCAAAACAAAAGAATTAACTGAAGATTGGAATTCAAGAAGTCAACAGAACACTCAATTATCTCAACCCACCAAGACACATTGTATTAAAGTTTTCAAAAATCATTACAAAGACAGAATTCTCAGGGCAGCCAGGGAAAAAATGGTAACTAATAAAGGTAAATCCAATTATCATCGGATGTCTCAATGCAAATTTTACAAGCCAGAAAGAAATGGAATCAAATATTTAAACTATTAAGTGAAAGGAACTATCAACCTAGAATAATATATCCAGCTAAACTCCTTTTAGATATGAAGGAGAAATTGAGACTTTTCCAGACATACAAAAATTGAGGGAATTTTGCACTACGAGGTCTGCACTGCAGGAAATACTGAAAGAAGTAAGCTCACCTTAAACAAAATAACAACAATGACAACAACAGCAACAAAAATACAAATTAGGAGTAAAATGACTATCAGTCAAATAGAAGCAGAGGAGTGCAACTCTTACTAAGAACAGGGCATTATAAACTTAAACAATAACAAGAGAATTGTTATAGCAAGATAGGCATGAATGTTCAGCATACATAGGAACAAATTGAGATAACAATTCCTGAAAAGGGGAGGATTTAAAGATCGAAATTTGCAAAAAGCAAAGGAGATAAGGCACACACAGAAGAAAGTGGACAACTGTGTGTGTGTGTGTGTGTATAAAATTTTCACATTCGTAATGGTAACCACACATCAAAAATTCAGAACTGAAGTATATAACATGAAACAAGAAGAACCAGGAGGAAAATCCACAAGAGTCAATCAAATTAAAGAAAACAGAAACACAGGGACAAGGAAGCAATGGAAACACCGAGCTACCAGAAAGCAAAAGATAAAATGGCTATAAGAGGACTTCATATTTCAATAATCACCCTAAATGAAAATGGGCTGAACTCACCAATAAAAAGGCACAGAGCTGCAGAATGGATCAAAAAACAGAACCCAACCAGGAGACACATCCAGTTCCAAAGACAAATATAAACTCAGAGTGAAAGGGTGAAAAATGATATTTCATGCAAATGTCATTCAGAGAAAAGCAGGAGAAATGGTACTAATATCAGGTGAAATAGACTTCAAAATAAAAAAAGGTAAAGAAAGATACCGAGGGACACTTCATAACGATAAAGGGAATCATGTACCAAGGAGACATAACACTTATTAATATCTATGCTCCCAATCAAGGAGCCCCAAAATATGTAAAGCAATTACTAACATAACTAAAGCGAGAAACAGACCAAAACATTATCATAGTAGGGGACCTAAATACCCCATTGTCAGATATGGACAGATCATCCAAACAGAAAATCAACAAGGGAATTACATCCTTATATGACACATTAGACAAACTGCACACAATTGACATTTACAGAGCCTTCCATCCTAAAACAGCTGCCTATACTTCTCTACTGCATATGGATTATTGTCAAGAATCAATGACATGCTGGGACAGAGTAGTAGCCTCAAAAATATAAGAGGGTTGAAATCATACCAACCATATTCTCTGATTACAATGTTTTGAAACTAGAGATCAACTGCAAAAAGAAATCAGGAAGAGCCACAAATACATGGAGATTAAACAGCATGCTACTGAAGAATAACTGGGTCAGGGAAGACATAAAAGGAGAGATCAAGAGATACATAGAGATGAATGATAATAATAGTACAACACATCAAACCTGTTGTGACATGGTAAAAGTGGTCATGATAGGAAAGTTCATATTATTATGGACCTATCTCCAAAAACAAGAACAAGCCCAAAAAAACAACCTAACACTTCATCATAAATAAAACTGGAAATAGAAGAGCAAATGAGGCCTAATGTCAGCAGAAGGAAAAAAATCATCAAAATTAGAGCAGAAATAAATGAAATTGAAAGCAAAAAAAAAAAAAAAATAGAAGAAATAAATACAACAAGGAGCTGGTTCTTTGAGAAGGTTAATAAAATTGATAAACCCCTGGCTAGACTCACTAAAGAAAAAAGAAAAAGGACACAAATAAATTAAATCAGGGATGAAAGAGGGGAAATTATGACTGACATAGCAGAAATACAAAGGATCGTGCAAGAATACTTGAAAAATTATGTAATAACAAATTTAATAACCTAGAAGAAATGGACCAGTACTTAGAAAAATACAATCTTCCTAGACTGAATCAAGAAGACCTGGAAAATCTAAATAGACTGATCAGGAGGATGGAAATTGAATCATCAAAAACCCACCAAAAAGTAAAAGTCTGGGACCAGATGGCTTCATCTGTGAATTCTACCAAATATTCAAAGAAGATTTAATATCTACTCTCCTCAAATTCTTCCAAAAAATTGAAGAGGAGGCAATACTTTCCAACACATTTTATGAGGCCAGTATTACTGTGATATCACAACCTGGTAGAGATAACACAAGAAAAGAAAACTATAGACCAATATCTCTCATGAACACAGATGTAAAAATCCTAAATAAGATACTAGCAAAATGAATACAGCAACATATTAAAAAGAATATACACCACGATCAAATGGACTTCATCCCAGGGACACAGGAATGGTTCAACATATGCAAACCAATTAATGTAATATGCCACATAAACAAATTAAAAAATAAAAATCATATGATCATATCAATAGATACAGAAAAAGCCTTTGACAATATACAGCATTCATTTATGATCAAAACACTTAACAAAATTGGTATAGAAGGAAAGTACCTTAACATAATAAAGGTCATCTATGACAAATCCTCAGCCAACATTTTACTTAATGGTGAAAAACTAAAAACCTTCCATCTAAGATCAGGAACAGGGCAAGGCTGTCCACTATCGCCACTCTTATTCAATATAACATTGGAGGTCCTAGCAAGTACAATCAAGGAAGAGAAATATATAAAAGGCATCCAAATAGGAAACAAAGAAGTCAAACTGTCAGTATTTGCAGATGACATGATTCTCTATATAGAAAACCATAAAGACTCCACAAGAACACTATTAGAAGCAATAAGCAAATAGAGTAAAATTTCTCAATACAAAATCAATGTTCAAAAATCCATAGGGTTCCTATATTCTAATAATGAAGTGTCAGAAAAAGAAGTGGGAAAATCATTCAATTTGCAATTGCAACAAAAAAGAATAAAATACTGAGGAATAAATCTAATGAAGCATGTGAAGAACCTATATAATGAAAACTACAAGACCCCGTTAAGAAATCAAAGAAGATACAAAGAAATGGAAAGATATTCTGTATTCTTGGACTGGAAGAACCAACATACTTAAAATGACCATATTACCTAAAGCATTATACAGATTTAATGCAATCTCCATCAAAATCTCATTGGCATTTTTATAAAGAAATAGAACAAAAAATCATCAGATTTGTTTGGAAGCACAAAAGACCCTGAATTGCCAAAGCCATCCCGAGAAAAAAGAACAAGGCTGGCCAACTTCAAGTTATACTAGAAAGCGAATGTAATCAAAATGACATGGTATTTGCAGCAAAACTGACACATAGACCAGTGGAACAGAATCGAGAGTCCAGAAATATACCCATGTTTATATCGGCAAATAATTTTCGATAAAAACGCCCAAAACATACAGTGGAGAAAGGAAAGCCTCTTCAATTAATGGTGCTCAGAAAATTGGAAGGACACCTGCACAAGAATAAAACTAAACTGTTGTCTATCACCACACACCAAATGAATTCAAAATGGATTAAGGACTTGAATATAAGACCTGAAACAATACAATACATAGAAGAAAACATAGGAACTAAACTGAAGAACCTTGGACTTAAAGAGAATTTTATGAATTTGACCTCAAAGGCAAGGGAAGTAAAAGCAAAAATAAATGAATGGGACTACATCAAACCAAAAAGCTTCTGCTCAGCAAAAGAAATTGTCAACAGGACAAAGAGACAACCATCCAAATAGGAAAATATACAAATAACTCATATGACTGAATTATAACAAAAGAACAAATGATCCAATAAAAAATGAGCAAGGACCTGAACAGACTCTTCTTCCTAGAGGACATACAAATGAGCAACAAATATATAAAAAAATGCTCAACATTGCTGGCTATTAGGGAAATGCAAATCAAAACCACAATGAGATAACATCTCACACAATTTAGAATAACTATCATCAACAGAACAAGTAATAACAAATGTTGGTGAGGATGAGGAGAAAAACAAACACTCGTACACTGTTGGTGGGACTGCAAATTGGTACAGCCACTATGGAAAACAGTATGGAGGTTTCTCAAAAAACTAAGAATTAATCTCCTCTATGATCTAGCAATCCTTCTCCTGAGTATTTACCCCAAAGACTTGAAAACCCATATCTAAAAAGATATTTTCACACCGATGTTCATAGCAGCGTTATTCTGAGTGGCCAGGACATGGAAGCAATTGAAGTATCCTATAATAGATGATTAGCTACAGAAGCGGTGGTACATATATACAATGGAATATTACTCATCCATAAGAAGAGGTGAAAGGCTGCCATTTGCGACAACCTGATTTGACTTTGAGATAGTCATAGTAAGCGAAATAAGCCAGATTGAAAAAGTTGAAAATCACATGATATTACTTATATGTGGGATATAAATCTAATAGCAACAAATGAATAGGACATACAGACACTCAGGAACATGGACAATGGACTAGTGGTTACAAGAGGGTAGGGGTTGGAGGAGAAGGGAAGATGTAGACAAGGCAAAGGAGGTCAGATATAGGAGGGTTGAGAGAGGATGAAGTGGGTAAAAGGATCAAATATGTGTTAGCTGAAGAATACGGGACTCTGTGTGTTAATCACACAATAAAATATATAGATGTCAAATTGTAATGTACACCTGAAAATTATATAATTGTATTAACCAATGCTACCCCAATAAACTTAAAAAAAGAAATGGTTTAAAGGAACAATAGATTAAAATTGGCGGAGCTGATCAGGGATATAAATTTAATGAAAGAAGTAGAATTAGAAATGGACCTTGAATGATGTATAGGGCTTCAACATGTAACAGTGATGGGTGGGGAAAGGGAGAAGGCTGCACAAAAAAATGGCTTTGTAAAGTACTAGATACCTTTAAAGTAAAGGAAGTTGGTGTTGGTTTGAGTTTAGCTATGTAGAGGTGGTAATGGAAGTTAAGGCTGGAAGGGTAGATTAGGGTCATATTATGGAGGACATTGAAAGCAACACTAGATATTTGTATTCTATTTATTAGGAAACAAGCAGGAATTGTTATTTTCTGTGGAGATGAGTGACATGATCAGTTTACTTTAGGAAGATTAGTTTCATAGCAATGAGGAGTGCTGATGGTTTCTAGGTAAATAATGATATCATGAGAGTACCCTTTGTAGAAAGATAAATCCAGTACTGGTGGATAGAAGAATTAATTAGAGGTCCAAAGATTTGGCAACACAAATTGGGAAGGCATTCCAATAATCTAAGTGATAAATGAGTGTCTCAAGTAGGGCAGTGGCAGTGGGTACACAAATCAGGCAATTGCTTAAGGAGAAAATGAGTAAATGTTACTTTAGCATTTGGCAACAAGCTCTGTGTCTTTGTGCATGTGTGGTGCCACTGAATGCTTGTGCCCATGTGTAGATTTATGGGGGTTGGCACAGGAATAAGTGAGAGAAAGGAAGAAATCCAAACTGGTTAAGCTTTTGAGTCTGAATAACTGACAGCATGGTGGAATCATTAATAGAGTTAAGGGATTCCATACTTAGCTCAGCACTAGTTACACATGGTTGATGCTGGACATGTGTTTGATGAGTGATGATTAATTAGTTGGTCTGGGGCAGGGAGGCGTGATGGGAAGAACACAGTCAATCCATCTTTGGAGATATTGGGTTCCAGGAATTGATGGGCTATCCAAATAGTCATGTTTAATACAAGAGGTCTGGAGGTCTGAAGTTCTGGAAAATTATTAAGGCTGGAACAAGACTGTTAAATAATATATGCACAGAGGCAGCAATTGAGGTTGTAAAAATGAATGAGGTCACTGAGAGGAGAGAATGTTGGGAGAAAAATAAATGCTTAGACAGAAGCTGAGGAAATCCTTTAATTTGTTTCCTTACTGCAGTTTTCAACAGCATCCAAATCTTACCAAAAAGGGGAAAAAAAGTAAACCTGTTCATAAGCCCTCTCATATTCTTTATATCCCTAGGCAGACTAATTTGTATGTCTAACATTCATAAAGTATATGAATTAGTGACTGAGAAATGGAAAGCTAGCAAGATCGCTTATTTAAAAATCATTCATCCACTTTTAGTTGGAGCCGAAGATATTTGTAACACCTACCTTCTAATTTATCCTTAAAACTTTTAAGCATTTAATTGGTTTCTACACCTTTCTTTGGATTAAGGCCAGTGTTGCCTGATGAATTTCTCTTGTAGTTATTAGAAACAATTAAAACTCAAATGATAGTGGTTCTGAGTAAGATATAGTAAGAGCATGCTAATAAAGCAATATTAGTGACATCCCTGAGAAGAGTGGTAGGAAAGCTCATAAAGAAAAGGATTGGCCCCATAATCCTTTTATCTCTGTGCTCTAACCAACTTCACAAATGTAACTAATAAACTGCAAATGAATAGAAAGAAAATAATGAAACTAAAATCTCAAATACCAGAACCTATACCTGCAAATGAACATTTCTGATTATAGTAGATCGAAGTGTTCCTGACCCCAAAGTCAAAGTTTTTTTTCCTAAAGACATATATAAAAATATGCATCCTCAGTAAGTAGTGATGGCTACTAACCAGGTCTCGGAGTACTAGTCCTGTTATTCGCACTTCACTGAAATTTGATGGCTGGACAGAATGTGTATGTCTATTCAGATATTCCAGGAGTAATATCTTTTCATCTGATTAAGAATGGTACATCCTAACACAGGTACTTGAGTGCTGAGCCATGTACATTTTAAAATTATTATTCTTTTTGTTTTATCCAGTTGCAAAGAACTGTGCTTTGAAATTATAAATTTATTACGAAGTTAAGGTAACAAATAGATGATCTCGTTGTCCCCAATTATCAAACTCAATCAAACACCTTGAATCTCAAGGGAACCTGACTCTGGTAGCAGAAGTTCTTAACTTGCATGTCTCTATAGATTGCACCTGTAAGTCTGTGAGCAGTTATTTTTCTGCACTTTCTGTTAAAATGTTGGACTTTGTTTCTCTTAAGTAGGACTGATGATCTTTAGTAATATTTATAATTTATAAAGCTTCTCCATTCCATTCCCCTTCAAAAGGCAAACATCCACTTATATGGGAGAGACCATAGGAATGCTTTAGAAGTAAATGTAGAAAATATGTGCTAAACAGTAAAAAAATGGCATCGATGATAGAGACTCTGTTTATCCCTCTGGTGACCAAGTCAAAGTTGTGATGGAAACAAGGAGCAGCAGCAAGAAAAAAATAGCCAGGGATCTTGATGAACAGGCCATACAACTAAGGAGAAATCACCCAGCAATGACAGAAGGTAGGACGGGGCAATATGTGGTCTGCCCAGTCTGGAACGTCTGAGTGAGATGGAGGATGCGGCAGTGGCAGACTCCTCCTAAAGGGGCCACGACCATGAGAGTATTTTCACAGTGATGGACCTGAACACTCTAAGCACCAGTGCCCATTTAGCTGCATGCAGAGGGCACCAAGGACATACAGAGAGACATTTTCTGAGTGAGGACCAAGGTGAGACTCACTCTGTACAGAAGTGCTGGTGGTATCCATTGGCCCCATTGAGCCCTCCACCATATCAGTGTGCAGGACACAGCACACCATTGCTGGAATATAATCAAACTGGATAACAAAGGTCGCTCCACCAAGAGGATTCCCTGAAAACCCGCCTACCAAAACTCGTGGCTCTACCTAAGCCACATCTAGGTATATCATCAGCAAGTCAAGTGCTCCTTGCTGAGCAGCTCCTAGACTCACACTGGAGGCAGCTGGCCTTGGTTTCCGATGTGGCATTTTGAGGCAACTATAAGCACAGTATCTGTGGATTGCTTGCTGAGTCTTAACAGGTGGCCCCAGAGGGCAGGGACTTGTGTTAAATTTGGGCTGTAGCTGAACCCCTCTCAGGACTGTGCCACTGGACACCTATTTCACAAATCCACACTAATAAAACCAGGATACTTAAGAGTTCTGCTTAGTACATAGAAACAGACATGGAAAGGCAGCCAAAATGGGAAGACAAAGAAGTAGAAGCCATATGAGAGAACAGAACAGAGATCCAGATATAATGGAGTCAAATAATCTAACAGATGTAGAGTTCAAAACACTGGTTATAAAGATGCTCAATGAACTTTTGGGAAGTGTAGATAAATTCAGTGAGAACTTCAACAATGAGATAAAAAACATAAAAATGGAAATGGAAATTATAAAAGGGAACCAGTCTGAAATGAAGAACTCATTATCTGAGGTGAGAAGTATATTAAATGGAACAAACAAAGGAATAAACAAAGTGAATAAAGAAAAGGATCAAGTGCCCTATGTAGAAGATGGGAAAGCCAAGGAGACGCAATCAGAATGCCAAGAGATAAGATACCAAGACTATAAAAATAATTAAGGAGCATATGGAACATGGACACTATTAAGGGTCCAAATATCTGTCTGATAGGTGTAACTGAAGAAAATCAAGACATTGAACAGCTGTTTGAAGAAATAATGTTGGAAAACTTTTTTAATCTGGTGAAGGAAATGGACATCAAACCCCAGGGAGCTCAGAGAATTCCAAAAATCAGGGATCCAAAGAGGCCCACATGAAGGCACATCATAATTAAAATGCTGAAGGTTAAAGACAAGAAAGAATATTAAAAGCAGCAAGAGAAAAACAGATAGTTACTTACAAGGGAATACCCATAAGACTGGCAGCTGATTTCTCAAAAGAAACTATGCAGGGCAGAAGGGCTTGGCAAAAAATATTTGACAGAATGAAGACCCAAGATCTACAATCAAGGATGCTTTATACAGCAAAACTATCATTTAGAGTTGAAAGACAGATAAAGATCTTCCCAGACAAAAATAAGCTAATGAAATTTATCATTATGAAGTCAGTATTACAGGAAATGTTGGAGGGACTTCTTTAAGAAGAAAAAATTCGGAAGACTCACTTCAGATTAAAAGACACACACACAGAGACTAAAAGGAAGGGGATAGAAAAAGATATTGCTTTGATGAAACTAGAAAGTATTTAAGTCAGACAGAGAAAGATAAATACTATATGACTTTACTTATATATGTAATCTAAGGGATAAAAAGAACAAACAATTCAAAAAAATATGTGCTAAACAACCTAGGTCTATGCAGTCCAATATGCTAGCCACTCACTTATGTGTCTAACAAGCACCTGAAATATGACTAGTCAGAGTCGGACACTTAGCATGAAAGAAAGAATGTAAAATATATGATTAATAATTTTTATTTGGTTATGTTGAAATGATATTTTGGATATATATTAAATAACATTTAATATATAATTTAAAAAATATTTAAATTAATATCACATTTCTTTTTACTTTTTTAATGTGGCTAATATAAAATTTAAGTTACGTATGTGGTTTGCACTGTATTTCTATTGGAGAGTGCTGATGTTGACAAACTAGAACATTTCATAAAGAGATTACTGTTTCTCTTTTGGTACCCTATCATAGAACTTACCATATTATATTGAAGATATTTATTCATATGTTGGCCTCATCATTATTAAGCATCCCAAGGGCAAGGACCTTGTCTTTTTCATCTTTTTATCCTTGGTACCTAACTCAGCACCTGGTAGTCAGGAAGCAGTCTGCTTATACACTGCTGATTGGATTTTAAAGTGGTAAAGTGGCTTTGGAAAGCAATTTTGTGATATCTCTCAAAATTTAAATTGGGAATATTCCTTGACTGAGGAATTCTACTTCTAGGAATCTGTATTAAAGAAATAATCACATATGTGCATAAAGGGGCATGTTCAAGGAAATTCATTATAGCATTGTTAATATAGTAAAAAGAAAATAAAGCCACCAATAAATCCATCTGTGGGATACTATAAAATCCTATGTAAGATTTAAAAGGACTGATACTGAGAAACTGTCAGTCTAGGGGAAACTAGAAATATGACAACTAAATGTAGTATAGGACCCCAGGTAGGATCCTAGAACAGAAAAAAAAAATTGTGGAAAAATTGAGGAAATATGAATTAAACTCTCAGTTGAGTTAATTGCACCAGACCAGTTAATTTCTTACTTTTAATAATTGTACTGTGGTTATGCAAGATGTTAACATTGGCAGAAGCTAAGTGACAAGTATACAGGAATTCCATGCTACTTTGCAACTTTTCTGTAAATTTAAATTTATTCAAAATAAAAAGCTGAAAAGGGAGAAATAGGGCTGATCTAGTGGTGTGCTAAAGTTGGCTTATTTTGGTTTACAAAAGCCAACTGTACACATCTCTTCCTAATTCCACCTTCAGTGACTTTACATTGGTAGTTGAAATTGCCCATGGAGTGTATTAACACTCCAGGAATCAGAAAATGCTGCAAAATCAAGCCATTTTTCCCAGAGAGCTGGGTGTTAAACATTTATTAGCACACTATTAGATGACCTATATGTATTGAAATGGAAAGAGCTCTAAGATTTGTATGAACAACATTGTAGAACAATACATATTCTATGATCTTATTTAAGTAAAGAAAATACATATCTCTGTACATGTAAATGCCTAGAAAGACAACTGGAAGGATTAATACCAAACTATGGGTCTTCAGTATGAGAAGCTGGGGGAACTTTAAAATTTTCATAGTATTGTTAGAATACAATGATAATGTATTCATTTATTGTTATATAATAAAAAATACTAGGTGCTCACCAAAACTTTTAAAAGCTGAATGAATAGATGCATTGTTTTATCCCATCTCTTTTATTATTGTTTTCTGTCTAAAATAGAGCTTTTCAAAAATATTTTAAAGCAGCAAAACAATTCAGAAATTAAATATGAATAACCTCAAATATATATGAATCAGAAAAAACGTATGAAACAGAACTCTTGATTAAAAGAGATTGGGGGTCCAAAGGCCTTGCCCCAAAGCCCCAAAGACATAGTTTAAAATTTATTGGCCTAAAAATTATCCTCAAAATATCTGAATAAAGAAAATTTAGGTATTGTGAAAAATTCTTTTTAGGCAGTTAAATTTATTGGAATATCTTTACGACACTAGTGTCAGGAGATATGAAACCTTCCATGTTATTCTCTATTTTTGTTTTTTTTGTGTGTGTGTGTGTCCACTCTTTTACAATTAATATTTGAATCCACTCAATAATAAAGTAAATAGGGCTTTGATAATAAACATACAAATAAACCTTGAAATTGCAATATTTGTGAGGCAAAAACAGCTTTGCTTTCAAGGAATTCAGCTTGAATCTCGATGCATATACATTCAGCTAAGGATGCTATATTTCTTTGTTGCAAATAAATTCCTGCCCATTATGGATTATGTCATATGTTTCAAATCATGCCAAGACAAAAGCACGTGATACTTTTTCAAGATAATTTGTTTTTCCTTTTTTTACAGCAATTTTTCCTCCAGTTTTCTTACATATCTTGCTGCATGTTCCTTTAGCCAAAGAACACTACTGCTTTTGTACTTTATTTCCAAAGATTGTCAAAGCTACATATCTACTTGTATGTTGGACATTTTCCTTCCTGGAAAATTCGGCAAGTACATTACTCAGATAGTGACCTCTGATGATGACTTCAGGCTTTTAAGTTAACTCTTATGAGAAGCAATCTCACCAGACCAATACTTCACTGGACATAGTGTGAAGCTAGATTCTTATATAATAAGAAATGTTACTTCAAAAATAAATGCTACTTAAATTAAATGCAGTGACTGCTAACACTGCAGAAACTAGGTTATCTTTCCATATTAAAATAAATCCCATTTTCATTACATTAAACATCAAATTGGTATATCACTGAACTATAGCCCTTTGATAAATTCCTTTCAGGTCTTGGTTTTATCCTGGTAATAACCAAATTACATGCATGATTGAAAACCATTAGTTTTCAGAGAAGCAGTAATGTATATTTATTTATGGTACTGTACTTTTGCCTCAGCAATTTCATTCAAGTTTTCTTTTTTTCCTAAGATTATACATATATATTTTCTACTAAAATATTTTCCGTGCTTACATTACAACATGAACATAAATAGAACACTTAAATTGTTCTTTTCAAAGCAATTTTAATGGAGTTATCATGGCTTTGAGATCCCTTTCAAACATTTTTAAAAGCCTGAAAAGTTGTTGTGTTGGTTATGGTAGTTTTTCCTTTGAAAAAAAGAACTTCACTAATATAAAAAAAAATAAGCAAAAAAAGGCATTTTAACTTGAACAGTCTTACATAACACATTTTGCAAGTCTGCCATGGTCAAACAGTTAAATCAATGCCAATTAAAGAAAAGATTGAGAGTACAACAAAGACAACAAAGACACTTTTCTGGTCACTCCATATATTTGAAACTCCATATTTCCTCTCCTAAATAAAATGATTTCTTTCATATTACAGCATACTTTTTTTTTGCCTTAGTACAGTTCTAGTTATATCCAATATCAAAGTAATAAATCATTTTAATATCCTAGTTCTATGTCATATTATCTTAAAATTTTTATTTACTATGTATTTTACATTTTTCGTTCCAAAGTTACAGCACTATTTATAAATAACATGTTTATTTGGGTACCTTATCACAGGTTTAACATATGATTTCCATTTGCAGTTGCATAACAGGCCCATCTGTGTATTCCTTATTAGACAGACACAATTATTTAATATTTTAATCTCAAGTCTCAGCACCAATAAGTTCTCTCCATACCTCAAATCTTATTTACTTTTGTATTATTATTTGCTTTGTGGAGTCAAGAGGAATAAACAGTATAATAATGGGATTAGTTTTTTTCAAAAAAAATCCCCAAAACAAAAAACCTCAGTTTAAGGAATAATACAGCAGAAATATCAATTTAGCCAGGGATCAGCACTTTAAAATTTAAAAATCTTTTTTAAATTTTTCTTTTTTCCCTATTTTATTTCATGTTTGGCTCAAAGGATTCTTCCTTTTGCTATGGTCCAAATCATTACCTATCACTTCGTCATTACTGATGATGGAAATCTCAGGTTTCTAAACAGTCTATCACCCTTCTTTCTTGGTTGGGGTGTTTATGGGTAGTAATATCCAGATACTTTTTTTAAAAGGTCTAAATAAAACTGGTGATTATGGAGAGTGAGAAATGACCCACACAGAAGCTCTCTCTTCCTCTTAACCATTTACTCTGTATGTATTTAAATTTTTAAAATGAGAATGTATTTGTTGATTTATGTCCTCAGCCTTGGTAGCTGATGCTTTGAAACTCACTTCTGTGATTTTGTATCATGTTGTCAAAATTAGAGATAAAAATGTATTCTTCTGAACACTTTTAGATTTTGAGATTAAAAACACTTTCTATTACCTGATTATTCACAGTTAGCATTAAATATAAGGCTTATATGAGGGTGGGGAGGAAAATGAATGAGTGGTAGAAAACTATAGCTGGGTATGTACTAGCCTTCTTGGCTGCTTCATAAAATCTGACCAGTTGGAGAGATACAGCGAATGGAGCTGAGGAGATTATAATGACCCAGTTTGTTCTGAGTTTGAGGTGGCATCATGACAGTGTTCTTCTGGAAGAATCACCAACGTTTGGGCTTGATTGATGATCAAGATCCTCAAGCTTTCTCATCTTTTCATGAAATGATTATTTGTTGGTTGATTACTATGTATTAGGTTCTGAGGATACAAGAGTAACTGCTTGGTTACAAAAACTCTTGCTCTCTGGGAGCTTACACTTTAAAGAGAGGTAGTTGTCATGGTATAGTTAAGAGCAGCGACTCTGAAGCCAAGGTGTCTTGTTTCAAATTCCAACTCTGCTACAGTTAGTAGCAGAGTGATCTTGGGCAAGTTATTCTCTGTGACTCAGTATTCTCAGCATAAAATATGTATAATATAGAACCTCCTCCATGAGTTTCTTGTGAGGACCTCGCAAGTAAGTACATGTAAGATACCTAGAAAAATGCCTGGCACATAATAAATACTCAATATGTTAGCCATTATTCTAAAGCCCAGTTAATTCTCCCCTTCAGCTAGCCTTTCCAAGACCATCTTGGAAGTAGAGAAAGGCAGAAAGTCATTTATTTGTCTCTTGCATCCTTTGTTTCCCTGCCCAAGAAGAGTTTTGAGTAGTTGTATTTTTCTGGAGAGACTAATGTAGAGGGACTCAAATCTCTGAGATAACTGCAGCTACCATCTTCACACATATGTATAGCAGAATAAAACAGAACAAAACACAAAACAAACAAAAAAAACTCACCTATTTTTCTAATTCCAGATCCTTGACTTAATTTAGAACCAATATTAATTTCTCTCCTCATCCCCACCAACATTCTCCAAAGCTTCTCATTTTCTTTTTTTCTATCATTGTGGTCACTGAGGTTTGGAAATTCTAGATATTGTGTTCTCATAGTCAAAGGTTTCCAGAGTTTAGACCATCTCTAAGATTTGTAAAGTTGTTATCATTTCTTAGTAGAACACACTTTCTAGAAAGGTTAGCAGAAATCAGAGTCTCATTTTATGAAACATAACTGAAAATTCTCACATAACCATATAGTATAAAATGGGTCCCAAGAAAATTTTCTGTGGAGTTAAGCAGCACAAGCATGCATTCTTGGTGACAGATTCAACTTTATCAAATTGATCTGCACAGGTAAGGAAATCTGTCTGTAACATAATAAAATCATGGTATGTTAGAGCTCAAAAAGACTATAGATTAGTAGAGTATACTTCAGAAAAGAGGGAGGGAGTAACTTTACAGTGGAGAAATCTGGCAAATACTGCCTCAGGCCAGTGATCAAGGTCAATATCATCAGGGATAGTACATGCATGATAGCATATATCCTTTATATGATGTAATGGTAATGGCACCTCTGTGGTCTTCCTCCTCCAAACCCGTAACCCCAGTCTAAACATGAGAACACTGTCAAAACTTAAATTGAGGGACATTTTGCAAAAACTTGACCAGTTTTTTACTACTCATAACAGTCAAAGTTGCCTAGGAAACTGTCACAGACTAGAGGAAGCTAGGGAGACATGACACTTAATATAAGATCCTACCCTGGATGCAATCCTGGAACAGAGAAAGGACATTAGGGGAAAACCGGTAAAATCCAAATCAAGTGTCAAATTCAGTTAATAGTAATTATCAAAGTTAGTTTCTTAGTTGTAACAAATGTATCATGGTGACATAGGACATTGATAATAGGAGAAACCAAATGAGGAGTTATATGGGAATTCTCTGCACTATCTTTGCAAGTTTTCTGAAATCTAAAAGTGTTCTAAAATTAAGAGCTTATTTTGGAAAAAGACCACAGACCAACTATTCAGCTCTATTTCTTCATTTTGCAGAAGAGGAAACTAGTAACTAGAGAGAAGTGCTTTGGCCTGGAACACAAAGAGACTAACTTCTCTCTTATTCAGGATCAATAGAGGATGTGATCTGTTTCTTCTATTCACTGACACTTGGTACTGAAGTAATTTGACTGACACATTGGTCTAATGAGGCAATGTCATTAATGTTTTATGTTAATCAGTTGCTTTTGCACAGAGGAAAACTCTCCACTTTGCCCACACACTGACTGTTCGAACTAATTTTGTCTACTCATTTCATGTAAGCACATAGAAGACTGAAAACTCTGTAACAATTTTCCATCAACTCAAAATACATGAACATCAGTAAAATAATCTTTTTTATATGAACACTTTATTTCATTGGATTACTGGGTCACATGTAACTAAAGTCATATATACACCATATATTTTCTACTGGTTTTCTACTGGTTTTATAAGCTCTTCTCTTTTTAATCTCAACCTTCTTAGCATTTCTGTTAAAATTAATCACTTTGTTGTCCAAAGCCTTTTCTATTTTTGAAATAGATTAAAGTTTTGCTTTAAAGAAAAGGTAGAGTATAGGAAGTTTACTGAAATTCATATAATTAATGAAAATAGGACTAAAATTTTCTTACTATTTCCTGAAATGTCTCACCAGGAAATCAGAAGATGTTGGAAAAGAATATGGCAGCCTCTCAGTCTTTATTTTTTCCTTATAATTTAAAATTGTAATTTTTATTCTTTTTTATTCAATGTTAAAATATTAAATTATGTTAAAATATTTAATAAATAAAAATTCTTATAAATCAATAAATATCACCTGAATGCTATAGTAGAAACATGGGCAAAAGACATTAGTAAGCAATTCATAAAAGAAAAAATGCAAGTTAGCAGTGACATTTTGAAATGTATAACCATAGTGGTAATTTATAAATGCAAGCTAAAATCTGAAATATCATTTTGCTGATCAAAATGGCTTCTTCTTTTCCTTTTTTTTAAAAAAATAAATGATGATACCAAAAGTTTTAAAGGGTTCAAAGAAATTAGCACTCTTGCATACTGATAATAGGAGTGTGAATTGTTCCAAAACATTTGGACAAATTAGCAATATATGCACAAATTGTTGGAAATGTTCTTAAATTTTGATCTAGGAATTCCATGTTTAAAAATTTACACTAAAAAAGGAATCTGAATAGATTTAAAAACAATGATGTCCAACATGATGATGTATATAATAGCAAGATACTGTCAAGTACTTCGATGCCCATGAAATAAAAATTGATTAAGTCAATGCCTTTATCTACACAATAGAGGATCATGTTGGTATTAAAATAATGTAGAAAATTATTAAATAATAAAGATGTTTACAAAGCATATTACAAAACCATATTATCACATGAGTTCATTTTTAGAGGTCATCTAGTATAATAAGTGAAGTCACAGGCTCTTTTTGAAAAGTCAAACCTAAAAGTTATGGCTCCTCCACTACCTCTGCAGTTTGGGGCGAGCTGTTTAACTATATGAGTATCAGTTCTCTCTTATGTAAATTAGAAATAACACAACCTAATTTGGAAGATACTATGATTATTCATAAAGGGACCTACATGAGTTAAAGTACAATTCATATCTATTTCTAGAAACTAAGTGCCCGTCTTTTTTATAGTATTACAATAGACTCATAGAATCTTTTTTTTGTGTGTGGTTCAATGTATAATTCATTACCATCATTTTTCTTTTTTGATGCTCAAATTTGGCCAGAGTGAGTGCCTTTAAATTAGTTCCTGGTGTCATTTTGACATGTGTAAACACTTCTTTGCTTTCTAGCACAAGATGTTCCAGGCTTATCTTGTACTTAGTTTCTTTGCCACAGACCCAGAAATAGCCATTTCTCCAAGAAGTTTTCAGTAGGAAATGAATTTATAAATCAAAGTTTATGTATAAAATATGCTCATTACTATTGAGGTGCCATTGTTTATAAGTGTTTTCAAGGATATATTTAAGTGCAAATTTTAAAATCAATGATGCCTTTGGATAAAGATTTTGACATATTCCTTAATTTTATGATTCATATTTATTTCTGCAGGATCTTAAAATTCTACTTCTTGCCTCCTTCTATCCCTTCACCATCAAGCATTCCAAGGAACACTACTTCCAAGTCAATACCCTCACACCTTCAAAAGTTGTCCCTTTCCAAGACCACCAACTCTAATTCTGTGTGCTTGAACATTTTTTTTTTTAATTTTCAGTAGCCAGTGTTCTCAAAGCCAGATCTGAGATCTGTCCTCAGTAGCTGTCTACCAATGATGGCACTTCTTTTTAATGGGAGTTTTATTTGATTAATTTTGCCATCACTAAGGCATAGCTCTAATACTGTCTTTTATATTTAGTCTTTGACTGTTGGCTCTGGTGTGGGATCTAGAGCTAGTTCTGCTTCTTTTGGGTGTTTATTTTTCGACTTATGTGTAATTCGAAGTGTGTGGAATTCTGTCTCCTAAATATGCTATGGAAGTTGGCTATGTGTTGACTTCATTTTCTTTTTGGAGGATGGTACGGAGAGATTAGGATTGAAGAGGCCAAAGTTGTTCTATGGGAACTTTGCGTACTCGGTACCTACAGGACACTGATTTGAAACCAGCCTTTAATAATGAGGATGTGTTATAATTTTAGTATTGTTTATGTTCAATTTGATGCATCTATGAGATAGTTGACCATGGCTGGGGCTACCATTTGCAACTAGGAACAGGGCCAGATTTACTAATAATGTTATTATGTTGTGTTTCAGGTGTGTTTTCCTGCCTTTTACATAAT
>CM053505.1:75656204-75666519 GCA_028627145.1 Eidolon dupreanum
TCTCCAACACTTATTGTTTTAACCTAGATAAGGCCTCCAGATGGAAACACAAAACCATTTGAAGGGTCAAAACACCAAGGAAAAGAAAGGGAAATTAGTAAAATAAAGGCAAAGCTACAAATATTTTAGACCAGAGAGAAGGAAACAACAAACCCATTGGAGGATTCTTGTGAAACAGACATTTCAGCTCTGAAAAAATTGTTTTTGATGACTGGGAAGAAGAGAAACAAAAGTAGTGTATGTTAGGATAAATTATATGCTCATCTTGCTTACCTCATGTCAAATTAAATAATCCTAATAATAATCCTGTTCCACTATAATAATCATTAATCTTTATTTAGATTGGCTAAGCAACACCATGGATATTTTACATGCTTCAGTTCATTTAATTAAAAGAAAATCCATGATGAAATTATTATCAGCATTCTCATTTTATAGACGAGGAAACAGAGGCACAAAGGTATTAATGATGTTGCTAGTAAGTGAAAGAGACATTTTTTGTAAGCATTATTTATCTACATTTAGTAAACTTCATGTGAAGGGGCATTGTGTATTTAGATGTAATAATGAGGGGACTCTATTTCCATTCTGTCCTTAAAAAAATCTAAGTTCTAGGATTTTCTAAAATAAAAATTTTTCATATTCAATTTTATTTCTTCTCTGTATTGTGAGGTATTTTGACTTTCTATGCGAAGAAGGCAAAATGAACACATTCCACTCTTCTCTATCATTTTCAGCATTCTTACTCCACCATAGTAATAGCTCCAGAAAGTATGGCTATTTGGACTAGTAGAAAGGAGGAAGAAGAGAGCACTAAAATCAGTGTTACTCAATTTGGGCACAGAGAGCAAGGTGAAGTAGGCCCTTTGCTCTCTTCAATAGTTTCATCCCAAAACTTTCAATCAGAGAATTGGGCTCGATACTCTCTCTCTTAACTGTATATCAATATCCAATTTGGTCAACTTTATACATGTGTGCTATATAATATGTAATGGCAAAGAGATTTATGGACTTAAATTATTTCATCTGTAGAATTTGGACACTATTTGCATCCCCAGAAGGTGGTATGAATTGCTACTAATTTCATGTCAAAAGAAAAGGAACATTGATGTCATTAACAGATGATATTGAATTTGAGAGCAAGAGATTGCTACTCTCCAACTCATTTAATGCAACAGCCCATTTGGCCCCAGACGCAATGTATTCCCGAGTTTCTACTGCCTCTTATACAAATAGCTGACTGTAGAGAAACTTGATAAAAAAAAATCAAAGATTACCAGAGAAGCTGAGTTTGTGTTCTTCATAACCTTTGATGAAACACTTTAACCTCGCCTTCTCTTGATGCTTTGCATATGGTCACCTGTCTTCCTGACTACTACTTCATATGGCTTCTTTGTAAATTAAAGCAAATGTACTTCTGGCTGGCACTGACACATCACTGATGCCAAAATATCACCAAGGATGAAGCATAAGGACATATTTTTTTGATTTAGATGGAAAATGCTACAGATTTATGGGGAAGTGATGACAATAGCTATTCCATACCTTCACATAATCATTATCTTTCCATGCCTCCCTTCACCAAGTTTTAGGACCTCAAAATTTATTCAAAGGAATTATTCTCTCGCTGGCCCAAAAGGTATAATGGGTAGGTGTAGGGATGGCGCTAGTTGCCTAAACATGCTCTGACTTCTCATGTACTAGATATCTACTAATTTTCAAAGGCCACTTACAAAGCCATAATGCACAGCATGTCTTCTTATATCCCACTGATATTGACATGATTTTTCCCAGTGGACTGAGGGCAGCACAGCATGCAGCCATTAGTGTCTAGAGGTTACATGTAATGGATAATAGAGAAAAATGAAATAGCAGAAAGGAATTTTTATGAGAAACAGAAGCAGAAAATAGTTTCAGTGAAAGATTTTACTTGAGTTATACAACAACTGCAAAGGGAGATTTAAAAAAAAATGATGACTCTTAAAGATTCAGCAAGAGATGAGAATTAAATGGTTTTATATTTTGAAATATAATACTTTTAAAAATTTCAACCACAGAAAGCTATTTAAAAATAATCTTGTATGTTACAATTCTTATGTGATACATTTCACAAGAATGTTTATTTATGAATTCTTACTTTACCCTTCTAAAATGGTCAACAATATAGCACAGATGGGATAAACAATTTATCTAAAGTTACATAATGTCCAGTTAATGGCAGAAAATAAGAACAAAGTTACAGTGTTTGACATTATTATCTCCTCATGTTGAACTCATTCAACCTACTGTGCTAGCATTTAGCCTAATATTTCTGCATCTAAAATATCTCACAGTAAGAAAATAAAAGAAAAAAAAACAAATACAACTACATCAAAATAAAAAGTTTTTGCACAGTAAAGGAGAACATCAACAAAATGAAAACAGAACCAACTGAATGGGAGAAGATATTTGCCATGATATATCTGATAAAGAATAATATCCAAAATTTATAAAGAATGAATACAATTTAACAGTAAAGAAACAAACAATCTAATTTAAAAAATAAAGGAACTGAATAGACATTTCTCCAAAGAGGACATACAGATGGCCAATAAACATATAAAGAAATGCTCAACGTCACTAATCATCAGAGAAATGCAAATTAAAACCACAATGAGATATCATCTCACACTTATCAGAATGGCCACCATCAATAAATCAACAAACAAGTGCTGGCAAGCATGTGGAGAAAAGAGAACCCTTGTGCACTGTTGGTGGGGTTGCAAATTGGTACAGACACTATAAAAAGAGTATGGAAATTCCTCAAAATAAATCAAAACAGAAGTATCTTATAACCCAGCAATTCCGTTTCTGAGTATTTCTCTGAAAAAATCCAAAACACTAATTTAAAAAAAATACATGCACCCCTATGTTCAGTGTATAGCTCTTTACAATGGCCAAGATATGGAAGCAACCTAAGTGCCCATCAATAGATGACTAGATAAAGAAGAGGTGGTACATATATATAATGGAATATTATTTGGCCATGAAAAAGAATTAAATCTTACCATTTGCAATGACATGGATAGACATAGAGGGTATTATGCTAAGTGAAATAAGTCAGACATGGAAAAACAAATACTGTATGATCTCACTTATATGTAGAATCTAAGGAACAAAATAAATAAACAAACAAAACTGACTCATAGATACAGAGAAAATTTTGATGGTTTCCAGATGGGAGTGGGTTGGGGAAAGATAAAAAAGTGGAAGAGGTTAAGAAGGACAAATTGGTAGGTACAAAATGTCATAAGGATGTAAAGTATAGAATAGGGAATAATATATATAATAACTATGTATAGTGCCAGGTGGGTACTAGACTTATTGGGGGGAATGCTTCAGAACCACTCTGCTGTACATCTGAAACTAACAAAATCATACTAAATTTGAACTGTAATTGAAAAAAAAGAACCTCACAAGTAAAATGGGCCTAAAACAGTAGTAATGATTTCAACAGATCTCTCTCAGCAATCAACAAATCTTAGTTGTGTTTATCATTGCAATAGATGTCTTGCATCTATTTTAATCTAATTTAATTTGTAATTTAATAAGAAAAAAATTGTCTGGTGGATTTATTTAATAGACCAAGAAGTAAAGCAGCTGCAGAGTTTACTGCAGTGCTAGAGAGGCATCAAGGTGTAGCACTCAGGAACATATGACTAGAGTCAGTCTTCTCTGGCTTAAAGCTCAGGATCCCCACACTCTTTAGTGATGTAACCTCTTCATCTCAATGTGACCTATATGTGATCTTTTACTTTTGTTATGCTTCAGTTTCCTCATTTATAAGATATATTTAATACCAATACCTACCATTAAGGATTATTGTGAGAATTAAATGAGCTAATACAAATAAAGTGTTTCGTATAATTCAGTTTTTTCAACAAATGTTTACCGACAGGGCTGCTGTGTGCTAGGCACTGTTCTTGGTGGTAGTTTACAGCCATTACAACGTGGTTAATTCTGAAATCCAGTGAATTTTAATCGTTAATAACAATTATAAAAATAATGGTAATAACAACAATGATATTTAACATTTATAGTATAAATACTATGTCTTAGGCACTATTTCAAGCATTTTAGCTTTATTAACACATTTAATTCAATAACCACCTTATGTTATAGGTACTGTTTTAGGCCCATTTTACTTATGAAGAAATAGAAGCCTTAAAAAGTTAAAAAATTTGCCCAAGGTAACATGCCTAATAAGTGGCAGAAGTTTGAAAATCTATACTCATAACTATTGCACCCTATTGCCTTACTGTCCCGATAAATTTCTATGCCACTGTTCTCCCTATAAAAAGGCAGTCCTCGAAATGACTGAAATGTTCTACTCTCACTTATAAAATAAATAAATACATAACCTAATTAAACAAGTTTCAAAATATATAATACAATTTTTGATGCAAGAGTAGCCATAATAATAAATTTAAATAGAAACATAAGTTTAAACACAGTATAAAGCTATAAATAGAAAAAGAACTTGATATTACCTGAATTTGTTTATACCACATTAAGTCTTATATCTGAAATAGCATCTCTCTATATAATAAAAATTAATAGGAGATAACCCATAAGATGAAAGTTTGTCTCATAGTTGAATAAAAACATTTTAAAGGGCCTCTAATGTATTTAAACTGATTAAATCACTTCTTGTATTGAATGATTCCATATTACAATCATGTTTGTATTACAATACTTTCTCATTCCCCACCTCCGTTTTTTCAGCATTATTTCTCATTATAGGTTATTACAAACCAAATAAGCACACACATTGAGTAATCTGGAAATGTCTGAGATATAAAACACATTTTTGATATTATAGAGTAATATTATCTGCATTTAATAGAAGGACTGTTCAAATAAATTCAGACTGTATGATGAAAATATAAAAGAGATAATCATGAACCTCAATATAGGTTATGATCCTTTACTGTTGAAATTATCGGTGGCTTCCCTACAAAATATATCTGTTACATGACTCCTAGAAAAACTGATTATGTGAACTTTTTTATTGTTCACACTTTTGAATGAATCAGAATCAACCAAACTGACTTTATTATTTATACTTGTAAGAAGATCTGACTCCCTTTATATCTACCTCTCAGAATCATATTCATTATATCTTCGTGGGTGATTCTGCTTCAATTAAGAAATCAGGTTATACCTGAAAAGAAGTTATTATTGATATGTCTGGATTGAATTTTTTTTTTCTACCATGATATTCTGTTCATTCTAGGAATAGTGTTTCCACAAAATACATGTTTCTTAAAAGTTAATTTACATTTTAGACTGCAGAACCATTGGGGCAAGGAAATTAATGTTCAGTCAGAACAAAATGCTACCCAGAAAAATCAATAACATTTGATATTAAGTGAGGGTAATTTTAATCAAGGGGACTCAAGAACAATATTTTTTCTTAAAAGTGGAAAGAGTGCCTCACTACTGTTTTCTCCTTCACCTTCCCAAATATCATAACCACACAGTTTTGTAGCCATTTACCTTGTAGAAATAAGAATACTTTTTTTTAAGTCCCAATGTACAACTCTGAATTATTGGAAAGAAATTATGTGTTAGATTTTCTGATAGCTTCCAAATAACTACGACTTAAATAAAATTGCTACCTGAAAATTCGGTAGCAGTATTATTGTTTAACTATAATTTAAGAAACTATTGTAGATTGGTCCTTATAACTTCTAATGAGAAATCATGATAACCTTTTAATTGAAGGAAAAATGCTTAACCACAGTACTTTCAATCAGTAAGACTGTTAGTATAAATATTTCTCCTCAAAGAGTATTCTATACTCTCTTCAGCAGCATTTAAGGTTTGAAAGGGTAAAAAAAAATAGAAATCCATTTATTATTTATAATACTAAGCCTTGGTTCGAATTTATAGGACCCAGAGTTGACAGAAAACTGACCCTCACAACACCAAGCAAAACAAGACTTTGACTAAGAAAAAAAGTAAGGCATGAAAAAAAAAAGACTTACCAATCACATAAGCTAGTAACAGGGCCAAAGTCACTGTGATTGCAGTGGCGCTCAAGGCTGTACACTTCCAATTGCAGCACCTGTAAGGCTTGTAAAAGGTAAAGGCAGGTCTGGAGAAGGTGCTTCGAGAAAGTGGCCTGGGAGGGGGTGAGTACACAGTATTGGATGTCAGAGGGTAGTTCTGGCTGGCTGCACTGAAGAGAGCTGAGGAACCAGATCCATGTTTGAACAGGAAATGCCTGCAAAAAGGAAACAAAAATTTGGGCTATAAAATCCACATTCAATTGCTACAAAAACACAATTTCCACTAATTTCAAATAATCAAGGTTTGATAAAGTTCAGGAACTGGGAGGGGGTGCAACAAAATTCTTGTAAACTTAAGACTGAACTCCAAATTTCCCTTGGTGGTTTCCCTCTTGTTTTCTCATTGAGACCTTTAAGAGGAAGTAAAGGCTCTCTGTTCTCTTACTTGCTGGCTAGTGAATTTCTCAAACTCTATGTTAACATCTTACATTTGATGTTATTTTCTATGCTGTTCCCTTTAATTAACTATGATACTCAAGAGCTGATTCAAAAACAGAAAGAGAAGTATCATCAGGCATATGGTAATTTAAAAGACTTAGAAACCAGTATTTTATTTAGACACTAGCTTTCACAGACATATTTACACCCAATATTTTATTCTAAAAATTATCAAACATATAGCCAAGTTGTAAAAATTTATAATGAACAAATGTATACTCAGCAACTAGATTCTACAGTTAACATTTGGCTATTATTCATCTTATCACATATCTATTCATCTCTTCATTCCTGTCTTCATCCATTAGTCCATCTTAGTTTCTAAGCATTTCAAAGTAAGTTGAATATATCAGTACACTTCCTTTCACATATTTAAACTTGCATATTATTATAGAGTTTAATATTTTAATAGAATTTAAAGTAGAATTTATATATGATAAGTTTGGCTTTTTTAGATTCCATATATAAGTGATATCATACATATTTGTGTTTCTCTTTCTAACTTATCTCACTTAGCATAATGCCTTTAAGGTCCATACAGGAACTTGTAAAAACAGAGTAGAATGGTGGCTACCAGGACTGGTGGATAGGGGAATAGGAGAGATGTTTAAGGATACAAACTTGCAATTAGTAGATATGTCCTGTGGATCTAATGCACAGTATAGTGATTATAGACAATGACAATGTATCATAAACATTAAATTTGATAAGTGGCTATGTCTTAATTGTTTTCGTCACAAAAAAGAAATGATAATTATTGACATGACAGAGGTGTTAACTAATGCTACAATGGCAATCATGTTGCAATATATAAATGTACCAAACAATGTGTTGCACACCTTAAACTTACACAATGTTATATGTAAATATATTTCAATTTAAAATTATACACGACGAAATGCACAAATTTTAAGTGTACATTTGCTGAGATCTGACAAATAAAATCACCTGTGCAACTCAAACTCTTATCAAGATACAGAACACTTCCATTACTCCAGGACAGTTCCTTCTGCCTTTTTAAGTAAATCCCTATCCTCAACTCCCAGAGGCAAGCACTATTTTTCATATGCATTAGTTTTGCTTATCCTATAACTTCATGTTGCTGTCATGTTTGAATTACTACAGGATAATTACTGACTGCTCATGACTATTGTAATATGGTATTCATAAACAGTTCTAATTTATTCACATGGAAGGAGTTGTTAAAACAAATAAATTAAAGCATGTTTTGGGGGCATATACTTTATGTTTATTTAGTGTTAATTGTCATGCATTGTGCTAAACACTCCTTATCTCAGTCTTTACTCGTATGAAATAAGCTACATTCTCCTCATTGTGCAGTTAAGGGAATGGAGGCCTAAAGAGGTTAAATAACTTGCCTAAATTCACCTAGCAAGTGAATGACAGAATAGGAACCCAAGTCATTCTGGCTCCAAAATCCTTAATCTTAACCACTCTACTGTGCTGCGTGGGGCAGTAAAATACACTGCTAAACAAAACACATTCCGGTGCTACATTTTAATGCACTACAATACAAAACCCCTCTCCTACATAGAGAGCCAACATCACCTTATACATGTGACACATGCCGCAAAGCATAAATCATTAAGATTATTTAAATACTGATTCCTAGCTTCCATTTTTAAAGAATAAAAGCATATATAATTAAAGAAAAAAGGAACTCTCTACATGCTAGTTAATAAAAATATGTACATTAGAGTTTTTGCTTTAGTATCATGAGGGTAAAGATTATTTAAAGGGCTGGGTTGCCGAGAGGAGTGCAGATTCATGAGTCTTTCTGGAGGGCAATTTGGTATTATGTATTAAAAGACTTTAAATATACATGCTTTTTTGGCCCCAAAATTATGCCTATAGGAATTTAACTTTAGAAAATGATGTGTATGTCAATGTATATAAGAAGTCATTCATTGCAATGTTATTTATAATAGCAAAAAATAAATAACAAATGTTCAATAATAGGTATGTGGTTAAGTAAATTATTTTACAAATACATACTAGAATACTAGATAACCATTTTAAATTGTGTTATTAAGTGATTATTCACTAGAAAAAAGTATTTGCAAATATCATCAAAGGAATAAAAGTAGGCTTCAAAACAGTATGGGCAATAGGATATAATTTTTAAATAATATATATATATATATATATATATATATATATATATATATATGCTCTTGGAAAAATAATAATTTGTGTTACCATTGAACAGTAAGGGTATTTTTAAAGATTTTTGCCTCAAGTTTATATTGCTTTTGGAATAGTATCAAAAATATTGGGGGTTGGATAAGTAAAACAAATTGCACTGGCTAACACCAACCACATGCATAGTTGTTCTATTTATGTAAACATGATTTATTGAGCATCTAGAAAGGCTGAGCACCAAAGTAAATACTTTATATGCATTATTTTGATCCCTATATATCTCTAAGTTTGATACTACTCTTCTAATCTTACAAATTATGAAACAGAGACTAAAAGAGTGTTAGTAGAAGTAGCACAGTGATTGTACTTATCATAATAATGATGAGTCAACATTCATCAAATGCTTACTTGTGCCAGAATTGTTCTAAATATTTCACAAAGTATTATATCATTTAATCTTCACAACAACCTTATTACATAAGTACCTCCATATATATATAAGAAAACTGATGCTCTGAGAAGTTAAGTAACTTGTCTATGGTCCCATAGCTAGTAATAGGTGAAGCTGAGTTATGAACCCAAGCAGTTTGGCTTTAGAGCCATGCTCTTACTCATACTACAGTACAGTATACTATGGTTATATGGTAAGTAGGCACATTAAGATTTGAATCCAGGCCTGCTAAGGCACAAAAGAAGCATGCTTGGTGTTGATTTTGGCATGTGGATGATATTGGATTGAGTCACATTTTTGCTCTGTTTCTTTGGAACCGATGATGAAAAAGTGAGAATGATAGCCACAGAATCAGAGTTGGAAAGGATTTCAGAAATCATCTAGTAGTCCAACACACTTGTTTTGCAGTTAGAGAAACTGAGGCCCAGAGAATAAGTGGGTTACCTAAAAGTAACATATGTAGTTAAAGGCATGAATGAACTTGGAATTGGGAACTTTCAAAATATTTCATTTCCATTTCCCTATACTACCTGCCAATCAGAGTCTTCACTGGTTTGGCACCAGGTTCTAATCACCTGAGTTGACTGAACCTGGCTAAACAAATAGAGTCTGTTCCAATAGTACTATACAGTGTATGTCTATTCTTCTCCATATCATAAGTTCTTGTAGTAACTTTTAAAGACCATCTTAACTATTTTCTTTTTTCTGGGATATGGTCTGATATTGAAATTTTATTTATTTTTGTTTGTTTGTTTTATATTAGTTACATTGGTTAGACGTTTATGTAGTTTATAAAACAATCTTCCTAATTGTTCCTTCTCTCCTCTAGTTTTCCACCTAGCCAATATATTAATAATAACTTGATTCCCTATGCTGTGCTTCCCATCCATATGACCAACTATGAGCTACTAATTTGTACTTCTTTAACACTTTACCCCATTTTGCCAGTCCCCCAACCCACCATCCACTCTGTCCGTCACCAAATTGTCCTCTATATTTGTGAGTCAGGTTTTGATTAGTTCGTTCTTTTTGTTCCTTAGATTTTGCATATAAGTGAAATCATATGGTATTTCTCTTTCTCTGTCTGATTTATTTCACTCAGCATAATAACCTCTAGGTTCATTCATGTCATTGCAAATGATAGGATTTG
>CM053505.1:75666619-76090795 GCA_028627145.1 Eidolon dupreanum
TCAAAAAGTATATCCATTTTTAATGTTTTGATGACCCTCCATACTGTTTTCCATAGCGGCTGTACCAATTTTCAATCCCAAGAAAAATATATGAAGGTTCCCTTTTCTCCACATCCTCTCCAACACTTATTGTTTTTTGATTTACTGATGATAGCCATACGACAGGTGTGAGGTGATATCTCATTGTGGTTTTAATTTGCGTTTCTCTGATGATTAGCGACCTTGAACATCTTTTCATATGTCTGTTAGCCATTTGTATTTCCTCTTTGGAAAAGTATCTGTTCATGTCTTCTGCCCATGTTTTAATTAGATTGTTTTCTTTTTTGTTGTTGAGTTATATACGTTCTTTACATACTTGGATGTTAACCCCTTACCAGATGTTTCCTTAGCGCATATCTTCTCCCAATCAGTTGGTTGTCTTTTTGTTTTGTTGATGGTTTCCTTTGATGTACAAAAACTTTTTAGTTTGATGTAGTCTCATCTGTTTGTTTTTCTCTTTTGTTTCCCTTGCTCAGGGAGATATATGCAAAAAGAAATTACTGTTAGCAATATCAGAGAATTTACTAAGTTTTCTTCTAGAAGTTTTCTTCTAGGGACTTACATTGAAGTCTTTAATCCATTCTGAGTATATTCTTGTATACAGTGTAAGAAGGTGGTACAGTTTCCTTTTACAGTATGCATCTGTCCAATTTTCCCAACACCATTTATTGAAGAAGCTGTCTTTACCCCATTGTATATTCCTACCTCCTCTGTCATATATTAAGTGAGCATATAGGCATGGGCTCTCTAGTCTGTTCCATTCATCAATGTGTCTGTTTTTACGCCAGTACCATGCTGTTTTGATTACTGTAGACTTGTAGTATAGTTTGCTATCAGCTAGTGTAATACCTCCTACTTTGTTCTTTCTCAAGATTGTCATGGCTATTCGGAGTCTTTTATGATTCCATATAAATTTTAGGTTTATTTGTTCTAGCTCTCTGAAAAATGCCATTGGTATTTTGATAGGGATTGCATTGAATCTATAGATTGCTTTAGGTAGTATGGCCATTTTAATGATGTTGATTCTTTTTACCCATGAGCACAGTATATGCTTCCTTTTATTTGTATCTTCTTTAATTTCTTTTTTCAATGACTTATAAATTTTTGAGAACAGGTCTTTTGCCTTCTTGGTTAATTTGATTCCCAGGTATTTTATAGTTTTCAATGCAATTGTAAATGAGACTGTTTTCTTAACTTCTCTTTCCGAAAGTTCATCATTGGTGTATAGAAATGTCACTGACCTCTGAATATTTATTTTGTAACCTGTTACTTTACTAATTCACCGATCAGTTCTAACAGCTTTTTGGTGAGATCTTTAGTGTTCTCTATATACAGTATTATGTCATCGGCAAATAACGAGAGTTTTACTTCTTCCTTTCCAATTCGGATGCCTTTTATTTCTCTTTCTTGTCTGATTGCTGTGGCTAAGATTTCTAATACAATGTTGAAGAGGAGTGGTGAAAGTGAGCATCCTTGACTTGTTCCTGATCTTAAGGAAAATGCTTTTAGCCTTTCCCCATTGAGTATGATGTTAGCTGTAGGTCTGTCATATGTGGCCTTTATTATGTTGAGGTATGATCCCTCTATTCCCACTTTGCTGAGAGTTTTTATCATAAATGGATGCTGGATTTTGTCGAATGCTTCTTCTGTGTCTATTGATGTGATCATATGGTTTTTATCTTTCGATTTGTTACTGTGGTGTATCACATTAATTGATTTGTGGATATTGTACCAACTTTGCATCCCAGGAATAAATCCAGCTTGATCATGGTATATGATATTTTTAATGTATTGCTTAATTCAGTTTGCTAATATTTAGTGGAGGATTTTTGCATCAATGTTCATAAGAGATATTGGCCTATAGTCTACTTTTTTGTAATGTCTTTGGTCTTGGAATCAAGGTAATGGTGGCCTCATTGGTGGCCTTCCCTCTTCTTGAAATTTTTGGAATAGTTCGAGAAGAATAGGTGTTAATTCTTTTAATGTTTGGTAAAATTCGCCTATGAAGCCGTCTGGTCCAGAACTTAGGTTTTGGGGTAGGTTTTTGATTACGGATTGTATTTCATTGGTAATCAGTCAGTTCAGTTTTTCCGTTTCTTCATGATTCAGTCTTGGGAGATTGTATGTCTCTAGGAATGTGTCCATTTCTTCTGATTGTAAAATTTGTTGGCATGTAATTGCTCATAGTATTTTCTTACAATCCTTTGCATTTCTGTGGAGTCCATAGTTATTTTTCTTCTTCCATTTCTGATTTTATTTATTTGAGTATTATCTCTTTTCTCCTTGATGATTCTGGTTAAGGGTCTGTCAATTTTGTTTATCCTTTCAAAGAATCGCTCTTGGTTTCATTTATTCTTTGTGATGTTTTTCTAGACTTTATATTAGTTTTGCTCTGATCCTTTTAAAAATATTTTTCTTTTTTAAAATTAATTAACTTATTCTTTTATGGTGACATTGGTTAAGGAAATCCAATAAGTTTTGGCTGTACAGTTTAACAGTAGGTGTGTACACACACACACACACACACACACACACACACACACACACACACACTATTTGTTCACCTCCCATAATTAGATTTCTTTCTGTTACCACATATTTGACCCTTATACCTCATCTATCTCTCCCTTCCTCCCTCCCCTCTCCCCTCTGGTAACCACTAGTCTATTGTCCAAGTCCATGAGTCTCTGTATGTTTGTCTTGTTCATTTGTTGCTTTTGGGTTTATATACTCATCCTGTATATTGGTGGTTCAAGCCTATTCTTTATCCAATCTGTTAATATCCCCTCTAAGATACTCTTCATCTCAGATAATGTATTCTTCATTTCTGACTGGTTCCCTTTTATAATATCCAGTTCCATTATTATATTTTTTTATCTCTATGTTAAAGTTCTCACTGAGTTCATCTACATTTCTCCTAAGTTCACTGAGCATCTTTATAACCAGTGTTTTGAACTCTGTATCTGTTGTATTGCTTGACTCCATTATTCTTGAATCTATGTTCTGTTTTCTGTATCTAGGAGTTTGTTTCTGTTCTGTTTGTTTGTTCATTTTGTTCTTTAGATTCTACATGTAAGTGAAATCATATGGCATTTGCCTTTCTCTGTCTGTCTTAATCTACTCAGCACAATGTTCTCTAGGTCCATCCATGTTGTTGCAAATGGAAAGATTTCATTCTTTTTTTTATAGCTGAATAATACTCTATTGTTTATATGTACCATCTATTTTTTATCTATTCATCCACTGATGGACATCTAGGTTGCCTCCATATCTTTCCTAGTGTAAATAATGCTACAATGAACATATAAATGCACATGTTCTTTCAAAGTAGTGATTGGATTTCTTTGACTAAATACCCAGAAGTAAGATTACGAGATCCTTCTTTGTTTTTTTGTTATAGCATTTGTTTTAAAGTCTATTTTGTCTGATATAAGTATTGCTACCCCAGCTGCTTTTCCTTTTCATTTTCACGAACTATCTTTTTTCATCTAAATCTTTACTTTGTGTGTGTCTTATGATCTGATATGAGTCTCTTGTGGACAGCATATATAATGGTTGTTTTCTTGTCCATTCATCCACCTATGTCTTTTGAATGGAGCATTAAATTTAATTACAGTTAAAGTAATTGTTCATAGATATGTCGTCACTGCAATTTTATTATTCATATTATTTATTTATTTATTATTGATTCATTTTTATGGTGACATTGTTTAATGAAATCTGTTAAGTTTCAGCTGTACATTCTCGCAGTAAGGCATATACATATTTATATTGTGTCTTAACCTCCCATAGTTAGATTTCTTTCTCTCTTCACATATTTGACCCCTTTTACCCAGTCTACCTCCCCTTTCCCACCTCCCCCTTACCCAGTGGTAACCATGAGTCTGTTGTCCATGTCTATGAATCTCTGTTTATTTGTCTTGTTCATTTGTTACTTTTAGGTTTATATCCCACATATAAGTGATATCATGTGATTTTCAACTTTTTCTGACTGGCTTATTTCTCTTAGGATGATTATTTCAACATCCACCCATGTTGTTGCAAATGGCAGTATTTCATCTCTTTTTATGCCTGAGGAATATTCCATTTTATATATGTACCACTGCTTCTTTAGTCAATCATCTATCATAGGACACTTCGGTTGCTTCCATGTCTGGCCATTGTGAATTATGCTGCCATGAACAACAGGGTGCAAATATCTTTTTGGATATGAATTTTCAAGTCTTTGGGATAAATATCCAGTAGAAGGATTGTTGGATCATATGATGGATCAATTCAGTTTTTTGAGGAACCTCCATGCTGTTTTCCATGGTAGCTGTACTAATTTGCTGTCTCACCAGTAGTGTATGAGGGTTCCTTTTTCTCCACATCATCTCCAACATTTCTTATTACTTGTCCTGTTGATTATAGCTATTTTAATAGGTGTGAGATGGTATCTCATTGTGGTTTTGATTTCCAATTCCCTAATAGCTAGCAATGTTGAGCATCTTTTCATATATTTTTTGGTGATTTGTATGTCCTCTAGGGAGAAGTGTCTGTTCAGGTCCTCTGCCCATTTTTTGATTGGAACATTTGTTGTTATTGTTGTTGTTGTTGTTGTTGTTGTTATTGAGTCTTATGAGTTCTTTGTATATTTTGGATATTAGGCCCTCATCAGAAGCATTGCTTTCAAATATATTTCCCATTCAGATGATTGTCTCTTTACATTGTTGATGGTTTCTTTTGCAGTACAAAAGATTTTCAGTTTGATGTAGTCCCATTCATTAGTTTTTGCTTTTAATTCCCATGACTTTGAGGTCAAATACATAAAATCTTCTTTAAGTACAAGATCCTTCCGTTTATTTCCTATGTTTTCTTCTATACATTTTATTGTTTCAGGTCTTATATTCAGGTCCTTAATCCATTTTGAGTTAATTTTGGTGTGTGGGGATAGACAACAGTCTAGTTTCATTCTTTTACAGGTGGCTTTCCAGTTTTCCCAGCACCATTTAATAAAAAAGTTTTCATTTCTTCACTATATATTTTTGGCTTTTTAGTCCAAAAATATTTTCTCATATAAATATGGTTTTACTTCTGGACTCTTAAATCTATTCCACTGGTCCGTGTGTTTATTTTGCTGTCAATACCATGCCGTTTTAATTACTGTCACATTGTAGTATAATTTGAAGTCAGGCAGAGTGATGCCTCCAGCCTCGTTCATTTTTCTAAGGATGGCGTTGGCAATTCTGGGTGTTTTGTGCTTCCCTACAAATCTGATGATTTTTTGTTCTATTTCTTTAAAAACTGCCAATGGAATTTTGATGGGGATTGCATTAAGTCTGTATAATGTTTTGGGTAATATGGTCATTTTAACTATGTTGATTCTTCCAATCCAAGAACACGGAATATCTTTCCATTTCTTTGTATCTTCTTCAATTTCTTTTAATAGGGTTTTGTAGTTTTAATTTTATATGTCCTTCACATGTTTTGTTAAATTTATTCCTAGGCATTTTATTCTTTTTGTTTTAATTGCAAAATAAATTATTTTTTTCCACTTATTTTTCTGACACTTCATTATTAGAGTATAGGAACGCTATGGATTTTTGAATGTTGATTTTTTATCTAGAAAATTTACTGTATTTGATTATTGTTTCTTTCTAGTAGTGTTCTTGTGGAGTCTTTAGGGTTTTCTATATAAAGAATCATGTCATCTGCAAATAGTGAAAGTTTGATTTCTTCATTGCCTATTTGTATGCCTTTTATATCTCTCTGTTGTCTGATTGCATTCACTAGGACCTCCGATGTTATATGGAATAATAGTTGCTATAGTGGACAGCCTTGCCTTTTTTCCTGATCTTAGAGGGAAGATTTTTAGTTTTTCACCATTAAGAATAATGTTGGCTGAAGTGTTGTCATATATGGCCTTTATTATGTTAAAGTTCTTTCCTTCTGTACCAATTTTGTTAAGTGTTTTGATCATAAATAGATGCTGTATCTTGTCAAAGGCTTTTTCTGCATTTATTGATATGATCATATGATTCTTATTTTTAAATTTGTTTATGTGGTGTATCATATTAATCAATTTGTGTATGTTGAAGCATCCCTGTATCCCTGGAATGAAGCCCACTTGATTGTGGTATATAATCTTTTTAATATGTTGCTGTATTTGGTTTGCTAGTATCGTATTTATAATTTTTGCATCTGTTTTCATGAGAGATATTGGTCTGTAGTTTTCTTTTTTGTGTTATCTTCACCAGGTTTTGGTATCAGTGTAGTATTGGCCCTATAAAATGAGTTAGGAAGTGTTACCTCCTCTTCAAATATTTGGAAGAGTTTGAGGAGAATAGATATTAAATCTTGGAATATTTGGTAGAATGACTGGTGAAGTCATCTGGTTCTGAACTTTTACTTTTTGGTAGGTTTTTGATGATTGTTTTCATTTCCATACTGCTGACTGGTCTATGTAGATTTTTCAGGTCTTGATTCAGTCTAGCAAAGTTGTATTTTTCTAACTACTGGTCCATTTCTTCTAGACTATTGAATATGGGGTTACATACTTAATCTTTGTGTTCTTGTATGATCTTTTGTATTTCTGCAGTGTCTGTCATAATTTCCCCTCTTTCATATTAGATTTTGTTTATCTGTGTCCTTTCTCTTTTTTTTAGTGAGTCTAGCCGGGGGTTTGTCAATTTCACTAATCTTCTCAAAGACCCAGCTCTTTGTTATATTTATTTTTTCTATTGTTTTTTTTTGTTTGTTTTTAATTTCATTTAATTCTGCTTTAAGTTTGATTATTTCTTTCCTTGTGCTGACTTTAGGCCTCATTTGTTCTTCCTTTTCTAGTTCTTTAAGATGAAGGATTAGATTGTTTTTTGGGGCTCATTCTTGTTTTTGGAGATAGGCCTGTAATGATGTGAACTTTCATCATATTACCACTTTTGCTATGTCCCTAATGTTTTGATATGTTGTGCTATCATTATCATTCATTTCTATGTATCTCTTGATCTCTCTTTTTATTTCTTCTCTGACCCAGTTATTCCTCATTAGTATGTTGTTTACTCTCCATGCATTTGTGATTCTTCCTGCTTTCTTTTAACTGTTGATCTCTAGTTTCAAAGTGTTGTTATCAGAGAATATGGTTGGTATGATTCAACCTTCATATTTGTTAAGGCTATTTCTGAGTCCCAATATGTGGTCAATCCTTGAGAATGTTCTATGTGCACTAGAGAAGAATGTATAAACAGCTGCTTGAGGATAAAAGGCTCTGTAAATGTCAATTATGTCCAGATGGTCTAATGTATCATTTAAGGATGCTATTCCCCTATTGACTTTCTGTTTGGATGATCTGTCTATATCAGACAGTGGAGTATTCAGGTCCCCTACTACAATAGTGTTTTGGTCTGTTTCTCCCTTTAGTTCTGTTAGTAATTGCTTTACATATTTCAGGGTTCCTTGATTGGAAGCATAGATATTAATAAGTGTTATGTCTTCTTGGTGCGTGATTCCCTTTATCATTATGAAGTGTCCCACATTATCTTTCTTTTCCTTTTTTATTTGAAGTCTATTTTTTCCGATATTAGTATCGCTATTCCCGATTTTCTCTGAAAGTCATTTGCTTGTAATATCATTTTCCACCCTCTCACTTTAAGTTTATATTTATATTTGGAACTGAAATGTGTCTCCTGGAGGCAGCATATGGTTGAGCTTTGTTTTTTTTGATCCAACCTGCAACTCTGTGCCTTTTTATTGGTGAGATCATTCCATTTGCATTTAGGGCGATAATTGAAATATGAAGTTTTCCTATATTTTATGGTTTCCTTTCTGGTTGCTCGGTGTTTCTACTTCTTCCTTGTCCTTATGTTTCTGTTTCCTTTATTTTTGTTGGGTTTTGTGGGTTTTCCCTCTGTTCCTTCATGTTTTATGTTATATACTTCTGTTCTGAATCTTTGGTGTGTGGTTAACTTTATGAATATGTAAAAGATAGTTTTATCTATCTATCTATCTATCTATCTATCTATCTATCTATCTATCATCTATCGATCTATCATCTATCTATCTATCTATCTATCAACTATTTATATATATATATATATATATATATATATATATATATATATATAAATACAGTTCTGTTAGTCCTTTTTTTTTTCTGCATGTACTGTATCTCCATTCCCATTTGCAAATTTGAATCTTTGAATCCTCCCCTTTTCAGTCATTGTTATCTCAGTTTGTCCCTATATATGCTGAACATTCATTATTGTCTTGTTATAGCAAATCTCTTATTGTTTTAGCTTATAATGCCTTATTCTTAGTAAGGGTTGCACTTCTCTCCTATATGCCTGCTAGTCACCTTTCTCCTAATTATGTATTTTTTTTTTGGTAATTTTGCTTTAGATTAGCTGAGCCCTTTTAGTATTTCCTGTAGTACAGGCCTTGAAGCGGAGAATTCCCTTAATTTTTGTATGTCTGGAAATGTCTTCATTTCTCCTTCATTTTTAAAGGAATGCTTGGCTGGATACATTATTGTAGGCTGGTAGTTCCTTTTACTTAATATTTTGAATATATGATTCCACTCATTTCTTCCTTCTAAGGTTTATGCTGTGAATTCCAACCATAATCTAATGTGTTTTCCTTTATAGGTAACTGTCTTCTTTTCCCTGGTTGCCCTGAGAATTATTCCTTTGTCATTGATTTTTGATAATTTTAATACAATGTGTCTTGGAGAAGGTCTTTTTGGGTTGAGATAATTATGTGTTCTAATGACTTCTTGAATTCCAAGCTCCATCTCATTCCTTAGATTTGAGAAATTCTCATCAACTATTTGTCTGAAAAATACTTTCTAATCCTTGCTCCTTTCATCGCCTTCAATAATGCTCATTATTCTTATGTTGCTTCTCCTGATGGTATAAGCTAGTTCTTGAATTTCTCTTTCATTATTTTTCATTCTTCACTTTCTCTCTTCTTTCTTTTGATTTATTTCTAGATTTCTGTCTTTGATATCACTGATCCTTTCCTCCATTTGGTATACTACTTCTGAAGGTTGCTATTTCATTTTTCAAATCTTATAGTGTGTTAATTATCTTCAGAAGTCCTATTTGGTTCTTTTTGAAGTTTTCATTCTTGCTAAATAATTCATTCTGCTCATCTAGTTGTTTTTACAAATCCTGAAATTGTTGATATGAATGATTTAGGATCTCATTGATTTTTTTTGAAGTACCATTCTGAATTCTCTGTCATTTCAGTAACATATTTCTATGTCTTTAACATTATTTTCTGGAAATTTTTCTCTTTTTTCTGAGCTGCCTTCTCGTCTTGTTTGTTCATTGTGTTTAATGGACTGTTTCTCTGCCTGGGCATTAATAGAAGTGTATTCAATTTTTTTTTTCCAGAAAGATTTATTACATAAAGATCTGTCTAGTCTTTTGCAAAGAAGGTGCTTTTCTTTTCTTTTCCAATAGGTAGCATCTTAACCTCTTGGATCCTTGCTTTATATAAAGCCTCAATAATGTTTTATTTTTCCTCAGAGATGTTTAATCATGCTTGCTACCCTCTGTCCCAGTCCATGTCAATGTTAGCAACAGTTTCAGTAGCATTTGCAAAGATTCCTTTGGGACTCTGCCGTGTTTGGTGTTGGAGGATATGAGGGGAGGGTTCCTTTGGATTGGAACCTTGATTTTGCAACCGTAGGTGATAACGATCAACTGTTGTTTCTCTGCCATCCCCACTTCTCTACCATCCCCACTTCTCTGGTTTCTGCCCTGATCCCTGGGCCCTGCCACCTGTTGCATGGAGCTCCCAGCTTTCCCAGTCAGGACTGTTCAGGTCTCACTGCACCTTCTCCCCTCCCTCATCCTCCTGCAGGGAGCTTTGGCTGCTAGAGGCAGTTTTTTGTTTCTCCAAGTCCACTTCCTGAGACCAGGGATTCTGACCTGTGGTAGCTCTTATGTGCAGATCCACACTCAGATGTGCTGGTGTGCTGTTTGGGTGTTTTTTTTTTTTTGGTTGAGTTTTAGATGTTCAGCTTATTATTATTTCAAGGGTGGAGATCTGGGGTTGTCTCTCCCTCTGCCATGTTTCTGACATCACTCCCTGCTCTGATTTTTATTATATCCTTCTTTCTGTTCACTTTTCTGTTCTTTTTCTAGTTCTTTTAAGTGTAAGCTTAGATTGTTTTTTTGAGCTTTCTTTTGTTTCTTGAGGTAGCCTGTATTGCTATGAATTTCCCTCTTAGGACTACTTTCACTGTGTTCTATAGATTTTAAATTGTTATTTTTTAATTTCATTTGTCTCAAGGTATCTTTTGATTTCTTCCTTGATCTCATTAATAACAAATTTATTGTTTATTAGATGTTATTTAGTCTCTATGCATTTGTGTGTTTTCCAGTTTTTTTCTTGTAATTGATTTCTTGTTTCATACCATTATGATCAGGAATGGTGGTTAATATGATTTCAATCTTCTTAAATTTACTGAGACTAGTTTTGTGTCCTAACATGTGGTCTATCCTAGAAAATGTTCCATGTGCACTTGAGAAGAATGTATATTTTGCTGCTTTGGGGTAAAATGCTCTGAAAATATCTATTAAATATATCTGGTCTATGTGTCTTTTAGGTACATTGTTTCCTTGTCAATTCTTTGCCTGGAAGATCTGTCCGTTGGTGTCAATGGGGTGTTAAAGTCTCCTACTATGAATGTATTACTGTTGATCTCTCCTTTTATGTCAGTCAATAATTGTTTTATGTATGTAGGTGCTCCTATGTTGGGTATGTATATGTTTACTAAAGTTATGTCCTTTATCAATTCCTTTATCATTATGTAATGCCCTTCTTTGTCTCTTATTATAGCCTTTGTTTTAAAGTCTCTTTTATCTAATAAAAGTATTGCTACCCCAGCTTTTTTTTTTTCATTTCCATTTGCATGAAATATCTTTTTCCATTCCTTTACTTTCTGTCTGTGAGTGTCATTTGATCTGAAGTGGGTTTCTTGTAGACAGTATATGCACGAGTCTCATTTTCTTATCTATTTGGCTACTCTATGTCTTTTTATTGGAGCATTTAATCCATTTACACTTAAAGTGATACCAATAGGTATGTAGTTACTGTCATTTTATTATTCATATTTGTTATTTGTATTTTCTTTCTTACCTCTCTGTTTTTACAGAAGTCCTTTTAATATATATATATTTTGTAATACTAGCCTGTTGGTGATGAGTTCCTTAAGTTTTTCCCTGTCTGGGAAGCTTTTTATCTCACCTTTCATTTTAATTGAATGCCTTGCTAGGTAAAGTATTCTTGGTTGTAGATTCTTTTTTGAATATTTCTTGCCAATCCCTTCGGGCTTGCAAAGTTTCTGTTGAAAAATCAGCAAACATTCTTACCCTCGTAAGTAACTAGCTGCCTTTCTCTTGCTGATTTTAAGATTCTCTCTTTGTCTTTGACCTTTAGCATTTTAATTATGATGTGTCTTGGTGTGGGTCTGTTAGAATTCCTCTTGTTTGAGACTCTTTGTGCTTCCTGAACTTATATATCTAATTCCTTTGCCAGGTTAGGGATGTTTTCTGTCATTATTTATTCAAATAGATCCTCAATCCCTTGCTCTCTCTCTTCTCCTTCAAGTACTCCAATGATCTGGATATTGTTAGGCTTCATGGTGTCCCAGAGGTATCTTAAACTATGCTCATTTTTTTAAGTTCTTTTTTCTTTTTCTTTTTTCTTTTTGTTGTTCTGATTGGGTGTATTCTGCTACCTTGTCTTCCAGTTTGCTGATTCTATTTTCTGCTTTGCCTAGTCTACTATTGAATTATTCTAGTGTATTCTTCATTTCAATTACTGCATTCTTCATTTCTGTCTGGTCTTTTTTATGGTTCCTATGTCCTTTTTATGCTTACTATCTCTCTGTTGATGTTCTCATTGTACTCATCCATTCTTCCCATAAGTTCATTGAGTATTCTTATAACTATTATTTGGAACTCTGTCTCTGGTAGATTGTTTGCCTCCATTTTTTTAGCTTATTTTCTAGAGTTTTCTCCTATTATCTCATTTGTGGCATGTTTCTTTGTTTTCTCATTTGTTAGCCTCTCTGTTTTTGTTTCTCTGTGTCAAGAATATTTTTTTTCATCTCTCAGCTTTGGCCAGATAGCCTAATGTGGAAGATGTCCTGTGTGACTCAGTAGCACACTTTCTCTGATCCTCTATGCTGGGGGCTTTAAACATGATCTTCGTGTTGGGCTGTGTGTGATCTTCTGTTGTCATCAAGACTTTATTGTTGTTAGTACATCAGTGGATGGGATTAATGCTCAGGCTGACTAACTATGGGAATTGCCTGCATCCACGGAGCAAGAGTTGCTGACCCCACTGGGTTGGATTTGCCCTAAGAGGCTTGTGTACTTGTTGAAACCACCTTTTGTGTGTACCAGTAATGGAGCTAGTGAGGAGTTGCTCTGTTGTGGTCTAGTGCCAGCCTCTGGTTGTGTTGGTTTTGTGGCTCCTTGGGAGGGGATCTGTAGTTGGCCAACGTCAGCCACTGCTTTTGATTGCTCAGGGCTACCTGGTGGGAACTACAAAGTGATCCATAGATGCTTGTTGCCTATGCCAGATCGGCTTTGATGTGGCTTTTATATTATCAGACGTAGGATCAGCTGGACTTCAGGTGATTTTCCACATTGATTACTTTATAATTTGGTTGTAATTTCAATGTGGACTTGGGAGGTCATGAACCTTGCTTTTAGTTAGTCTTCCATCTTCCTTAACTATTTCGGACGAATATGGAAGCATTACTAAGAAGCTATCCTTTAGTTATTAAGAAACTAAAGGAGTCATTACTGCTTCTAAAGGCACCTAAATTTATCCCTAGAACAGAGAAGTAGTACATAGTAAAAATAAAAATACAAATATTTTATTGAAAGAGTGACTCACAGCATTATTCTCCTTTCATTTGAATACACTTGCTTTTCCTCATTAGGCCATGAAATAATTTTCTCCATGTCACAAGGAAGTGGGTTTCTTCTTTAATATCTAGTTAGCTTTCCTAGTTTGTGTTTTATTCTTTAGCCTTCTAATTGACTAGCGAGCAAAAGGCGTAACACTTTATAGACAGCATAGTGGAGTAGACTCCCCATCTCCTCACTCTTGCCCTGTGGTTAGTCTGGAGGTGACAAAATGTCATTTACATATATTTGATTCTATACATCAACACTCTAATAGGTTTCTATAGGATAAAAGAAAATCTTAGAGGTATAGGGCTCTTTTGTTCAATGTTTAAGGATAAAATCTTCTATTCTTTGCATATTTATGAAGGAAAACAGTTGGATTTTTGAAATATAATAAGTGGCCCAATATGTTGCATATTGACTTGGTTTGGTATATCATTAACAGGTAGAAAAAAGACAAAGAAAGACAGCATTGTTGGCTAGTAAGATGGCAATTACAAGCAATAATCAATATCACTGAACACTTTAATTTCATCCTGATATACACCACAGCATTTCTAAATGCAATTTCATAAGTAAACTATTACAGCATAATGAATAAATTCAACAGTCATGGCAGAGCAACATTTAAACTAATTCATATTTGATTGAAATCTAAATCACAGTCCTCATTGAGCAGAGATAATAAAATGTGTTCATATACTAAAGTTTCTGTTTTCTTTTTAACATGCTCAGCTGAAATAGATCTCTACTTTAATGTGCATAATGAAAAACAGCAATGCAAATGTTCAGTATTGTCATAGGCTTTGCAGTCCATTGTTGGAAAGTGAAACTGCTGCCTGAATGTGTTTTCATAGTCCCTGAAAAAAGTAGGAGCATAAAGACAAATGTGCAGTGCTACATTTCAGCTATGTGCTCATAAAATCAGATCACCTGTCTAAGCACATTGCTTTTCCCTGGAGACCTGAAGATATACTAAAATGTTGCTATCAATTTTATACAACTGGGTTTTTTTTTTCCATAGAGTATGTGATAAAAATTCAGTTCAAGAGATTATGTGTAAGTAGTATTTTAATATTAAAGTTCAAATTTAAAAAGGAAAAGCAAGATATTTCCAAAAGGAAAGAGGCATATAAGGAAATTGAAAAACAAAATAAGTCTTTAAGACTGATTAGACCCGGTGGTGGTAAATAGGAATATAATAAATGCTCCTCTAAGGATTTTAAAATCATCTATTTAAAAAAGGAAAATGTACTCTCTTTTTAAACACCTCACACTAAATAATTCTGAGGGTGTCTGTTAGCACTGAATAATGTAATATAATGTGGTACTTAAAATTCTATAAGAAACAGAAATCTACAACTTCGTAACAACAGATGTATAAATAACCTATGAATTTTTTCTTTTACATCTTGTAAACATACTTACGAGATGAATGTCTAAACCCGTATTCTCTTGGCTGTAAACATTTGACTCATTTTTATACCTAAAGGAAAGAATTCATCTTACTTCCAGTTAGAAACTGAGGTTGATTTTAAATAATAATAATAATAATAATAATAATAATAATAATAAAAGACTGCAATGAAAAAGGCTTTGAGTCAATTATTAGGGCCAAATCATATTCAGATAGGATAGTGGAATTTAGGTATTTACTTTTTTTTTTAAACCATTAAATGATTTTTTAAAAACTGTAAAGCATACAATTTACCATCTTAACCATTTTGGAATGTGCAGTTCAGAAGTGTTACATATGTTTACATGGTTGTGAAACAGGGCTCCACAACATTTTCATCTTGCAAATCTGAAATACACACTCATTAAACAACAGTTTCCCCTTCTCCCTTCCCCACAATCCCTGGTAACAACCATTCTACTTTCTATTTCTACGAATTTGAGAACTTTAGATGACTCATGTAAGTGAAATCACAGAGTATCTGTCTTTTTGTCACTGGCTTATTTCACTAAACACCATGTCCTAAAGGTTCATCCATATGTATACAGCATATGACAGGATTTCCTTCCTCTCAAGGCTGAATAGTAGTCCATTGTCTATATGTATTATATTTTGTTTCCACATTCATTTGTAAGGCATTTGAGCCACTTTAACTTCTTGGCTATTGTGAATAATGTTGCTATGAACACAGGTGTGCAAATATATCTTTGACATCCTGCTTTAAATTATTTTGGACATATACCCAGAAATGGGATTGCTGGACTATACGACATCTCTATTTTTAGTTTTTTGAGGAACATTCATATTGTTTTCTACAGTGGTTTCACCATTTTACAATCCCACCAATTGTGCACAAGGGTTCTAATTTCTCTACATTCTTGTTAAGACTTATTTTCTATTTTTGTGATAGTAACCATCTTAATGGATGTGAGGTGAGATCTCATTGTAGATTTGATTTGCATTTTTCTGTTGATTAGTGATGCTGAACATCTTTTCATCTGTTTGTTGACTGTTTTAATATATTCTTTTGAGAAATGTCTATTCATAGGCATTTATTCTTATGCCTTCCCTCCAAAATAAAAGGAAATGCCATGGTAGGTCAATCACGTTTTCTTCTCTGACAAGAATACCTAGTGTTGTTTTCTGGAAAAGCATGAGGTTTGGCCAAGATATCAAACTCAACATCTCTAGTCATCCCATAAGAGCCCATTCTTGATACTCCTTTTCTTGAGCTTAAATGGCATTACCAACTTGGACAACGTCATGTAACAAATTGTATTTCTCCACTAAAAGCTACATAATGAAGGATTTAATTTTATTTGTCCTAGAGATCTTTCTTTCAAATTTTAAGCCACCTCATCCATACATCCCCTCCAAATGTTATATGCCAAGTGTTCATAAAAAGTCTGTGCTTGCTCCATGTCATTCATAAATTTTAAGATTTTTTAAAAGTTTCAAGATACCTACCTAAGTCTTAATTATTCTAGGCTTAAATTTTAGTTCTACAATCTATTCTTAAATGACAATACTCTATAGTCTAGATTGGTATTCTTATGAATTTGCAGGTGGAGTAGTTAGTAGCTAATGGGAGAATACTTTTTAAAATTATTTTGTGGTATTGTTTCCTCTCCTTTTTAAATCAGAAGTAATTGCTGCCTTACCTCCTCATTAGCCTCTGGACTATATATTCCTTGCGGGCAGGGATAAAGTCTTAATTTCGAAGTATGTTGTTCAATACTCTAAAGGTACTCAATGAATATATACTGATTTATATGATGTCTTTACTTCTTCTAAAAGGCTCTTGATTCACTGTACAGAATGAGTAAAACTTGGGGACTCTAAAAAAAGTGTTTCACTTGTGAGTAACTATCTCCTGGCTTATTGAATGTAAAAGGAAAACTATATGCTTTCAATTGTTTTCCAATAATTTAAAAGAAATAAAAAAGTCAAAGAAATAGTTGATTCACATTTTGTCTCTTTCATTTGTGTAATGAAAGAATCACTGTTAATAAAAAATACTAATAATTAGAAATAATCACTGTTAGTAATAATGGAACAGCAATAACCATTTACTGAACATCTACTAAGTGCCAGACACTCTGCTGAAATACTCTGTTTTTTTCCTCACCGAATCCTCACAATAACTGTATAAGGTAGAAGATATTATCTACATTTCATAGTTGAGGAGGCTGAGGATCAGCTATTAAGGTAAAATAAATTTCCCAAGGTCACACAACTGTTAAGTGATAGAGTGAGAAATCTACTTTGTTGATTATTAGAACGTTAAGCTACATGACAGTAGAAATGTCTGTCTGTCTTATTTACTGCTGTATCTCCAGCATCTACATTGGTGCTTTAGAAAACAGTAGGTGCTCAATAAATGCTTTTAAATTCATGCATGAACTATAAAACTCATTCACTAACCACCGTGTACATATTAACTCATGATATTAGTTATCACTCATAAAATTTTCTTGTCACATGATCTTCTGGCATTTTCCCTTTAAAAATGAATATATATTAATATTTAATATATATTATACATAATATATATTGTATATTAATATATAATATATATATTATATATTAATATATATATTCAGTTTAATTGGTTAGTGATGCTGAACATGTTTTTAAGAAAATATTTCTTTCAACTCTTAAAATTACAGAAATGATGAAATGATGTCAGGGGGTACATACTTATCATAAAAGTTAGCTAACTGCCTTGTCTCCCTATGTAGGTTATGGAGAACATCTGAACATTTTTCATGCAATAATGTATCAGATTTTCCTATATAAGTTAAACATTTCTATAACAGGATATTTAGCAATAAATTGGAGCTAAGAGTATGGGCATAGATATATAAACGCAGGAGAAAAAATACCATGTATTCTATAATGTTTTGACTAAGTTGTATTAGTAGTCCCAAAAATAAATTAAAATAAACAAATATCCCCCATTTCATAACAATGTTCTTTCAAGTCACTTCCCATTCTCTTTCTCCAAGTTAGATCCATGCTCTGTAGATATAATTTTAATTTAAAAGTTGATATTAAAAAGCTCTACACCAGTTGAAGGGTAAACATCAAATTAATATTTTCCATTAATGCAAATGTTCCTGCATTAAAATATTCTGACCAGCAAGATAAAATTTATTTACTTGGATAAGTAAGCTTACAATTTTTCATTCTCTTTTATTTAATAGTAATTCAGGAGCTGACATCTGATGTAGAAGGTGTAATTTTTTCAAACTAGAAAAAAGTTGGAAAGTTATTCGTGGATGACATTTTCAGTCTTCTTATGATTTTATATATCTTGTCCATAAAAGAACCATGGACTGTCATCCCATAGTTTTCAGTAGTTCATTTCCCAACAGGAACCACTTTAAATGGGAATAAACATGTGACCTAGGCTAAATTTATGAGCACATGTTTAAAATTAGACCAGACGTCAGTTTTTTCTAGGATTTTAAAAATTTCTTTGTTTTGTAAAGAAATTTAATTATATTTTCCTTTGCAAATGCTGAAAGTCTGTTCCCAATTTTACTTACCAGAACAAGTTACTGATTTTATAAAATTGGTTTCAATAGTTACTTGGCTTCTTTATTTATTTTTCTTTTTAGAGGAGTGGGTAGTGGGCAGAGTATTTTATATACTTTCGCTACCTTTTTATTCATCCTCATTTTCTACAGACATGTATTTTCCTCATTTATTTTACGAGCCAGTTGACATGGCATACTTTTCTGTATCATTTGTTTTTACTGAATTGTAATCTATATTAGCAAGGACATCTTTTTTTTTTTTTTTTTTTTTTAAAAGACTGTTTCGAATTCACTATAATGGAGTACAATAAGGACACAACCTGACTTTCCTACTGGCTCTTCAGGTTGCAGATATAGATTACATTTCTAATACAACTTTTGAAGGACATTAATAAATATTTTCCTGACATTAGCTTTCATTTCTTTGAAAGTCTTACTCGTACATATACATCAAAGCATGAATGCTTTTTAATACCGTAAAATAAGAAATGTCACTCAAGTCAGTACTCTAACCCAGTTGTTTCCAATCTTTTTGGCACCAGAGATCTGTTTTCTTATGAGGATCCAATGCCTGATGCTCTGAGGTGGAGCTGAGACCATGATGCTAGCACGAGGGAGAAGCTGCAAATACAGCTAAAGCTTCACTCACTTGCCCATTGCTCACTTTCTGCTGTGTTTCCTTGTTCCTAATAGGCAACAGACCAGTACTGGTCAGCGGCCCAGGGGTTGAAGCCCTTGCTCTAACCTATCCAGCATAACATTTCTCTAAGAGACAAACTGACAGAAGGCATGGCTGTCCTCTGAAATATCAGCCTCAAAATCAAAGATGTGGCCTGAGGCAGACACTATTCATTCCTAACCAACATTCATATTCTCCTTTCTTCCTGAGCACATGAATAGTCTACATTCCCCAGTTACCATTTCCATTAGGCATGGTTACGTGACCGAGTTCTGGCTAACGAAATATGAAGTGTGGTATTTAACACTTCTAGTCTTCACCCCTAAAAACCCCCCTACTTAATGATTCTCAATCCCCTTCCTCATCCACTGAATAAAAGAAAGCAGACACAAATATAGAAGGAACCTAGAGCATTTGTTCCGTGGAATATTATAAAGTCATGGAAAATATTAAGATTTTTTTTTGCAACATAAGCATATTGGAAATGCTGATCACTGTTTCTCAGCACAATGACCTGGAAAGAGCAATCTTATTCACTACCCTACTGACCCAACTCCCCAAGCTTGCAGCCATAGTTAATTGGACCAGAATTTTATATCCAACCTCAGAGACAATTGTGTGTGTGTATATGTGCTGTCCCCTCTCACAGAAACAAAATCAACTATAACTCCACATGCTACTGCACAGAGATGTGATCTAGAAGAAAAGACAGAAATCTTATTTGTAACTATCCTTGGGTGATGGAATTTATAGTTATTTTCCTTTGCGATTTCCCATGTATTTTTTCCTATTTTTGAAATGAAGGTGTACTACTTTTATAACGTCCTTCATGCTCTGGCCTCTGGAGTCCTCTACACCTCACTACTGCTATTGTCACCAATACCCTCTAAACTCTGGCCTACTTATCTCATGTGCAGTTTCCCAAATGTGCATTTTTTTAGGCTTCTGTGTCCTTGTAAGAACAATATTAGAAGAGCTGGGATATGCTCAAGAGTAGTGCAGATCTAAAGTAAAGGCAGGGGAGAGAATAAAGAGTGAACCAAGGAAGAATGAAGAGTATAGAAGAGAAAGGGATAATACAAGAAAAGAAATTTCATAGGTAGATGACAGATAGATATGGCTATATATGCAAGGGTAGGTTATAATTTATTAATTGCTTTGGGGGTCACTCTGTTCTCTCTTGCTATAGGCTATCTAGATCTGATCTAAATAATCAGCAATTATACACTGTTTTTTTTTCCAGCATTTTGCATTCTTAGTAAACAAGCCAATTAAATATATGTACAAACAGGTATATATTCAATGTATCAAAATACATTCCTTTTGCTTAATATTCTTACATAGAAATGCAGGATATGACAAGTTAATTGGGGATAAAATTATACGAGGAGTTGCCACTATATTAAAAGGAAACCAATTGACAGAGGGTAGGGAGTTTAGAGCTGAATGGATTTAGTTTAGTGGTTGTTTTAGACCATTCAGGCTGCTATAACAAATTACCATAAATTGGGTGGCTTATAAACAACAGAAATGTTTTTCACAGTTCTGGAGGCTGCAAGTCCAAGATCAGTGTGCTGGCATGGTTGAGCGCTCTGATGAAGGACCTCTTCAGGTTTGCATACTGTCAACTTCTAGGTGTCCTCATGTGGTGGAAAAAGCTAGGGAGCAATCTGAGGTCTCTTTTAGAAGGGCGCTAATCCCATTCCTGAGGTCTCCACCCTTCGGACCACCCTCATCACTGAAGGTTCCACTAATACCACCACCTTAGGCATTAAGTTTAGAACATATGAATTCTATTACACTATAGACTGAAGAATTACCTAAATCTTCCAACAAAGCCTTCAGAAGAGAGGAATAGGAAGAGGGAAGATGGGAAGAGAAAACAGACACCACGAGAGTCTGAAGAGGGGTTGAGTAAAGAGAGCAGATAAGAAAACGATAGATTTGTCTCACCATTAATCTAAAAGTGTATTTCTCAGTTGAGAAATTGGCCCACAGAAGACATTTGGCAATGTCTGAAGACACTTTTGGTTGTCACAACCAAAGGAAGATTGCTACTGGCATCTGGGATGACAGGGATGCAGCTAAACATCTTGTAATGTAAAGGACAACCCACATAACTAAATTGTCCAGCCTGAAATGACAGCAGTGGTGAAGTTGAGAAAACTTGGTCTAACATTATTCACCTGATTGGAACATGCAGTTTTTTTCCTGGCTTTATTGAAATATAGTAAACAATTAGTTGCTTGTATTTACATTGTACAATTCAATGAGTTTTTAAAATTATAGCTAGCGTACAATAATATATTAGTTTTAGTTGTACGGCATAATGATTAGAGATCTTTATAACTCACAAAGTGATCACCCCACTATACCTAGTACCCCTCTTCCCCCTTACATATTTATTATATTATTAACTGTTTTCCTTATGCTACACTTTATATCTCCATGTTTATTTTGTAACTATCCAATTGTACTTCATAATCCCTTTGCCCTTTTTTGTCATCCCTCTGACCTCCCTAAAGTCTAGCAGCCCTCAAAATATTTTCTCTATCTATGAATTTGTCTCAATTTTTTTTGTTGATGTTCTTTATTTCATTCTTTAGATTCCACATGTATGTGAAATCATGTGGTATTTTTCTTTCTCTATTTGACTTACTTCATTCAGTGCAATGCCCTCTAGGTCCATTAAGGCAATATCTTTTCCCATCCCTTTCCCTTTCCTTTAAGTCTGTGTCTGTCTTTTAATCTGAAGTGAGTCTCTTGTAGGCAGCATACATAGGGGTCTTGTCTTCTTATTCATTTAGCTACTCTATCTTTTGGTTGGAACACTTAATTTTTCCCTATTTGAGGTATTTGTTGATGACAATGTAGTTATTACCATTCTTTATTTTTTTTTGATATATTTTTTCCTCTTAAAGAAATCCTTCCAACATTTCCTGTAATACTGGCTTGATGTTGATAAATTCCTTTAGCTTGTTTTTTGTCTGGGAAGCTCTTTAGCTGTCCTTTGACTTTAAATGGAAGTTTTGCTGGATAAAGTATTCTTGGTTGTAGACCCTGGGTTTTCATCACATTGAATATTTCGTGCCAAGCCCTTCTGTCCTTCATAGTTTCTTTTGAAAAATCAGCTGCTTTGGGTGCTCTCTTGTAGGGAACTAATGACTTTTCTCTTGCTGTTTTTAAGATTTTTCTCTCTGTATTTAACTTTTGGCATTTTAATAATGATGTGTCTTGGTGTGGATCTCTTTGGGCTCCCCTTTCTTGGGAATAACTGAGCTTCCTGGGATTTCATGTCTATTTCCTTCACCAGTTTAGAGAAGTTTTCCATCATTATTTCTTCAAATAGCTTTTCCACTTGTTCTTCCTCTCTTCCTTCAGGTACTCTTATTACATGAATATTTTTACACTTAATTTTCTTGCAAGAGAAATTATTATAATAGCCTTGGCTTCTTTTTTCTTGCCATTCTGATTGGGTGACCTTGGCTTCCCCATCCTCTATATCTGTGGTTTGATCCTATTCTTTATCCATTCTGTTGATACCCCTCTAATATACTCTTCATCTCAGTTAATGTATTCTTAATTTCTGACTCGTTCCCTTTTATAAGTTCCAGTTCCATTTTTATGTTTTTTTTTTTATCTCTTTGTTAAAGTTCTCACTTAGTTCATCTACATTTCCCCTAAGTTCCTGAGCATCTTTATAACCAGTGTTTTGAACTCTGCATCTGTTATATTGCTTGACTCCATTATTCTTGCATCTATGTTCTGTTCTGTCATATAGTTTCTGCTTCTTTGTCTTCCCATTTTGGCTGCCTGTCTGGGTCTGTTTCTATGTTCTAAGCAAAGCTCTTAAGTCTCCCAGTCTTATTAGCTTTGCTTTGTGCAGTTGGTGTCCAGGGGCACAGTCTTGAGAGGGGTTCAGCTGGGGTTTAGCCTCAGCCTGTGTCTCTCCAGGGTCACCTGCTAAGATTCAGCAAGCAATCCACAGATGCTGTACTTACAGTTGCCTCAAGAAACCACATCAGTAACCGAGGCCAGCTACCACTAGTGTGAGTCTTGGAGTTGGCTCAGCAAGGAACACTGTACTCACTGAGGACACAACTGGATGTGGCTTGGGTTGGGCCCCAAGTTTGGGAGGCAGAGTTTTAGGGAATCCTCTGAGCAAAGCAACTTCTATTATTCAGTCCAATGATGTCTCAGTTATGGTGGTGCAGTGTCCCACACCAGGAGGTGTTAGGGCTCAACAGAGGAAGAATGGATACTGCCGGCAGTTTTGCCTGTAAGAGAGCCTTGCCTCTGGCCCTCGCTCTAACAACTGTGTCCCCTTGTAAGTTCCTGGTGCCCCCTAAGCAGCTGATATGGCGCTGGTGCTCAGAGTGAGCAGGTCTGTTACCACAAATGTCCTCTCCTGGACACAGTCCCTTTAAGAGGCATCTGTAGATGCCAGCTGCAGCTGCTGTAGCCTCTGTCCCACTCAGCCCCTTCAGATTGGGCAGCCTCACTTCTTGTCCACCTTCTACCTTCTACTATTGCAGGATGATTTCTTATTTCTATCCCTAGTTGTAGTGCTTCTGTTCTTCTATATCCCAGGTGACATTGCTTGCTGTTTGCTCCATCTTTCTGTCACAACTTTGATGTAGTCTCAAGTGGGATGAATGAAGCCTCTATCATCCATGCCATTTTTTTCCTCTTATAATTGGAACATGCAGTTTTGAAGTATTCAACATTCCTATGGGAGGGTATCTGTCTCTCTTTAAAGACTTCCGGAAGGAGATTTTCTTGCCAGGCACTCAGGATCTTATCTACCTCCCCAAGCCCACACCTTTTCCTAGCTTGAGACTGTTTCCACTTGATATTGGTTTATTATCCAAACAAATATTCTGAACACTAGGACCAGAGATCATGCATAACTCAATAATTTTGCCACAAATATTTACCCTTGCTTACAAGGAAATCTTCATAAGAGATGCATAGTAGAAAACACATACTTTCAATTTTTAAAATTGCTTTTAAAATTGTCCCCCTTATGAACCTGTCATGAAGCATAGATCTAAAACCTGAACTACTGATTAGAACATGCAGAATATGTAATGATCATAGCAAATGAAACAACATTAACTCCCTTCAGGTTAGGCCATTGAAAAAATGTCAAATTCAGCTTTGTGTTATATTCCTAAACTAAATAAATATAATCCCACTTAAGTATGGGAAAATATTTGGAAACCAGGCCTTCCTACCATGAAAATGTTCTCTCTCCCATCTGCTGTGTGGGTTCCAAAGCTCAAAGAAAACATTCATTTATTTATTTTATTCAGGGACAGCACAGGGAAATAAACACAGTAAAGTCAACTTAAGGAGTATATAGTGATTTCACACACTCCTCTGACCCCTAAAAATACAACTCTATTTGGCAGATATAATATTAATCCTAAACTTATTTCTCTTTGCATCATTGTCAATACTCAAAAAATCAAAAAATCATCATGGATTCATGAGATACAATATAGAAATGGTTAGTTGGAACTTAAACCTAATCCAGATTGTATTTTTATCTTTGAATAAGAAACATAAAATGAAGTTCTATTTATTTCATAGTTAGACAGAGACTGACAATATGAAAGAAAATGCTGAAACTACTGTAGCTTCACAATGACTCAAGGCAAGGTAGATTTTTATGTAAGGTGTCATATTTTTATCCCATCTCCATGAAAGGCTTTGTTCTTAAATTTATTTGTTTGACAAACTTCTATTGAGCACATATTGTATATCAGGCAAAACTTAATCATAGTTTAGTCTTGTACTGGCCTAACATTGCCTTGTTAACTATACTTGCCTGTCGTTATCACTACTGCCTGACAGAAAAGGATATGTAGTATCTTTCTTATTACTTCTTGGCTATTGGGAATTCTGAAGGAGTCATGACTGTTCAACTTAAATTCATCTGAATTGTTTGAAGACATCACTTAGAATTAGTAACCTTGAAATTAATTAGAATCCAACTAAATGCAAAGCTCAATTGAGCAGAATACTTTCAGTGGAGGGGCAAACAATAAAAAGGCAAGCCATAGAATAAGAGAGATAGTAAAGCCGGATAATACTGCAAGTATGATTTACCTTTATTCCCTCATCTTACTGTTGAGGAAAATGAAGTTAAGAGGAAGAAAAACACTATCAAATTACACAGCTATTTAGTGGCACAACTGGACTTGGACTCAAGATTTCTAATTTTAAGTCCAGTGCTTTTTCAACTATGCACAAGAGGCCATTGACAATTTACAAAAGATATCCCAGGACCACTAGACATTTTGTTCACTCTACAATATCCTCTATACCTCGATTTCTGCACAACAAAAAATCATATTCAAAATGACAACCTTGACATTCAGTAAGATTTTTAATTATAAAGATTAAATTATGATAATTTGAGTTAAAATGGAAAGTAGATTCATATTTAAGAATGATTTTCAACAGGAATGGCAATTTTAAAAAAGTTTGATTTAACCTTAAGGTAAACACCAAATCCAATTAACCAGAACCCCTAGTTTTCTGGGCATTTAGGCTAATCACGATTTTAATATAAATAAAACCTAGATTATGTCTGTAAGGAGGGAAATTGAACTATAAATATTCACTGAAAGACAAAAAGGGATGAGTTGGGGTTCTTTATATTTTAGACACAAATTGTTATAGTGGAAAGAATATTGGATTGGTTGCATGAAGACTTGCATTTCAACTTTGACTCTTGTTCTAACTGCCATATAAGCACATTATTAAAAATTTCCAAGACTCATCATTCAATTTCTTTATCCTTATATTGGTCATAAATTTCATAATAGGTACCTCACATGATTTTTTTTTTTTTTTAGTTTCAAATGAGATAATGAGTTAAAAGACTTTGGACAATTGAAAATTATATGTAGACACATACATAAGCACATATGCCTACATATACACACATACATATATGCAATACTTTATGTAAAATCTCAGTCTTTTGAATATGACACATAAAAAAATTTAGCTACAAGAATATCTACTAAATAGCAACCAGCCATGTTTTCATAAAGTTATCTAAGTTAATGATAGTATTCAGCATAGTAAATCACAAAATTTGAAAGATTGGACTGTCATAAATTTAAAAAATACAATTATTTTAGTTGAAGAGTTGAAAGGTGGGGGAAATAGCAGATTGTGAATATTGTTTTTTCCAGGAAAAAATAAATTTACTTAGGAGGCTAATATTGTGCCACAAAAGGAAAGAATAAATGATACCTGTGATTTTATGTTGTACTTGATATTTTAATAGTTGAATTGGAAGTAGTCATAAATTAGCATTTATGTTGTCAATGAAAGCCCTTTGTATACATATATAACTGTTAAATACCTTCATCAGTAACGGGACCACCTAGTGTTTTATGTATGCCAGATAGAGACAGGAAATCTAAATTATAATCTCGGGTTGGCCAATGATAGCTGCTTGCCCTTTAGAATATGACTTATATTGAAAACCTACTTTAAATAAGGGTAGGAGGATATAATACCTCCCTCTAGTACAATATTTGCAAAGGCAAACTTCCGGCACCTAAGGGATTTATTATTCCTCAAAGGCTGTAGGCCCTTGTTGAGTGAGACTTGGTAACCTAGGAAGCCTGTATCACTGTGTGGGATCATGCTATTTTCTTTAGCATTATGTGGCCATCCTTGTAAATTTCCTTATTCTTTACCAGTAAGGAAACTTAATCTCTAAATTGGTGTGTCATTTCTTTCTGTAAACCACATAGCCATTCTGGTGACTACTGCGTACCTCCTCACTGAATGTAGTCCCCTCCCCCCTTTTCCCTCCTTCCAATTTATATGAACGTTTTGACCTATACAGCTTCCTCCCAATCTACTATTTCATTTTGAAAGAGTAGTCTCTGATATCTGTGGTTTCTATTTTCTTATCTCTTAACAATTCTTCAAATACATTGGAGTCTAGCTTTAATCTCATCACTGTACTGAAACTGGCTGCTTAAAATTTAAGAAGTTTGTAATTAACAGAGTCAGTGATTTCCTCTCATCCACATTCTACTTGACCTCTGAAACATCTAAAAATCAAGATCACATTTTCCCTTCTCTTGTATGTTCTCTTCTATAATTACTCCTCAATTACAGATGATGGCCTTTTCTCCTTTATAGACACCTAAGATGTGTTGCCATGGTTTGCTTTATAGCTTTCCTGTACTAAACTCTCTGTCTAGGTCTTTCAATATTTCCTTCATCATTCATGGAAATTCAATATTTATGTACACGTATGAAATTCTTTATTATCCATGTCTATCATGAGCTCCGAAATCAGACAGAAGTAGGTTCGAACTGGCTCCATTACATACTAACTGGTGACCTTGTGGCATATTGTTCAACTTCTCTAAGTGTTGGTTTTAAAAACTCTAAATTGTAATAAATACAATGATAGCTTAGCACAATGTTTAGCGCACAGTAAGCATTCAGTAAATGGCAGAAGAAAACTTTTTCTTTTTTTCTTCCTCTCCTGGAACCCAGATCCACATTTTCAACTATTTATTGGATATTGGATAGTTCAAACTAGATGTCCCACATAGATTTTTAATATTTTCCCTAAAGCCTCATTGTTGGCTTTTACCAACTATTGTTTCTGATTTCAGAAATCTACTCCATCTGTAGTTCCCTGCTCAGTTACATACTTTATCTGTTCAAATATCCTACAAAAATTTCGTTGAACAGTATGAACAAAGCACTGAGGAATTAAAGTAAAAAAAAGGATACAGTCCTTTACTGAATTTACAACAGGGAATAAAGACAAGTAAATAAAATATTTGGAGTGCAAATATATAATGGAATAAGGTCTTCATAGACATATGCACAAGGTGATACAAGGCCATAGATAAGGGGAAATTCTATGAAAGTTACTGTGGGGAAGTCAAGGCAAGTACAGGAAGACTTCTAAGAGGTATTTTTTGATTCCTTTTCCCCTTCTCAAATACTACATCTAGCCAGACCATGGGCAATATTATTAGCCTCAATAAGATTACTATTTTAAGGTAAAGGCTTTCTCTTTTACTAGCATGTAAGCTCCATAAAGGCAAAAAATTTTATCTGTTTTGTTCTTTGTTGTACCCCAACAACTAGAACAGTATAGAGTAGGCACTCAATTCAGATTTGTCAAAATTTGTTAAAACTTATCTATGCCAGAATTAAATCAAAGAATTTATTATTAATCATTTTTATTCAAAATATTTGCATTATACACATTCTTATACCTTCAGATATCACACCAAAAAAAATAACAGAATAGAGAAGCAGATGTTCCTGTTTATTTGCTTATATGTTTGCCAAAGGGGGCAATTCTTTTTGAAGATTTCTATTCTTTAAATGGAACACTCAGTACTGCACTTTCACAATTCTTGGAAAGACATTTCAAATACCTCAAGACTTAACTTGATCTTATCTTTGCTTTTAAAGCTACAAACATTTTTTGTGTTGTGAAATTAATAAGGAACCAGCTGGATTCTTTCAAAGAGAGATGTTTAGTAGAATGTCTTACACACACACACACACACACACACACACACACACACACACACCACTGTAGAAAATAAGGAGAATAATTAAAAGGAAAATAAATTTTTGCTACTTCAAATATATTTCATACTTCTAGTAAAATATAACAGACATGTGTCTATTAACTTGACATGGCAGTGAAAATATTTATTATTAGTAACTGGATAAGTAACTTTGTAGTCAATGAAGTTGTTAAGAACTAGTTTCTCTCTTGATCAAAATCAGGTATTTCTGTCTTTATGTTATACAACCAAAGACAAGGAAGTATATATGATGAGAGAGGGCAAAAAGGCTGGTACAGAGACTCTTTTAAAATTTCATTTTGTTTGCTATACTTACTTATTTAATTAATAATCTCATTTTTAAAGAATTCTCTAAAACATTTGTCTAAATTCACATTTAAATTGCTAAATAAATCTTTTCCTTATTAAAACCAGACTTCACCTCATCTACGGTGAAACTTTTTTTCTTTATAAAATAAAACATTGTGTTTACCTATGGTTTTTATTTTAAATGAAACTGAGAACAGTCAATTAAAAAGAATTTTTAAAACTAATACCACCACCAATGTGTCTAGAGACTGTATCACAATAACCTTCAAATTATTGTCCTTCATGACCTAAGTACAATAGACTTTTAGAGATATATTTTTACTCTCAATGTATAAAAAATGTTTTTAGGGCTACAGAATTATCTTTCATGTAAATTTAACATATTCCATATCCATCATTTGGTGTAGGCTGAAAAGCTTGGTTGATTCTTGTTCATCTGTAGTAAACAGGATTTATACAACATAGATTAGTTCTACAAAGTCTTTTCTGTCTCAAACAGAATCTTTAAATCTGTGGCTGAAGATAGATTTTGCTATCCCTAGTGCTATTAAAGGATTAAAGCATGAGATATTGCTGGATCTAGGCACTGAATGTGTACATTCTGAGGTTTTTTGTCTAGTCATTATTGAAGGAAAAATATGTCTCTAAATCCATTTTTCATTGCAAATGTCCTAATGAAGAAAAACTACTTATAAGTGTTAGGTAGATTGTAGTAATAGTATAGAATTAAGAAGTATAACCACTATTGGGGAATTTACTTTTATGGGCTAGTATTTAAAGAGTATTATCCATAGCTACTTTAATCACAACCATCACCACTTCCTAATGATTCTTATTTCTCCAAGATAGACAATAGCTCTAGAATTCTGATAACAAGCATTGGTCATATAGTTTTTATTTCTTTTTCCATTTCTTTCCAACATCTCCTCTGTCAATGGTCCTGGCTATTCTTTTATGACTCTATTGACTCCAATTAATTGTCACATTGGCTTAAAGCCAGTGAGGGCAGTTAGCTTCATACCAAGCTATAGCCATCTGTCAGAATATGGTAAAAATCAATGAATATAGTTGCTATCCACTCTTCTGGCATTACTCCGCTATGCAAGTCTGATTTGTCTTTGAGAGTTGAAGTGTTTATGTTAATAGAAACTCCAAGTTCTCCTTAGTATTAAATATCACAGCAAAATCTTTAAGATTCTTTTTGGTGGCTATATCATGATTAATGTCCATCATCATTAAGAACAGATCAAGCAAAGTCAGTTAGGGTCTAGAGCTAACACCTGGTCCAAAATTCAAAATGAGTAAGGGCATCAAGTAAACTGAGTTTGAATTGAGGGACAGCAAAGAGAATAATTAAGGGAAACTAAAAATGATTGTAATTCCACTTCAATGTGAATTCCAGTGAAAAGGTTGAGGAGATAAGAGAACTGTTCCAGTGCTCTGCAGTGAGTGGCTATGTTAGAAATCCTGATAAAAAAAGAGCAATACTCCACTTTTTCTGGTGTTACAGGCAGAGTAACCCACTAGCACACAAAGTGCATGGATAGAATGGAGAGACTCTTACAGAAAGGAAAGCAGTAAGTCAGGATTCAGGATTGCACTAGAATAGAGCAAAAACTAGTGTCAAGGGGATGGAGATGGGAGAAATGTGACACAAAGAAAAAACAGAAAAATGGGAGGAGATAAAATGAAAGTGCAAATCATATGTAAGGTCTAAAATAATCTGTGTAACAACCATATGAAATGAGTATTATTAACCCATTATTAAGATCAGGAAATTGAGGTTCAAAAAGGTTCAATAATTTGCACAGGCATATGAAGCTTATGAGGAGCAGAACTGAAACTTAAACCCACATCTACTGGTTTCTACAGACCAAAATCTTAGCCACTCTTACACTATTTATGAAGAAGACACAACAGGATAGCTTTAGGATTGAGGCTTATCTCACAGGAAGGGAAAAGAGACTCTGGAGCAGAATCACAGAATAAGAGGATTGGCAAAATCTAGTATTTCCAAAGATATGTACTTAAATAAGAAAGGAAAATATGGCAATTTACCAGTTTGAATTTCGGAATGAAATTTAGATTTCTGGCTCATAGCTTAAAAATTATAGGCTTTTGGTTCTAGAATAATAATTTTTTTAATTTTTATTTTTCAATTAGAGTTGACATTCAATACTATTTTATATTAGCTTCAGCTATACAGTATAGTGGTTAGACATTTAAATAATTTACAAAGTGATCCCTCTGATCAGTCTAGTACTCACCTGATACATACATAGCTATTACAAAATTATTGACTATATTCCTTATGCTATATTTCACATCATTGTGACTTTTTTGTAACTACCAATTTGTTAATCCCTTCATCTTTTTCACCCAGCTCCAAAAGCCCCCTCCCATCAGTTTGGCAATCATCAGTTTGTTCTCTGTATCTGTGAATTTGTTTTCATTTTGTTTGTTCATTTATTTTTTTCTTTAGATTTCACATATAAGTAAAATCATATGGTAATTTTCCCTCTCTCTGACTTATTTCACTTAGCATAATACTTTCTAGGTCCATTCATGTCATTGCAAATGGTAGAAGAATGATTATCTCATTAGTATTAGAAGGAACTCATTTGCTTACAGAATAGCCAACCTAGTAAGAAGTTTTAAGTGGCAATGGAGAATAAGGCAGAGGAAGAATAGGAAGAATAATATGCATGATTCTGAGTGCAATGGTTTTCCAGGGATGTCTTTTCCTCCATTTTTCACCTAATGCTTCCTCACAAATTTAGATCAAAATGATTTTTAGAACATTTTCTCGGGCAAATTTCCATTTTCCCTCTTTCACTTGCTTCAAACACTTCTTTGGCCACCACTATTCCAATCTCAGTTATATTACCACCTCTAAGTGTTCCTATCTTGAAATAACTTAAATTTAATAAAGTACTTATCATGGTATTGCTATTTATATTGCTTGGTCTTTCCTACCACAGAAGTGGCTAAATGTGAAGATCCTGGACTTACAGCCTGGGTCAAAACCTGACCTGGATCTGCTATTTCTAACTGTAGGATTTTTCAAAGATCTTCAACACCTCTGTACCTCAGGTTCTTCATCTATCAATGAAATTGTTGACACCAATAATACTTACCACTTGGAGTTATTGTAAGGATTAAAGTAGTTGATTATAAAGGGCTTAGAACAGAGTTTGGAATGTAGTGATGCTATACACTTAGCTATCATTATTACTAGTACTACACCACAAGTTTCTTCAGTACATGGACTCTTATTCCTCACAGAAGTTACAGTACATGATGAATAATCAGTAAATGCTTGCTAAATGCCTCCTTGTGCAGGGCATGCTCAATAATACACAGACCAGAAGGTATATGTGGATACTGGATATTTTTACAGCAGACTAAAGCTAATATGCTCTCTGAACTGTAGTGACTCTGAATTCCTCTCCTTGCCAGAAGGGCAGCGCTAGGTTCTTATAGTGAAAATAATATTTATCTCACATTTTCTATGTGCCCATCCCTGAGCAGACATTTTGCATATATTATCTCATTTAATTCTCAAACTAACCCCACAAGGTAAAGTCATTTTTCTTCCCATAACAGATGCAGAAACTGAGGCCCATGGAAGTTAAGTAATGTCCAAATTCACAACCATATAAGTAGCTTAGTCCAGGGTTGTTTAAGCACATATGCTTAACAAATCACCCAGGCTCGACATCTTCATCTTTGGCAATGTGCCAATCTTTCCAGGTTGTGAAATATCTTGCCCTGACTCCACCCTAAAAAAGATAATCCAGACATTGGAAATGTGGAGAGAAGTCTTAGAGGAAGAGCTGGAAAAGCTGATCTCTGAGTAAGGGAGGGCTCAGGGCAGGACATAATCCTGAATGTACTGGGTAGTCAAGGCATTGTTTCTATGAATGACAGCAGGGAGGTAACAATCCATAAGGTGTTCTGGAGATCTGTCACAGGACAATCTTACAAAGTCTTACAGATATGTGCCATTAAAACCTAGGATAAGGAAGGGTTCTAATAACTGGAATTGCTAGTTATTATAAATTGAATATTTGTATCCACCTCCCCAATTCACAATTCCAAGTGTGATAGTATTTGGAAGTTGAGTCTTTGGGGTGTGATTATGTCATGAGGATGGCACTTTCATAACTGGGATTAGTGGCCTTATACAGGAGACCTCTGAAAGCATCCTCACCCATTCTGCCATGTTAGGAAACATTGAGAAGATAGCAGTCTGTGAATTAGGAAGTGAGTTTGCATCAGATGCCAAATTTGCCAGTGTCTTGATCTTAGACTTCCCAGCCTCCAGACTGTGAGAAATAACTGTTTGTTATTTAAACTATCCAATATATGGTATTTTTCTTATAGCAGCCCGAATGGATTGAGACAGCAGTAAAAGGGTATATTACATTTAAAAGTATACTAAGAGAGGAAGTGAAATGATGTTATATGTGTTGTATGTGTTGGAGAAAATCATGAAAACAAGGGTAGAAACACCTTTAATAAGTTGAAAATAGAAAAAGAAAGGTATAAAAAGTAGAGTCATGTCTTCTGTGTTATTATGGTTACTATTAACACTTATCAAGTGCTTACTATGTGCCCGGCTGCTCTAAATACACTGTAAGCACTAACTCATTTAATCCCCACAATAGCCTTATGAATAGGTGTTACTATCATCCTTAAAGATGAGGAAAATTGAGGCATGATGATGATGTCAAGTATTACACCCAAGGTCATACAGCTAATGAATGATGGTTTAGGAAGTTTACAATAGCCTCTTGGGTCAGATGGAAGAAATAGATATCCATTTCTAACACAGACTACAAGAGTGTCCTAAAAATAGTATAGTAAACATGAGTATTTCAACTTCACAGACATTTGCTATACATATGACTAGTCCCCAGCCTCCCCTGTTGACAACTCCACCTCCAGGAAGGTAGAGAAAATGATAAGACTTTCTTCTCTCACTGACTCAAGAGAAACTGGTGAGTTGAAGGTGACAGAAACCTTTAGAGAAAATGACAATTTTAGTTTAGAGTTCCCAAGTACATCATAAAGCAAAAATTCTAGACTTTAGGAAAACAAGTCTCTAAAATGAAGTAGGTTTAATCCCATGTACTGAGACACTATATACAAAAAAGAGACTTGGTGCCTGTTGAAATCTGTGTGCCTGTACTGGGTGCTCATCACCCAGTTTAGGTTTCTAAAGGATACTAAAACAAAGAGATGAAAATCAAGGATAAATAAATATGAAAGTATGGTGAAAATAATGCCAGAAGGTTAATGCCCAGATGAGCCTGATACTTGAAAAAATTGCTAAAGATGACTGAAGAGTTTTTTTTTTTTTTTAATAAAAACATGCTTAGAGAAAGAGCAAGGATAGGGCTAATGTGCAACTCATGCAGTGTTCCAAAATCAGGGTCATTTTCTCATCACAAATTAAATGGGTAAAAATAAATATCATTAACTAAATTGAAGCCTAAGATAAACAAAGTATTCATAAGAGGGCACTTAATTGTTCTAAATCAATTAAAATTATATCTCAGAGTGGAGAGAGGTCTTGTGGATTGGATTGCCTAGTCATAGTTACTAAAGTTTCAGGACTGTGGTGTGATGAAATATGTTAGAAGACTGGAGTCAGTAAACATTGACTTCAGTTTTCAAAAGGGACAGGAATCCCATGGGCTCCAGAGATTAGATCAAGAAACATCATGTTGATTGAATGCAAAATTCTAGAACAAGTTATTAAAAAGTTAATTAATAAGCACTTAGAAAAAATAGTAACCATGAGAAGGTAGCATAAACACTCTAAGAGCAAGTTCTATAAGACAAATCTCATTTAATTTCTATTTTTGACATGGTTATTGAATTGGTAGATCAGTACAAATGTATGTACACTGTATCTGGATATCAGCAAGGTGTTTGACAACATCTCTCATGATATGCCTTGAACAAGATGAAAAAAATGTGGGTTGTATATTAGTAAAAAAAAAATGCTGCCTGATGGAAAAATGTCAACCCACAGAGAGGTTCCAGCAGGATGCCACAGAGCTCGGATCTTAATCTTGCCCTATGTACCATTTTTATTAATGACTTACATAAAAATGAGGAAAGCATAACTAAGAAGCCTACAGATGACACAATTACGATAGCAATACTATGCAAATATTTTGTATGGCAGAATTAGAATTCAGCTACATCTCCACAGGTTAACAAGATAAAATCAAATTAGGACAAATTAAGCCTTTCAACATATTTCCACCTGTTTTCCCATGTCCCAAACACACAATTTTTAAAAAGCTTCAACTATATAATTATGGAATAAATGGATTGTGACTTAGCCTCAGAACTTGTAAAAAAGTTTTAAGAGTTTAGTTAATAAGTGTTCTCACTGTGTATCAGTAGTGCTTTGTGGCCACCAAAAAATGCTGATATTGAAGTGGAGAGCATTAACATAAATACTTAGAACAAGGGAGAAAACTAACTGACTGTTGCCCTTTATTAAATGCGTCAATCAAGGTGATTGCAAAGAGTTCCACCTAAGGCACTTCAGGTCTGCTCCCAGCCCTCACTCAAGGGGCAGCTATAAGTGGCCATGCTGGTGCTTTTTTAAATCACATGACCTTTCTCTCCCCTTTGCCTCAGCTGACTGAGGGAATAGCTGAGAGGGAGGACTTGCCAGGAAACTTAAATGCAACCTGGTACAAAGGGATTAACTGGGTTAATCAAATTCCTTCTCTAAGATTTTTGAACTGAAGGAGAGCAGAATTTGCCATCCTCAAGTATGCCTCTTTTACATGTTGATTATTTTGGGCTGATTTTTTTTTTTAAGAAACAGCAGGCACAGGAGAAGCTCTGAAAACCAAGTAGAAGTTACCCATTGTAAGGGATATTTACAATTATAAAGGAAATATCCATTTGTAAGCCTGTCTCTCTTTCTGTACCAGGAAGAGGAGGGTGCCTAAATCTGTAGAAACTTAACAATGGAGAAGGCATAACAACCTTACCCTTGTTCACTGTGCTTTTCCTGATAACCTCATAACTGGCTCCCCACCCATGTCTTTCGTAATTAGCTAAAGATAGTATCTAAGATGATGGCTTGTACCATTTTGGCAAGTAATTCAGTTTTCCTGGTTTTCTCACATGTATATAGGATGTATTAAACTTCTCTTTGTGTTTTCCTTGTTAATCTCTTATGAGGTGGTCTCAGCCAAGAACCTATACAGGCAGAAAGAAAATAATTTTCCTCCCCTCTAGAACCTACAGCTAGCAAGACTATTAGGCAGTTAACAATGGAACATAGAGGTGAAGGGATGAGGTGAGAGGTGCCAGGAGGTATCCTTGGAGTTATATGGTGTAGTAGAAATCAGACGCTGTTATGAGAAAGTAGAAACTATGTTACAGATAAAAGAAATATTGAGCTGATAATACATTATTGGACAAAGAAAGTAACAGAGAAAGGCAAAAATGGAGAGAATTGCTGAGTCATATTAGTGTCAGAGATCTATAGACCTTACCTTCCTGTGGAGGTTGATCAATATTTCCTGGGTTCCCAGGAACTGACCATATACTTAAAAAGATGTTTTAAATTACTCCAGGCAACCTGACTGACCTCTGCTCCTTGCAGCCAAAGAGGCTAATAAGAATCCACACCTACATTCAGCCTTGGCTATGACATGTCAAGAGAAGTTTAGACAAACTGGAGTGTGAGACTGGAGTGCAGAGAGACCAGGATAGAGGATTTGAAACCAGTTAATGTGAAGAATAGGTGAAGGAACTTGGGAAAGATTTAGCTTAAAGAGACTAGCTGTCAGGTGTGAGAGAGATTTTACTTATTCTGTGAGGTCCTAGAACTAGATTTGGGAGAAAATAGGCAGAGTTGAGGGGGAGATTTTGGTTCAATAAGAATGTTCTAGTAGTTGTTTGAGATGACATAGAATGCCTTAGGAATTAGTCAATTCCCTGTTTTGGAGATATTTGATCAGAGGCATGTGACCATTTAGTAGGGGTAGTGATGCTACCTTTGAATTGTATAAGGCTTTATAATATATGAGGTATTTTCTGTTATACTAGTTTGATCTTATTTAGGAACCTGCTGAGGCAGGTATTTTTATATTCATTTTTACAGATGAGGAAGCCGAAGCTCAGAGATGTTACAGAGTCATGAGTAAGCACCAGGGCACCTGCAGTTGCCTTTTAGTGACTTCATGTGAAATAAACATTTTAAAGGATGTATTTGGAAAATCCTAGCTGACCAGGCTGATAGGGTTTCTAGTTTTTTTTATTCATTTTTGTAATGCTGAATATATTCTTAAATGTACTAAAAAGGTACTCTCTGTTCAGTCTCTCATGAAAACTTATGTTTTTCTCTGTGTCTTATGAAACTGAGACCAATTAATACATTCTTTGTACAGATATAGAAGGTTCATGGGTGCAGTTTGTACAAACATGCTTAGATAAACATTTCAAATAAGAATAGTTTTCTCTTTCCATTTTCCTGAGTACATTCCACCGCCATCCTTCCAGATTTCCTGTTATTTGGCTTCTTAGAGAAAGGGCATGTGTTTGTTTGTTAGGACTGCTAGTTAACTGGACTGTCTCAGTGTTTCCTTAGCTCTCTAACACTAAGCCCTGCAAAGGAATTTTAAAAAGAGTGAGTAAATCACCATAGTTATTGAAAACTCCTTGAATATACATTATCTATTGATCTCTGCTTCTCTTACTTCATTCACCTCTCTGCTTTCAATTAAACAAAAAACAATATACAAACCTTATATCACAAACATAGTTCTAATTGAGGTATCTTCACTATAGGTGCTGACTGCTATATTTTCTTTTGGGAGATATCAGAAATATCAGTTTATGAAACTATGTAACCTAGTAAGTGATGGGTGATATAGAGTTTCCTGGATTTGGGCCATACTGCTTTCAGTTTATTGGTGGTGGCATATTCTCTGATGTCATAGCTAACACTTAATTTAATATGCTGCTTAGGAAAAAAATAACCAGCCTTATAATGTGAATTAATCAGTCCTCCCTTTTCTATTTCAATTCCCAAATATTAGGATAAAATTGATCAGAGTTGACACTAGACATTGTTTATCAAGTGATATATCATACCAATTGTTTACCTACAAATGTATTTTTAAAAAGCTTTGGTGGTAAATCTAAATAAGGCATATAGAAGACAAGGGGGAAGTCCTTGAATTTATAATAGAATACTATGTTTCATTAGGTAATGTTTTTCTATGTTAATAGAAAGTTGTAATTTTCTATTTAAGATAGTGACTGGAAATGATGAACAATTTCTCAGTTAATCGCAACTAGTGTCTATTATAATCAAGGAACCTAGAGCTGTGGAAGAGTAGAACTTTAATCACATGACAAAGATTTGAGCAATGAATCTGGAAACCTAAATACATGAAGTGACAGAAAAATAGAGGCAAACTTCTTTGTTCAAAAGATCAAATTTTATCCTAAAGGCAGAATAAAGTTTTTAAAATTACACATGGACTTCCAATTCATGAAACAAATCCTTTTTAAAAATGTTTGAGGCAACTTACTTTTTCAAAGAATCTTATAATAAATAAAATGCAAATAATCACTGTTCCCCAAACTGTGTTTGGATTTTCCTGTAATATTGAAATTTCTTAAAACAAAAGATGACTGCCTTTTAGTAGTTTAAGGATGCAATAATAATTTAGATAGTGGCTTTACTTCTTATGCTTTTGTGGGTGTCTACCTGTTGGATATTTATGTATCTGTGGTTTCATCTTTTCACATGCATCTGCTTTGGTCTGTGTCTGCAGATGTGCCTGGATCTAGATGTGTGTGCCTGTACGCGCATCTGTGCTTGTGGAGGGGTCTGCCCTTTCGCCCATGCATCTGGGTGTATATCTATGTGCTCATTTGTATGTCTCTGCAGATGTCTACAGTAAAATGAGTTTCTGCACTCACTGGAATCATCCTCTGCCAATCCTTAAGTTTAGCGGGATCATTAATATTTCAATTACCTGGTCTCCAATGGTATGTTGCTATTCAAGACCCAGGTGTTATGCAGATGAACTGAATCTTGTCTACTGGTTGGAGGAGCTGGAGCAGCTGGGCTGGGCTGGCTGCGTGTAGTCATTGATCTCCTCTGAAGAGAGTCTGCTGCAGGGGGTGGCTTTCTGGCACAGGTGCAGGCATGAGGAGGTGGTGGTGGCGGTGGGAGGGGTCTGAAGGCAAACTGGTTGTGTGAGCTGCTATGCATGTCTACAGAGGAGAGAAAAAAACACAAAAAAGAAACTTACTCTCTCACTTGGCATCAGTAAAACATAACTTGTCAGACTTACTAGATTTTAAAATAATAGAATCCGGGGGTGGGGGAAGAGTTTTAAGTTCAGTCTATCTGTAAAAATGTCACTTATCTTCCAAAACCAGGTGCTGCATGCTCATGAAATATAAAACATTCTCAATTGCATTTACATGTAAATTCTTCAGGGTTATAGTGGCAAAAAGTAAATGAGGCCGCCTCACATGATTTGTCATAGTTTTTGCTACTGAACAAATAAATCATCAACAAGACACTAAGTTACAGAACAGAAGTGAGCTGACTTTCATCAGTTGCAAAAGTCTCACTTCAGAAAATGCCAGCAAAAGGCACAAATTTATTGCCAGGAAAGTTATTCAACACTTCCAATAAAACCGTAAGGCTGCCTTCTGGGTTACCTCAAAAAGTATGCTAGCCTGCCGATATAGGAGCAAATCTATACTTCAGAAAAACAACTTACACGTGTGTAACTCAACTGTGTGAAAGTAATCTCTTTATTAGCCCTGTTACTCAGAGTGCTACTTTCAAGAAATAGACTAAAAGGAGTTTGTTCAGGTTATTATATATATGTATTTCTATGGCTACACAAAGAACAGTCTGCACCCAGAACCCTTCCCCCACACCTTTCTAGGAGCTCTGCCATATTACCAGCAGCTTAGGTAGCAGGAAAACAATTGTTTTTTGCCTCTTTGGAGAGGGTGCAGCCTGGGACAGAGATCCTCAGACTTTTGTTGTTGCTATCATTTGGTATTTTCCCACTGTTTTCCTGGCAGCCACAAGTATAGACAGTAAGTTAGAAACTGGCCCATAAGAAATACTTCAACTGAAACCCTTTAAAAAATGCTATCATAGCTGATAGCCACCTTTCTTCCATTGGAGAAAAATAATAGATGCCAAGTGATATCTTGTAACACCAGCATGCTCTGGACCAACTTTGTAGACAACATGGTTTTATCTCGCCTCCTGAATAACTGAGAAAGGAAAAGCAGAAAAATGCCAGAGACTTTTGATGTCTAGCAAAGGGCTCAGCTGGTTTGTGAGGAGACACACTTTGCAGTGGGTGATCACAGAAAAAATAACAGTTCTTTCCATCCTTCCACCTCAAACTTGAATTCTAATGACATTGATATAGCTTTCATATTTTAAAAAAGATGCTAGTGCCCCAAGAGCATGACAAATTCTTGGTTGTGTTTTCTAGTATAGGCGGCTCTCCCTTTAAATGAACTTGTTATGTGAACATGGAATTGTATAAAAGATAACTGGGAAGAGAGTGGAGATCACTCGATTTCTGCAAAGAATTCCTTTAAGTAGTTAGCTACCCATGCATATTTAAAAGGAACTAAAATGTTTCATGTGAATTCTGTGAAAGCATGGCAGAGTGCGAGATGTCCTCAGATCTCTCCCCTTGAAACAACAATAGCTGAATATCTAAAACTGAACAAAAAAACACCTAAACTGCACACCAGCACGTCTGAGTGTGGGATCAGCGCATAAGAGCTACCATATGTCAGAACACCAGGTGTCGGGCAGTGGACTGGGACAAATAAAGAAGCTGCCTCTTGCAGCCGCTGGAGCAACTTGCAGGAGGAGGGAGAGGGGAGAAGGTGCGGAGACTCCCCCGAACAGCCCTGCCTGGAAGTGCTGGGACTTTTCTACGCAGCCAGAAGCAGGGCTCAGTCATCAGGGCAGAAACAGAGAAGTGGGATGGGACCACAGAGAAACAACAGTTGATTTCTACTGGCACCAGTTGCAAAACTGAGGCTGTGTTGCAGCCCCCAACCCCCAACCCAGAGGATCCATCACCCTATACCCTCTGAGACCTATCATGGCAGAGCCCCATGGGAATCTGAGCAAATGCTACAAAACTGTTGCTAACATTGACACAGGCTGAAACTGAGATTAGTGAGTGTGATTAAAATCTACAAAAATAAAGCACATTAGGCTATATATAAAACAAAAATCCAAGAGGCTTAGATGTCACCTACTTGAAACCAAAAGAGAAGCGCCTTCTTTGCAGCAGACTAAAGAGAGACATTTATATAATTAATCTTCTTTCTGGAAAAACAACAGAATACACTTCCATTAATGCCCAGGTGGAGAAATAGTCCATTAAACACCATGAACAACCATGGTGACAAGGCATTTCAGAAAGAAAGAGAAAAATCTCCAGAAAATGAGCTTACAGACATAGAAATATGTGACTTAAGTGACAGAGAATTCAGGATGGTACTTCTGAAAAAAACTCAGTGAGCTCCGAAACGAGTTATATCAACAATTTCAGAGATTGCAGAAACAGCTAGATAAGCAGAGTAAGGAGACTGAAACCTTCAAAAGGAACCAAATGGAACTTCTGGAGATGAAGAACAGACTGCAAGAGCTGAAAAATGAAACAGCAAGCTTGGGAAATAGAGTCTACAAAATGGAGGAAAGGATCAGTGATATTGAAGACAGAAATCTAGAAATAAATCAGAAGAAATAAGAAAGAAACCAAAGAATAAAAAATGAAAGAGAAACACAAGAACGAGCTGACACCATTAGGAGAGGAAACATAAGAATAATGGGCATTATGGAAGATGAGGAAAAGGAACAAGGACTAGAAAGCATTTTCAAATAAATAGTGGACAAAAATTTCCCAAATCTCACCAGTGAGCTGGAGCTTGGAATTCAAGAAGTCAACAGAACACTCAATGATCTCAACCCAAAAGGCCTTCACCAAGACACATTGTATTAAAGTTATCACTACAGGAAATACTAAAAGGAGTCAGCTCACTCTAAACAAAATAAGAACAACAACAAAAATACATAATTAGGAGTAAAGTGACTATCATGTAAAAAGAAGCAGAGGGCAACCCTTACTAAGAACAGGACATTAAAAGCTTAAATAGTAATGAGACGATTGCTGTAGCAAGATAGTAATGAACTTTCAGCATACATAGAAACAAATTGAGATAACAGTGATTGAAAAGGCAAGGATTCAAAATCGCAATTCCCAAAGGGGAAAGGAGATAAGTCACACAATAGAAAATGGATGACTGTATATAAATAACTATCATTTTTATATTTGCAATGGTAACCACACACCATAGAGTCAGAACTGAAGTATATAACATAAAAGAAGAAGAAGAAGAAGGAAAACACACAAAAGCCATCGAAAATAAAGAAAAAGAAACACAAGGACAAGGAAGCAACGGAAACACCGAGCTATCAGAAAGCAAAAGATAAAATGGCCATAAGAAGACCTCATATTTCAATATTCACCCTAAATGTAAATGGACTGAACTCACCAATAAAAAGGCATAGAGTTGCAAATTGGAGCAAAAAACAAAACCTAACCAAATGCTGCCTCCAGGAGACACATATCAGCTCCAAAGACAAATATAGACTCAAAGTGAAAGGGTGGAAAATGATATTTCAAGCAAATGGCATTCAGAGAAAAGCAGGAGAAGTGGTACTGATATCAGATGAAATAGACTTCAAAAACAAAAAGGTAAAGAAAGATACTGAGGGACACGTCATAATATTAAAGAGAATCATGCACCAAGAAGACAAAACACTTATTAATATCTATGCTCCCAATCAGGGAGCCCTGAAATATATAAAGCAATTACTAACAGAACTAAGGTAGAAACAGACCAAAATACTATCATAGTAGGGGACATAAGTACCCTACTGTCAGACATGGACATATCATCCACACAGAAAATCAATAAGGAAATAACATCCTTAAATGACACATTAGACCAACTGGACATAATTGACATATACAGAGCCATCCAGCCCATAACAGCTAATTATACATTCTTCTCTAGTGTACATGGTACATTCTCAAGAATCGACCACATACTGGGACACAGAGATAGCCTCAACAATTATAATATGGTTGAAATCATACCAACCATATTCTCTGATCTCAACACTTTGAAACTAGAGATCAACTGCAGAAAGAAAGCAGGAAGGACCACAAATACAGGGAGATTAAACAATGTGCTACTGAAGAATAACTGGGTCAGAGAAGAAATAAAAACAAAGATCAAGAGGTACATAGAAATGACTGATAATGATCGTATAACATATCAAACCTTTTGAGACAGGGCAAAAGCGGTCATAAGAGGAAAGTTCATATCTTTACAGGCCTATCTCCAAAAACAAGAACAAGCTGAAATAAACAACCTAACACTTCATTTTAAAAAAACTAGAAAGGGAATAACATATGTGGCCTAAAGTTAGCAGAAAGAAAGAAATAATCAAAATTAGAGCAGAAATAAATGAAATTGAAAACAAAACAAAAAAATAGAAAAAATAAATACAACAAAGAGCTGGTTCTTTGAGAAGGTTAGTGAAATTGACAAACCCTGGCTGGACTCACTAAAGAAAAAAGAGAAAGGACACAAATAAACAAAATCAGGGATGAAAGAGAGGAAAGTATGACTGACATTGCAGAAATACAGAGGATCATGCAAGAATACTATGAAAAAGTATATAACAATAAATTTAATAACCTAGAAGAAAAGGACCAGTACTTAGAAAAATACAATCTTCCTAGACTGAATCAAGAAGATTTGGAAAATCTAAATAGATCAATCAGCAGTATGAAAATCGAAATGATCATCAAAAACCTACCAAAAAGTAAAAGTCCAAGATCAGATGGCTTCACCAGTGAATTCTACCAAACATTCAAGGAAAATTTAATACTTATTCTCCTCAAAGTCTTCCATACAATTGAAGAGGAGGCAATATTTCCCAACTCATTTTATGAGGCCAATATTACTCTGATACCAAAACATAGTAAAGATAACACAAATAAAGAAAACTACAGACCAATACCTCTCATAAATACAAATGCAAAAATCCTAAATACAATACTAGTGAACCGAATGCAGCAATATATTAAAAAGATTATATATCACGATCAAGTGGACTTCATTCCAGAGGCACAGCAAGGGTTTGACACATGCAAATCAATTCATGTGATGCACCACATAAACAAATTAAAAAATAAGTATCATATTATCATGTCAATAGATGCAGAGAAAGCCTTTGACAAGGTACAGCATCCATTTATGATCAAAACACTTTACAAAATCGGTATAGAAGGAAATTGCCTTAACATCATAAAGGCCATCTATGACAAACCCTCAGCCAACATTATACTTAATGGTGAAAAACTAAAAACCTTTCCACTACCGCCACTCTTATTCAATATAACATTGCAGGTTCTAGCAAGTGCAGTCAGGCAAGAGAAAGATATAAAAGGCATCCAAATAGGAAATGAAGAAGTCGAATTGTCACTATTTACAGATGACATGATTCCCTGTATAGCAAACCCTAAAGACTCCACAAGAACACAACTAGAAGCAATAAGCAAATACAGTAAAGCTTCTGGATACAAAATCAATGTTCAAAAATCCATAGCGTTCCTATATTCTAATAATGATGTGTCAGAAAAAGAAGTGGAAAAAATAATTCCTTTTGCAATTGCAACAAAAAGAATAAAATACCTAGGAATAAATCTAAACATGCTAAGGACCTATATAATGAAAACTATAAGACCCTATTAAAAGAAATCGAAGAAGATACAAAGATATGGAAAATATTCTGTGTTCTAGGATTGTAAGAATCAACTTAGATAAATGACCATATTACCTAAAGCATTATACAGATTTAATGCAATCTCCATCAAAATCCCATTGGCATTTTTTTAAAGAAATAGAACAAAAAATCATCAGATTTATATGGAAGCAGAAAAGACCTTGAATTGCCAAAGCCATCCTGAGACAAAAGAATGAGACTGGAGGTATCACTCTGCCTGACTTCAAATTATACTACAAAGTGACAGTAATCAAAATGACATGGTATTAGCAGCAAAACAGACACACTGACCAGTGGAACAGAATCGAGAGTCCAGAAGTAAACCCATATTTATATGGGCAAATAATTTTCGACAAAAATGCCAAAAACATAATACAGTGGAGAGAGGAAAGCCTCTGAAAGAAATGATACTGGGAAAATTCTCAGGCTACCAGCAATAGAATTAAACTAGACTGTTGTCTATCACTGCACACCAAAATTAACTCCAAATGGTTAAAGACCTGAATATAAGACCTGAAACAATAAAATGCATAGAAGAAAACATAGGAACTAAATTGAAGGACCTTGGACTTAAAGAGGATTTTATGAATTTGACCTCAAAGGCAAGGGAAGTGAAAGCAAAAATAAATGAATGGAACTATATCAAACGAAAAAGCTTCTGCTCAACAAAAGAAATAATCAACAAGATACAGAGACAACCATCTCAATGGGTAAATATATTTGCAAGCAATGCCTCGGATAAAGACCTAATATCTAAAATATACAAAGAACTCATATGAATCAATAACAATGACAACAAAACACAAATGATCCAATCAAAAAAAATGGGCAGAGGACCTGAACAAACACTTCTCTCTACAGGATATACAAATGACCAACAAACATATGAAAAGATGCTCAACATCGCTAGCTGTTAGGGAATTGCAAATCAAAACCACAAAGAGATACCATCTCACACCTATTAGAACAGCTATGATCAACAGGACAAGTAAGAACAAATGTTGGAGAGGTTGCAGAGAGAAAGGAACCCTTTTACACTGCTGGTGGGACTGCAAATTGGTACAGCCATTATGAAAAACAGTATGGAGGTTCCTCAAAAAACTAAGAATTGATCTACCATATGATCTAGCAATCCCTCTACTGGGTATTTACCACAAAGACTTGAAAACCTATATCTAAAAAGATGTTTTTACATCGATGGTCATAGCAGCACTATTCACATTGGCCAGGACATGGAAGCAACCGAAGCATCCTACAATAGATGATTGGCTAAAGAAGCTGTGGTATATATATACAATGGAATATTACTCAACCATAAGAAGAGATGAAATACTGCCTTTTGAGACAACATGGATGACCTTGAGATAATCATGCTAAGCCAAATAAGCCAGACTAAAAAAGTAGAAAATCACATGATATCACTTTTATTTGGAATATAAGCCTAAAAGCAACAAATGAATAGGACAAGCTGAGACTCGGGTATATGGACAATGGAGTAGTGGTTACCAGAGGGTAAGGGGTGGAGGAGGAGGAGGAGGAGAGAGGTAGTCAGGGTAAAGGGGGTCAAATATAGAGGGGTTGCGGGAGGGTGAAGTGGGTAAAGGAGATCAAATATATGGTGGCTGAAGAAAATTGGACTTTGGTTGTAATCACATAATAGAATATATAGATGTCAAATTATAATGTATACCTGAAAATTATATAATCGTATTCACCAATGTTACCCCCATAAACTTAATTAATAAATAAAAAAATAAAAAAATAAAATGTTTCATGCATCTTATAAATCACTCTTATTATTCCAAGCCCAGCCCAAATCTCATATTAACTAAAAAAAAATTGTAAGTACTTAACATCTCATTTTTTTAAGCCTCTGGGCTCATATTCATAACCATATCCAGAAATACAGTTTCCATCCGGGGACTGAAAGGAGTATTGAATGCTGGAATGCAAAAGACCTTGTAGATCCTTTCATTTTGCAGATGAGAATTGCTTGTCTGGGGACATTTAGCAATCAAGTGGCATGGCCAAGACTAGAACTCACATCTCCATTCACTGCATTGCAGAACTCTGTAATAGGAGTACTTTTTTTTTTTCACTTCCTTAAGGTTTAGAGGTACAGAATCCTCCACGTCTTCCGGATATATCACTTATAATATACCACCTTGCATTGCAGTGATTTGTTTATAAGTGTGTTTACCTCTTAGATCATATCTCCTTAAAGGTAGGAATAAAAGGCAGTGTGGTGTGCTATGCAGCACAGGCGAGTGGAAAGAGCACAGAATTTGAGAGTATGGCAAACCTGGGTTGAGTCTTGCCTCTGCTATTGTGAAGCTTTAACCCCTCATTTGTAAAATGGATACAATAATCTTTCTCTTGTCAAGTTTAATTCATGTAAAATGTGCATAGACATAGAATGTCAGTGGCGTTTTGTTTATTGAATATAGTAGAAGTATGAAACTTTAAGACTGGAAATGACCATAGGGAATCACCTAGTCTAGCCCTCTGCCCTCCTTTCCCCATTTTATAGATGAGGACCCCAAGGCTCAGAGACGTGAAATGACTTGTTAAAAGTCATTTAATTTGTATGAATTTGCCTGCTTGTGTCTCATGATTCCCAACCCAGTATTCTTTCCATTATACTCTTCTAGAAAATATGACAATAAATGTGACTGTCTTCTCTGACTTTAACACTTACTAGTCTTATAAATCTGGCCCACACATTTGCATATTACAGCATTCCATTGGTATCTCATGTTTTTGTTTTACCTCCCCAAACAGACAACATGTTTCTTAGAGCAACATCTATTCTTCTTTATGTCACAAAACATTGAATATAGTGCTAGGTATAGAGTAAGATTCCTAAAAATTTATTGATATAAAATTGTTTCACTGTTCTATGAGACCTAGAGAACATACCTGAATGTTCTTCAGGCTCTTGCATTCTGATGTAGCCAATGAATATCTATTTGGTAGTTTACAGAGAAGTTTTATTTCCCCCTTGGAGGTCTCAGTGAAATCTCTTTCAGTGCCATGGGGAAGGACAATGATACCCTAAAGAAAGTGCTTAAAATCATGCCCCTCCAGACATGAAAAGAGCAGCAGTGACACACTATACAGATTTGCTATCTAAATCTATGACTTGGTGACACAGGAAAGGGAAGCAAGGGGTGGAATCCAGAGTTAGAAGAAGAAAAGGGATCAATTTTAGGTCTTGGGTTTAGAACACCTCCAAACGATACATAGGCCATTTATTATTCTAATCAGTAGTGTTTCTGTCAGTACAGTTGTTCAGAAGAAAGAAAACTTCTATTCATTACTCTTGTTCAGAAGAATCACTCATCACCCGGATTTATTGCTTGCAGGATTTCCTCAAAATCTTTGCAACTCCCTTATTATTATGAAAAATGACAAGAATTTTACTTCAATTTTACTTCAACAAAAAGTACAATCAGAGTATTATTATATTATACCATTTCTGCTGCAGGTAGAAATGCTTTATATAGTAATTTTGATTATATATGTGTTTTTACTTATATCTATTTTATTGTGTATTTTTGTTTCCATATTTTAAATATGCAGGGGTTTTACTACTCATCAATATTGTCTTTAAAAGCTTTCACAATACTGGATTGGTGCACTGAGCGAAGTATATCAGAGCTTAAACTTTTATGAAATGCAAATCATCTCAGCTTCATTCTTTTTTTCACCTCAGGAAAAAGATGGAGAATATACTTGTTCTCTCCTAAATGAAGTAATTTAATCCTTTGGCTCTGTGAATGAGAATTTCAAATACTAAACACTAATGAAAAATACATTAAGGTTCAGTGTCAGGAGCTCTAAAACATTAATTTTAAGGGTTAAGAGTCATATGCATTCATTTCCAAATGTATTTGGCAACCATACATTTCTGTGCCCAAGAGGCAGATGCAAAAGAGAAGAGGAGAGTAGTAGTGATTATACAAATGTGGATACCCAGACATACATATAAAGTTTTCTGAAAGTAAATTGTTTTCAGATGGAAAGGTCCAATTCACATAATATATTTGGATAGGAGTAAGTTGCAGGTTTGAGGTCCTAAAACAACTTGGTTAAAAAATCTCTCCTGGTGTGTGTGTGTGTGTGTGTGTGTGTGTGTGTGTGTGTGTGTGTGAGAGAGAGAGAGAGAGAGAGAGAGAGAGAGAATTCCTCCAAACTGTACATCTAAGTCCAGGGCATCTCAGGTGTAGCAGAGCTGTTAATAGAGGCATAGGCCTTCAGAAACAACATTGCCCTTGGCTCCAAAAGGTAAGCAGAAAAAGAAAATTGTCATGTATAGCTTCTCTCTCTCTCTCTCTCTCTTTTAAATAAACATTATTTTGGATCACATGTTAGAGAAATTTTTCACCAGAAGTTAGAATATCTTTTGGAAACACCATGTGGGAACTTATCAGAGTGTCTGTCCATTAGGGTACTTTGCTGCTTTCACTACATTAATACACATAAGTTATAAGGTGTGTTTGCATTTCTAAAATCCATGATGTTATGCAAAATCACACACGGGCAAAGGGCTTATGGGAAAATGGGGCTGGGACAAAAGATCTGAAGTTTGCTTATAAAAGTAGGTGTCAGAATTGTTGTAACTTATGAACTATTATTAAGTGATAGAAAAGGGTTATCTGAATCCAACAGAAAGATCTAACACCAGATGTTGATAGGGATTGTTCCTAACACACATTGTGAGCTAAGATAGCGGGTGGATGTTTCAGGTATATGTGTGTATGTGTGCATTTTGTGTATTCCTATGTGGCTCGTTCTGCTGTATGCAATTTTCTGAATTCACCTTGTATTTTTAACAGATGGAAATTACACACATGCAAATGGGAAATTGTCTTACATTCAAATTGTTCTCAAATATACCAATAGCATAGGAATAAATTGATGTTTTTAAATCAAGCTTTACAGCAGAATTAATAATTTTCTATAGGTATTAAAAATAAATATTGTCCATCTTCTATCGGTCAATCGTGATGTATCCATGACCCAGACACCTCAAGTAATGAATATAAGTCTCTCCCCATCCTCATCTGATCCCTTCCACTCCATGGCCCACTGTTCTCCCTTGTCTCAACCCTGCCACTAGAACAAGGGCTATGGTGGTCACTATGCCTTACAGGAGAAGGATGATGACCTTGAGGACCTTCCTCCTCTGAGGCCACATATCACACCAACCTGACCTGCACAAAGCCCACTTGCTCTCCCTTCACACTTAAAATGCCTTGAAGAATAGATCAGAGTACCTATAAGTTGAGTCTTGGCCAATGAGAAATAAACCAGATGAATAACACCTCCAAGACTTCCCCATCTTCATCTGACCCCTTTCCCTCATGGCCCATCATCCTCCCTTGTCATTACCCTGCCACAATGGACAAGGGATATGGTGACTGCTCCTAAAGAGAGGTAGATGCATACTAAAACAGAATGGCAATGCATTCCATAGGATTTACACAAGACTAAGAATCTTATAACCTAATATTTAAAATGTCTAGTATATAAATCAAAATTACTCAGAATATGAATGACCAGGAAAATTTGAACTAACATGGGAAAGACAATCAATGGACACCAATGCAGGGAAACTGAGGAGTTGGGATTATCTGACAATCTTTAAAGCAAACATGAAACAAATGTAGATATAGAAGGTCTTGGCTCAGCAAAAAGAATAAAGAAGAAACAAATGGAAATTTAGAAATTAACAATGTGACAAAATTAAAATCTCATTGGATGAGTTCAGTAGCAGAATGTAGTTGGGAAAATAGTGAACTGAAGAAAGATAAATAGAAATTATTCAAACAACTCAGAGAAAAAGAGATTGAAAGAAGAACAAAGTAGGAGGTATCACACTAGCTGATAGCAAACTATACTACAAGACTACAGTAATCAAAGCAGCATGGTACTGGAATAAAAACAGATATATTGATGAATAGAACAGACTACAGAGCTCAGAAATAAATCCATGCCTATATGCTCACTTAATATATGACAGAGGAGGTAAGAATATACAATGGGGTAAAGACAACTTATTCAATCAATGGTGTTGGGAAAATTGGACAGATACATACTGTAAAAGGAAACTGGACCACCTTCTTACACTGTATACAAGAATATACTCAGAATGGATTAAAGACTTCAATGGAAGACCCTATAAGAAAACTTCTAGAAGAAAACTTAGTAAATTCTCTGATATTGCTAACAGTAATTTCTTTTTGCATATATCTCCCTGAGCAAGGGAAACAAAAGAGAAAAACAAACAGATGAGACTACATCAAACTAAAAAGTTTTTGTACATCAAAGAAAACCATCAACAAAACAAAAAGACAACCAACTGATTGGGAGAAGATATGCGCTAAGGAAACATCTGGTAAGGGGTTAACATCCAAGTATGTAAAGAACGTATATAACTCAACAACAAAAAAGAAAACAATCTAATTTAAAAAATGGGCAGAAGACATGAACAGATACTTTTCCAAAGAGGAAATACAAATGGCTAACAGACATGAAAAGATGTTCAAGGTCACTAATCATCAGAGAAATGCAAATTAAAACCACAATGAGATATCACCTCACACCTGCTGTATGGCTATCACCAGTAAATCAAAAAACAATAAGTGTTGGAGAGGATGTGGAGAAAAGGGAACCTTCATATATTTTTCATGGGATTGAAAATTGGTACAGCCGCTATGGAAAACAGTATGGAAGGTCATCAAAATATTAAAAATGGATATACTTTTTGACCCAGCAATCGCACTTCTGGGTATTTATCCAAAGAATACCAAAACAATAATTAATAAAGATCTATGCACCTCAATATTCATGGCAGCACAATTTACAATAGCCAAAATATGGAAGCAACATAAATGCCCATTAACAGATGACTGAATAAAGAAGTTATGATTCATATATACAATGGAATGTTACTCAGCCATTAAAAAATTAAATCCTACCATTTGCAATGACATGAATGGACCTAGAGGTTATTATGCTAAGTGAAATAAGTCAGACAGAGAAAGACAAATACCATATGGTTTCACTTATATGTGGAATATAAAGAACAAAATAAATGAACAAACAAAATGAAAACAGACTCATGGATACAGAGAACATTGTAGTGATTGCCAGATGGTAGAGGGGTTGTGGGGTAAGGTGAAAAATGCTAAGGGATGAAGAAGGACAAATTGATAGTTATAAAAATAGTCCATAGGTAATATAGTCAATGATATTGTCATAATGATGGATAATGCCAGGTGGGTAGTAGACTAATTGGGGGATCACTTCGTAAATTATATAAATGTCTAGCCACAACTAAAAGATTTGACAAAAGTAGACACATGACTAGTTTTCCCCAGAGCCCTGTACTTAATTAATTATTCTTTCTGTAGTGAACCTACCCTCCAAAAAAATTTACCCCCAAAGTTACTATGCAGTCAGTGTATATTGCCAAAAGGGACACATATTCCTATAAAAAGGTCACAGGGAAAGAGAAAACAGGTCTGCACTTCTGATCTCAGTTTCTGTTTCATTTTGTTGGTCAAAGTGGAGATGGCTCCACAATATTTTCTCTACATCTCTGGAATTAAAAAAATTCCTGTCTACAGCCATGCCACCCTGAACAAGCCCAATCCCATCTGATCTCAGAAGCTAAGCAGGGTTGGGCCTGGTTAGTACTTGGATAGGAGACCACCTAGGAAGACCAGGTGCTGTAGTCATAAAAAAAATTTAAAAAATAAGGGATTGTAAGTTGACAAGTTCCTTGCAATCTGTGAGGTCAACCAAGGGTTGCCTCACCAAAAAAAAAAAAAAAAAAAGAAAAGAAAAAAAAGAAAAAAAAAGAAAAATCCTAAAACCGAGTTTTTTCCAATTTATTTGTTGATAAAACTTGACCTGAACTGATACAAGAATATAGTCTTTATTTATTTCATTTAGTGATTTTTCATATATTTAGCTGAGGAAATATTGATGTATTTTGTTAAGGGGTGCTGGCCCACATTCCAATCTGGATTTCACATAATATATAAAATAAATGCATGATATTACTTTTCTACAATCTGAAAAATTCTAGAATCTGAAACAAATGAACCCCAAAGATTTTGAATGAAGGATTATGGGCCTGTATTAGTATTTAACCACCTCTGTGAACTCTTATGTGGCAATGTTAATTAATGCTTATGAAGACCTTGGTAACCAACATGAGGAAATAACATCAGGGCACTAAGGGTTATTACTATAATTACTTTTGTCAAGTCTCTCAAGCCAATTATAAGCCCTTGGCTCCTTGGGTTCCTTTACTGACCTGTTATCCCTTCTAGGCAGGAGAGGATATTTAAAAAGTATAAAAAGTAGAGAGCTGTATTATTAATATTAACTATTACTACAAATTCTAAATTTATATTACTACTTTACAGTACTTTACTTGTCACAGGAACTTTAACAACCCGTGAGGAGGGGTTTATAAATTTGCATGTTATGGTTATAATATCCATTAACTTAATAGTGCTCAGTGATAATCAAATTAGTCTTAAATGTATATGGCAATGGGCACTTCTGATATAAACTTTTTAATTATTGTCAGAAGCTCAAAAGGTACAAATGCAAGAAAATTGATTTTCAGAAGAAAACTTGGTAAACAAGTATGTCTTATCACTTTTCTGGCTCAAATAATACTGCTTGAATATTAATACACCAACAGCCTTTAATAAAAGCATGTTCATTAGTCAAGTCAACCATTAGATTGAGAACAGAAATAAAGTCTATTAAATAGCTAATTTTTAATAGATATTCATTTGTAGATATGGGCATGTGTATTAGCAAGACACAGACAATAACAGAAAAGAGGAAGAAGGAGAGAGAAACAAGAGCATTTGCCTGCAGAAGAATCACAGAACCTCTTAGGGAAGGCTAATAAATTATAATATTTTCCACTTTACATGGTTTCAATCTGGTTCTGGGTTACTGTACATGGTTCCTGAGTCCTGCAATGTTATGTACAGTCTGAGATTGGAAAGTACATCCCTTTGAGGACTTTGAATGGTCCTCTCACTAAGCCAGCAAATAAGAGAGTATACCCTACTAATTTTTGTCAGTTGGGCTCATCTTAATTACAACTACTAGAAATAAAAGTCAACATTAAAGCATCTACACTCCTTTGATGTCTTTGTGTTGAAACTCATATTTGTACGTCCGTCTCTTCATAAGCTGATACTTACCTTCAAAAGATGTGCTGGTTTACCTCCAGAAAATCTAAGCTTTCTATTTTCTGGGTGTCATTAATATCTTTTATTGCTCTCCAATGTTTTGTAAAAGCATAATAATGAATCAAATATCCACAAGGCAGCATTCCCCCTAACCCTTTTCTTCTTGTATCTGTTATAGGGAGAATCCAACTGTGTTGTACACTCTATTGGCTTTACAGAATGCAATTAGCCAATCTTAGGCATAATAGTCAATATTCCTGCCAATAAGTGGCTGGTTTGTTTACTCAATCAACTCTCATATTGATTAAGGCAAACTAAGACTTCACAACAAAGAAAAAAAGAAAGGACTGTAGTGAAATTCTGTTTTACTTAAATTATTAAAATAAATGTTTAAACTATCTAATTTTTCTTGGCTGTCAAAATACAGGATGGATACATCTTTGCTTATATATTCAGAGTAGTTTGGCAATGTTAAAAAAAAAAAGATGTTAACCATTCATTTTTCTAAGTAGAACAGCAAAGAGCTCTACTTTATGGTACAATTTAGAATTTTAAATGTCAAAGTCTAAATAATAATATATGGTCTTAATGAACAATTAAAATTAGTGGTTGGCCAAAGCTTTTTTCACTATGGTCTTTTTAAAAAATAAAAATAAAAACACCACAGACTATATGATTTATTAGCAACTACCTTAAGTACACATACATAGACATAAAATAGTATAATTATTGCATGATTTTAGTATTGAGAAATATTCTAGATGAATGCTATAGTCTTGAAGGAAATTCTATTATCTATTATGTATCATGAAACATGAAATAGATAATTGCCCTGTTTTATCTTATGCTGACAATGATGCTATGGCTTCTATTATTAGGCAGTGAAATATATAAAAAAGAAAATATAAAAATGTCATGGTCCTTAAAAGTTCATATTTACTTTATATTCAAAATAAAGTCATATAATGGTATTTGACTTATTTTCTATCCTTAAGTTCATTATTTATTTGCAAATAGGTAATAGAAGATTATGAATTGATAGTGAATCACTTAATTAGCTAATAACAAATATTCTTGAATTTTATAGTTTTCATTTTCAGAGCTTCATTTTCACTAGAATATTACAAATGGTTGCCCTAAATTTGTTCAAAAAGCAATGGATGAAAATTGTTCTAATGTTTTTTATGAAAATGGAGCTCAGTGTTTAAAGCATAAATCAAGAAAATATTATGACTATGTCTAAAGTTTTAAGAAAAATATTTTTCAAAGTACCATACATTAAACAGTGAGGGCAAGCTATATTAAAAATAATAATAATAAAAAAAGTAAAAGACAAAAAATTCTAAGAGGATGAAAACAAAGTATGGAGAACTACAGAAGGCTGGTGAAGGTTTTAGCCCCTCTACCCCAAACTATACATTTCAAATAAAGGCTGAAGGAAAGGTACTGATTATTAATACCACCATCTAATCATCATTGTCTGGCTATTTGATGAGAAAATTCCTCCATACCTTGTAGTCCCCCACTCCACACACAACTTTAGAAACAAAGGAGACCCATGAACATCTAGTGAAGAGGTGTCCAGTACCTGTACTTGGGGATTAACAGGTGCATAGCCCCTATCTTGGACAGTAATAAGAGATGGCACTGTTATAATAGTACTCAGAAGATCCAGATGATTCTCAAATTTCACCCATGTTTTGGCCCATTGCTCTAGTTCAGCAACTCTTAGCAACAGGATCCAAACATACAATGTTTGCAATCATTTGTTACCACAACAGAGGACTAAAGTTCACAGATGATTTATTTCAAAATTGTTAGAAAAAAGTGAATTCAATGTGATACCTCTAATAGTGGCACTCTTACTGAGTTGCATTTGGATACTCTTTCCTGGATGGGAGATAAAGGGGTGGGGTTACTTCTAGTGCTAGGAACTGGGTGCAACTCTTATCTTACAAACCATTTTCATAGCTGATTTCCATACCCACATGCCTGTAAACTGATTCTCTCTCTCTCTCTCTCTCTCTCTCTCTCTCTCTATATATATATATATATATATATATATATATATATATATATATATAATGGGGATGATGAAAGTTCGGTTATTGTTTCTCAAAATAAAGAAAATGAGAAGGATGTGGAAAAAATCTTGGTATTCTCACATGAGTGTTTTACACATGTACATGTTATTCAAATGTGTTGAGAGCCAAAAAAATTGGGAATTTTGATCTTGATGGTTGATGGTAGAACACTACTGGCAGCCATCAACTTTTCTGCCTGATATCTTTTGGATCACTGAAGGAGTCCTCTAAGATGTGTGAGCTGGGAAGTGACAGTTCTGTGGGAACAAAAGAATAAGTTTTATTTTTCCTCTTGCATTTAAACTATGCATCTACTTCTTATATCAAGATCTAGGTCTGAATCATCTTTATATCTTCTAATGCTTAGCCCATAATTTTATTCAATACAAATTTATAATTTTGTTTATTTGCAAATTTATTTAATTTGAATGAATTAACAAATTAAAGTTGAATTCAATTAAGTTTACTTTATATACAAGAAACAATTATAGAAACTATAATGGGAGAGAGCATTTTATAATGCCAAATATCTCATTTGATTGAATTCCTTACGTTCCTACCAGCTGTTTTGGCAGCCTGTATCCGAAGTTTTCTGCCTGAAATGTTCATTGATTAGTTCTCTCATTATTAGAAATTTTTGTTTTCCAGTTTTTCAATATATTATTTTAGTGAGATGATAAATAGGGTTCTTCCTTGGAGAGGTGCCAATATTAAGACCTATTATTAGGTCTCCCTTATAAACTTTGATTATACTAAGCTATGCATATTTAATTCATTTTATTTTTACTTCAAAATCTGATTCATTCCCTCAACTACATTACTGCTTATCTACCTGGACTCTCTCCAATTTAACTGGGTCTTTATGGTTCCCCAAATAAAATGCAACATTCCAGATAAATATCACCTGAAATACAAAAAGTTATCTGACAAATTATTTTGTAATTATATCTTTTCACATATAGCCTTAAATTATGTATAGATTGCATTTGAGACTTCATTAACTGGAAGATAGCTAATGAACACATGAGGAGGCAGCTCAGTTAGGAAATATACTGATACATTGATATAGATGAATCTGATAGTGGGTTAAGCAAAATGTCCATCAAAATAATTAGTGGAATCTACTAACATAATGTTAGAATAGATTGAACGACTGGTGAATTCAGACAGGTTCCTTCCCATACCCACCCACTGAGATTTAAAGTTTAGATGCCTTAAGAAAACTAAAAATTTAGCTCATCTAAAGAGAAGAAAGTTAACCTGAATAAATAGAAGAAAAAATAAGAACATGGGTTGAGGACACTATGAATATATGAGATTGCAGTAATAAATATAAATGATAATTCTAGAAGTTAAGAAAATATTTCATAGGTAGTGATTGATAGCTTTTTCCTTTAAGAAAATATCTTAAGCAAGTTAATTCTTAGTGGAGGTTATTTAAATAATTTTTTCCAAATGATACTCAGGGGAAACATTTTACATATGATAGGCAAGATGCTGAGAGGGACTGAGGAATAAACTGCTTATGTGAAGCACTTCTCAAAGAGACCTCATGTAGTGCTTGAAATCAGTGAATGAGTAAGTTCACTGACACTCCTTCCAATATGTTAATAGTGGGTGTCTGCACGAGACCAAACCACAGAGTGTCATCTGGGTTCATGGATGAGTGTTATGACAACCTGGACTTGATTCAAGTTTGCTTTTACTTTTGTTTACTCCAGGACTGCGAATAAGCACTGCAAAGGATATAAATTAAATTAGAATACAGGTATGTGTACGTGGCTCCTTGTTGCCCACCTTGTTCTTCATGATGGCAAACCTTGATCACGTGGTCTTGGTAGCCTGCACAGAGTGAGATGTCTAACGGTGAAAGAATATAGTACTATTAGGTTGTTGTCTTTTGTACTACAAGCCACATTAGCATTGGGAAACAGCTTATGTAAAGCATAATTCTGTTACTTGAGAAATCTTTTCATATAGGCTTATTATTCAGTTCCCTCATGTTCTCATTCTTGCTATGACAGCACTAGGGCAATTTTCCCTTATTTGTATGTGCAACACAAGGCCTAGGGGTTTCCTATTTATTACCACTTAGAGGATTTCCATGAGCAAGTCTGAGCATAGTCTACCATAGGGCTTCCCAGCAGTAATCATAAAAAGTCAGTCACAGGTCAAGATACATAAAAGTGTAGGATAAAAGGTCAAGTATGACCTGATATTGAAATTTGCTTTTCTTAAAGGTAGAGATCATATTTTACTAATATTTCACTTCTGCTTATGACATTCAAAAAAATGATGGAGAAGCCAAAAGAGAGAAGAAATTAAACCTAATTAGTTATGAACACCTTGTATTCAGAAGTGGAAGACAAAGAAGAAAATGTCCTGGTTTCATTTGTTTATTTTCAATAAGGTAAATCAAACATAGAACACTTTCCCTACCATTAGTCTATTTACTTAGAGAACTTACTTGTATGTAGCTTATTTAAATTAGTTAAGTATATTGCGACATTTCTAGATGATGCAGTGGTCAAGTTACAGATACTAGGATCAGATCAATCTGGACTTAAATCACAGCTCTGCCATTTACTATCAGTTTGATGCTGAGCAATCAAATTTTCTCAAGCCTCTGTTTCCTTATCTGTTGAATGGGGATGGTAATAAACATCCCTTAATATTTTTGTGTGAATTAAATGAGGCCATGTGTATAAAATACGTAGTACAGTGCCTGGCACATAATAATAATAATAATAATAATAATAATAAATAGTTTTATTAAGTGATCGATTATTGGACCCCCCAAATCTATAAAATTCATGTATCATCTAGATAATTTAGAGAAAACCTGATTCCAAGATATCTGACTATATAAAACTTCTCCATTATAGTTAAACAACATTTTAACAATTTTCATAAGTTTCTAATTTCCTTCTCAACAGTTCTAATAAGCTATTATTGAAGTCATAAGTCAATATGAGAAAAGCTGACTTCTAACCTTTCGTATTTCTCCAAGTCACACCAATCTCTATTGATTAGCTTTCCTATTATGCTCTCACTCTGTTACTTTTACCTTATATAACTCATGACTCTAGCTCATGATTTTTAAGTGCTCTATATGTTCACTTGCATTTTCCCCTATACTAAATGATTTTTTTGGGGGGGATACATGCATTCCTAAAGTACTTATTGCAGTAATACCTCAGGACTTTAACATGAGAGCAAAAGATGTGCAGAAAAAACATTTTCATGAATACAACATTAGTGATTTATATTTAGGAAGCAGCTTTCATCTGCATCTCTAAAAGACCTTCAAAAATCTTATCAGATGCTTTATTCATTGGGACAAGCTGCAAGCAAACTGCCTTTCAACGAATACCCTCAAAGTACATAAATACTCCAAGAAGAAAAGAGCTGTCAATAGTTGGTTAAAGTGTCAGGAATATTCAAAGGCATTTTGAAAGAGTATATACCAAAGAGGATACACCACTGAACAAACTATGACTACTACTTAAAAGTATGGTGGTCCATAAGTATAACTTTCATAGTAAATACATACACAGTAACTTTGTCATATTGGCACCAAGACCAACATCCACATAGTAAGTTAATAATATTTGATCAATTTTTCTAACCATGTACAACCTAATTTTGAGTAGATGACTTGCCGCATAGTTTATTCATATGCATTTATTAAAACATTGCATATTAATTATAGTCTGTATTAGATTTAAAGAGCAAACGAATCAGACCAGGATTGTATGCCAAATATTTAACATAAAGCCTGGCAGATGTTACAAACTGAGTTAATATTAGTTATCAATAATTATTATCATAATTATCATTATGAATTTAGATTAAGAAAGTTTTCTTTCAAAGAATTTAGTGAAACCTGACGTGTATTCATATTTGTTGCTGCTGCTGCTAGTTTTTCTCCTGCCTGTCAAGATATGTACCCGTGAAGTAAGAAGAAAAGAAAAATATGTCTCTTTTCTCTTGAGGAAGAGCATCTCAAGATGAGATGAGGCATGGCTACTTAGATGTTAAGACCTCTTCAGGCCTTTTGACTGGATTCATTTATACAGTATCTTGTCATCATGGAAACTATGACTATAGATACATCATTAAAATACATGGTTAATTTTTGGGGAGATAGAGGAGACCATAGAAGAACAGGTATTTTTTTTTTATAATCCAAACAAAATAGCTTACTTAAAAAATATTTTGTAAGTTTCAAGTATACAGTACATTGGATAGACATTTAAATAGTTTATAAAAAGATACCTCCAACTGCCCTTTCTCTCCTTTGGCTGTCCACCTAGCCAGTACATTAATGTTACCTGCATTCCCTATGCCATGATCCTCATCCCTGTTTACCATCTATAAATTACTAATTTATACTTCTTTAATCCTTTACCCCATTCTCCAAGTTCCCCAACTCCTATCCCTTCTGGCCATCACCAGATTGTCCTCTACATATGTGAGTCTGTTTTTTAGTTTGTTCTTTGTATTCCTTAGATTCCATATATAAGTGAAATCATATGGTATTTCTATTTCTCTGTCTGACTTATTTCACTCAGCATAATAACCTCTAGCTTCATCCATGTCATTGTAAATGAAATGGTAGGATTTAAATTTTTAATGGCCAAGTAATATTCCATTGTATATATGAACCATAATTTCTTTATCCAATCTTCTGTTGACGGGCATTTAGGTAGCTTCCACATCTTGGCTATTGTAAATTGTGCTGTCATTAACATAGGGGTGCATAGATCTTTATGAATTATTGTTTTGTTTTGTTTTGTTTTTGGATAAATATCCAGAAGTGCAATTGCTGGGTCAAATGGAAAATTCATTTTTAATTTTTTGAGAAACATCCAGATTGTTTTCCATAGTGGCAGTGTCAATTTGCAATCCTACCAATAATGTATGAGCGTTCCCTTTTCTCTACCTCCTCACCAATACTCATTGTTCTTTGATTTGTTGATGATATCTATTCTGACAGGTGTGAGGTGATATTTCATTGTCATTTTAATTTGTGTTTCTCTTATGATTAGTGACTTTGAGCATCTTTTCATATGTTTATTGGCCATCTGTATTTCCTCTTTGGAGAAATCTCTGTTCAAGCCTTCAGCTCATTTTTTAATTGTTTTCTGTTGTTGTTGTTATTGTTGAGTTGTATGTGTTCCTTATATATTTTGGACAGTAAGCTCCTATCACATGTATCATAAGTGAATATCTTCTCCCATTCAGTCAGCTGTCTTTCATTTTGTTGATGGTTTCTTTGCTATGCAAAAACTTTTTTATTTTGATGTAGTCCCATCTGTTCATTTTTTCTTTCGTTTCCCTTGCCTGAGGAGATCTATCAAAAAAGAAATTACTGTTAGCAATATCAGAGAGTTTACTGCCTATGTTTTTTTTTCTAGCAGTTTTCTTCTAGGGTCTTCCATTTAAGTCTTTAATCCATTTTGAGTCTATTCTTGTATATATTTAAAAAGGTGGTCCAGTTTCTTTTTCTTTTTTGCATGTTTCTATCCAATTTTTCCAGCATCATTTATTGAAGAGACTGTCTTTACCCTATTGTATATTCTTACTTCATTGTCATATATTAAGTGTGGGTATAGATGTGAATTTATTTCTGGGCTCTCTATTCTGTTCCATTAATCAATATACCTGTTTTTATGACAGTACCATGCTGCTTTGATTACTGTATCCTTGTAGTATAGTTTTATATCAGGTAGTGTGATACCTCCAACTTTTTCTTCTTTCTCAAGATTGCCATAGTAATTCGGAGTCTTTTATGGTTCCATATAAACTTTAGGATTATTTGTTCTACCTCTCTGAAAAATGAATTCTTCACACATTTCTCCTTTTGTATAAGAGCTGATTGTTTACATGTTTAACATTCTACTAAACAGTAAGATTTGGAAGGATAGTATCCAAATCTTACTCATCTCCAGATTTCCAGAGTGTTCAACACTGCCTTAACACATAATAACTGTTCAACAAATGTTATTGGGAAAATAAATGAGTATACTATTAAAACCCTGATGTTTTAAACATTTCTCTTAGGAACCATTAGATATTTTCTCCTATGTTATAATGTCATAAAGATAAAAACCTCAAAATTTCTTTCTTTGCTTATTGAAAAACATGGCAATAATGACAGAGGGAGAAGCTAGATTATTAGAAATGCACAAGTTGATTTTTTATAGCAATCAAACACATTGGCTTCCATGTGTGAAACATATGAATCAAAGATGAAAAATTCAGTAAAATATTTGAATTTGTATTCCATTAAAAATCAAACTGCTGGAAGTAGGAAACATCTGGGTGATTAATCCAGTCACATAATTCAGTATTGCACAACCAGAACCTCAAGAGTCTAAATGTTGGTGAATGCTTTCAGGCTACTTGTGGAAATCACAATTGGCTTCTCTGCATTTTCATTTTAACCTCAGCATAATTAAGGATTCATTATTGTTTTATATTTTTAGTTGTCAGCAGATGATATTGTATATTTTTATTACTCATTTTTCCCATACCTGGTCTTCTAGGTTTTTAAAATGCTTTTTAAATAACATTTCAAAATAATAGAAATTATACCTATCTGATATTAAATAAAACCATTACTATAACATATATAAGAAAGTATTCAGGGAAACATACTTTGTCATCTGATTCTAACCAACAAAATATTTTTAACGTGTACATCTATTAAAAAATCCTCAAGATGCTGTAATTATTATTCATTTTCTAGAATTGTTTAGCCATGAAAGTTTATGCTTCTATGGGGACTTTAATGTTTATGTTTTGTGACAGCTGCATTAACTATTAAAAAGCAATTTGGCTGACATTTTAGGTCTTTCGTTGCCAGTTTTAATTGGCTTGTTCATCAAGCGTCAACTCCCCGCTAACTGTGAAAATTTCAGGCCAATGTCAGCTTACAGTAATGACTCTTTAATGATTTTATCCTGTCAGTATGCAAGCTTCGTATGGATATATGCATGATTAGTTTCATATCAAGACCTGTAATTAAATAATTGAAGCTTAGAATAGATATCAAACACAAACACATATTTAATAAAGACTCAGAAGCTTATCAAAATGTTGATTAGCAATTAAAGTCAATGTTTTGAGTTCATTTGTTTATACATATATGTCTTCGAAAATATTTGTATAAGTTTTTGCCCAAAGTTAAAAGAAATTCTCTATAGGATAGCAGTAAATTTGTTTTTTTAGAACATAATTTATATTCAATGTGCACCTTATCTGCGTAAGAAATTTCACTTTAACTATTATTTTATTTGTAGAATAAACTAGCCCAAACAAAATCTAAAAGTAGCAATAAATATTTTTTATCAATCAGACACAATTTCAGTTTTTAAGAAATTGACATATATACCCATACTGTGCTGTCATCCATAGAATGTTAGAGCTGGAGGAGATTTTGGAAACCATCTATTTGAGCTTTCTTATTTTACAATATTGAAGTCCAGATGAATTAAGTGACTTTTTTATGGTCATATAGCTAATTAGTGGCAGAGTCAAGAAAAAAATCTAGGTCCAAAATGTAAACTTATGTATTCCTGGAGAATGAGCTGTGAAAAAACTGTTTTATTTATTGGTAAGTTCCTTTTCTCTTTACTTAATTAAATGAACATGTTTTAAAAGTAAAAACAAACAAACAAACAAACCCAAATCTGTATATATAGATATACACTGAGAAGTTTCATTTTCTCCTTTTTCCGCCTCTACCTCATTTCTCCTCTTGTAAGGTAACCATATTTACTAGTTTCTTATTCATCTTTCCAGTAGTTTTTCCTGCCAATATGCAATATATGAATATGTATTATTTTCACCCTTTCCATATGATTTACACATATACACATTTTTACACCTTACTTTTTTCACTTAAAAATATATCAGTGCATAGAAATTTTCCTTGTTATTTTTTTAAGGTATATAATATACCCTTGCATGGATAGTATAGTTTATTCAATGTGTTGGCAAATTATTAATAACTAATTGAAATGTTTTAGATGTTAAAAATTGTTTCACTACTTATAAGAAATATGTATATATTTAAAAATGTAGAAAATGTAAATATTAAGGTAAAGGTTAAACTCCAGTGCAGTGTGAATGGCAATGTAAAACACCTAGAAAAACCATTACTTTCCCTTTGATTTAAAGTCCTAGTCCTGAAGTTCACTGCATAAAGAAGATGTTTTCCAGGGTTTACTGGTATAGGTCAGTGAAAATATGTGCTAAAATGAAGATATTTATAATGCAGCCCATAGAAATGCTTACTTTTATGCTACATTCAACAAGCATGACATTTCAAAATACTTCAGTCTTCAGCCCAATAGATGACACTGCTTTCCTTCTGCTCATGGAAACACACATAATACCTTGAATTTTAAAATAGTTTCATTTCTCGCTAGCAGGGAAGTATGCCTATGCCACTATAGTATAGCAAGAGACATTAGGGAGGTGGACCAATTAGGGCAGAAGCAGATTTCTCATTAAATGACAAGTCTTAGATTCCCATTTCATGAAACATGTCCTCCTGCCACATACCAAATCCTCATTAACTTCAATAAGGAATTATGCATGGAAGAAATGCATGGTAGGCTGAAGAGGACAGAATAAATTAATCCAGAGCAATCTTTAATGATAGTTTAAAATGCAGTGAATGCTTTAAATTATATGTAGTCATGTTGTGTGGATTGAATATAATCCACTTGCCCCTGTCTCTGACTACATCTTCAAAATTAATGGGACAAAGTACTGCTTGAAAAAGAGAAGAGATATGAACAGCTTGATTTGGAATTGTAAGTAAAAACAGGATCCAAAGGTTTGAGTCATGAAAATCTGTTTCCTTAAGAAAACAGCTTAATAAAAAGAAACTGTGCTTTCCTTCATTATATAAAATATTTACATTTAAGAAAATGGGTAGATATTTTTTAATTCTATTAATTCATCTTAATTCAGAGTCAAGCATTATTAATTAAGTCCAAATCATATTTCAAATATAAGTATGTGATATTCACTTTCAAGCGCACTGTATCAATGTCACTACTACAAGTGTCCTATAGAAGCCCTTAGGGTCACTGATTTAACAACAACAAAAATGTCAATTGTATTCTTATTGCTTTTAACATGCTTTAAATAGTTTATATTCTTAAGCAGATAAAAGAAACTCTCGATAATCTTCATATGATATTTCAGGGTAAGTTTTAGTCAATATAATAAGTTAAAATTATGAGACTTTGTTGTAGTAATTTAACCAAAAAATTTGTCCTTTAAATGACATATAAAAGGAGTAAACATTTTTAAAGGCCAATCTAATTTAGAATAGTTACTTGAAATCTCCTTTATAGGAACTCTAAATCAATATTACAACATCATGTAAAGGAGATTTTTATTAAAAAGCTGACATTGAAAGACTGATAGATGTCAATCTCTGTCAATTATATTTAAAAAGGAACCTATTTTTTTTATTTTGCGAATTGTATGGATCTGAGTTTGAACATTTGCCACTAGATAAGACCTTGCATCTGTGATAATAATCAACAGCTGACTTTTTATCTGGAACACAAATGTTATTGAGAAAAATAAGACATTATAGATAAAATAAAACTTTATAACTTACACAACTAGCCAACTGGGTCACAGTAAGCTTATTTCCTCATTGGTTTTTAGTAGATGCTAGAAAACAGATAACATTTAGAGCAATATCTTTGAAATAATGGCCTATGCTAAAAAAGGAGTAAAGTGCCTTTCTAGTACTCCCTCTAAAAAAGGCTCCTACTTTTATTTCAGTGACACAATGGTAAGCTTGGACAAGATATTTTTAGCATTTCTTAGCCTAGCATGTCTGTGACCTCTTCTAGTTGCCCTGGCAGCACTAGAGTTTGCTTTGAAGTAAGAGATAATCAAGATTTTTTCCTAATATCATGATTTCTTAAACTATAAAGAAGATATACTAATAGCAAGCAAAGTTTGATGCTTAAAAACCAAACTAAAGGGAGAAAATGTAGAGTATAAATTAAGAATTCAGAAACTGGGCCACAGCAAGGGAAGTGGCTACCATAAGGCTGCCCAGGGACACCATTTGTGTACAGTATGGTCTCAGAAAGGGCCCTTATGGCACCGGCACCAGGGAAGAAAGTATCAAGAAGTGCTCTCAGTACCATAGAGGTAGCAGAGAGGCAATAAAGTTGCATAGATGATAGAAGCTTTGTTAATCTTTCTTGCAACCAAATCAAAGTTGTTGCAGAAACATGGAGCAAACAGCAAGCAAGGGCACCTGGGATGTAGATGAACATAAGCGTTACAACCAGGTAGAGAAATAAGAAATCACCCTGCAATGGTAGGGGGTAGGGTGGTGAAAAGATGCGAGGTGGCCTGGTTTTGAGTAGCTGAGTGGGACAGAAGCTGTGACAGAAGCTGCGGCAGTATGAGTCAGCAGCTGCAGACTCCTCTTAAAGGGACCGTGGCTGTGAGCAAACTTTCACGGTGATGAATCTGCTTGCTCTAAGCACTAGCACCAGGTTGGCTGCAAGTGGAGCACCAGGCTCTTATAAGGGGACACTGAGTTATAGGAATGAGGGTCGGAGGCAAGGCTCTTTCCCAGGCAGCAGTGCCAGTGGTATCCATTGTTCCTCTGTTGAGTCCTCCCCCTTTCCCGGTGTGCAAACTCAGGCATTGCCACAGCTGAGACTTCATGAAACAGAATAACAGAGGTCACTCTGCCCAGAGGATTCCCTGCAACTCCACCTCCTCCAACTCACAGCCCTACCCAAGCCATATCCAGTTGTGTCCTTGGCAAGTCCAGTGCTCCTTGCTGAGTAGTGGCAATACTCACACTGATGGCAGCTGACCTTGCTTTCTGGCATGGTCTCTTGAGGAAACTATAAGCACAGCAACTGTGGATTGCTTGCTGAATCTTAACAGGCTGGGGCTAAACTTGGCCTGCAGCTGAACCCCTCTCAGGACTGTGCCACTGTACACATACTACCCAAAAACACACTAATAAGATCGGGAGACTTAGGAGCTTTGCTTAGTACATAAGAAACAGACATAGAAAGGCAGTAAAAATGGGAAGACAAAGAATCTGAATGAAAGAACAGAACAATGATCCAGGGATAATGGAGTCAAGCAATCTACCAGAATGCAGAGTTCAAAACAATGGTTATGAAGATGCTCAGTGAACTTAGGGGGAAGTGTAGATGAATTTAGTGAGACCTTTAACAAAAAGATAAAAAACAAACAAAAAAAAGGAACTGGAAATTATAAAAGGGAACCAGTCAGAAATGAAGAACACATTATCTGAGATGAAGAGTATATTAGAGGGAATCAACAGAGTAGATAAAAAATAGGATCAAAGCACTGCTACGGAGGAAAGTGAAGCCGAGGACACTCAATCAGAATGGCAAGGAAAAAGAAACCAAGACTATAATAATAATTTAAGGAGCCTATGGAACCTAATTAAATGTAAAAATATCTATGTAATAGAGGTACCTGAAGGAAAACAAAAAATTGAAGAGCTAGTTGGAAAAATAATGATGGACAATGTCCCATAATCTGGTGAAGGACATTAACAAACAACCCCAGGAGCTCAGAGCATCCCTAAAAAAAGAAGAACCCAAAGAGTTCTACACCAAGACACATCACTATTAAAATGCCAAAGGTTAAATACAAAGAGAGAATCTTAAAAACAGCAAGAGAAAAAGAGAAAAGCAGTTAGTTACCTACATGGAAGCACCCATAAGACTGGCAGCTGATTTCTCAAAAGACACTATGCAGAACAGAAGAGCTTGGCACAAATTATCCAAAGTGATGAAAACCCAGGATCTACAACTGAGAATATTTTATCCAGCAAAACTATCATTAGAGAACAAAAAAATTCTAAAAGAGCTTCCCAGACAAAAATAAGCTAAAAGATTTCATCTACACCAAGCCAGTCTTACAGGAAATGTTGGAAGGACTTCTTTAAGAAGAAAAATCATGTAACAAAACCCAAATAAAGAATGGTAATAACTACATTCCTATCAATAAGTACCTCAAACAGAAAAGAATTAAGTGCTCCAACCAAAAGTTAGAGTGGCTGAATGGATAAGGGAACAAGACCCTTACAAATTCTACCTACCAGAGACTTACTTCAGATTAAAAGACACACACAGACTAAAAGTAAGGGGATGGAAAAAGATATTGCCTTGATGGACCTAGAGGGTATTGTGCTGAGTGAAATAAGTCAGATAAAGGCAAATATCACCTGATCTCATGTGCACGTGGAATCTAAAGAAGAAAATCAGTAACAAGAAAAACAGAAATATACTCATGGAGAACATTTTGAGGGCTACTAGATGAGAGGGGATTGGGGGGGGATGATGAAAAAGGACAAAGGAATTAAGAAGTACAAATGAATATTTACAAAATAGACATGGAGATATATAGTATAGTATAAGGAAAAGAGTTAATAATGTTGTAATAAATAATGTAAGGGGGAAGAAGGGTACCAGATTTAGTAGGGTGATCACTTTGTGACTTATATAGATCTCTAATCACTATGCTATACAACTGAAACTAATACATTATTGTATGCCAACAATAATTGAAAAAAATCATTGAATTATAAAAGGTAAATACGAGCAACTAATCGTGTATTATATTTCAATAAAGCCATTGGAAAATCAATATATCAATACAAAAAAATAATTCAACATTTAGAAAGAATAGTAGACTAGAAAACCTACAGATTTTTATACTACAAAACACCTATAAATGTTGATTGAACATTTTTTAATGAAAAATGTTTTCCAGAAGTGAAAAAAAGAAAAAAAAACATAGAAGCTAAAACTAAGGTAGCAACTCTAAACAAAAATGGCATGCCCAGAAACTGATGCTGCAGCTCACCTGTAAGTGTGTGACTGAAGGACATTGGTTTTAAGGCTATGATGATAGAGGCAGGAGATGAGGCTTTGGGTCTTCACAAGGTGAGGAATTGCAACTGAGACCTGCATATGTTGCCCATATATGGACCTTCAGGATGCTACACTTCAGAAAAGAATGTACTAAAAAAAATCTCGTTGGCACAAAAGGACAAAGAAGGAATCTTGTTTTTACTAGATTGAGATCAGAATGAAAACAATAAAAGAAATTTCTGAGAATTCATAAACATGGACCTTTTCATGCATGAATTTAGAACTGAGTTTACACTTTCTCTGTGATTGAGCAACTGCCACTATGAGACATTAGTATAAAAATATCTGGAAGCCTTGGTAGAAGCAACAGCAAATGAGATCACAATCCAAAGTTAAAAATTATGTGAGAAAACAATCCATCTTAAACAGTAGTCAATAGACTCAAAGTATAAGTATAGGTCCCTGGAATTTCAGATAATAGTACCATTTTTTAGAGACTGTAAAAAAAATCTTAAAATGGCTAAAGGAAGACTGGAAAACATAAGACCAAAGTAATATATATATATATATATATATATATATATATATATATATATATATATATATATTATATAATTTTTATATAATTTTTATATAATTTATATATATAATTTATATATAATATATATATATACACACACATATATATAGAGAGAGAGAATTTAAAAAGAACAAAAAGAAATTCCAAAATTGAAAAAATATATCAAAATGTAAAATTCAATAGAAAATGAAACATAAAGTACAACTTAAATAGTAAGGCACAAATAAAGCAAGATTAGCAAATTTGACTATATAGCTGAGGGAATTATATAGAATGCAGTGTAGACAGATGAAAAGACAAAAATCTAAAAGAAGGTCAAGGATCATGGAAGATAGAATGACATGACAGGATGTAGATCTCATAAACATTTTAGAACCAGAGAATAAAGAAAATGGGAAGAAACAGGAATTTTTCCAAGGTTGATTGAAATTTCTGAGTATCTGAGAAAATTCTCAGATTCAGAAAGCACAACTCCCAAACAGAATAAATAAATAAAAGTAAATTCAAATCTTAAGAACATCTGAGGCAGCTATAAAAATGCACCACTCAGATCTGCTATGGTTGCATAACTAACAGCCCCAGTTCCTGCCCTTCTGAATCCAGTACTAAGTTCATGCTGAGGCCAGATGTTCTATGGGCTACTCCTAGATAATGACTGAACATGGTTTGAGTACTAATGTAGGTCATTCCTGCAGGATGAGAGACTCCTCTAACAGTAACTTTGGTTTTAGGATGCTCCATCATCAGCCAGGTTAAAAGCTTCTGGGGTCCACAGTGTAGTCTGAAACTCTTCCTATTCAATTTTTCTTTCCTCTTCTGCTGGTGTCAGCTCCTGCATCCTGTTCTGAAGATTTACCCTATCTTCTCCTGCTCCCTTTCCTTCATCCTTCAGTGTTTCCCCAAACTCGCCCATCTAATCCTATATTGGCAACTGCTTTGAGATTTTTTTTATATTTTTTATTTTTCAATTATAGTTGACATACAATATTATATTAAAGTTGTACAGCATAGTGGTTAGACATTTATATAACTTACAAAGTGATCACCCTGATAAATCTAGTACCCATCTGATGCTATACATAGTTATTACAATACTACTGACTATACTTCCCATTCTATACTCTACATTCCCATGACTATTTTGTAACTATGAATTTGGACCTCTTAATCTCCTCTCCCTTCACTAATCTCTTCAACCCAATCTGACAACCATCAAAATGCTCTCTGAATCTATGAACTTCTTTGTTTATTCTGTTCTCTAGATTCCACATATGACATTTGTCTTTCTCGGTCTAACTTACTCCACTCAGCACAATACCTTCTGGGTCTATGTTCTTGCAGATGGCAAGATTTCATTGTTTTTTATGGCTGAGTTATTACATTGTATGTACATACCACTTCTTCTTTATCTATTCTTCCATTGATGGACACCCAGGATACCTCCATATATTGGCTACTGCTAGTAATGCTGCAATAAGCATATGGATGCACATGTCCCTTCAAAGTAGTGTTTTGGGTTTCTTCATATAAATACCCAAAATGGGTTCACTGAGTCCTGTTCTGTATCTTGTTTTAATGTCTATTTTTTCTGGTATAAGTATTGCTACTCTAACTTATTTATTTTTGTTTCCATTTTCATGAAACACCTTTCTTCATCCCTTTACTTTCAGTTGTGTGTGTCTTTCAATCTGAAGTGAGTCTCTTGTAGGCAGCATATGTAAGAGTCTCATTTCTTACCCCTATAAGCACCCTATCTTTTGATTGGAGCATTTAATCCATTTATCTTTAAAGTAATTGTTGATAGATATGTAGTTTTGCCATTTTATTATTCATATTTTTCTTCTTCTTCTTCTTCTTCTTCTTCTTCTTCTTCTTCTTCTTCTTCTTCTTCTTCTTCATCTCCTCCTCTTCCTCCTCTTTCTCCTCCTCCTCCTCCTCCTCCTCCTCCTTCTCTTTTTCTTTTTCCCTCTAACATTTCCTGTAATACTGGCTTGGTGATGAACTCCTTCAGCTTTTTCTTGTCTGAGAAGCTCTTTATCTGTTCTTCAATTCTAAATGATAGTTTTTCTGGGTAGAGTAATCTTGGTTGTAGATCCTTGCTTTTCATCACTTTGAATATTTCATACCAATTTCTTCTGACTTGTAAAGTTTCTTTTAATAAATCAGCTGACAGTCTTATAGGAGCTCCCCTGTAGGTAACTAACTACTTTTCTCTTGCTGCTTTTAAGATTCTCTCTTTGTGTTTTTACCCTTATCATTTTAATTATGATGTGTCTTAGTGTGGGCCTCTTTGAGTTCATCTTATTTGGGACTCTCTGGGCTTCAAGGGCTTGTATATATTTCCTTCAGCAGGTTAGGGAGGTTTTCAGTCATTATTTCTTGAAATGGGTTTTCAATTACTTGCTCTCACTCTTCTCCTTCTGGCATCCCTATGATGTGAATGTTGGTATGCCTGATGTTGTCCCAGAGGCCCCTTACTATCCTAATTTTTTCAAATTTCTTTTTTCTTGTTGCTTTACTGATTGGGTGTTTTCTGCTACATTATCTTCTAAATTGCTGATTTGATCTTCTGCTTCATCAAATCTACTGTTAATTCTTCCTAAGTTATTCTTCATTTTAATTATTGTATTCTTCATTTCTGACTGGTTCTTTTTTATGTTTTCTGTCTCCATTTTTGTTTTCTATGTCTTCATTAATGTTTTCGCTGAGTTCATCTTCTCTTTCACTAAATTCATTGAGCATCATTTTAAGTGGTTTGAACTCAGCATCTGGTAGATTGCTTGTGTCCATTTTGTTTAGTTCTTTTTCTGAAGCTTTATTCTATTCTTTTGTTTGGGTCATGTTTCTTTGTCCCCCCCATTTTGACTGCCTACTTCTGTTTGTTTCTACATTTTAGGTAAAGCTGCTATGTCTCCCAGTCTTAGTAGTGTGGCCTTATGTAGTAGGTGTGCTGTGGATCCCAGTAACACAGTCTTTCCTGGTCACCTGAGCTAGATGTTTCAGGTGTGTCCCTTTTATGGGGTAGTTGTGGCATCCTTTTGTAATTGAGCCCTAGTTGTTACTTGCTTGTCAATGGGAGGTATTGATCCTCGAGCTGATTGGTTGTGATGACTGGCTGTCACCAATAAAGGAGGTGTTGTGTAAGGGCTGTGCTACAAAGCAAGATTTGCTTTAGCAGGGCTTGGGTGCCTGTACTATCTGCTCTTCGGGTGTGTTGTCCTCAGAAGTGATCCTGGGTGGTGCTCTGGCACAGACCAAAGCCAGCCACTGAGCATGCAGGCCAGGGCTTCCTGAGTCTCCCTGCCACAGGCCAATTTCAGCTGCAGCTGAGCCACCAAGCAATCCGTAGATGGCTACCACCTACACTGGGCTTGGAAGTGTCCCGAGAGGCCAAGCCACAGACCAAGGCTGGTTGCCCCTAGTGCGGACATGGGGCTGGTCAGTGAGAGGTACAGGGCATGCCAAGGACATATTTAGGTTTTGTGAACCATTGAGAAATTTTAGGAAAGTCTATAGCATGAGCCAAGACAGGCCATTTATATGGAAAAGCCATTGGAAGTGGCTTAGGTAGGCCTGCACATTGGTAGGGGTAGGATCTCAAAGAATCAACAGGGCAGGGCAACCTGTGTTAGCCAGGTTGATGGAGACTCAAATATGGCTACCACTTGGGTCTGCAAGCCAGGTGAGGAAGGGCTCAACAAAAGAACAATACCCTCTACCAGCACTTCTGTCAGGGGGAAAGTTGCCCTTGCCCCCAGCCCTTGCCTTGAAGCCAGACAAATCACTCCCTCTCCATATGTCCCTAGTACCTTTTAAGCTGCTGCTCCAGAGCTGGAGTGAGTGATTCTGTCACAGAGTAAGTACTTGCATGGGCTACTTAAGAGGAAAGTCTGCTACACCCTGAACATTTTGTCTCACTCAGCCACAATCTATGCTGATTTTCACAGCCAGAAGTTGTGGGGATTTCTCTTCCAGGCACTGGAACCTTGGAATGGTGAGCCTATGGAAGGTCTAGGACCCCTCACTCTTCTGGGGGACCTCCACAGCCGAGACATGTCTCCCAATTCTCAATAGCCATGGGCAAGATTGAGACTAGCCTGTTTCACCTCTCCACCCTTCCTACCAGTTTCAAGGTGGCCTCTTCTGTGTGTCCTCAGTTATAGGATTTCTGTTCAGCTAGACTTCAGTTTAGTTGTAATTTTGATGTGGTTGTGAGAGGAGGTAAGCACATTGTTTACTTACTTTGCCTTCTTGACCAGAAGCTGGCATCTGCTTCTCGAATGATGTGAATTATCACAACATCAAAGAGAAAGAGAAAACATTAAAATAACTGGAAGGGAGAGAGATTACCTATAATGGAACTATAATTAGATTGACAACAGGTTTTTCAGTTGCATCTTTGAGGCTATAAGATAATGTGCAGCAAGCACTGCTGTTTACTTACTCAATAACCATTAACCACTTTTGCATTGTTAACAGATGCACCCCACTCTGAATTCCATTACTGGTTTAAGCAAATCAGAATGTTTCATTCTCCTTTACCAGAGACTAGATCATGTTAACCCAATGCTGGCTGAAAGGAAGACTGAAAGAGGTTTCTATGAATCATTATCCTATCTAATAGAGAGATACAGCAGAAATTTACTCTTTCTTCCAGCCTTTGGACATTGTCATTGTGAGCACACGATATTTGGTGTTCTTAGCCATTTTAACAACTATACCAGAAGAACCAAAAGAGTCACAGAGAAGCTGATCCAAGGTGCTTATATCTCAATTAATCAACCCCAATACTGCCTAGCTCTAGATTGCTTGTTATGACAAAAACGCATATATTCATTGTTTAAGTCATTATTTTGGGATATTCTGTGACATGTATCAGGAAGAATCTTAACTGATTGTGCATGAAGAATATTTCAAACTGCTTAAAGAAAACGATTGTCAATATTGGATTCTTGTATATCTAGAGAATGTGTTAATCAAGATTGAGAGTGAAATGAAGATAACTTCCTACAAAAAGGAGAGTTTACCACCAAGAGACCATTCCTGCAAGAACTATGAGAGGATGCACTGCAGGAAGAATAAAACTGAATCTAGATGGAAGGAGTGAGCTGCAAGAAGGAATGATGAGTAAAGTAATTGGTAATGACATCGGTAAATCTAAATGACCACTGAATGTGGAAAATACAATAAATAATTTTGGTGTGTTTAAAAAAGTGGAACTAATAATTACATGTAAGTGAAGGGGAGATGATCCAAATTAAAGCATTCTAAGATCCATGTATCATTTAGAAAAAAGCAGAGAAATTGACTAATATTAGACTTCAAGCCAAATAAGGATGATAAAAATTAAAGGAGTCTACAAAAGTGAAAGAACTATCACGCTAAGTGAAATAAGCTGGAGAGAAAAAGTTGAAAACCACATATCACTTATATGTGGGATATAAACCTAAAAGCAACAAACAAGCAAGACAAACAAACAGAGACTCATGGACACAACACTAAACTCGGGGTTATTAGTGGGGAGGGGGGAGGGAGAAGGGGAAGGTAGAATGGGTAAAAGGGGTTAAATATGTGGCAACAGAAAGAAATCTACCTGTGGGCAGTTGACACACAATGCAATATATATATGCTTTACTGTTGAATTGTACACCTGAAACTTGCTGGATTTCATTAAGCAATGTCACCATAATAAAAAAAATTAAAATAAAATAAAATAACTAAAGTGAATAATTAATAGTAGAGGGAGAAAAAGAATAAAATAAAGTAAAAGATAAAAATAAAAAATTAGTGATTATGAGAGAATGGGTTCAAAGTCCTAATCTAAATTCTGCCACTCACTAGCTAGAACCTTTAATAAGTTACTTAACTGCTTTGTGCTTCATTTTCTTCAACTTAAATGAAGATATTAGTATATTCTATGTCATAGAGACTTTATAAAGATTAATGAATTAATCTACAAAAAGTATTGAGAATAGCACCTGGTACATAGTACTCAATAAGTTGTAGTCATTATTGTTATCAGGATTCATTTTGTTATAGTAATGTTTTAAGCAAAAAATAAATACAATATCATTAATAGAATATAAAAAATAATACTTTTTCCACAAATACAGACTGAAAAGTATACCAAAAATATTTCTTTTATGTGCAAATTTAACTTTAAAGTTTTACAAAATTTCATGAGTAAATATTAAATACAACTTTTTCAGTATATTGCAAATATTTCATCATGGAAAGATAAAAACCAAACTAAGCTGGAGAGCACAACATAGCATAAAAAATGTATCAGTACATAGTGGAAATTAGATGGGCTGAATACACTAATGTTCCACCTTTTTGAATAAGCTTTCTGATTCACTGTCAATGATATATTGTTAATTGAAAATACATAGCTCCTCTCTATGGAGGAGACAGAGAGAGGAGCAGGAGTCAAGTAAGCAGATCTTTAACATTCATCCACTCTCACTTTTTTGATTTCCATATTTTGGGCTTCCCCTTGAAATTACTTGAGGAAAGGGTTCTGCAAGTAGTTTGAGCACCACTCTTCTTAATCATGTTTATTCCAGTCTTCCTGATGCTGAAAAACTTTATACCAGAAGTGACTTTCTGCTTCTCTATTAAATTATGACTGTCACAACCACTCTCTTTAGGGGATGGCTTAATATCAGTATCGGTATTAATTTATTTGATGCAATTTAGTCTGGGTACACTAAAGCTGTACAACAAGGAGTTATTCTGTTTATTTTAAATACCTTTCTGAGAACAATTACATTTAAAGTAAAGTAGAATGAAATACTTTCCTATATTTATAAATCCACTCATATAACCATATCATTTAATGTTAAAGTACTTCAATATTAAACTATAATGTAATAATTAACTGAAATAATTTTATATTGTATGAGTCAGCAAACTTTTTCTGAGACCAGATGGTAAATATTTTAGGCTTTACAGGTCCTATGGTCTCTGTCTGAGTATTCAACTCTACCAGTATAGTGCCAAAGCAGCCATAGTCAGTATGTAAATGATTGAGTGTGGCTGTGTTCCAACAAAACTTTATTTACAAAAATAGGCAATAGGCCAGGTTTGACCCATGAGCCATAGTTTGCTGACCCCTGTTGTACTGGTTTTTATTACCCAGTAGACTCATTTCACAAAATGGAATTCACTATCAGGAATATTAATTGTTCACCTAAACTGCAAACTATTTTTGTTACAATGACTGGAAATTTTTTTTAAATATTGCTTTTGAGGATTGAAAGAAATGTTGCTTTGATTTTTCAATATTATAAAGGTAATGAAACAAGGAGTCAAGGGGATGCATTTATATTTCCAGTAAAAGTCAAACAAAAGTAAAAGGAGTTTTATATGTGAATGTGAGTAGATTATATTCAAATCAATCACCTCCAGGAAGATTATTACAAATTTTACATATAAATATATAGATAGCACCTAATCTGCTTATAGTTTTGTTGACAGATGAATTTCTGCTTTATAGCTACCTACAGAGAAGCCCTTGAAATTCAAGAACCTATGTAGTTTTACTGCTTTATTTAAATTCAATTTCTAAAGGTTCTGTGAAAAAATTTAAGTAAATAGTACTTTTAATTAGCTGCCATTTTTAATTACCCAAACAATTCATTTTCTTTAAAAAATATAGATATCAACAGGGTCAGTGTATGCTATGCAGACTGCACACTTCACAAGAGTGCTTCATCTTAGGATGTGTCATTCACACTCGGGACACTGTGGATCATTGAGGATATTAAAAATCTGTAGATTAATTAAACCAGCTTTCTGGAAGATGGCTGCACAGAGTCTTATTCTAACAATCAGTATTATAGAGTAATTTTCTGATGGATTGCAATGAGATGCCTTGAGGAAGCATTGTTGTTCCTTCTCTCATTTTTAAAGAAAGTCATTTGGCCTTATATTATCTGTGGGACTTAGTCCCTCTCTTTAATAATTGCAGACAGAGGTTGTAGCTAACCTCTTTAACAAGACTGCAGGAAAGATAAGAAACCATGAAAAGTTTATACTTTCTTTTCAAAGGGCATCTATTTCCATTTGTTTCTTTGTGAAATAATAGGTCAATAGGCATAGTGCATAATATTCTCATAAGTTTCTATTACAACGATTTTTATCATACTAACTATAGAATAAGTATTTAGGTTATATAGGGATCTACCACAAACTAAATAGTGTTTCCTAATCATCTCTCTATTTTAAGTTTCCACAGTGCATTTTTTATAATTCAATGAATTTTTCTAATTATATTTGGCATAAAATAATATTTGTATTTCAGTTGTACAGCATAGTGATTAGAATGCAAGTGATCATTCCACTAAATCTAGTACTCCTCTTCTCCTTTACATATTTATTTCAACATTGTTGACTATTTTCTTTATGCTACACTTTATATCTCCATAAATATTTTGTAACTATTCATTTGTATTTCTTAATCCTTTTGCCCTTTTTCACCATTCCTCGCAAATCCCCTCCTGTCTAGTAGCCCTCAAAATATCTTCTATATCTATGAGTTTGTTTTCTTTCTTGTTTTTGTTCTTTAGATTCCACATATATGTAAACTCATGTGATATTTGTCTTTCTCTATCTGACTTACTTCATTTAACACAACACCCTCAAGCTCCATCCAGGCAATATCTTTTCCCATTCCCTTCCTTTTAGTTTGTGTGTCTTTTAATCTGAAGTGAGTCTCTTGTAGGCAGCATATGTAGGGGTCTTATCCATTCAGCCACTCTAACTTTTGGTTGGAGCACTTAATTATTTTCCGTTTGAGGTACTTATTGATAGGAATGTAGTTATTACCATTCTTTATTCATGATTTGATACATGATTTTTCTTTTTAAAGAAGTCTCTCCAACATTTCCTGAAATACTGGCTTGTTGGTGATGAATTCCTTATGCTTATTTTTGTGTGGGACATTCTTTATCTGTCCTCAAACTAAATAATATCTTTGCTGGATAAAACATTCTTGGTTGTAGATCCTGGGTTTTCATCACATTGAATATTTTGTGCCAAGCTCTTCTGTCCTGCATAGTGTCTTTTGAGAAATCAGCTACCAGTCGAGTGTTTCTTTTTAGGTAACTAATTGCTTTCTCTTGCTGCTTCTAAGTTTCTCTCTTTGTACTTAACCTTTGGCATCTTAATGATAATGTGTCTTGGAGTGGGCCTCTTTGAATTCCTCTTTCCTGGGACTCTCTGAGCTTCCTGGATTTGTTTGTCTATTTCTTTCACAAGGTTAAGGACGTTTTCCATCATTATTTCTTCAAATAGCTTTTTCACTTCTTGTTCTCTCTCTCTTCCTTCAGATACTCCAGTTGCACAGATGTTTTTACATTTAATTGGGTCTCATAGGCTTCTTAAATTATTATTATAGTCTTGGTTTCCTTTTTCTTGCCATTCTCATTGGGTGACCTTGGTTTCCCCCTCTATATCTGTGGCTTGATATTATTCTTTATCCACTCTGTTGATACTCCTTCTAATATACTCTTCATCTCTGATAATATATTCTTCATTTCTGACTGGTTCCCTTTAATAACTTCCAGTTCCATTTTTATGTTTTTTATCTCTTTGTGAAAGTTCTCACTGAGTTCATCTACATTTTCCCTAAGTTCACAGAGTATCCTTATAACCAGTGTTTTGAACTCTGCATCTGTTAGATTGCTTAACTCTATTATTCCTGGATCTATGTTCTAATCTCTAATGTGGTTTCTACTTTGTCTTCCCATTTTGGCTGCCTTTCTGTGTCTGTTTCTATGTACTAAGCAAACCTCCTAAATCTCCCAGTCTTATTAGCATGGCTTTGTGTAGCAGGTGTCCAGTGGCACAGTCCTGAGAAGGGTTCAGCTGCAGGCTAAGTTTAGCCCCAGCCTGTTAAGATTCAGCAAGCAATCCACAGATGCTGTGCTAATAGTTACTTTAAAAACCAAGCCAGAATCTGAGGTCACCTGGTACCAGTGTGGGTCTTGGAGCTTGCTTAGCAAGTTGTACAGGATTCGCCAAGGATATAACTGGATGTGGCTTGGGTAGGGCTGTGAGTTCGGGGAGGTGAAGTTTCAGGGAATCCTCTGGACAGAGCTACCTGTCTTATCCACTTCAATGACGCCTCAGCTATGGTGGTACCTGAGTCTGCATACCGGCAGTTGGGAGGGCTCAACAGAGGAATAAGGTATTCCACCAGTACTTCTTCCTGGGAGAAAGCCTCACTTATGGCCCTTGCTCTAACAACTCAGGATCCCCCTGTAAGTTCCTGGTGTCTACCCCCACCCTGCCCCTGAGAAGCCAATCATGAATAGGTGCTGAGAGCGAGTGAGTCCATCACTGTGAAAGTCCGGTTGCGGACATGGCCCCTTTAAGAGGAATATCTGCAGCCACCAGATACCACTGCCATAGCCTCTGTGCCACTTAGTTGCTTGTGTCCTCACCTGTCCTACCTCCTCTTATTGCAGGATGATTTCTTCTCTCCCTAGTTGTAGGGCTTCTGTTCACCTAGACCCTATGTGATTTTGCTTGCTGTTTTGCTCTGTTTTTCCATCACAACTTTGATGTGGTGGTAAGGGCAGATGAACAAAGCCTCTGTCATGTATGCCATTTTGACTCTGTCTCAAGTTTCCCCAGCATTTTTAAATGTGTGTCACTGAAGAAATGGTTTACAGAGTGAATTTCAGGAACATGTCTTAAGGACTAGGATGAGGTTCTTCCTTTTACTTTTACCTGTCTACATTGGAGTTGCCCATGATGTTTTAGTGCAAAGGAGAAATGTTTTAAAATTGTTATATGCAGAGGACAGTTACAAACACATCCCCCACACCCCAGAAAGTATGACTTTAATTGAAAGATCCAAACAACAGTATTGTTGGTAGTAGAAGTTTCGAATCTTTAAAGACCACAGTATGATCTCTAATTCTCACAAAAATTCCGCAGGAGGGTAGTTGTAGCTATTCCCATTTTATAGATCATTATAGGTGAAATGTTTGTCCCCCCCTTCAATTCATGTGTTAAGATCTAACCCCCAATGTGATAGTATGTGGGGTTGGGGTCTTTAGGGAGTAATTAAGTCATAAAGATGGAGCCCTCATGAATGGCTTTAGTGCACTTAAGAGACTGCAGAGAACTACCTCGTCCTGTTCATTTGAGGACACAGTGAAAAGACACCTGTCTATGAATCAGGAAGTGGATTCTCACCAGATACTGAGTCTGCTGGCACCTTGATCTTGGACTTCCCAGCCTCCAGAACTGTTAGAAATAAATTTCTGTTGTTTATAAGCTATCCAGTCTATGGTACATTGTTATAGCAGCCCAAATAGATTATGACTTAGATGAAGAAACCAAGGTTCAGAGAGACCATCCAGTTAGTAAATGGCAAACCTGGGAACTAGACTTGAGTCTGTCTGTCCTCAAATATCTAACGTACCCTACTTATATTTTAATGTAAGATATTTATTAGCAGGAAAATAGCAAACAGGTTTTAGAGAGCTCTCATTTTAAAAGCATATTCTTCTGCCCACTATGGGTTAGAAATTGAGTTCATGGAAAATTAAACCACAGTCTAAATTATAACAGAAACTTATTGTATGCATAAACACACAAATAAGGATAGATTTAAAAAAATTCCAATGAAATAAAATTACATTTTCAAGCTCTTTGCCCAAGTGCTCATTTACTAATTTATTATCTTATTCTGAAATATTTCAGGTTAAAATTCTTACTTTTTAAGAACCAAAGTGTACTTACATACTTCAAACAGTAAATTTCACTAAGAAGATATGGTTGTTAGCTTTTAAGAAATGTAGTTCTACTACAGTAAGAAAAATCCAAATTGTTGGTGATTCACATCACATAAAATTTTATTTGTTGCCTAAACCTAATTCTGAATTCAAGATGGTATTTGGTGATACTATTATTTCAGTTAAGCATCTCATTTTGAACAGAAATTGGGACTCAGATAGCTTATATCAGTGGTGGTTTGTAACTATGATTTAAAGCAACCACATACAACTGAAAATAACTTTGTAGCCTTAGGGGAATGCAAAGTAAGGTCACCAGCAGGAACAAGCAGAGCCTTCAAATACTGATGGAAAATCATTATTTTACCATTTCTGTTAGTTAGATGTCTGAAGTTAGAAAGAAGCAAACTAGATACACTAGCAAGGACTATGATAATGTATATAGGGATGCAGTCCAATATTTCTGAGCATCTGTGAAGGGCTAAGTAGTATGGTAGGCAAGCAGGTACAAATATTAACACAACCTGGTCCATACCCTCAAGGAACAATATATTTCTCCTCCTGCCTACTTGTCATTGCTTCTTGTATAAGAAAGAACTTTCTTCCTTCATCTTTCATTTTTGTTTTTTATGGTCACCTGCACTGTTATTCCAAGACAAGCTCAAGGGCCTACTCCTTTACAAACATTATCCTGGATACTCCTTCCTTTCTGCCCCAGTTGGACCATTATATCATAGCACCTATTGCACTTTATTGAACTAGCTTATTTTCCTGTATGTTAACCCCTATTGAACTATTATTTATTTCCAGTAAGTCAAATGCAAGTCTTGTGTTTTACTTGTCTCTTTAAACAAGTAATATTCCATTAAACCAATATTATTTAGCCCTTTTATAAACAAGGCACTACAGTTATCAAGCACATCATACACTTAACACATTTGTTAAGTGAATAAATAAAATCTAAACCCCAAACTTAATCCAAATGATCCATGGACTCCTTATCATAGCTCTCTCTTAAACACCTCTGACACTCTGGATTCAGTTTGTGGTGAATTCATTTGTGTTACTGAGATCCATAAAATTCTCAAGTTGTTCTTTACATGTATACTCCTTCCTCAGATAGATTAAAAATGCCTTGAGGGAAAGGTCTATATCAAATATTTCTATTCTATTTTTCTATAATTCTTAATAAGGTACTCTAATCTATTGAGCACTCAATAATCATTAACCTAAGAAAGCAACCTTTTACTTTTGGATGGGCATTATTAAGATGAAAGAGAGGATTTACAATTCATCTAGTTGATCATGTCAACAACTTCTCCTCCCTCAAAATCTCATTCATCAAATTCTGCCTCTGCAATGTATCTCTGTTTTACCCCTGTTGCAAATGCTTTAGGCATTGCCTTTGGGATCTCATTAAGTCTCATTTGAACTATTACAACAGCCTCTTATCTGCTCTTCTCGACTTTAGTATCCCCTCTTCAATCTATTACATCTATCATTACCATCACAATTTGCTTTCTAAAGACTAAATCTAACTATGTATAACAGAGACCACCTAAATGTTCACTAAATCCTTTTCCTCTTCTTCCACAGAAGACAAGTAGACCATATTTTCCAATCCTTCTTGCAGATAGGTCTAGACATGTGACTGAATCTAAAAAATACATGTTGAGTACCACTTCCAGGCCTGGTCCATAAAAGTGCCAATCATGATCTTATTTGCTCTTCTATTGTCCTCTAGCTTAATGTAGATGAACATGACATATGAAAGACAGTGGAGTCATAGGATAGAAAGAGCCTGGGACCTGGTTCAAACCTAGGAAAACTGCCAAGTAATTGAGAAATGCTCAGGTTACATTTAAGAGAATGAAAAATAAATTACTATTTTTGAGCCACTGTATATTTTTAGGTTAGTTCATAACAGAAGCCCGCACTGTCTTTACTAGTATGCCATGCTATTCCTATGGTCAAAATCCTTCACCTGTTGGTTGTCATACTCTACACAAATTCCTTAGAATGATATGTATAAGGCATTTTGTAATCTAAATGTAAATCACTCTAATAGTCTCATTCTACTTTTAATCCTACTTTTAATTATTCTACTTTTAACTCCTACCCTCCTATGGGTATATACCACATCTTCTGTTTCAAACACTGAATTATTTGGTATTCTCAAAAGAAAATAAAAGTACTTTCATGCCTACACATATGCTGCTTCTTCATCTTAGAATCCATTCTCTTCTGTTCCATACTGAAGATTCCTTTCATCATTCATGGTTCTATACACATGTCATCATCTCTAAGATCCTCTTCGTCACAATCAATTGCCTTCTCATTGCCACTTTCACAATACATTGTAAAAATATAATGGCTAGATGGAGAGCCAGAAGAGAGAAAGAGCAAGTAGGGAGATCATTTTATAAACTATATAAGTGCCTAATTAATGTACTGTATACTTCAAACTAATAATAAAATAAAATTTTAAAAAATCTGTATCCTAGCATTAGCTGTATTTCTAAATGAAATATAATTTAGCAGTTCATATGCCTAATTTCAAAACTAAGGTGCTATCACCTTGAGGACAAGGACTGAATCTCATTCACTCCTATAACCCCCAACAATGAGCACAGAGTCTTACATACAGTTGTCACTCCAGAAACATGGGGCGAATTGATATTATGTAGATTTATTTAGTGAATTAAACTTTTGAAGTAATTTTCATATATATTATTTTATTTTTAGCCTTATAATTATGTAGAGTTAAATCACTTGACTAAAATAAGGATGGTTAGTTTATTGTAGAATACAATTAATTGCACAGTTGAGATCTCAGTATCTTGTCAATGGACATGAGCATAATTTAACTTCTTAAGGGAGGAGGAAGAGAAAATTAGCTAAAGCTATCTTAACCACAAAAATTCATTCATAATAGTGACCATGAAACCTTCTCTTTGAAAGTACCCAGTCTATGAAATTGTGTATGTTTGAATGTATGGGTTGCAGTAGTAGTAGTAGTAGTAGTAGTAGTAGTAGTAGTAGTAGTAGCAGTAACAGCAGCAGCAGCAGCAGCAGCAGCAGCAGCAGCAGCAGCAGCAAATTGATTTCAGAGAATTCAAGATGCAAAATGGCTTGGAAAGATATCTATAATATATTGTGAGCATGAAAAATATATATTGCAGAAAAATGATACCTAGTATAATCTCATTTGTGTAGAAAATATCAAGAAGTAGAATGATGGAAGGAGAAGTAGTAGTAGTAGATAGTAGTAGGAGTAGAATGATAGAAGAAGTAGAATTTTTAATGTACTTTACATAATTTTGTAGTACTTGCTTTCTTGAACTAGTTTTTATACATAAAATGCTTACAATAAGACCTAGCATATACTTAGAATTATACACATACTATTTTTATTATATCGTTTTTAAAGTAAGCATGTGTTACATTAATTTAAGAAACAATTTGAAAATTAACTTATCATAAAGAGCAGTGAAAGTTGTCTAATAAGTAAAGAGAAGGGCATAGTTGAGTAAACTTCTGCCATACCCTACCCTCTTATAGATAATAACCAATGGACAAAACTAAAAAAGAAAAAAAATCAATGACTTGTAGGCACTGGATAGTGAGCAAAAGCAAGCAGATTCTGGTGGGAAAACAACATTTGAAAGATAAGAAGGCATGGATGAGTTTCCTGAGTAAGAAGCTATCAGAGCAGCACAAGATGGCAAAAACAATGACAGCAAATTCTCAGTATCTCTGGTTTAAACGATCAAAGGACAGAGTTCAGGTAAGTATAGCTACTGGATAGTCAAGGGGGAATCCATAAAAGAAAACAGAGATTGCACATATTCTGTGCATAAACTCTGCCTAAATCCCTGGCTGATCCTGGAACTGTGTATGTGTGGAGAAAACTCCAACTTAGAATGAAGAAACTGAATTGAGATTTTAGCTGAAATCAAGAGGCAGAGATTTCTGTTTGAATTTTTTAATTGAATTGCTTGCTAAAGATAAAAATAAAAAAATCAACATTCTTTAGAGAAGTAGAACAGAATCTAGAGTTTCCACAACATAGCAATCACAATATTAAAGATACAATCCAAAATTATTCAATATATGATAAAATTGGAAAACATGACTTATTCCCAAAAGAAAAGATGATCATATAATAGGAATTCACCCAAGATAACACAGATGTTGGAATTAACATATAAGAATTTCAAAGCAGGTATCATAGCTATGGTCATGGACATGAAGGGAGATATGCTCACAATAAATGAAAAGAAAGGAAATCTAACCACAGAAATAGAAAATAAAAAAAAGAAAAAAGGAAATTCTAAAGTGAAAATTATAAAATTTGAAAGAAAAGTTGAGGAAATCCAAGTCAACAACATGTCTAGTTACATCCTTCTTCACTGAGAATCTGCTCTTCCCTTGGAGCACATTCTGTCTTTTATTTTTTCACATCACAAGTTCCACAGGGCTGCAGCCTTCCTCGGTGTGCCCCATCCCCTTCTAAAATGTACTTTCTATAAATCTTACTTCTTCTAAAAAAAAAGAATATGTCAAATTCTCACTATCCTCTTAATATGCAACAGTTAATTTGGGGATATTTATTTAGTTTACATTCAACTTTCCCTGGAAACTACACAACACCCACAGACAGAAAGCTCCCATGGCAGTTGTATGATTCTTCCTCTAAAATTCTGAGAGCTAAATATTCTGGGAGAAGAACCCTGATTCAAGATTTACTAATTATATGATCTCTCCTGGGATTTTAGAATTGGAACAGAGCAGGCTTTTAAATTGAGAAATCATGTCAATTCAAAATGAGAAGTGTGGAACATCCACCCATGAACAGAGGTAAGCAAAAAAAAAAAAAAAAAAAACCTCATCTGCAGAGAAGAGAAGAAAACAAATGTTTAAATGTTGTAGGGAACCTAAATACCCCACTGTCGAATATGGACATATCATCCAAACAGAAAATCCATAAGGAAATAACATCCTTAAATGACACATTAGACCAACTGAACATAATTGACATTTACAGAGCCATCCATTCCAGAAGAGCTGCTTATACATTTTTCTCTAGTGGACATGGAACATTCTCAAGAATTGACTACATACTGGGACACGGAGATAGCCTCAACAAATATAAGGGGGTTGAAATCATACCAACCATATTCTTTGATCATAATGTTTTGAAACTAGAGATCAACTGCAAAAAGAAATCAGGAAGAACCTCAAATACATGGAGATTAAACAATATGCTACTGAAGAATAACTGGATCAGAGAAGAAATAAAAAGAGTGATCAAGAGATAATGATAGGAGAACATATCAAAACATTTGGGACACAGAAAAGACAGTCATAAGAGGAAAGTTCATATCATTACAGGCCAATCTCCAAAAACAAGAACAAGCCCAAATAAAGAATCTAATGCTCCATCTTAAAGAAAACGGCATGGTACTGGCAGCAAAACAGACACACGGACCAGTAGAACAGAATCAAGAGTCCAGAAGTAAACCTATATTTATATGGGCAAATGATTTTTGACAAAAAGTGAAAAACATACAGTGGAGAAATGGAGAAATGGTGCTGGGAAAACTGGAAAGCCACATGCAAAAGAATGAAACTTGACTGTTTTCTATCACCACACACCAAAATTAATTCAAAATGGATTAAGGACCTAAATATAAGACTTGAAACAATAAAATGCATAGAAGAAAATATAGGAACTAAACTCAAGGACATTTGACTTAAAGAGGAGTTTATGAATTTGATCTCAAAAGCAAGGGAAATAAAAGCTAAAATAAATGCATGAAACTACATCAAACTGAAATGGTTCTGCTCAGCAAAAGAAATCATCAAGGTAAAGAGACAACCATCTGAATGGGAAAATAAATTTGCAAGTAATGCCTCTGATAATGGTCTAATATGCAAAATATAAAAAGAATTGATGCAACTAAATAACAACAACGAAACAACAACAATAAAAACCACATGATCCAATCAAAAAATGGGCAGAGGAATTGAACAGACACTTCTCCCTAGAGGACATAAAAATGGCCAACATATATTTGAAAAGGTGCTCAACATAACTAGCTATTAAAGAAATGCAAATCAAAATCACAATGAGATACCATCTCACACCTGTTAGAATAGCTATCATCAACAGGACAAGTAATAACAAATGCTGGAGAGGATGCAGAGATAAAGGAACCCTCATACACTGCTGTACGAACTGCAAATTGGTACAGCCACTATGGAAAGCAGTATGAAGTTTTCTCAAAAAATGAAGATTTGATCTACCATATGATCCAGCAAGTTTTCTACTGGGTATGTACATCAAAGACTTGAAAACCCATATCCAAAAAATTGTTTGCATACCAATGGTCATAGCAGCATTATTCGCAGTGGCCAGGACATGGAAGCAACTGAAATGTCCTACGATAGATGATTGGCTAAAGAAGCTGTGGTACATAAATACAATGGAATATTACTCAGACATAAGAAAAGATGAAATACTGCCACTTGCGACAACATGGATGGACCTCACAATAAGGATGCTAAATGAAATAAGCCAGATAGATAAAGTTAAAAATCACATGACATCACTTATATACCTAAAAGCAACAAATGAACAGGACAAGCAAAATGAGACTCATGGACATAGACTATAGAGTAGTGGTACCAGAGGGTAGGGTGTGGGGGAGGAGGGGGATGTTGACGTGGTAAAGGGGTCAAATATAGGGGGTAGGGAGAGGGTGAATTGGGTAAAGGAGATCAAATAAATGGTAGCTGAAGGAAACTGGACTTTGGGTTGTAAACACACAATAGAATATACAGATGTCAAATTATAAGGTACACCTGAAAATTATATAATTGTTTTAACCAATATTACCCCAATAAACTTAATTATTAAAGAAAAATTATTACTAAGACCAATGGTAGAGAGTTTACTGCCTACATTTTCTTCTAGGAGTTTTATGATTTCAGGTTTTATACTTAAGTCTTTAATTCATTTTGAGTTTATTCTTGTAAATGATGTAAGAAGGTGGTCAACTTTCATTTTTTTTGCATGTATCTGTCCAGTTTTTCCAACATCATTTGTTGAAGAGACTGTCTTTTCCTCATTGTATATTCTTGCCTACTTTGTCATAGATTAAATGACCATATCTGCATGAATTTATTTCTGGGCTCTCTATTCTTTTCCATTTATCTATGTATCTGTTTTAATGTCAGTACCATGCTGTATTGATTATTATAGCCTTGTAGTATAGCTTGATATTGGGCAGTGTGATACCTCCAAATTTGTTTATTTTTCTCAAGATTGCCTTGGTTAATTGGGGTATTTGTATTTCCATATACATTTTTGCATTATTTGTTCTACTTCTGTGAAAAATGGCATTAATATTTTGATAGGGATTGCACTGAATCTATAAATTGCTTTGAGTAGGATGGCCATTTTAATGATTGCAATTCTTCATATTCATGAGTATAGATATACTTCCATTCTTTGTACCTTCTTCAATTTCTTCCTTCAATGACGTAATTTTTCACGTATAGGTATTTCACCTCCTGGGTTGAATTTATTCCTGGCATTTTATTGTTTTTGATGCAAATGTAAATTGTTTTCTTAGTTTCTCTTTCTGAAAGTTTTTTATTGGTATATAGAAGTTCAACCAACTGCTAAATATTAATTTTACATTCTACCACTTTACTAAATTCATTTATAATTTCTAAGAGGGTTTTTTTGTGAATTTTTAGGGTTCTCTCTATATAGCATCATATCATTGGCAAATAATGACACCTTTACTTCTTCCTTTCCAATATGGATTCCTTTTATTTCTTTTTCTAGTCTAATTGCTGTAGGTAGGACTTCCAATACTGTGTTGAATAAAAGTGGTGAAAGTGGACATTCTGATCTCAAGAAAAAATGCTTTTAGCTTTTTCCTGTTAAGTATCTGGGTTTGTCATATATGGCCCTTATTATGTTGAGGTATTTTCCCACTATTCCCACTTTGCTGAGAATTTTTATCATGAATAGATGCTCGATTTTGTCAAACATTTTTTCTGCATCTATTGATATATCACATGATTTCTATCTTTCAATTTCTTAATGTAATGTAACACATTAATTAATTTGCAGATATGAAATCAACCTTGCATCCCAGGAATAAATCCCACTTGACCATGGTATATGATCTTTTTAATGAAATGCTAAATTCGATTTGCTAAAATTTTGTTGAGGATTTTTGCATCTTTGTTCATTAGGGATATTGGCCTATAATTTTCTTTTTTTAAATAATATTTTTGTCAGTTTTGGAACCAGAGTACTGGTGACCTTATAGAACAAAATTAAGAGCCTTTCCCTCCACCCCAGCTTGAACTTTTTGAAATAGTTTAAGAAGAATAGATGTTAATTTTCTTTGAATGTTCGGTAAAATTTCTTTTGTTCGTTGGGAGTTTCTTGATTACTGATTAGTAATTGGTCAGTTCAGATTTCTGTTTCTTCTTGACTCATTCTTGGGAGATTGTATGTTTCTAAGAATGCATCCATTTCTTCCAGATTGTCCAATTTGTTGGCATAAAATTGCTCATGGTATTTGTTTTTTTTTTCCCAATTCTTTGTATTTTTGTAGAGTCAGTTGTTACTTCTTTCCTTTCATTTCTGATTTTATTTATTTGAGTCCTCTCTCTTTTTTTTTATTGATGAGTCCAGTTAAAGGTTTATTAACTTTTCCTTTTCAAGGAACAAGATCTTGGTTTTATTGATATTTTGTTTTTCTTTTAACTCTATTTTGTTAATTTCTGTCCCGATTTTTATTATTTCCTTTCTTCTACTCACTTTGAGCATTTTTTTTGCTGTTTCTCTATTTCCTTTAAGTGTAAGTTTAGATTGTTTATTTGATATTTTTCTTGTTTCTTGAAGTAGGCCAATATTGTTATGAATTTCCCTCTTAGGACTGCTTTCATTGTGTCCCATAGATTTTGGGTCATTGTTTGTTTATTTTCATTTGTCTCAGGTATCTTTTGGTTTCTTCAGTCTCTCTTTTCTACTTTCTTTTAATTCTATGACTTTAGGCCTTGCCTTTAGTAATGGTCTCGATGTAGCCTGATATTCATTGTTTATTACAAGGATCAAACTCCATCAAAAAGATATTGAAGGGTCACCAATTCCCAGCAGGCTCTCTCTGTCACTTAGAGATCATATTCAAATAACAGCATTGAAAGTTGACTATCTTTGGGAAAAGGAGTTCTGAAAGCAGTGTAAGCTTTTATATAATTTTCTGAAATTGGATGAAAAATGAGCTTGAAGGAGAGCAGAATTTGCTGCCCCAAAATATGCCTTTTTGAAATAAGGATTATTTTGAGATGCTATTTTGTAAAAATAGCAAACACAGGAAGAGCTCTGAAAACTGAGTAGAAGTTACCCTTTTGAAAAATATTTACATATATGAGGGAAATCTCCATGTGTATGGGTATCTCACTTTCTGTATCAGGAAGAGAAGAATGACTCTAAATCTCTAGAAACTCTTAACCATGGAGAAGAAAAATACTTTAATTTTCATAACCTTCCCTGTTTACTGTGTTTTATTCCCCCCAATAACCTTCCATAACTGGCTCCTTACCATCCCATCCCTGACAGATGTCTTCTTTTGATTTTATCTGGAGATGATATGTAAGATGACAACTTGGCCCATTTTGAAGAGAAACTCAGTTTTCCCAGGTCTCTTCCAGGTATGTAGAAGGTATATATATTATTAAACTTCTTTGTTTTTCTCCTGTTAATCTTTTTATTACAAGAGTGTCTCAGTCAAGAACCTATATAGGTAGAATTAACATTATTTTTTCCTTGCCCTCAGTTTTGGTGACTATTAAGGAATGTTCTGGGATACCATACTTGCTCTGGAGCCTAAAGATGAGATCCTCGGAAACTGGCAGAAGGAGGATACAAATTCATATCAAAGTCAGCTCTCCCTGATCTCACTCTGTAGTGCTCAGCTGAAGGAGGGTAAAACTTCACCATGCCCTTTCCTTCCCAAATTTAGACTAGCAAGAGAAAATACTTATGTGAGCTAGTTGTTGCATATAATGACTCTGATAAAAATTTGTTGTGAGTACTCTTGTTTCTATTGGTCCTATTCCTCCCAGAGATGGTTATTTTTTTTTTGTCTGTGTCACTTTGTTCCATGTCTTGAGAGCTTGGCTTTGTGATCAGTAAAATATTCTCTTCTGATCTCTGCCAGCCAAAGGATGTACATCCTGGCATGCATCTGGCAGACAGTCAAATAGGCTGCGAATCTAAAAAGCAGCATTCTCTTTGTCCAATCATGATGGATCTCAGGAGAATTTGCCATAAGGGCTCTGGGTCTATAAGAAGCCTTTGCATTCTTAACCTTCATTGTCTCATTAGTGCTGGAATAATATCATTCCATTAATGCCTGCATGGTGTCATAGATTAGTGGATCTGTGACTGAAGGTATCTTACATTCTCATGGGAAACTGGAGTCACCATTTTCACCATACGATTCTTACCACCTGTGTCAATGATGGTCTCTGTTTTCTTAGGCTAAGTTTGGGAGTGAATTTTTTGAGTTTTGTGAGGGCTGCATCTTTTGTACGTTCTTTTGAGACATGTCCATGAAAAAGTTTACTGGTTTCTGTCACTATGGAGATTAATATAAGATCATTATTGTCAAAGTTCTATATTTGAAATGGATTACCTGGAAACCAATGTTCATAGTTAATAGAAGCAATAGTAAAGGTTTCTCCCATCTTAGGTTAATTGGTCCCAGGTTGAATTATGCACCAAAAATGAAAGCCTTTGGTAAACATTTTAGATAGACTTTTAAAAGCATAGAGCATTAAAATTAAATGCTCCTTTCATTTCCATCTTAGTTGGAAAACTCACTGATAGAAAGAAGCAAATTTCATTCAATGATCAAGTCAGCCCTTTTATATCCAGGCTACAATCAAGTTTTTGGAGGAATTGAAAACAACTGTATTTGTCTTACAAATCTTTGTACAACCAGAATTGCAGCAAGTCTACCTCTCCTTACTAATCCTAAAACTTCACCTATTCTTGTCAAAGTGCTTGTAGATATTGGGACACTGAAAAGATAATTATCCTGCACTTGAGAAAAAGAAAAAAAAATAGTAACTAACCTAGACTTCTGATAATAGGCAAATATATCTCAATAAATCCCTGGAGAAGACTTGGATACTTTTTCTGTGATCTTTTGATGTAAGATTTTACATCAAAAATATTTAGCCATCTGAGCAAGTGAACTTATTCCAATTGTCAAAACAAATTTGGATCCTACTGTTCTTTGGTGAACTAGTGAGTTTTGAATTATTGTACTTGATTTATGACTAAAATTTTAGAAGAAAATCTATAAGGTCTCTGCATCTGTCTGTATGTTTACGTGTGTCTATGTATGCATATTGTACATATGTGATATTTTTTTACCTCTAGATAGTATTGTCAAAATTAATTTTAAAAAGAGCTCTATTTAATTGGGGTAAAGAACAAGTGCTTATAAATATTGGGTATTCTAAAACTCTCACAAATATAGAAACAAAACCAAATGTTTTTCAAGTTCATGTAATCTTGAATAAACTTCAGTAAATAAAAGTCAATTTAAGTTTGTTGGTTCCAAGTCTTTAGAGTTATCAGCATTAAATATAATCCAGATAAATAAAGCTTATTTCACTTTGGTTTATTATTAATCTTCATGTTACCACTGTTATAAAATTTTTCAGCAAGGAAAATAGTTTGGGATGATAGCTGACTTTGTCTAACGCCTCATGAAGTTTTTATAGGCAGTCTAAACATAATTGTTGAGAACAAGTGACTTAGATAAATGTAAGATTTAGATGTAAGTGGGATAAGAATTTTTAGGTGAGCTTTTCAGCGATAATTATTTTATGGTATGTCTAGTTAGAAATAGTTTTCCAAATATATTTGGTAACTTAAAACCTTAGAGTTTTTGATAGCTAAGTTAAATGATGGATAGTCATTAAATATCTAGATCATTTTGAAATAAGATAAAATAATAAAACAATTATTGAACATAGTTTTATCTACTTTTGGCTTCTTAATGCAGACAATTGAAGATATTTGTGTTTGCCAGTATACATGTCTTGTGACACACTGAATGATTGTACTATTTAAAAAGTGCATATTGTCCTAGAAATAACAAAACTTACTCATAAATTTGCCAATCTATAGAATGCTGGTGTGAAATATAGTTCACAGTTTTTTACTTCTGAATTTTCACTATATGTTAAGATTTAAAAGGGATAAGAATTCTAACTAATATATGTAATTAAAGCTACAAGAAATAAAAAAGGAAACAAGTTTGTATGCAAGGAAAGTAGGAAGTTTTTCTCTGGTTAGAAAAAGATATAAATTATGAAGATGCATTTTTGTTGAGGGACATGAAAAGGATTTTGTCCTAAAGTAAAGTTGTTTTTTCAGAATGAGAAGTAGTAAAATAAAGGACAAACTAAACCTATATAGAAAGCTGAAGAGAGAAGGTGAATGAGAGAATTTTACCTTCTGTAATCAAGCTGGCTAAGTTTCAATTGTTATTATAAGAATTTTAAACATAAGCTTTAATATCAATAATGTACTTATTTAAAACTGGAACTTAATTTTCTTTCATCTGCTAAAAGGAAAAATTTTTCCTGGACTTTGCTTTGCTCTTGATAAAGAGATTGTGAAAGGTTTTTCTTTACCTTTTGTTATCTGGCTAGAATGCAAAGATTTTGTGTTTTACCAAAATAATTTCCTGTGCTTCATATTGTCTTAATCATGTGTTTTGATAACTAAGAAAATGAAATCTTCTCATTATTGAAAGACAGAAGTTTTGCTCTCAACTATGTAACCATCTGTATTTGCCTTTGAAATCATTTATTGTCACTTTGGTTAAATAAGTATTGTTTCATAATGATCTGTGATGCTTAGTAAAATGTCCAAACCTGTTGATATTTTTTACAAACTTACCCAAATCAAATTTTAAATGAAGGTTTTTTGACTTGTAAGTAACACTGAGATTTTCTAGAAGTTCTCTGGAACATCTCAAAATATTTATTCTCCCCTTATAAAAGAAATGTATTAAACTAATTAGGCTTATTTGATATGTTAAATTACATCGAAGCATTGTCAAATAAGTAATACTAAGCCTTCTTTAAGTTGTATTAGTATAGGTACATAGTATTCTAGAAATTCCTAAATTTCCGATCAGTCATAATTCTACTTAATAAGTTGAAATGTATGTCACAGAAATAATCAAATGTTCTTGTCAATTGCATTGTCATGAACTCTCATGAAGTCTTAACAATGGCCATTTTTATGTCTTTTTTTATATACGGTTATTGTTCTACTCTAATGCTTTTGTAAAAGTGTTTCTGCATAAATGTTTAATCTTCAAGACAATTCATGCAAAGGAACCTGGCAAGTACAGGTTTCTGATAACTTTTAAGATCAGAAAACTGAAGTGAGTGAATTTACAGACTAATAAGAAACTGGATTCAAGCAGAATGAGAATTAATAACATAGGACTGAATAAACTGAGGGAGATGATAAGTATTTTTTTGACTTTTGTTGGAAACATTGCTGTTTTTTAATGTTTTGTTTTTACAGATTTAAGAAAACTTTTTCTCTAAAGCTACCTATGCCTTATAGGAATTTGGTAAAGTGTACCTTTGTGAGTAAAGATCAAACAATTTTTCTCTCTACTGATGCCTCCAAGATTTGGAAACTCTTAGTGAGTAAATATTATTTTGATGGCAATGTAGTTATTTGCATAAGTTCAATAAGAATTTGTTCTCCTTGTAACAGGATACAATTGGAAACTGGTTATATTACCAAGGCTTTGAATGGAATGTCATGTTTGAGAAAGATATAACCAGCTTTAAGGAACTAAAGTTGACATTACGGAGCCAATAAAGCCCTTGGAAAAACAGCCTAGTATGTTGCTTACAGGGAGGGTTATTGACAGCCAACCAGGTGAGTAAGGAAGGATACTTAGTTGGAGATGCAGAAACCTCATGATATTTTAGGAACCTCAAGAATAGAGGAATTCACCCAAACCTATGAGTATTGCTACCAAAATGTGAAGGTGATTCCTAGGCTTTGCTTCATAGCCTCAAGGGACTTTTAAGCATCCAATCTAAGCTTTCTTATGAAAATTCCAGTAAGGCAGATTAAAAAGAATCTATGTGATAAATCCCTTTTCTTGTTGAACTTACATAAATAACTGAGCCAAGTTTAATTAGACTAGACTTATTTTGCAAAAACAAATTAGCATTATTTGGACTATATTTAGTAGAGATGAGAGTGATTTTAGAGAGAAAAATGTTTCTCAGCAGCATGCCTTTGTGGATATTCAATGCTAGTGCTATTAATTGTCTTTGAGGTTTTGTTTTCTACCAGTAAACTAGAATGGATCTTGAAGTCTTTTATTTTCCTCATATCTGGCTACAATGCTCCAAGCTAATCTGTTAATTTCCTCTCACTATTTTGACTTGGAATCACTAAAAACAAAAGCTGCCCTTACCCATTGAGCTGCCCTTTCCCCTGAAGCCCTGCAATCTGAAAATGAAAGACTTAATATAAACTTCAGAGAAATCACAATAGCTCATGTTTAGAAATCTTCTTCATGCCTGTTGTTTTATGGGCCACTCAGAAAGTTTACCAGTACAACCAATGACATCATCAGAAACATTCAAACTGCAAATTAGGAAAATCTATCAGAATGTCACTGCCTGCCCCTCATTAATTCTGAAGATGCTCTGAGCCTGACATCTGGACTGGAAGCCCTTAGGACTCAGACACTGAGTTTATAATTTGATCCAACCAGTACCCTTTGTTTTTATTTTGTTTCCATAGAAATTCTTCTTACTGAATACCTAATTGCTAGCACCAATATTGGTCTATCCTTGGGATCTCATCTGCAAGACAACCTCCTTAAATGAGACACATTTTTTAAAAATTTTATTTTATTAGTTTCAAATATACAGTACATTGGTTAGATATTTATATAGTTTATAAAACAATCTCCCTTATTGCTCCTTCTCTCCTCTGGTTCTCTGCCTAGCCATTATATTAATGTTAACTGCATTCCCTAGGCTGTGCTCTCCATCCCTGTGACCATCTATCCACTACCAATTTGTACTTCTTTAACCCTTCTCCCCCATCTCCCAGCACCCCAATCCCCCTCCCTTCTGTCCATCATCTAATTATCCACTATATTTGTGAGTTTGTTTTTGATTAGTTTGTTCTTTTTGTTTCTTAGATTCCACATATAAGTGAAATGATAATGTTATTTATCTTTCTCTGTCTGACTTATTTCACTTATTTCAGCATAATAACCTTTAGGTCCATCCATGTCATCGCAAATGGTAGGATTTAATTTTTTTAATGGATGAGTAATATGTCATTGTATATATGAACCATAACTTCTTTATCCAATCATCTGTTGATGGGCATTTAAATTGCTTCCATATCTTGGCTGTTGTAAATTGTGCTGCCATGAATATTGGCATACATAGATTTCTACAAATTATTGTTTTGGTTTTATTTGGATAAATACCCAGAAGTGCAATTGCTGGGTCAAAAGGCATATCCATTTTTAATTTTTTGAGGAACCTCCATACTGTTTTCTGTAGTGGCTGTACCAATTTGCAATCGATCCAACAGTGTGTGAGAATTCCTTTTCTTTGAATCCTTACCAACACTTGATGTTTTTTGATTTATTGATGATAGCCATTCTGACAGGTGTGGGGTGATATCTCATTGTGGTTTTAATTTGCATTTCTTTGATGATTAGCGACCTTGAGCATCTTTTCATATGTCTATTGGTCATTTTTATTTCTTTGTTGGAGAAAAATCTGTTCAGGTCTTCTGCCCATTTTTTAATTGGATTATTTGTTGTTGTTGAGTTGTATGAGTTATTTATATGTTTTGGATATTAACCTCTTATCAGATGTATCATTAGCAAATATCTTCTTTCAATCATTTAGTTGTCTTTTTTGTTGTTGTTGATGGTTTCCTTTGCTGTACAAAAACTTTTTTGTTTGATGTGGTCTCATTTATTTTTTTCTTTTGTTTCCTTTGCCCAAGGAGATATGTCCGAAAAGAAATTACTGTTAGCAATGTCAGAGAGTTTACTGCCTATGTTTTCTTCTAGAAGTTTTCTTCTAAGGTCTTACATTTAAGTCTTTAATCTATTTCAAGTCTATTCTTGTATACATTTAAAAAGGTGGTCCAGTTTCTTTTTCTTTTTTTGCATGTATCTGTCCAATTTTCCCAAAACCACTTATTGAAGAGACTGTGTTTACCCCATTGTATATTCTTGCCTCCTTTGTTATATATTAAGTGAGCATATAGGCATGGATTTATCTCTGGGCTCTCTAGTCTATTCTATTGAACAATGTATTTGTTTTTGTGCTGGTATCATGTTCAAACACAACATTTTAACTGAACTGACCTATTCTCCAGACTAAAGAACCTATTCAATGAGATGGAGCAACTCAGCTTGTAAACTGAGAAACTTCTTTAACGTTTCAAAGTCTGGACTGAAAGGAGCAAATATACCACCTCTTTAGCATACTGATTACTTTAACTTAGTTATTTTTAAGAAGCAGAAAACACAGGTGATGCTCAGCAAACCAAATAGAAGTTACCCTTTGTAAGAAACCTTTACATTTAAAAGGGAATCTCTATTTGTAAGTGTATCTCTCTCTCTGTAACAGGAAGAAGAGGATGACTAAAATCACTTTAAACTCTTATCAAATGGAGAAGAAAAGGACTTAAATTTTTATAATAACCATACTCTTTTTACTGTGTGTTTCCTGATAATTTCCCACAACTGGACTCCCTTACCCATCAATATCTTCTTTTGTTTTTAGCTAGCCATGGTATTTAGGGTAAGGTATGGGTCACTTGGGAGAATTATGCAGTTTTCCTGGGTCTCTCCCATGTATACGGGAATTATACTTGTTATTGACTTTTGCTTGTTTTTCTCCTGTAAATCTGTTTTTTTTTAAAATTATTATTGGGGGGATTGTTTCTCAGCTAAGAACCTAAAAGGGTTAAAGTAAAATTATTTTTCCTCCCCCCATAATAGAAAAGAGGGACATTAAAGACATTTATATAAGTTTTCCCCAAAATACAACCTAACTTGATTGAGTAAAGACAAATTTACTTTGTCATGCATCAAAGAAAGGCTCATAAGCAAAAATACAGAAACAGCATTTAGTTTTGGCAGAAAAAGTTTCATAACTTTACTATTCCACTATGTATATCATATTTATTTATACATATAATATTGACAGCCAAAGACTAAACAGTAGGTAATGCCCATAACATAAATAAATAGTAATTAAATGCATGAACCAGCATTTTACTTAGGCTTCTACTGTGATGAATACTAATTTGTCGATGTGTAAGTTTCTGCATTAAAGTGCTAAATTAGTCACGACCCTTGTTGTGAAATTTAGGCAAGCAGAAAAGTTCAAATACATCATAACATTTAATCGCCAATAATGATTTGCATCAAGGTAATTTGTGTTATTTAAGATAAATTAATAGATACAAAATGAATCCTAATTAATGAATTTACCAATCATCCATCTTGCTATAAATATGTTTGTGTTCTGTTTTAGTCCTATCCTATGCATTCTATTTATAATGATATCTGAAGATGTAAATGTTGGCTACCTGACCAGTCCTATTTGTGACCATCATTTATCTGTTCACTCAATGCTTTCTCATAGAATAAAAGCATCAAAGCAAATAACAGTCTATGTACATACAAAATACTTCATTAGCAAACAAATTATTTTTTTTAAGTAACTTCATAAGGCATCCAGACAATACCACACATAAAAGAGAAATAATTCAAGTGGGGCACTGTATGATGATACTTAATTTTCTTCTATGCCCTTAATATGCATGAACCAAAAAAAAGCGCTTTTTTCCATTACCTCATCTAAAGTAGTTTTTCAAATCAAACCCATACTCTCACACTCATGCTGTCACTGATAATGGATATCCTGTCAAACAAAAAGAGCATAAAGGACCCAATAAGTGCAATTATCACACATCAAAAATGTAGATCAAAGTGGATTTTCTGACTCTTCTATATACAGTCACTTCACAGCATTTCACTATTGCTATCATGAAGCCTTGACAAGATATATTAATTTTCTCCATTATTAGAGGAATGGGATTGGCATACTTCAGTCAGAAGCTTATAATAAGTAGAGTCATCATTCCTCTGTCTTATTTTGGTGGTTTGTGTGTGTGTCTGTGTGTGCGTGCATAGAATATACTCCATAGACACACCACACTGTATCTCCAGAGGTGACAAATAGACTTCAGGGAGATGTCAATCTCCTTACAAAGCATGGATCTAGACAAGGATTTTATTTCTTTCAGATAACACAATATTTCCTTTTTCTAGCAAATGCCCAACCTATCTTTGGGAGGACTATTGATTATCTAGAGGGAAACTAGGCATATTTTTAGAAACATGCCAGCCTGAATCATTTTGATAATTCAAGTATATCTAATTTTCCCCCTCTCAAAATATGATACTCCCTCCTTCCCCCAACATGTTTCCTGATACAGTTTTTCTTAGAAATAATTTGCATTTTCTTTTGCTACTAAATGTTGAATAAAAAATATGTACTAGGTATTTTCTGTAGGTGGATTTTTCAGTCTTTATAGCTTGTTTAGGGGTTCAGAAGAAGCCACCCAAAGATATGCTTTGGTGGTATGCAGATTACTTTGAGATAAAGGCAACTTTAGCCACAGGCTCAAAAGAAATTTCTGACCCTTCCTTTATCTACCTAGAAGGATTTGAATTAGGGCCCTTGCCTATAACAGATAGCTTTTTTGACCTATCTAAGTTTGCAGGGCAAACTTCTACTTATTAAACATCTGTTCTTCTTTGAAATGACCCTTTGAATCCCCCAAGGTGCATTATCTCATCTCTAGCTCAGGAGGTCTTATATACCTCAATCCCCCTTTCTATCTCTGAACCTCTCATCCATGTGGGGTCTCTTACTCTCATATTCTTATTCATACGTATGTATTAAATTTAGTGATTTTCTCTTGCTAATCTATCTCATATCTATTTGATTATTAGACTAAACAGAAGAAACTTGAAGGTAAAGTTTGCTCCTCCCCAACAACTCTAAGGGACAGACTTTCTCAGTAGTAATGTATTTAGAGTCATGAGTTTATGCCAATTCTTAGCCACAGCATAAGAGCAAATATTGTTTCATATTTTCTATGAAAATTGGGAACATACTTGTTAAAAAAGAAATACACCATTTGCAAAATAAAAATGGCAAGCCCATATACACAATGACAGATGGGACCTAATCATAAGAAAACAAAAGGTTTCTTTAGAGTTAAAAAAATAATCTTAAAAAGGCAAGACACTTTCAAATTAGTAAGTTGAAAACCAACTGATTATGACAAAGTTTCAATGCATTGTAAGTATTTCAAGGTTAAAACTATTAACATATTATTTTAAACTCAAAAGATATTTTTTTTTGTTTTACAAATTTCAAGCAGTCAAGCTTTTCTCTACACATTTTTTTGTTTTACAAATTTCAAGCAGTCAAGCTTTTCTCTACGGACATTTCTTGAATATTAATTTGAAAATAGTCTGGTTTCTAAAAATAATCTTAAATATATGGCTACTCCAATTTAAAACTATATCATTAAATAAACATTATAAAACATAGATTACATAAATACCATACTTCATTTTTTTCCATGGTGTAAAAAAATGGCTCTGAATCTGATACAGCTGCTGAAGTTGTTCACCACAATAGTAGTTAGATACAAGTTTCTGGAATTAAATGCGCCAAGAAAGAAAATTATTTTATATTTATCTCCCTATGAGAAAAAATACAGATAAAAGGTTTGAGATGGCAGATTTTATTGATAAATTATGGTCGACATAACAGGGTTGCAGAATTGGGTAGTAGTTTCTATAATCATCAGTAAATAATGCTATTGTCACTGTTTTCAAAGGAAAAACAACTAATAAATATGAAAAGAAAACAAAAAAAAGTTAAGTTAAATAAAAACAGAATACGTAGACCAGGGAGCAGATATCTTAATATTATGGAACTTTCATAACAATTATTTTCCATGCCATCAAAAAGTGGAGCTTACAGGCTAAAAAAATAATGGATATTAAGATGTAAATGGAATTCATGTTCAAGATCTAATTATTAGAGAAACAGAAATCCATTTACAATAGCATTTTAGATTACATGCAAACATAAATGTATAGTATAGTGGTAAAACTAGGAAACTACCAAAGTTCAAATACCAACACATCACTTAATACTTCTATTAACTTAGACTTCTCTGAACCTCTCTGTACCTGTTTTCTTTTTTTTTTTTTCTTTTATACTGATGATCTCCCCCACCACCTCCAAAGGATACATGCATTTAAATGTTCTATTAACTTTTTAATTAAATTTACTGGGGGTGGCATTGGTCAGTAAAATTATACAGGATTAATGTGTACAATTCAATAATACATCATGTGCATATGCATTGTGTGTTCACTATCCAAAGTTGAATCTCCTTCAGTCACCATATATTAGACCCCTTTTACCTTTTTATACCTCTCCCTTCCTTCCTTTCCCTCTGGTAACTACTAAACTGTTATATATAACTATGAATTTCTGTTTCTTTGTCTTGTTCATTTGTTGCTTTCAGTTTTATATCCCACATATGAGGGAAATCATATGGTTCTCAACTTTTTCTGAATTATTTCACTTAGTATGATAATTTCAAGATCCATTCATTTGTCACAAATGACAATATTTCATCTTGTCTTATGACTGAGTAATATTACATTGTATATATGAACCACATCTTCTTTATCCAGTCATCTATCAAAGGGTACTTCAGTTGTTTCCATATCTTGGCCACTGTGAATAATGCTGTAATGAACATTAGGGGTACATATATCTTCAAGAATAAATGTTTTCAGTTTTTTAGGTAGGTACCCAGAAGAGAGATTGCTGGATCATGATAATTTTACTCTTAATTTTTTGAGTACTCTTCATACTTTTTTCCATAGCTCTATTTCCTCATCTACAAAAGTGATGAAATAACAAATATCCCATAGCTTTCTGAAGGGAACTAAATGAGTTAGTTCATATACTTAGAATGGTGTCATGCATATAGAAAATGCTCACTAAATTTTGCAATTCTTATTAATAAAAAGGAACTGAGAATAATTTATAGATAAATAATTAGTAGCAGGTGTGGTCCCATGGAAAATTGTGAAATGACTCGAAGTTTCTTTCAGAGCACTTTTCCCCCTCTTTCTTTAAACTCTTCTCCTTTACAGCTTCTTCTTTCCCTCCCAAGTGACCCTTTCCCCTCAAGCTGTGAAATCTGATCCAAATTTTTATTCTTAAATAAAACTATATAATCCATACTTTTTTTCTGAAGGCAAACAAAACTTATTCATCCTGTGACACATTCAAGTCAGTGTCAGCATCTAGTATGATGAACTATCATGGAGGTACTGCTGACATTTTGAAGAGTCACCAATGCCTGAATTTAAAGGAATAAGCATTCAGGGACTATCAGGAACTGTGATGACTCTAAATGCTATTGTTTGTTGACTCTCCTCACTTAGCTAAATGCTAACTCCAGAGCTCCTAGAGCCTAGGTTTGTATATCCAATTGAAATTCAATATATAGTTTGGATATCTCATAGACGTGTATTTAACATGTCTACAATGTAATTCTTGATTCCCTCACTCTAATCATACTCTTTTCTTTATCTTACTTAGGTGGTACACAAGGTACCCAGTTGTCCAAACAAGAAAATGGAATCATCTCACATTTTTCCTGCTTCTATACCTATCCAAATTCATCACCAAATTATATTGGTTTCCTTCAGAACCATATCTGCATCTATCCACTTGTCTCTGTTTCTTGTTCCAAACAACCATCGTCTCACACCTTAATAACTGCAATAGCACCCCTCCTGGTTTCTCATTTCCAATCTTACCCTCTTTAATCTATTTACTGTACCATAATCAGCCCTAGGGTAATCCTTAAAGAACAAATTGGATGTTTCCTTCCCTTGCTTAAATGCCTTCAATGGCTTCCTATTGCATTTAGAAAAAGATTTAAATTCATCGTCATGGCTTCTAAAGCTCTACATGACTTAGCTGCTGTTTAACTTACAGTTTCTTCTTGAGCTGTTCTCTCCCTAGTCAACAACATTTTTTGGCACACCGGTCTTGCAGTCCCTAGATGGGAGTTACCTTTTCCTCATCAGTTCTTGTATATTTTCTTCACGGTGCTTATATCTTTATTCAATATTTTTCTTTGTTTATTTGATTTTCCCCTATTTTGTCCACTAGAATATAAACTCCAAAAGCAGCATCGTTCAGTGTTATATCTCCAGTGTTTGGCCATAGTAGATACTCAAAAAGTATATACTGAATGCATGGAAAAATAGTATGTTTCAATATTAGTTAAATGATTGGGAAAGAATGTTTTTTTTTTTACCTCTTCTAAAACTAAAAGGTGTATGTAGCTTCTAATTGCCGTAATGTATAAAACAACCCCTCACCTAAAAATAGCGACCTCAATACAACATCCAAATGACATTTTGTTCATACAAAAACTAACTATACTTCAGAAGGAGCTAACATTTTAGAGTTAAACATGACAGTCAGTAAATATAATACTGTCTGTTTCTTTTGTCATGCAATGTGTTCCAGCTAATACATATAACATCTGGAAATGTCTTCAGTCATTTCTTATACAGATAATAAAAAAAACACAGTAGGAAATGAATTGTTACTTTAACCTAAGGTGGTAGTTTCTGAGTACTCAGTATGTAATGTGATGCAGGCCAAAACTTGGAACAAAACTGAGTTTAAAATGTAAAGTATGAAATGGCTCTGGACTCAAACCTACTTTGGGAATTTGTTTCTAAAGATGCCCTTAAAAAGCAACAAGAGGAAATTAGAATTGTAACTTGATTATAGGCACTATATTTTTAAATATTAATAAGAATTACTTGTTTTATTTTATATTAATAATAGTCTAATATGTCAATTAAAAGTCACTCTCATCGACTCTCAAGGACTGAAAATGTCTCTCAAAGTCACTTTATTAGCTTTAGTTATTGCTCCATGTAATGACATTAAAAAGTACATATTTTCCTTTTTTAAAAGAAATATTTAAATCATTCAAAAAGAGCCAACAATATACTGTACTTTCACCTCCAGACTTACTATTTGAGACTAAGGAGAATATGACAATTTTATGTGTATTATCTGTGGTATCATAATTGCTCTCTGTGAGAAAGAAGTTAATTCTTATAAGGAACTCATATCCCTAACTCCTTTAAGTGTTTTTGGTATTAGATTAAATATTAATTTGAAGTACATTTGTGCTTATTAAGTTCAGTAGGTCCTGCATATGAATGGTGGTATAAAATATTTTCATTTTGTAGCATATTGCATTATGCACTACATTGCTTTTCCACCAGGTATCATTATTTTAGAACAGATAACAGACACCTATGCACTTTGCATTATATTTTATTCACTTTTCTATCCAAGTCAATTTAGAAAATGAGGACTTCTCATCTTTAAAGCGCAAGGTCATCTTTCTGTTTTCTTCTTTCTAAAACAAATACCTTGAGTACCACCATCTTGAGACAAGTGTCAAACACTAGATTTCTAGAATATTGTGCTCTGCTAGGGAGAGATTATTATTATACCAAATATAGAAGATATAATTTATTAGACAGAATAAAATTTTTATATAATGTACCAACCTGTATATTCTGGAGTATCAAATACAACCTTAGTTATTTAAGCATAGATGGTAAGATTTGCATTGTTATAATTGGATTATATATATATATATGTGTGTGTGTGTGTGTGTGTGTGTGTGTGTGTGTGTGTGTGTATATATATATATATATATATATATATATATATATATAACTGGACTGTGAAAGGTAATCATATATAACTAATATCACTTTTGTATTTAAAACAGCCATTTAACTACAATGAATATTTCTAGATTTCTACTAGTTTGTATTCCATGAAAATATAATAAGAATAAGGGATATCAGTCAAATTTGAATCATTTTATCTAGGAGTTGCAATAAACATAGTCATTTACAGTTCTCAACCACCTTACCATGTCCCCTAATCCCATTCTTACTTTTACTCTGAAGTAGATTAGAATTTCTATTTTATTTCCACAAGTAGACTGTAAACTCCTTGTGTATTCAGGTTGTATCTTACTCAATTTTGCACATGATAATGAATCAAATATTTGTTGAGCTTAAATTTGGTGCTAATGTAACTGAACTGGTTGGGTCTGACTCCCTATCTTCAGTAAGGAGAGTAGATAACCAAAGGCAACCTCCAGTTAATTATTCTGAGTGTTTTCCATATCACATAATTTTTAGGAGATGCTCAAGATGATTTATAAGATCCTTTTTCTCCCTGGATTTTCACTTAGTAGGTAGTCCCAGAGATTTGACAATCCAGGTTTAAAATGCTTCAATTCAAGAACTTCTTTTCAAGATCCCCCTATTTACTTCATTGCAGTTTGCAAAAAGGGTAGCATGATTATTTTTCCCAGAAACATAATTAAAGTGTTAACATTATAAATAAGATAGCTCAGCAATAATAGCATTTGATGCAGGATGGCCTTATTTAGTTGTTCTTAATAAAAGGATTAGGTTACCTGAAAAAGTTAGCATATAGGTATTTTTTTAAGTCCCAATGTTTTAGCCCCAAGTGATCTTATTACTGTAAAAACAAATTATTGTACCTCAAAGTAAGGTGCAGCAAAAAGATATGCTTGTTATCAAGCTACATCTATTGATATTATAGTATGTATATCATCAATAGATAATATGACTGCTAGTAAATGTTAGAAGCAGCTAAAGATTTTGAAGACTCTCAAGTAAAATAAATATTTGTAAAAGACTATTATTTTTCTAAAGACTATTGTTAGGTAAAAAGAAATAAAAAGTTTGAACACTATCTTATAAAAATTAAGCCCAGTTTATGCTACTGAAAAAAATTTCAATTCCACATTCTCATTTCCCATTTGCTTTTTTCTTTCATTGATCAAATATTTCAATCATATTAAAAAAGTACTGAGAATAATATAACAAACATCCATAAATCCTCCATAAAAATTAATAAAGATAGGAGATGTAAAGTATAGTATAAGGAATATAGTCAATAATATTGTAATAACTATGTATGGTGTCATATAGGTACTAGATTTATCAGGGTGATCACTTTGTAAATTATATAAATGTCTAATCACTATGTTGTACATCTGAAACTAATATAATACTTATGCCAACTGCAATTAGAAAAATTTAAAATTATTTAAAAGTAAAAATAAATTAATAAAAATAAGGAATTAATAAAGATAAAGGTAGAAATTAATGACCAATAAACACAACAAAAGTAGAAAGGATACAAAAAATTCTCTATATATGTTTACATATATATATATATGTTTATATATATATATATATATAAACATATATATATATATATATATATATATATATATATTTAAATTCCAGTTTATCTAGTTAGAATCTCATTCACAATACCTAGTAAAGACATATTACAAGGCCTGTAATCAGTCCCTGATTTGGAAAACATAGTATCATGAAAACATTAATTCTTCCTTATAAATACATTTAATCACATTCCAATTAGGATCCTATAGATTGTTTACTCCAACAGCATTCCAAGTTTTAAAAATAGTCAGTGGTCTCAATACACATCAATAAGGGAAAGGTCGAATAAATTATTGTACACATGAACATTATATATAGTACATTCCATAGTTGCTACTGACCTGGAGTAACGGTTACCCGGAGTTACTGTTCACGATAAATTAATCAAAAGCACAAGTTACCAGAGTGCACCGTAAAGCGTGAATACATTTGGTGAAACATGCCAAGTTTTACAGGTGCCTGTGTCTATATGACATGGAAAGAGGTTGGGAGGAATCCTTGGCTGCAGGCCACCCACATTGCTAACTTCTAGGGTAGCATGGGAGGAGACTAGGTTGAGGAAACAGAAACAAACATTCCTCAAGGAGGTTCTCCTCCAGCACCATCCAATCTTTCTCTACCCCTTCAAAACTTACATCTTTAAAGCTTGTCCACCCTTAGTATCCCCAGATACTCACTTCCTGCTACTCCCTCACCCATTCATTCCTTCTGGCTTCTGCTCCTATCATCCCACAAAAACAGCTTAGCTGTCCAATATCTTCCACATCACTTCCTACATCACTTTCCACAGCATTGACAGCCACTGCTGGCCACTCTCTCTTACTGAAGCAGAGTCACCTGGTTTCTATGTGGGACACTGTTCAGGTTTTCCTTCCTCTTCTCAAATTGCTCTTTTTCTGGCTCCTTTATAAGCTCATCTTCCTTTATTCAGCTGTTCCAGATGAGTTCCTCAGTCTCACCAAGCCCTTGATGTAATATATGACCTAGACAAAAATGTTCCTCTAGCCCAGACCCCTCCTGAGCCCCAGACCCACCTGCCTAACTTGTATCATGAAGGTACCTCATTTGAGGTGCTCAAAAATGAATTCATGAATTCATGATCTTCCCCATTCTCTAGACCTAGTTCTCATCCAGTGTCCTATGTCTTAGGGACATGCAGGGAGATGACCTCAGGTGAGTGGGTTTGGTCTCTGCTTTCATGCACATAGCATAGGGCTAGACAAATAGTGAGTATTCACTCATGCTGAATTCAATAGAAACATGCCTTATTACTTATTTCCAAAAAAATAAATACAAATATTTTATAATATTTGCTTCATATCCCTTATTAAAGAATTAAAATATTTCAGTCACTTTTGAAGTCCCATTCTTACTGCTCCTAAATTCTATTCTGCTCCCTTGCTACCCAGGGGCAGTGACTATCTTGAAGTTGTGTATCTCCTTTTTCATAAATTCTTTGAAGACATCAAGCTCTTTGAAGTTTCAAGACTTTTCTAAGCAGAGTTCTCTCTTGCTGGTCTGCTCTTCCACAATCTCTTCACTAGGGTATCACCTACTCATCCTTTGGGTTTCAGCTAAAATGTTGCTTATTCATAGATCGCGTCCTAACTGTACCCGAACTGTGTCTGCCCCATTTCATCATATTTTCTATGGCACTCTTGTTTTACACAAATGCTTGTAACATTATTGGTCTATTTCTATGTTTGTTTGTGAAGCCCAACTAAACCATAAACTCCCTGGAGCAGAGACCATGTCTGCCTTGTTTATAGCTGAATACTTTGCACCTTACACAGTTTGTCATGCACAGTAGGAAATAAAAAAAATATTTTGAAGGATGAATCACTATAATCCGACAATCAATACAACTCATAATAAAACCTCAATATTTGGCTATGATCATAGACCCAGCCAAAGTACTTTACTTTTCATTCTAAATACATTTGTGACAGTCTGCAAAGGAATAGGTACTTGACACACTAAGTAATTAAGAGTATAAGTTACATTAAATGCCTTGTGGTAACCTAAAGCACTAAGATATATATATATATATTTAAAAAAATTTTTCTATGTGATATAACTGTTCCCATAGACTTTACTATTTTAAAAACCTCAATTGGCAGTAATTGCACTATTTATATGTTAATGAACAACACCTGGCCCCCACTGGGTATAAAGAGGCTGACAATGTTTTTCTCTCACCTCACTGGCAAAGCACTAAGCATATGCAATTTTAAAGGGAACTTCTTGCCAGAAATAGCACATTTATAATTGGTAGGACAATATGAAATTAGTTCACACGTTTCACTATTCTCAAACAAATGCAGAATATTTTTCATGCTTAAAAGCTTTATGATTCAAAAAGGACCTTTTTTTCCTACACTTGGTAATTAATCACAATCATTAAATTATTCCTGTCAAATAACATGCCAGATACTGGCTAAATAGAGGCCCAAGTGGCTTCCTAAAATAAGGGCCTAGTTCCTGCCTTAATACCTTGGAAAAAAACTGATATTCTTTTGAAATCGTTCAAAATATATAATTAAATATGTTAATTTCCTGGTTCCTCTATCTTATGATATTTTTAATCACTGCAGTTTTGATTCTATTTCTCCCTACAATCCTAAAAAGAAATGAGAAGTATTGAGAGACCAGGCAAAATGGCATAGATGATAGTAGCTTTGTTCATCGCCTCTTGCAATCACATCAAAGTTGTGACAGAAAACTGGAGCAAATAGCAAGCAGACTCTACTGGGGTATAGATGAACAGAAACCCTACAACTAGGTAGAGAAATAAGAAATCATCCTGCAATGGCTGGAGGTAGAAGAGGCTGAGGACATGAGGCTGCCTGGTCCTGAGGGGCTGAGTGGAACAGAGGCTATGGTAGCTGCAGACAGAAGCCACAGACACCTTAAAGGGGCCTTGTCTGCAACTAGACTTCCATAGTGATGGATCTGTTTGCTCTGAGCGCCAGCGCCAGGTTGGCTGCATGGGGGGCAACCGGGACTTTCAAGGGGACACTGAGTTGTATGAACGAGGGTCAGAGGCAAGGCTTTCTTCTGTGCAAGAGTGCTGGTGGTGTCCATTGTTCATTTATTGAGCCCTTCCTCCAACCACCAGTGTGCGGACGTAGTGCCACCATTGCTGAGAAGTCATCAAACTGGATAACAGAGGTCACTCTGCCCAGAGAATTTCCTGAAACTTCACCTCCCTCAACTCGCAGCCCCACCCAAGCCACATCCAGTTGTGTCCTCAGGGAGTCCTGTGCCACTTGCTGAACAGCACCAAGTTTCACACTGGTGGCAACTAATCTTGATTTCTGGTGTGCCTTTTAAGGCAAATATGAGCACAGCATCTGTGGATTGCTTGCTGAATCTTAACAGGTGGCCCTGGAGGGACACAGTCTGGGGCTAAACCTGACCAGCGACTGAACCCATCACAGGACTGTGCTACTGGACACCTATTACATGTACAAAGCCACATTAATGAGACCAGGAGACTTAGGAGCTTTGCTTAGTACATAAGAACAGACACAGAAAGACAGACAAAATGGTAAGACAAAGAAGCAGAAACCATATGAAAGAACAGAACAGAGATCCAGGAAAAATGAAGTCTAACAATCTAATAGATACAGAGTTCAAAACATTGGTTATAAAGATGCTCAATGAACGTAGGGGAAGTGTAGATGAATTCAGTGAGAACTTTAACAAAGAGATAAAAAACATAAAATTGGAGATGGAAATTATAAAAAGGAACTAGTCAGAAATGAAGAATACATTAGCTGAGATGAAGAGTATATTAGAGGGAATCAACAGAGTTGACGAAGAAGAGAATTGACCACTGATATAAAAGATGGAGAAGACAAGTTCACCCAATCAGAAAAGCAAGAAAAAAGCCAAGAACATAAAAATAATTTAAGAATTCTATGGGAAAAATTTAAATGTAAAAACATTCATGTCATAGGAGTACCTTAAGGAGAACAGAGAGACCAAGAAGTTGAAAAACTATTAAAAAAAATAGTGATGGAAAACTTCCCTAACTTAGTGAAGGAAATAGACATACAACCCCAGGAAGCTCAGAGAGTCCCCAAATCCAGGAACCCAAAGAGGCCCACACCAAGACACATCATAATTAAAATGCCAAAGGTTAAATATAAAGAGATAATCTTAAAAGCAGCAAGAGAAAAGCAGTTAGTTACCTAAAAAGGAAGACCCATAAGACTGTCAGCTGATTCTCTCTATGGAAAACTGTATAGAGTTTCTTCAAAAAACTAAGAATAGAATTATCATATGATTTAGCAATCCCTCTCCTGGGTAGTTACCCAAAAAACCTGAAAATCTTTATCCACAAAGATATATGCACCCGGATATTCATAGCAGCATCATTCACAGTGGCTAACACATATAAACAACCAAAGTGTTCTTTGATAGATGATTGGATTAAGAAGAAGTGGTACATATATACAATGAAATATTACTCACCATAAGAAAAGATGAAATACTGCCATTTATGACAACATGGATGGATCTTGAGATGATCATGCTAAGTGAAGTAAGGCAGACAGAAAAAATTGAGAACCATTTGATTTCACTCATATGTGGGATATAAAGCTGAGAACAATAAACAAACACGACAAACAGAGACTCATAAACATAGACAGTGGATTAGTGGTTATCAGAAGTAAGGGGGAGGGGGTGTTAGATAGCAGCAGAGGGGGTCAAATACTTGGTGACAAAAGGAAATTTAACTATGGATGGTGAACACACAATTCAATATAAATATGACATAATATTGAATTGTATGCTTGAAATTGATATGATTTTATTAATTGATGTCACCCCAATAATTTCAAATAAAAAAAGACAGAAAAAGAGGAATTCTTGCTGCCAAAAAAAGTGACTCCTAATAACAAAGATTTTGCCAGTCATATAATGGCTTTTGCTAAATTTATTTTGCCCATTCATCTTTAAGCCAATGGACATTAGCAGGGACCACAATGAGATAAAAAATGTTCCAGACCTTCAAATTATATGTTTCTAGAAGAATATTTTACCAACAGAAGAAAGACTGACACTGCAATTCTATTTTTACATATAAACAAACCAACCAGCAAGTATTTATTGAATGCCTGGTATTCTCAGCATTATAACAGGTTCTTTGGTAAGTAGAGTAAATGGATGCACAAGGAGGAAAGTTTCACTTAAAGATGTTTATAATCTAGTTAGAGAGAGAAAATTATGAAGAACATTATTGTAATACAGTATCGGTTTGTGTGAAATACAGAGTATTTGCAGTTGAGAGGAGAGAGAGATTAGTTCAGAGAAAGCATGTATTTAGGGAAGTTCTTCACAGAAAACCATACAAAATGAGGGTGGGGGGAAAACAATATAGTGTCTTTTATGTGCCAGGAAATACACTAGCTGCTTTATCTCATTTAACTTGCTCAAAGTCACACAGCTATTAAGAGCTAGTAAGATCTGGAACAAGAATCCAGATATGACATTTTGTACATTTCTCACTCAGCTGAATGATGGTCTGGAAGGGTGGAAGAAACGTATAGAGTGAGAACAACATGAGTGATAGGAAGTGTGATTTTGAAGTGTGCATCTGCATCGCTGACGAAATTATTGCAAGAGCAAATATGTTGAGGAGTCACAGAAAATAAAATCAAATAGACACAAATGGAAATGACAGATGATATAGTAGTCCCCCCGTATTTGCTCATGGTTTTGCTTTCTGCAGTTTCAGTTACCCATGGTCAACAGTGGTCTGAAAATATTAAATGGAAAGTTCCAGAAATGAACAATTCATAAATTTTAAATTGTGCCCCCTTCTGAGAAATGTAATGAAATCTCATGTCATCTTGTTCTATCTCCGCCTAGGACATGAATCATCTCTTTGTCCAGCATATTCATGCTGCATATGCTCTCAGCCATATTGGGTATCAGATAGACTATTGTGATATTGTAGTGCTTGTGTTCAACTAACCCTTATGGTACTTAATAATGGCCCCAAAGCCATTCACATAACCTTTATTACAGTATATTGTTATAACTCCTATTTTATTATTAGTTACTGTTAATCTTTTACTGTTTAATTTATAAATTAAGCTTTATCAAAGGTATGTATGCATACATAGGAAAAAACATAGTATACATAGAGGTTGGTACTACCCATGGTTTCAGGCATGCACTAGGGATCTTGAAACATAACATCTGTGGATAAGGTGGGCCTACTGTATTTCTAATCCTCAAAACCTGACAGAAGAGCTTGGACTTGATGAGGTATAAATTCAAATCAATTGAGTTACATGGTGAAATATGACACTAGTTTTTCAGGGGCTGTAGGGTAAAAAGAGGTAGAGAAGAAATGAGTCAGTATTATATAGTGGAAGTGGAGTGATGCTAAAAAGGCAACTTCACTAAATGAGCCAGAACACAAGTTTCTCAATGGAGGTGAATCTCTAGCCCTTAGCACAGTGCCTTTATATTAAGTGCTAGATAAAATCATATTTATTAACATAATGAATAAATAAAGGAATGAATGATTATGGGAGATATTTGTGACATCATGAGCATTAACCAGACTAAAATTCAACTTGAAAATTTTCTACAAATTTTCTTGAAAATTAACTAAGAAAATGCTTTGAAATGCAAATGAATTATTTGTGCTAATAACTAATGAACATTTAAATCACTTGTTAACAGTTATTAAATAGGCTTAGTATCTAATAATGAGTACTCAAAATAGTATTTCAAAAATTAAAAGCAGTTAAAATAAGATAGTCCTTAATGTATCATCAATGATTTTCTAAAAATATTCATATTTGCCCAAAATGAAAATAAACTGGTGATCTCAATCAGTGTTAAATATTAAAGTTTATTTTATTTTCCTATAAATACACCCAACTCTAATATCTACCTAACAAATGTCATGACTTCATTTGGATTAGTAATAGCATCAATATCACAAAATTTGATAACATTTTATAAAGATTTAAGGAAAAGGCTTTCAATTTGTTTCCATGAATCAGAAATAAGGATCACAACAACAGAATGCTAAAGGATTTTCTTGTTGCTTCTTATTCTGTTTTTACTTTTCTATGGATATACCATGGTAACAAGAAAAAATGTTTTTATATATATCATATGACAGTTTCCCAAACATGTAATGAATATTTATATAAAATTATTTTAGGAATTAAAAATCCAGCATAGAAATTTTGAAATAAATGATATAAGTAAATAGTTTTGATTAAAATGAAACAAAACGCTAATTTATTACATAAATTAGCCACACAATTTTGAAACTCCTAATAACATAACTTTTTCCTTCAGATTCCTTGATTAGTAAGTATAGTTTGCTTTTTGTTAATAACGATATTTTTTAAGTATATATAACATTTTTAAAAACAACTCACACACATAACATTAAAAAGATAAAAAAAACCATCTGGAAAAAGTATTTGCAAATCAAATCCCAAATAAACGATCAATTTCCTTAATATACAAAGAGTACCTAAAATCAATAACAAAAGACCAAACAATTTAATATGGTAAACAATATGAATAGTTTATAGAAAATGAAATATTAATGAAAAGTGTCACCTCATTCATAATAAGAGACATATTAATGAAAATACAGTAATACTGTTTTTTTGTCTATCAGATTGACAGAATTCAAGAAGTTTGATAACACCCTGTGTTTGCAAATGTTTAAAGGAAATAGGCACTCTCATACATTGCTGATGAGAATTAAAACGGGTCCAACTTCTATTGATGGCAATTTGACAATATTTGGCAAATACTGCCAATATTTATCAAAATTAAAAATACATAGATGCTTTAGAACAAATAGCCTGTTTCTAATAATTTACATGCATAAAATGATACACATTAAAATATCAACTATTATTTGTTTCTGTAATAGTAAATGAATGACACTAACTTAAATGAAACTAACTAAAGTAATATTGGTAAATATATTATAGTACAATTGTGTAATTGGAAACTCAGTAGCTGGTTAAAGTAATGATCTTTTAGATATTTTGTTAAGTGACAAAACAGAAAATGTGGTACAGTCAGTATAGTGTGCTTCTAGTTGGAAAGATACCGAAGAACCTGGTAGGAGTGACTGATTTCAGAAAATCTGATGGGGGTCGGGTGGGTGGGAGGGAGATGGATAACCTCTGCATTAGTTTGAACTATAAGAAGTTGCCAATAGTAAACTTTTAAATTTTATTATTAGTTTCAAGTATATAGTACATTGGTTAGACATTTATGTAGTTCATGAAATGATCCCCCCAATTACTTTATCTTTCCTCTGGCTCTATACATTGCCATTACATTACTGTTAACTGCATTTCCTAAGCCGTGCTCCCCAGCCCTGTGACCATCTATCAACTACTAATTTGTACTTCTTTAACCCTTCACCTCTTTCTCCCAGCCCCATATCTCTCTTCCCCAATATTGAACTTTTTGACATACAAAACAAGCAATTTCATAAGGTTCAAAAAATACCATTACAATTTCTACTACATGCATGTGTAAGAAGAGGATAAAGGTGGTCAAATACATGCTTACTTAGGAACTTAGTCTTTGAGTGGGAAGCACATAATGCAATGTACAGATTATGTATTATAGAATTGTAAACCAGAAACATATAATTTTAGTGACCAATGTTACCCCAATAAATTGAATTAAAAATAAAAGGAAGTGTTTTATTGTTTTGGCCAGGCATTGTATGCTTCACTGCATTATCTCACTTCTCTGAAATAAAACAAGGTTGCTATTATTACTATCGTCACTTTACAACTGAGGAAACTTAAGAGAGCTTAAGTTATTTCCTCAATGTCACACAGAAAGTGACTAAGAATCAGATCTTTCCCATTCAAAAACCTCTACAGTTAGTTGTTATGCTATTCTACCTTTCCAGCTATGAATCTTAAAATCCAGTCTTTTTTTTTTTTAAGGAAGTATTTTAGTAAGAGTTGCACTGCATGCAACGGGTTTTGTTATTTCTTACCTGAATTACCACAGTGCCATCAAATGAACTTAGAACCTGGACAGTGGTGTAAATAGATGACTAAAGAATGAAATGGCTAAGAGAGAAACGGCACAGTTTGTCTTTGGGAGGTAGTTGTAGGTTAGAGATTAAGAGCTCCATTACTGGAGTCAGATTGCCCAGGTTTGAATCTTGCTATGTTATCTTGGGCAAGCTAAGTAACTTTTCTATACACTAGTCTCATCTACAAAATGGAGATAATAATAGTGCCTAACTTATCAGGCTATGTTTGGATAAAATAAACAAAACATCTAATGTACTTGGAAAAATGTATCACCACCATTATCATTGTATTGTTATTACTATTGTTAAAATGGCTTATTCATTTTTTGCAGAGCTTCATATTCACTTTCATCCTTTTGTTATCTCACTTTCCTTCCAAAAGCCTATCACAACTATGCTTTGCTTCCAGTCTGTTTGCCCTCAGATTATTCAAGCTTCTCTTCCACTGCTCTTTTTCCCTGTTCTCCATTCCTAGGTTTCCATGTCAGCTGACTCTTCCCTTGTCTTTTTGCCCTAAAGGCAGTAGTGGCTTCCTGCTGTTGCTTACAGTTGGGTGGCCTCAATGTCCCATATTCAGCTTTTTACCTCCTCCATGAACCATGTAACCAAGTTCCAATATTAAGCCTCCCTATTTTCATTTCTATTACTCTTTTCCTGGTTAGACTTTGACTGACACAGTGCAGCCAAAGAAAAAGGTGTGACAAAGGATGGAGAATAGGCAGGATGTGATTGATATTGATAGCCAGAAATGATTCCAGTTCCTGACCAGTCTTATTTGATTGAATTCTATGGCTATAAGTGAACACTGAAATTAACCTCTAATGCTAGTATTGTAGTAACCAAGTCTTAACATGACTTAACATTTTCACCAAATTAAGCAAAGATGTCATTTCTGTCTTGATAGTGTATATCTAATGTTTCTAATGTTTCCATCAGCAAGTACATTAACTATTGATTAAAACTCTAGAGTAGGTCTAACCAGTACTGAAAGGGAAAGCAAGCACCAATTGTAATGCATAATCAATTGAATATATTTATGACGGTTTTCTTATTATTTCCTAATGAAGAGTTCAAGAGGCTATGTATGATTGTAAATGATTGACAGGCTACTATAACAATACTTTTGGTTTTTCAGAGTCAGACCAGAGTTTAGGAAATGTTTATTTACATACTCCAAGGAGCCCACACGGATAAAATTAAAACGTCTGCTCTCTACTTTTCCTGCACCAAACTCTATGCTATAGCCCACCTGCAGATTAAAGGAACCAAAGTTTTGACATCTTGAAGCTGCTTTTATGGGATATTGATTTTAAGTTGTTTATTAAGAAACATTAGACTCAGAAAGAAGCTTTGACCCTCCCTCCTTTCCTGCCTGAGAGATTCTGACAGAAAAACCTGCTTCAGGAAGGAAATCTTAGGAAGTTTTCCTTAGCCTAATTTGAATCAAATATAGTAAATTAGAGGGCTTCAGACAGGGACCTGTAAACTAGATACCTGTGTCCCATTGTTTCTGAGTTGTCTAGTAAGAATTTGTCTGTCATGTGTGTTCAGCTTTTCCTCAACTACCTGGAAATCACACATTCTCCCTTTTGAAATCTAACACCTTTACCCTTCTCCTTTGTCCAAAAATGTCATGTATATCCAATTTTGCCTCACCATCTTTGGAACTGTCATGCTTATGTGAATTCCCAGCATAAACTTATTAAAATTTGATTTTCTCCTGTTAATGTCTCTGTTAATTTGATTATAGCCCAACTAGAACAACTTAGAAGGTAGAAGGAAAGTATTAATTTTTAGCCTCCACAAAGTAAAATAAATAAAAGATTCTTCTGTATGAAAAATGGTATTTCTTTCAAATTTTAAACAATTTGAAAGATAATTGGTTTATTTAAGGTTAAATATATTTGAAAATAAGAAAAAGTATTTTGAAATATTTTAAAACCATATTAATGATAAAGAATTGGGTCTGACATTTGAAAATAAACAGAATATATTTTTGTTTCTGAATTTTTTGGAAATTATTTTATCTGTGAATATATCGAGATGACTATAAAGATAAAAATCATACAGCTGTCATAAAGACAAAATAAGTCATTAGGAATAAAATGCTAATTATATCAGCATCACTGGAAAGAAAGGAGATGATAAAGTAGGTATTGATAAAATAAAATACAAAAAAAAAACTTTTCTTTCAGATCAATTTGCAAAAACCTCATAAGAATTATAGTTCATTAAAACAATAGTTGCTTAATATATACATGTAAATGTATATATGTGCATGCATGGATGCATTTGTATATGTACACACACAACATATTTAACATACCATATTTAATGTATATATTTAATGTATATGCAATAGTTCAATAAAAGCTAAAGAAAAATCCCTAAGCACTTGCTTTTGAAAATGTAGAATGATTCAGAATTTGCATGTCAGTTATTTATATGTAAATGAGTGCTCATAAAGTGTTGGAAAAAACTTTGGTTTCTCTAAAATATTTTATGCCCTTTGCTACCTTACTTGAAGTCTGAATTTGCTTAACAAATTCACAATTTAAACAGCAATGGGATGTACTCTAGCCACTGCACTCAGAATCATAAATAATTAAAAGTTTCAGAATTACTATATAGAATCTATAAATTTATAAAATGAACCATTTTCTGTAAAACTTTTAAAATTATCTTACTTGTTTTAGATTAGTATTTTAGTGTTGTCATTTGTTATAAATAGAGCAAAGTAATTTTCAATCAATTATTTGTATGCATTCCATATAAAATTTGCCAATTTTCAAAGAATATTCTCTTACCTGTGTATCATACTTCATGCATTTCTAAAGCAAGTTGTATTTTTTTAAGTTGCCTTCAGATCTTATGAGATTCTCACAGAAGCAGCTATGAGAATTTTACATATGCTACCTCACTCAATCTTCACAACAAACCATATATATGCACTGCAATTTTCTCCATTTCATAGAAGAGGAAATTAATGCTCTGAGATGTTAAGAAACTTGGTTAAATTACACAGCAGCGAAAATGACAGAACTAACATTCTAATGTACTTTTTGCACTCTAAAACCTGTGTTTTTCCCCCTATACTGTACTGCTTTTCCATGAAATATGTAAGAGTGAATGACAAAACTGGCAGGGGAAAATAGATTATAGTTGATCCTTGAACAACCCAAGTTTGAACTGTACAGATCCACTTATACATGGATTTTTGTCAATACCTGTACTGTTTTGGGTCTGTAGGTGGGAGTCTGACTGTATGCATAGATCTAAGCCATTTTATATAGCAGACCTGAGAATCCAGAGATTTTGATATCTGCGAGGGATCCTGGAACCAATTCCTTTTGGGTACCAAGAGACACCATAAGTGTTTAGGGAGTTAAGATTATAAGCAGATTTTTCACCTGCAGGGCAAGGTGGGAGAGTGATGCCCCTAATCTCCCTCCTTGTTGTTGAAGGGTCAACTGTATATTAAAGCTTTAACACCATAACCCCACCTATATCCTCAATAAAGAAAAAAGAAAAACAACTTCCAGAGAATGAGATTATTATACACTTAATGTATTACATCATCTTCATTTATGATTCTGCCCTTGATAAAATCTTGAATCGACTAATAAAAAAGTCAAGAATGTCCTCTAGATTCTATTTACTGAGGTAGGAAAGTCACTATTATTTTTTGTAATTAAAAGGGTTAAATTAAAAAAATGAATTGAAGTGTAATGTTTTGTTAATCAGAAAATTCAATTATTTAATATACTTAATTTCTTAAACATTCGTATTAGTAAAAGCTTTATTTATCTTACCTTTCTCATAGGCTTATAGGTAAATAAATGTGATAATAAGTGTAAAGAGCTTAGAACAGTGTCTGACCAATCAGTTATACAAATTGTTTATTGTTACCGTTGTCCACTGGTTCATGCAAAAAAAATATTTACTAAGTGCCTACTATATTCCAGGCACAATTCTAGGTGCTGGAGATAGAGTGATAAATCAAAGTTTGTGCCCTCGTGAAATTTAACTTTTGGGGATATAAATGTGATGTGGTTATGTGGTTGCTACTTTTATTATTTTTTATCATCATTGTAATCATCATCATCATCATTTCTCAACCAATCAACAACCAAGGGTACACCATCTCTGAACTTAATACCGTGGTTACATATATCCTATCACTATTAGGGGTACTTACTATAGGACAGGATTAGAACGTAAATTCTTTTAGATCTCTCTTAGAAAAGTTCTCTCTCTGAATCTCTAGAGCACCTGAAAGGATAGTAAACTGGGATTTCCTTGAGCTTACAGAACAGGTTGAATGAACTGTTTTATATGTTGAATTGTTAATAAATGTTTAAATAACAAATGTGTATATAGCAGGATTTGGTTTGAGATTTGCTTTTATTATAACCTGATGTGAGGTTTTGAAGAAAGTAACCCTCAATAATCTCAAGACTTCTTCAGAGGCTACTGTTATTTATAAAACTAACCCAGGAGTTCTTCATGATCCAATTGGCTCAGGTCAGTGCACAGCAGAAAGCTGTAGGGTTGTTTAAGAATACTTTAAACATTAAAGAAGAACTAAATAATTTGTGTAAGAGTAAATACAGTAACCCCAGAGTGAGTTTATTGCAAATGTAGGCACCCCAGGATAGTTTTGGACTTGATAAGATAATGATGACATGATTCTGGGGAGACTGTGTATTTAATATAATCCAACAAATTTTAAATAATCCAACCAAAAATTTAAGTGCCTGCTTTTAGATTAATCAGGTTATGGATCATTTTTTTTTGGAGGAGGGCTATAGATTATTCTTATTTAATTAACAGCAAAATAAAAAATCTTGCATAAAAATCATTTGAGAAGCTCATCTAAATTTCAAAATTCCATATGCTTCCACAAATCTTAAATTTAAAAAAAACAATTTTTATTGCATAGTCTTATAAACCAGGTCACTTAAAATGTAATAAAATAAAGTAAATAAAATAAAATAAAACCAGAAAGCAAAGAAGAAGGCATAAAGAAAATGGTGAGTTTTTATAGTACCTTAAAAACCTCAGTGGTTTTTGCCCTATTTAATTCTTATGCTATTCAACTCTATTAGGTGGTAGATCCCATTGGTTATATGAGAAAACTTACATAGCTAAATTGAGTGACTTGGCTAAAGTCATTGACATGTCATTGATGTCATTGGCACAGTGTAGGCTAAAATCTAGAACTGGCATTAGATCACGTGGTCTCAATGGTTTGACACCTAAAGTCTTAAGCTCTAATTCTTTCTTTATTTTAGAGTGGTATAACTGAAACTTTCCCAATATAGGTTCTTCTTTGGGCAACAGGAAAGAGAACTTAATACCTGAGAGAGCAAGGGAAAATGTTTTTGGCCTATATGATTTTGAGAAACTTCTTCCCCTTCTTTAATTATTGCTAACAGCCCACTTTCATGCACAAGCACTATGAAATTCTCAAGCTCTAAATTTTTAAATCAATCTGAATGATATTGGGCCATGAATTTAAAGTATTCTAGCCCTATTCTTTTCTCACATATCAGTCTTTTTTTCTCCTAGTGTTTTGTTCTGATTTCACTTCTCTGTGAAAATGATGCAGCCCATCATTTTCATTCTAATTTTTCACTATATCAGATGACTTATTTCTCTTTCTGCCTGGCTTTTACTTACATTTTTCAGGAAGTCGTACATTAGTTGCATGTCTTCCCTTATATTGATTATGTGAATTAAAGTTTTTAAAAATTTTATCCAAATTCAAAGGCCTCCTGCCTCCCACTCCCACACACCTTATGTAAAATGACCATGAATAACTAGAACAATTAGAAAAGTACATAGTATGAAAGCTATAAGCTTCCCATGGCATTGATTATTAACCATTTAATTTGATATAAAATATTTCACAAAAGGAGAACCATTAATTTTCTTTGTTGGATTATTTTGTTACAGCTACTAAGCCTTTACCCTAACAAATATAACTAATACTTATTATATACCAGAAACTCTTTAAAGAGCTTATTATTACATTTGTTCATTGCATCCATCTACTTGTGCCAAACTACTCCCTATACTTTAGATCATAACTGAAATGCAACTTCTCCACAAATTCTCCAAGCTTTCCTCAACTATATATAGCCTTGTTTGTTGCTTTCTCACTGGACTTTTCATTTTGAATCTCATAAAGTAAGTTTTATCTGTGTATGTCTTATGTCTTCTACCAGAAGAAACTTCATGAGAGTGAGTTCATATTGCATTCTCCTGTGTAACCTCTAAAATGCCAGTACTGTGCCTTTCTCAAGAAGTGCTCAATTACTGGATGAAGGACTGAAACATTTGAGCTTAACACTGTTTGTCTATAATCTACTGTTACAGCTGCATGACCCTGGAGGAAATATACATTTATCATGAACAACAGAAGCAGAAAAGAATCTAGGTTCCAGAATCAATAATAAGTTGACCCCCAAAACAACTTTTACCCATAACCTTGTTATCTTATGTCTTATGCCGCCTTCCTTTTCCAGTGCAGCACCAAAGAAGATAAAGGAAAGTAATGCATGATATTTAATCTTACATCATAAATAATTCAGTGGACATTCTTCTGGTTGATTTAAAACACATATAATTATGTTTTCTAAGAAATTATGATCATTACATAGATCTTGTTTTGTGATCAGCTTTTTCTACTTAACATATCATGAAAAATGTCTCATGTCTTTAGTCTTCTAAAGTATTATGGTTAATGCTGCATAATCTTTTACTGCAGAGATATACCCTAATTTATTTAACAAGACCTCCATCATAAGACTTCCTTCCTCTCTTTGTGTCTCTTCATGCCTTCACATTTATTTCATTTATACCTAATTGCACAAAATGTAAGGGTAAACAGTTATAGGTATTTAATAAGAAATTTTATGAGAAATTTGTCTTTTTGTTAAATTTTTTTTTTAGAAATTTTTGTTTTTAAAAATTACTGCTTCTTTAGCTCAGCTGATTAAAGGTAAATGAGACAAATGTTCTGTACCTATGGCTCTCTGTGCCTGCCAGCAGCTCCTTCTCTTAGCTACCACATTCATTTTAGATATTTTTCCCATACACTTCATTGAGGGCCACAAAAACACAACAGTAAGTGTGGTTAGCCTGACGGAAAGAGGAACCAAACAGTTAAGTATAACAGAGTTCCACACACATGCCCACACAGGCAGCCTACAATAAGTGAGTGTACTTAATTCCCAATAGTCTTATCATTTTCACATCCAGTATTAGAGGTATTATTATTTTGATTTTACAGATAATAAAACATAGTTTTCAGAAGTTAAACTGTCTAAGATCACACAGCTGATAAGGGATAAAACCAGAATTTGAAACTTTGAGTATGTTTGGCTTCAAAGCACATGCTCCTAACTACTGCCAGGTTGTCTTTATCCTGTCCACATAAAACAAAGGCAGGAAGTAACATTGAAAATTAAAAACATAATCTATTTACCATGCAATATTACTTCTTACCTTTTATACTTTAAACTCACAGTAATATTCTTTTTATTTTTTAATTAAAAATTTTCAGGAGACATTGATTAATAAAATCAAATAAGTTTCAAGTGTGCAATTCAATAATACATGACAGGTATATTGCATTGTGTTTTCACCACCCAAAGATAAATTTCCTTCTACCACCAAATATTTGACTCCCCTTACATCTATCTACCACCCCATTCACCACCATCCCTCTGGTAACCGCTAATCCACTGTTCGTGTCCATGAGTCTCTGTTTGTCGTATTTGTTTGTTACTTTTAGTCTTATATCCCACATACAAGTGAAATCACATAGATCTCAACTGTTTGTCTGACTTATTTCGCTTAGCATGATTATTGCTGTTTTTCACTGTCCCTCTACCCCACTCCCATCTGGTAGCCCTCAAAATATTCTCTATATCTGTAAGGTTGTTTCTGTTTTTGTTGGTGGTGTCATTGATTTTGTTCTTTAGATTCCACATATACATGAAATCATGTGATATCTGTCTCTATATGATTTATTTCATTCAGTGCAATACCCTCTAGGTCCATCAAGGCAATATCTTTTTCCATTCACTTTCTTTTAGTCTGTGTGTGTCTTTTAATCTGAAGTGAGTCTCTTGTAGGCAGCATATATAGGAGTCTTGTTCTCTTATCCATTCAGCCACTCTAACTTTTGGTTGGAGCACACAATTGTTTTCCATTTGAGTACTTGTTGATGAGAATGTACTTATCACCATTCTTTATTCCTGTTTTTGATAGATGTTTTTTCTTCTTAAAGAAGTCCTTCCAACATTTCCTGTAATACTGGCTTGTTGTTGATGAATTTCTTTAGCTTATTTTTGTTTGGGAAGCTCTTTATCTGTCCTTCTACTCTAAATGATGGCTTTGCTGTAAAAAAAGTATTTTTGTTGTAGATCCTAGGTTTTCATCACGTTGAATAATTTGAGCCAATCCCTTCTGTCCTTCAAAGTTTCTTTTGAGAAATAAGCTGCCAATCTTATAGGTGTTCCCTTGTAGGTAACTAACTACTTTTCTCTTGCTGTTTTTAAGATTCTCTCTTTGTATTTAAACTTTGGCATTTTAATGATGATGTGTCTTGGTGTAGACCTCTTTGGATCCCTCTTTCTTAGGACCCTCTGAGCTTCCTGAGGTTGTATGTCTATTTCCTTTACCAAGTTAGGGAAGTTTTTCATTATTATTTTTTCAAAGAGCTCTTCAACATCTTTTTTTCCTTCAGGTATCCCTATGATGGATATTTTTACATTCAATTGTATCATATAGGCTCCTTAAATTATTATTATAGTCTTGGCTTCTTTTTTCTTGCTGTTCTTATTAAGCATCCTTAGCTCTCCCATTCTCTATTTCAGTGGTTTGATCCTCTTCTTTATCCACTCAGTTAATTCCCTCTAATATACTCTTCATCTCGGATAATGTATTCTTCATTTCTAACTAGTTTCCTTCTATAATTTCCATTCCAATTTTGTTTTCTTTTTAATTTCTTTGATAAAATTCTCACTGACTTCACTTACACTTCCCCTAAGTTCATTGAGCATTGTTTTGAACTCTGCCTCTGTTAGATTGCTTGATTCCATTATTCTTGGATCTTTCTTCTGTTTTCTCATATAGTTTCTGCTTCTTTATCTCCCCATTTTGGCTGCCTTTCTGTGTCTGTTTCTATGTACTAAGCAAAGGTCCTAAGTCTCTTGGTCTCATTAGTGTGGCTTTGTGTAGTAGGTGTCCAGTAGCACAATCCTGAGTGGGGTTCAGTTGCAGGCCAAGTTGAGCACCAGCCTGTGTCACTCTGGGGCCACCCATTAAGATTCAGTAAGTAATCCACGAATGCTGTGCTTATAGTTGCCTCAAGAAATCACACCAGAAATCAAGGTTAGCTGCCACTAGTGTGAGTCTTGTTGTTGGCTCAGCAAGGAGCACTGGACTCATGGAGGACACAATGGGATGTGGCTCAGGAGGAGCCACGAGTTAAGAGATGTGGAATTTCAGGGAATTCTTTGGGCACAGCGACCTCAGCTATCCAGTTAGATGATGTCTCAGCTATGGTGGCTCTGTGTCCACACAATGGGAGGGGGAGGGCTAAAGAAAGGAACAATGGATACCGCCAGCATTTCTGCCAGCGAAAGAGCCCTGACTCTGACAGCTGTGTCTCCTTGTAAGTCCCTGGTGTGCCCCGAGCAGCCAACCAGACCCTGGCGCTCATAGCAAGCAGGTCTATCACCATGAATGTCTGCTCACAGACATGGTCCTTTTAAGCAGTGTCTGCAGCTGCTGGCTGCCACTGCTTTAGTCTCTGTCCCACTCAGCCACTCAGGACCAGGCAGCTTCATGTCTTCGCCCCTTCCTACCTCTTACTGTTACAGGTGATCGAGTATTTCTCTCCTTAGTTGTAGTGCTTCTGTTCATCTAGATCTCAGATAACATTGCTTGCTACTTGCTCTGTGTTTCTGTCACAACTTTTATTTGGTTGCAAGAGGGATGAACAAAGCCTCTATCAACTATGCCATTTTTTTCATTGCTACAAATGGCAGTGTGTCATTTTTTCTTATGGCTGAGTAAAATTCTGCTGTGGTGTATGTACCATATCTTCTTTATCCAATCATCTATCCTAGGACACTTTGGTGGTTTCCATGTCTTCGCCACTATGAACAAGCTGCTATGAATATCAGGGTGCATATATCTTTGCAGATAAATGTTTTCAAGATTTTTGGGTAAATGCCCAGAAGAGGGATTGCTGGGTCATATGGTAATTCTATTTTTAGTTTTTGAAGGAACCACCATACTGTTTTCCATAGTAGCTGTACCATTTACATTCCTACCAGCAATGTATAAGGGTTTCCTTTTCCTTACAACCTCTCCAACACATTATTATTTGTGCTGTTGATGATAGTTATTGTAATAGGTGTGGGATGGTATCTCATTGTGGTTTCAATTTAAATTTCCCTAATTGCTAGTGAAGTTGAGCATCTTTTTGAATGTCTGTTGGCCATTTGTATATCTTCTTGGGAGAAGTGTTTGTTCAGTTCCTTTGCCCATTTTTTAATTGGATTGCTTGCTTTTCTTCTGTTATTGAGTTGTATGAGTTCTTTGTACATTTTGGAAATTAGGCCCTTATCAGAGGCATTGTTTGAAAATAAATTCTCCCATGCAGATGTTTGCTTCTTTGCCTTGTTGATGGTTTCTATTGCTGTGCAGACACTTTTTAGTTTGATATAGTCTAATTTATTTATTTTTGCTTTTCCTTCCCTTGCCTTTGAGGTCAAATTCATAAAATCCTCTCTAAATCCAAGATCTTTGAGTCTAGTACCTACATTTTCTTCTATGCAATTTATTATTTCAGGTCTTATATTCAGGTCTTTGATCCATTTTGTGTTAATTTTGGTATATGGTGACAGAGAGCAGCCTGGTTTCATTCGTTTGCATGTCGATTTCCAATTTCCTCAGTACCATTTATTGAAGAAGCTTTCTTTTCTCCACTGTATATTTTTGACCCTTTTGTCAAAAATTATTTGCCCATGTAAATGGAGGCTTAATTCTGGACTCTCAATTTCGTTCCATTGGTCTCTTTCTTTGTTTCTCTGCCAATGCAATACTGTTTTTATTATCGACACTTCATAGTATAATTTGAAGTCAGACAGAGTGATATCTCCAAGCCTCATTCTTTTTCTCAGGATAGCTTTGTCTATTCAGGTTCTTCTGTGCTTCCATACAACTCTGATTTTTTTTTTTTTTGTTCAATTTCTTTAAAGAATGCCATTGGAATTTTGATAAGGATCACATTAAAGTTACATAATGCTTTAGGTAATAAGGTCATTTTAACTGTTGATTCTTCCAATCCATGAACATTAAATATCTTTCCATTTCTTTGTGTCTTCAATTTCTTTTAATAATGTCTTATAGTTTTCAGTGTATAGGTCCTTCACATGTTCATTAAGCATATTCCTAGGTATTTTATTCTTTTTGTTGCAGTTGCAAAAGAAACTGTTTTTTCTCATTTCTTTTCCTGAAAATTCATTAGCCTATAGGAATGCTAAGGATTTTTGTATATTGATTTTGTATCCTGAAACTTTACCGTATCTGTTTCTTATATCTAAGAGTTTTTTTAGTGTAGGTTTTAGGGTTTTCTATGTAAAGAATCATGTCATCTCAAAGAAGTGACAATCTGACTTCTTCACTCCCTGCTTAAATGCCTTTTATTTCTTTCTCTTGTCTGATTGCTCTAGCTATGACTTCCAATACTATATTGAATAATAGTATTGAAAACGAACAGCCTTGTGTTGTTCCTGACCTTAGGAGGAACGTTTTTAGTTTTTCTTCATTAAGTATGATGTTAGCTGAGAGTTTGTCCTATATAGTCTTTACTATGTTGCAATACTTTGCTTCTATACCCCCTTTATTAAGTGTTTTAATCATAAATGGATGTGGTATCTTGTCAATCATGTTTTCTGCATCTATTGATATGATTATATGATTTTTATCCTTTATTTTGTTGATGTGGTGTATTACATTGATTGATTTGTGAATGTTAAACCATCTCTGTGCCCCTGGGAGGAAGCCCCCTTGATTATCATGTACAATCTTTTTAAAGTGTTATTATATTTGATTTGTTAGTATTTTACTTAGTATTTTTGCATCCTTGTTCATGAGAGATATTGGTTTATAGTTTCCTTTATTTTTATTACCTTTACCAAGTTTTGGTATCAGAGTAATGTTGAACTAATAAAATACATTAGGTAGCATTGTCTCTGCTTCAATTTTTTGAAAATGTTTGAGAAGAATATATATTAAATCTCCTTTGAATGTCTGGTACAATTCACAAGTGAAGTCACCTGGTCTAGGACTTTTACTTTTTTGGGAGGTTTTTGATGACTGTTTCAATTTTCATACTGCTGATCAGTCTGTTTACATTTTCCAGTTCTTCATGATTTAGTATAGTAAGGTTATATATTTATTTCTATGACCTTGTCCCTTCTAGATTATTAAATTTGGTGGTATACATTTTTTCATAGTATTCTTGTGTGATTCTTTGTATTTTGGTGATATCTATCATAATTTCTCCTTTTTCATTTGATTTGTGTCTTTTCTCTTTTTTCCTTAGTGAGTCTAGCCCGCTGTTTGTTGATTTTATTAATCTTCTAAAAGAAACAGCTCTTGGTTTCATTAATTTTTCTATTGTCTTTTTGTTCCCAAATTCATTTATTTCTGCTCTAATTTTTATTATTTCCTTCCTTCTGTTGACTTTGGGCTTCATTTATTCTTTTTCTAGTTTTTAAAGATGTAATATTAGTTTTTTTTTTTTTATTTGGGATCTTTCTTGTTTCTTCAGATAGGCCTGTAATGATATGAACTTTCTTCTTTTCACCACTTTTGCTGTGTCCCAAAAGTTTTGATATGTTGTATTTCCATTCTCACTTGTGTCTACATATCTCTTGATCTCTCTTTTTGTTTCTTCTGTGACCCAGTTATTCTGCAGTAGCATGTTGTTTAATCTCCACGTATATGTGGATCTTCCAGCTTTCTTTTTGCAGTTGATCTCCGGTTCAAAACGTTATGGTTGAAAAATATACTTGGTATGATTTCAATATTTTTAAATTTATGGAGCCTAGTTGGTGTCCTAACATATGGTCTATCCTTGAGAATGTTCCATGTACATTAGAGAAGAATGTATAGTCTGATATTTTGGGATAAAAATGCTCTGTAAATGTTGATTATGTCCAATTGGTCTAATGTGTCATTTAAGGATGATACTTCCTTAATGTTTTTCTATTTAGATGATCTATCCATATTTGACAGAGGAGTATTTAGGTCCCCTACTATAATTGTGTTTTTGTCAGGTCCCCCTTTAGTTCTATTAGTAGTTGCTTTATATAGTTTGGTGGTCCCTGATTGGGAGCATAAATATTAATATGTGTTATGTCTTCTTGATGTATGTTCCCCTTTATCATTATGAACTGTCTATTATTGTCTCTCGTTACTTTATTTTTCTTGAAGTATATTTCTTCAGATATAATTATGGCTACACCCTTTTATTCTCTGGATGCCATTTGCTTGGAGTATCATTTTCCACACTTTCACTTGGAGTTGATATGTGTCTTCCAGCTGAGATGCGTCTCTTGAAGGAAGCATATGGGTGAATTTTCTTTTTTGACCCAATCTGCTACTCTATGCCTTTTTATTGGTGAGTTCAGTCCATTTACATTTAAGGGAATTATTGAATATGAGGTTTTCCTATAGCCAGTTTACTTTTAGTTTTTGATAGCTTGGTATCTCCATTGTTTTTTATCCTTATATCTCTTTCTGTTATTTTAATATGGTGGTATTTTATGTTCCCCCTCCTCTTGTTATATGTTATGTGTCTCAATTCTGGATTTTGCTGTGTGGTTACCATTAAGTTAATGGAAAAGAAAGATATACTTTTCCTTCTGCATGTACCTTATCTCTATTCTTCTTTGCAGATTCAAATCTTTACTCCCTCTAGTTTTCTGTTCTTCTTATTCTCACATTATCCCTCTTTATGCTGTATGTTTCTTTCTCAGTTGAAGTAGCTGTTGTTTTCTCTTTTTAATTGTTTTTAACTTTAACCATTATGTACTATTTAAGCTTATAATACCTTGTTGTTAATCAAGGTTGCAGTTTTCTGCTTCTGTCTGCCTGTTGGTCATCTTACACACAGTTATGTGAGGTTTTTTGTCTTTTTGTTTTAGGTAGAATGACCTCCTTCAGTATTTCCTATAATGCATATCTGCGGTAGAAAATTCCTTCAGCTTTTTTATGTCCAAAAATGTCTTTATTTCTCCTTCATATCTAAAGCTGAGATTTTCTGGATAAATTATTCTTGGCTAGTAATATCTTACTTTCAGTGGTTTGACTATATAGTTCCACTCCCTCCTATCTTGTAAGGTTTATGCTGAGAAGCCTGATGATAATCTAATGGGTTTCTTTTGTAAGTTACTGTCTTCTTTTCCCTGGCTACCTCGAGAATTCTTTGTCATTAATTTTTGAAATTCTTCATATATTTTGTGTTGGAGAAAGCCTTTTGTGTTGAGATAATTGAGTGTTCTCTGCTTCTTGGATTCGAAGATCCAGTTCTTTCCATTAGTTGGAAACTTCTCATCAACTATTTGAACAGGCTCTCTTTTCCTTTCTCCTTCTCTTCTCCTTCTGTGATACCCATTATTCTTATGTTGCTTTTTCTGATGGTTTGAGATAGTTCTTGTATAGTTCTTTCATTTTTTTTTTTCACTTTCTGGTCTCTCTCTTCTTCTGTGTCATTTCCAGATTTCACTCTCTAACATAACTAATTCTTTTCTCTATCTGGTCAGCTTTATTTCATAAGCTAGCTATTTTATTGTTCATCTCTTTTGGTGAGTTCTTCATTTCCAAATTTATTTGGTTCTTTCTTAGAGTTTCAATATCCTTGGTGAAGTATTCCTGCTGCTAGTTGATTTTGTTTCTAAAGTTTTTGAACTTTCAATCAGAATTTTCTTGGATCTCGTTTTTTTCAGAAGAGCAATCCTAAATTCTTTGTCATGTAAATCACATATTTCTATATAGTTTAAGCTTATTTTTGGAGATTTTTCATTTTATTTTTGAACTGTCTTGTCACCTTTGATTTTCATGGTATTTGATTGACTATTTCTCACCTAGGCATTAATGGGGGTGTATTCTGATTTTTTAAAAAATTTCTTACACAATGATCTGTTTAGCAGGTCGATAAGAAGAGGTTTTCCTGTAGATTTCCAGTAGGTGGCGCCCAACCCTCTTTCACTGCCTAAGGCCGCTGGATCTCTGCTTTTAGTTTAAGGATGCCCTTTTTCTCTTGGAGGTGTGTATCTCCTCTGTGTCCAGGTTGCCTCAGTCCCAGGGTTCTACCTCTGTGGAAGAATGGGAAGAGTGATGGGATTCTGAGCCTCTGAGAGGGCCCTGAAGCCCCAGTACTGCTCCCACTGTCAGGTGCAATGCTCTGCTGCTTCCTTGTGAATCAGCCTGATTGCATGTGGGTGGGGTGAATTGGGAGAGGCCAGCTTTGTGTGTGACTGTTTTCCTTCCAGTGATGTGGGCTGAGACTTCAGCTGCTTTCCGTCTTATCTATCTCTGGGACCTACTGCTGTATATGTTTCAGTTCTGGTTTGTGAGATATCCCCTGTGGTTTGGTGCTCAGGATGGGAGGGTATGGAGATGGGGAAGGGCACACTCTGGGACGGTGAGAGAAGGCGGCCGGGCTCTCTGACTCAGCTTTCTGCCTTGCAAAAGTGGTTGCTAAGACACTGCTGTCATCCCTCCGTGCTAGGTCTCTGCTCTGCTCTCTGCTCTGCTTCTTGGACTCTGCTGTGTAGAATATGCTTATTGCTCAGGCAAGATTGTTCTGGGCTTCAAAGGACCAAGAAACTGTTGAATTGTTTTCCCCTGTTCCTCACTCTGCTGGGAACTCTTGGCCGCCTTCCTCAGTGCCTGGCTCTGTCTCTTTCCCTGTGTCTCCCTGTGTCACGTCCCGATAGCCCACCTTCTGATGCTCTGATGTGCAGATCTCTCAGATGTGCTTGTGTGCAGGTTGGGTGTTATTTGTTGAGATGTCAGTGTTCAGCTTCTTATAGTTTCAAGGGGAAAGATCAGGGGAGATCCCTCACACTGCTGCTTCTGATATCAGTTCTTCAGAGTAATATTCTTCTTAAGGACAACATTTTTTTCTAAATAGAGGATTCCTAGAAATAAAGTAATCTCAAATCCCAACTTTTGCTTTACAAAAAAAAGTTTTAAAGGACAGAGATTCCTTTTTCATTACAGATGTTACTTCTACTGAAGTAAAAATGATGAAATGGAAAGATGATGAGATACAAGAAAGGAAAATATTATTGTTGATATGATATATGCATACATATGTGTATGTATATCATACACAGTTAGTGTCTTAGCTCCCTATTCATGCTTACAGGTCTGGGTTGAATGAAAATATTTATTGTATATCCAGGCTTGGCCACAAAAATCACACCAATCCAAACCAAAACACTCTATGAAGGAAAAGACTATGTTTAACCTTAGTTTTTTCTCTCAAGCTCTTCCAGGATAGGTGATAATGAAAGATTTTAAAAATAGTTTATCTTTTGTACATGAATCACCTTTCTTTGTCCCCTTTTAGGTGGAAAACTGGGCAGAAAGTATCAATCCAAAAATAACCAAATAATTCAGGTCTATGACTTTTGTACATTTTTACTTTTAAGTCAGTGGGTCATAATATTCATGATTAAAAATAAATAATCAAACATTAATTATGCAGTTTTCCTTTTGAGCCTTTCCAATCCCCAATTAACCATCCTTTGCATTTAACTAATATAAAATATGTGTGCATGATATAATTTTTATGTAATTTCAAATATGCATCAGTTCTTAATAGGCAATTCTTACTATCAATAAAGCATCTCTTCCCCTGAGGAAGAGCCTGTGGTGCAAGATCTGGCCTTCAGGTCTGTCATCAAGTTTGCATTAGTTTGAAAATTAATCAAAAGCAGATATGGTAAGTATAAAACAAAATCACTGTTTACCAAAAAAAATAATAACAAAGATTTAAAAAAATGTTAAACTCAGTGCTGGGGTAATTAAGAATTAAGATAGGTCCTTTTAACATTGTTGGTTGTAATATAATTGGTTGTTTTTCTGAAAATTTAAAACCATAATAATAGAAATCTTAAAAATGTCCATTGTGTTTAAAATACTATTTTATTGCTTGAAATGTAGGCAAAGATCTATGAAAAAAAGGATCCAAGGTAGAAATATTAAGAATGTTGTAAAATTGGAGGCACCCTAAATAAATATCTAACATTAAGTGACAATTTAAATAAATTATGGAAAATTATAGAGCCATTAAATGATTTCCAAAAAGTCATTTACTGGTATTATAACTTATAGTCACCAGTGTTGAAAAAATTATATAAATTATAAGATCCACATTAAATACAAAATTAAAAACCTGAAGGAAAAATAGCTAAAATGGCTAAAATGCTGACAGTTGTTCTTTCTGGGTTGTGGGAGAATAAATAGTTTTCCCCCTTTTATTTTTATCCTTTTCTGTATTTTTGAAACTTAGTGTTCTGTTTTCTAAATTTTCTACAATAATCATCTATTTCCTCAAAAAATTTAATTCACTTGACATCAAAAGTTTGGACTCTAAGTTTTATTGAGTGGATCAATATTTGTGAAGGTCACATGTTTTGTTCACTGCCATGACCCTTTGTCATTTTTACATTAGTTATGTCTCAAAACAGCAACAACAAATGTTTCCAATAGCCAAAATGTGTCACTTTTCTTTAAACTGCAAATTCTTTGTAAGACTAAAGCATGGCTAAGTGAAATAAGTCAGAGGAAAACAAATATCATATGATGTCACTTATATGTCAAATCTAAAGAACAAAATGAATAAACAAACAAAACAGAAACAGACTCATAGATACAGAGAAGAAAATGATGATTGACAGATGGGAGTGGTTTTGGGGGGGGTTGGGTGAAAAAGGTGAAGGAATGAAGAAGTATAAGTAGTTAAAAAATAGTTACAGGGATGTGAAGTGTATCATAAAGAATATAGTCAATAATATTATATAACTATGTATAGTGCCAGGTGAGTGCTAGACTAATCGGGAAGATCACTTCGTAAATTATATAAATGTCTAACCACTACGCTGTTCACTGGAAACTAATATAAAATAATATAGAATGTCAAATGTGATTGAAAAATAAAAAAGAGTAAAACAAGGCAAGAAAGGTGAATTTGCCAGAACTTTTGGGTGGGTTTTCTGATATTTATCCTGATCATCTGGATGACTTTCAGTTTTCTAGTTGTGAAGTTTAAAAGAACTCAATATGGAAGTGTAAATATTGCCCAAGCAGGTCCATACCACAAATGAGCCTCTCTCACAGCAAATCTGGGAGGGAGTGAAAATGTGTGTATTTTGCAGTGAAGTGAATCTGAGAAGTGCTTGTGTGAAAATTTTGCTTGGGGGTGCCATTTGAAACTCATATCTTTGGCTTAGATCAAAAATCTGTGACCCTTCCAATAGCCATCATTATTTTTTATATGAAGGAAGCCCTGTCTATGGTATTTACACCAAAATCAATAAAACTATCTCCTGCTTTTGAAAGAAGAGTCAATCAGATAAGCAGCATGTGTGTGCTCTTATTATACTAAAAAGAATATAGTTATAATGCTAAGTCAGAACTTCATAGCTTTGTTACATTAAAAAAATTAACATGCAATTTAAAATATATTTGGTCTGAGTTAACTTTCCCCCTTTCAGAAAAAGTCAATATAGTTAATACACACTTATAGAACAGGCAAAAACAGGTAAATTATTATTCATATTGGAAGTCATTTATTTTCTTCATATATACATATTTCAAAAGAAGATGACCCTTAAAAGAGGGAGGGCTCCAGGGCTAGAATTGTCAGATAACAAAGAAAGCAGGAAATTAAAACTTATGATAAAATACTAGGAGTCATCGTCAATTTAAGAGTAATCAGAAAGGAAGGTAACAGATATCATAAATTTGAATGCAAATCTAGTCAATTTAAAAACAGTTTTAATTAACAATTATTTACACACATTTTTCTAACAATATTATCATTTCAAACAGTGAGTTATCTCACCTGGTGTTATTTTCTAGATTAATTACCATAATTCCTCTACTCTGATATTAAAATCTAAGTATGTAAATTGCTTCCTTTAACACTAAGACATCATCTTTCTGAAACACATTTTTCATAATTCTCAAATCTCTTAGAAGCAAGCATGGAATAGTAACAGTGCCTGCTGTATGCTATACTCCTAGTATATTTGCTATTGTATTGTTTTAGCCACAACTAAATAAGACATAAATTTAATTTCTGGAGAGCATTTGCAATTCATGAGTCAAGAACTCTCTGAGAAGAGAATTTGATGTACTTTCCACCTGCCCTTTTTACCAACATAAACAAACAGTATGTTTTATTACAACCCACTTCTGACATTTATCAGTGCTCGTATTTGTTTCTGTGCCAACCTGAACTTTGTCAGCAGGACTTCAGCGTGACAGCAATGGCAGTTCATGCCAATTAGACCTTTTTCAAATAAATGGTTCTTTCAAGAACTGTACACATTTGAATAGGCCAACAAACATACCGAATGATATCATAGAGACTGAGGACTAGGAACTAACCCATTCTATATGTATCCATTCCTCTCTTTATTAAACTAACCCAGACTCCCAATGGAAGGAAGGAAGGAAGGAAGGAAGGAAGGAAGGAAGGAAGGAAGGAAGGAACAACGGATGGAGGGAGGGAGGGAGGGAGAGGGAGGAAGGAAAGAAGGAAAGAAATAAGTCACAGAATGTATCATGAGTGTAAGTTGGTGGTTAGAAATACACCACAATATGTTTTGTTGTTGGGAAACAATATTGATGATTAGAGTATATTTCCAGGGCTTGAATTAATAAGTGATAGAACTCCATTTTTCATGAATTATTATAAAGTAAATGGCAAATTTTTGTCCTGAGGATTCTCCTCACGCTCTTCCCACACACATATGCACAAATTCTTTGAAAAAAAAATGACTGTAATAAAGTCTCCCCTCTTTTTTATTTAACAAGGCAGCTATGCAGTTTGCCTTCTTGGGCTAACAGCCAGAAGAAGATTATGGCAAAAATAATCACCTTTGCAACATTAAGGAAAACATGAAACTGGCACTATGATCAGGAGGCTCATTTCTTTCCCTCTAAATGTGATACCAAGTTTTTGTATTTTATTTGGGAAGTGGTTTTCTGAAAGTTGTATCTGGAAAAAAAGAGTTGTTTTCAACAAATAGAGATGCTGAGAGATCTCCTGCTAAAACTGTGTAAGGCATTCCACTACTTAAAAGAGAATTTAGTGTTGATGAAAGATGCCAGTTTGACAGCCATGGAAAATGAAAGAAACATTATTTATTCCCAGGGCATATCATCTCAAAACGAGGAATCATCTCTTATAGTTAAGAGGGTCATACCTTATTGTTTAATATTCATTGAGAGTACACACATGCTAGGCGATGGGAAGATACACAAGAGACACAGTCTGTGTCCTCTAAGACATTGCATTCTTCAAAGCAGCATAGTCCTAGTCTCAGGGGCATAATATACAAGACAAGTGGCTTCTACTTTAACAAGGTCCAAGGCAATAAAAGCTTGAGGATAAGAGATCGAAAGGGAGGGTAAAAATCTCTTAGTTTCAGATATCTTTACTATTTCCTGTAAGTATTGCCCTTCTGTAAAGCTAAATGTTGAGACTACCTGGACTTATTGTTGTGAGGTAGCTGTTACATAGTTTCTTGTGTTATGATTTGTAAGCAAAATTCATTACAGGCTCCATCTACCTCTACTACACCTCCATTTTTTTCTTAAATAATCATTCCTTGTATTTCTCCAGACAGCACACAAAACCTGGGAAAAATCATTTGGCCCCAGTACCTCAAATGTGGTAAGTATCCATGGCACTAGTTATTCTATGTTAGGTAGTCCTAGCTGAACATAAACTGACAGTAAACATGGGAAATATAACAACTCTCATGGCAGTGTATTTGCATTAGTTAACTGGATATGGAGTAGAAGGGAGAGATCTTTGAGTATATGTACTATATGTAAATTTGCGTTGAAGGATATCTGAGGACTAGAGATGGAGAACTGAGGATATCCTGACATAGTACATCTTCTCTGTGTGGCTCTGTGAGTCCATATGTTAATAAGGGCTGTCAACAAAAACTGAAGGAACTGTGTTCATGAATGACTGAATATAAGTGGTGCCACTTCAGATACCAGGTGACAAAAATTGATACATAATAGGGCAGAGAGACAGTTTGCCCATTTCTGCATGGAACATAGTATGGCTCTGGCAACACAGTGAAGGCTGAAAAGTAGTTTAGTACATTGAAGGAAGAAGCAACACTGGGAGCCCTGAAGGGGAAAAAGTCCACATAAAGAGTATTCCATTAGTTGTGGCAATGGCAATAGCAAGGCCAGAGCAGAAAACTACGGAAGAACTGTCTTCAAGCATACAAGATACTGGGTGATCTCAAGTTGAGATACTGAAGAGGCTCAAGTCATGAGAATCTGTGATCCTGCAAATTGGGTCACTAGGAAATCTAACCACTGATGCTCATTTTTTCCCAGACTGATGAAGGCCTATGCTCCTTGCATAATGAAGAAAACATTCAAGGCATTTTTTGAACAGGCTATTAAGCCTATCCACAATCACTCCTACCTCTTATACATACAAGGCTTGTAACAAAATCAGGACACTGAAATCACAAGCCCTCTCAAGGGGACCAAGAGTATAACATTTATGCCAAAAAATACTGGAGTTCCATACTGTTTTTTGTTTGTTTGAGTTCCATGTTTGGAGCTGCTGGGGGCAATAGGCTGTGATGATTTAGTGTAGGGTCAGTCCATATTTGTCTTTGTCTTAGTGAAAGAAAATTTCTGAAGACCTGTATTCCTTGCCATTTTCCCTTGTTCCCAGCACAACATTTTCACAGCTTTATTCACTATCCCCTGAGCGCTCTATCTCTGGAGATTGTTTCCTTAGTTTTCACTATCTTCTGCAGCCTTCTTCCCCTCCTCCCTTAAATTTCTTCTTAGGACCTGGGACTGAGAGCTTCCCTAGACAGTCGTTCTTTCTTAGTCTCTCACTCAAAAGTTCTGAACAAAATCCTCCTAGAGCTTCTAGAAGTTACAGCTGATTTAAGGCAGCTCATTGTACCAGTATCCCACAGGCTTCACTGAATGTACAACTGTATATGTCTGTGAATAGAAATGGTACTCAATGACTCTTGCAAATTTGGAAGCTGCTTCTTTTTCATTATCATATTTTATTCATCAGCAACCAGAAGGCTGAGACTTTAATGAACTTTGTACCAACAAAAATGTGTTATGTAAGGAACTTCACTCACTGTTTATCCAATAGTCTGCAGAAAAAATAAACTTACAGTTTATTGAGGCATGATGAAAAATAACTTCAAAATTTTCTTTAAAACAGTTGTATTTCAAGGATTCTAAACCTTGGAAGTATGTTAACATAGGATTCGTTGCTGTTTTAAAACAAAATCCAAAGTTGCCATTCTGACAAGTAATATTACAAGTCAGTACCAAGCTTCAAATGGATCAGTATTTATTGCATTATTTAAATCATGCCCTCTGTGAAGTCATCTAAGTATAGTGTGGGGGAAGAAAGAAAATATTAAAATAGGTCATGGTATTGCAGCAGTGGGTGATTTTCCATCCTCTCTAAATATGTTTGTCTCAGAGAGATATTTCACTGACTAGCACTTTGTCACATTGCTCACTTCTCATTACCATTTCAAATGCACTTTCTGTGCTCTGAAGTACCTCTCTGCTGCCCCAGGGCTTTGCCAAGACACTAAAAAGTTTAGTTACCATGCATAATATACAACACAAGTTACTTGTATGAATTTTTAATGGTGTTTTACTTTATCACATCCCAAAGTCCCTCTAGACCCAAGAAGTGAGAGAAGAGCTCATTAATTAATTAATTTATTTATTTATTTATTTTCCCTCTTAAAATTAGAATAAATGAAAACATATGCATCCTAAGGCAATTGTCAAAACAGAAATAAATTCCTGAATGAAGATTTTAGCAGAGGTAAAATGAGTGAAATAAATATTATTAAGGGAATTATAATTATAACTGAATAGATCAGTGTTGTATAATGTTTAATACAGTGTCTGTTTCTTAGCTAGCAAAACATATTGGTCAGTATGATGAGGGGTTAAGAGTCAGACTGCCACTGCCCATGTTTGAATACAGGTTCTACAATTTACTAGTTGTGTGACCTTGGACAGATTATGTAATCTCTTTGGCTTTGGTTTTGTAAAACAGGAATAATAAGAGTGTCTACCTCATATAAGGATTGTAGGAGTTCATATATGTAAAACACTGAAAACAATCTGGCAGACAGTATAAAATAAACATATTATTGTTTATTATTGTTATTATATTATTATTATTCATCATTATTAGCTGTAATAGGAAAAAAACATAATTCAATTACATGTGTCATGGTCATCAAAGCAAATCTTTTTTTATGCCAAATAGCAAAAATATAAAATAGCTGAAAGACAATTCAGTGGAAATTATATATCCTGTACTAATAGGTGGAAATTAGCAAGAGCCAATAGGTAAAAGATAGGTATACACTATAGGCTAAACTGGTAAGTATATAAGAGAGAAAAATGAACTTCTAAACATTGGCTGAATCAACTCAAGAGGTTTTTATCAACACTTTTCAATGCTAGATCTGTGAGTGTTTTACAAATGATCCCTCTAGGTCTGGAGAAGCATTTTATAGAAAATTGCCACCATACTTTACAAAAAGGCTCTGCCCGGAAAGACACTGAGTCAAATGAGCCAAGACAACTTTTGTGAAGAAATACTTAGGTGCTTAGAGGTTCTTGGAGTCCTAGGTTTGGCAATTAAATCAGATGGAATCTAGAGTCCATTTCACTTTTAGAATTCTATGACTCATGTTTCTCATAGTTTTATTACATTACTGGAATCTTTAATACTGTCCATTAGCTTTCAGTTAAAGCCTATGAAGAGTAACTCCTTATTTCTAGATGTCTCACCTATCTTGTTTTACTTTTCTTTTTATCCCCAGTTCTCTACTCCCCCATCACCAACCAGTGTTCCTATTTTTAAATCAAATATAAATGCACAAATAGGATTGTACACAGTTTCTTATTGAGAAAATAATGCCACCTTTCAACTTTTCTCAAGGTCTTTGCCAGTCACTGACAATTTTATCTGAAGGAAAAGTTTGGGAGTCATTGTAGATTATATTGTTTCTCCCAGCCCCTACATATAATTGATTGGTCACCTGTCCTGTAGATCATACCATTCAAAAGGTAAAATAATATTAACCATTTATTAAGTATTCACACTAGGCACTGTGCCATATCTTTGTAGGCACAAAGAAGTTAATAACTTTCCCAAAGCCACAGAGATAGTAAATGGTATTGCTGGAATTAAAGTTATTTCTGACAGACTCCAAAGCCCATGCTCACACCATGCTGCCTCTTTTGTCACTTCATTTCATTTTCCATGGCTTTATTCCAAACCATTATTTCTCATTTGGATCAATGGAATGACTTCTTAATTGGCTTCCTTATCTCCACATTTAACTATCCCTCTCAAAATTTATTTCAAGCTGCTGCTAGATTTAGCTTTGTGAAATGCATATGCAATAATGCCACTTGCGTGCTCTCCACTGCTTTTAGAATTAAACTCAAATTCCGCAAATGACCTAGAATGCACTTGGTAAAGCAGTCCCTGTCCACCTCTCTAGCATAATCTCCTCACAGGCACCTTTTCCTCTGGGTCAACTAAGCTAGCCTTAGTTTCTCCAATAATTCCATGCTCTGGGGTTTTGCACATTAATTTCCATTTTGTGATCTAGTAAACTTCTGTGTGTCCTTTAAGACTCCTCAGCATATAGGAGGTGCTCAATAAATATCTTTTGACTAAAACAAAAATAATAAAGCTGCTTCCTTTTCTAAATTAAGGAGTAGAGATGAACATGGGTGAATACAGTAATATGATTTGCTAAACTGCTATAAAACGTACATTTGGGGGTGATATTTTTAGAAATTGTTTTCTCAGCCATGACCTCTCATCTGTGAAATGTTGTCCAGTGAGCAGTCATAATTATGAAATATATTGTTTGGATATTAGGCAGGAGAATCCTTGCTATGTTCATTAAATATATATTAGTTGATATTTATAAATGTTTTATGTATACTACAAAATGTTAAAATACATTTCTGCTCTATGAATAAATTCATTACAACATTTGACTCGTTTTTACTAACCTCTTTCCCTAAGTGTTAGTATTTCCTATCCTTTTGGGAACAATAAGACACATTCCCCACATTAGCTTCTAAGAGGTCACCAATTAGTTTTCAGTTTGTTTGGTCACTAAGTGTTAGCACAGAGTTACCTTCATAAATGATTCAGGGTAATGGAAAATATAAAATTAAAGAAATAACAGTAAAAATGGGGCTCCACAAGTGAGAAATGATCACTGGAATATCACTCCTCAGGGGAATCATCTCACTTAGCCATTCATTAAAAGTTGCTTCAAGGACATTCTCACAAGAAGCATTGCTATTGGAGGCATTATAGAAATGATTTTTTGAGGGAGTGTAGTTGAGTTTAAAATATATAGTGTGGACTCTGGAAAGGCTCAGGACAACAAGTGGCTTAGGGATATTGGTTTAAGGGATAAGCAGATGGACATTTTAAAATTCCGTGTCATATCATTAAAGCATGTTTAATATATTTGATATTAAGAATTGTTGTCTATGATATGTTATATTACTTCTTATGTCCACATCAGTACTTTCTATAGAAGAGTACATATAGGCATGAATTATAAATGCATTTGTGATTATGCAGGAAAATAAGCCCCTCTCCTTTTTAAAGTACCATCTATCGTTTATCTACAGATACCATACAACCCTCTTCCATTGTTAGTGTCCGAGCTTCTCTACCAGCTCCCTAACTACTCTTACTTCAATAACATTCTATCTTCCTCCTCTTTCTTTAACCTTTTCCCTCCTTCTCCCACTCCTTACTAGAGTCTGACCACCATTCTTTATCTCTACATAAGCATAATAAATTTCAATCTTTTTTGAGAAAGTAAATATTTTCCTGATACTTTTCTACTTCTTATATATCCAAGCTCTAGAAAAATTTAAAAAGTTCAAAAAGCAGTACCACCATCTAAATATTCTACAACACCTTCTTATTTGCCTGATCTAGCTATCTCATAAAACTAGACAGTTTCCTGATAACTGGATTTAGCATGAGTCCTCTCTGTTGTCTCAAATCCTAGAATCAGAATTAAAACATGTTAAAGCTGGAAAAGCCATTGGCAATAATCAAATCCTTACAAGTATAAATTATGAAATTGAGGTTTAGAGATATGAAATGGCTTGCTTGAGAAAACAAAGTGTCTCCATACTATCTTTTGGTTTACTATTACATTATTGTTGTCTTTCTCTAGCTCTGGCTTTCTGAGTTTGGTTCCTTGTTATACAGCATTTGTTTTACATCCTTGCTCTCTATCTGAATTTGGACTTTTACCCTACTGATCCAGTCTATTAATCCCTTGACTTGTTATGTTTCTGGGCTGCTGACCAGCCTCCAACTGGTATAATCTAGATTCTAGTTTGAGCTTTAAGTTTTGCCATCCACCTATGTTTGAAACACAGATCTTACTTTCTGTATCATGTCATGATCAGATGGTTCAGTGACAAAGACTTCTATAAAATAGAGTTGAAAAAACTACTTCCTTCCTTTGAAGGCAGTTATGTCTAAAGATGTGACTATGAATCCATCAGCTTAGAAAACAAAGACAGAAATGTTCTCTACTTGGTGAAAATCAATGAAGTGTAAAATGAGTTATCTTCAAACTATATAAATGCTGTCTCTAAATATATATTATCATCCATCGAGGAACCCTAAACAATCACCTGAGTGAGTGTGACATGGCCTCTTCTATATCTGAAATGTCTGCTAGGCCAATAGGATAACAAAAAAAGAATTCCTGAAATTCACAAGCATGATGACAATAGAACAGTATTTTAAACACAATATTATTTAAATCATAAGTTAGAAAAAAACAGGTAGGAAGAGTTTTGCAATACTGCAGAGATGGATGTTAATTGCTGCCTACTCAGGTATAAAAAAATGAAAATACATTGTCAAACTTTTTAAAAATTTTACATATGTGTATTGGAAAAGTATGCTCCCCAGTCTTATTCACAAACAAAAAATACATTGCTCACACTTAAACAAAATGAAATTAAACAGGATAAAACATGAGCAGAGAGACTTCAGACATGTACCCCAGGCATACCAGCTCATCAAACTTGAGAAGAAGGGCAGTTCTAATCTAGCTAGAGAGATTCTTCCTTCAACTGGGCAGATGGGCCTGGTAAATGCATAAGCAATTAGCTTTGTGCTAAAGCAGAAATACCAAGTGAAAAAGAAATAAATATGTACCACATCAGTGCAAACCAAGTAATCTTATTTTGCTCCATAATCATAGAGATGCAGTGATCATTTTAGAATTTGGGATATATTTTTAATGAATTTGTAAGCTATATGAAAGAAAGATAAAAACAATTGTATTTACAGAAGGTAGCTAATTTTGTCTATTAATAGGATATGAACCTAAGTTTTTCAACATTTGTTTTCCCTTTGAAATTGAAATAAAAGAAAAAGACTGGAAACAGTTCAAAAACCACAAACTAAGTAAAAAAACAAGCCACAGATTGAAAGGATATCTTTTAAATGTATATAACTGACAAAGGACTAGTGTTCAGAATATATAAAAAATTCTTACAAATCAATGAGAAAAACATAAACTGCTTAAAGAAAAAATATGAAAAGGACAAAATGAGTCAATTCACAAAGGAAGAAACCCCAATGGACAATAACTATAAAAAAGATTCTTGATCTCATCAATAACAAGTTTTGATTTCATCTATTAGACTGGAAAACTTAAAAAGTCTTAATAAAAATAACAGCAAATGTTGGTGAAATATGAAAAAGCAGGAATAGCTATATATCTCTGCTAGGAGTGAAAGTAGATACAATTACTTTGGAAAGCAACCTGGGATATCTAGTAAATTTGAAGATGAAAACCCAATTCTACTTCTAAGTATCTATTCTAGAAAACTCTTATATTTGCATTCCAGGATATAAGCATAAAGAAGTTTGTTGAAGCCTTGTTCACGGTGTTAAAAAATTAGTTAATTTCAATGTTCATAAACAGAGAAAATGGAGAGTTAAACTGTGGTTTATTCAGGCAATGGACAATAAATTGTATAGCAATAAATTGTATAGATCTATCTGTATCAACATGCACAAATCTTAAAACAAAGCTGATGGAAAAAAATCAATTTATGAAACATACAATATTTATTCAAAGTTTAGGGGTAAAAAATTTTAGTAAGTTTTAATTACAGGTACTTACATATATAGTAAAATTATGTGAACATGAAAGGATACAAACCAAATCCAATTTCAGGAGAGTGGTTAACTCTGGGAAGGAAAGGAGGGGATAGAGCTTTACACAGGTCTTTAACATTTTGATTCTTTAAAGAAAAAGAGCACTATAAAACAAATGTGGCAAGATTTTATTAGAGGTTTAATATTGGTTGTGGGGACATAAATGTTCTATTTTCTGTATGGTTATGGTATGTTTAAAATGTTTTATACAGAAAAATAAAGTCGTTGTTTGAGCGTGTTTCTCTGTGTGTGTCTGTTTAGAAAAGACTAAGGACAGAAGATGGAATGCCTCAGCATGCAAAAGTGATGGAAAGTTGCTGATTAGACAGAAGTGACATCATCAGCTCTGTCCATCCAATGAAAATATTTATCACTTCAACATAAAAGGGTACCATATTCAGAAATTAATGAAACATTATCCTTACAGTGTTTTATTCTAAATGAAGGGTTTCAATGGTCATTTTAGGCATAGACATAAAAGAAGTCCTATTAAATCATCTAGCCATTGTCCTTTAGATGCAATCAGTTTCAATCCATTCTGTCAAGTGATTAAACCTTATCTCTTCGGTACATTACAAATGAAGGAGGTCCTGCTATGTATTTAATTTTTAATTCATCATTAAACCGTGGGTAAGATTTTACTCAAATAATGTTTTTTAATTGAAGTATAGTTAGTATACATTATTATATTAGTTATATCAGCTTCTGATGTACAATATGGTGATTTGACTTTGTTTTTTACATTGTACAATTTGATGATTGCTTTATTTCAATTATAGTTGACATAGTGATTAGAGATCAAGTGATAACTCCACTAAATTTAGTAGCCCTCTTCCCCCTTACATATTATTTACAATGTTGTTTACTATTTTCCTTATGCTACACTTAATATCTCCATGACTATTTTGTAACCATCCATTTGTATTTCTCAATCACTTTGCTCTTTTTCACCATCCCCCTCAAACCCCCCTCTTGTCTAGTAGCCCTCAAAATATTTGGTGTATATATGAGTTTGTTTCCATTTTTGTTGTTATTGTTGTTTATTTTTTAGGTTCTACATGTATATGAAATCACATGGGATTTGTCTTTATCTGCCTTACTTCATTTAGCACAATATCCTCTAGGTCCATCAAGGCAATGTCTTTCTTCATCCTCTTCCTTTTAGTCTGTGTGTGTCTTAATCTGAAGTTAGTCTCTTGTAGACAGCATATGTAGGAGTCTTTTTTTCTTATCAATTCAGCCACCCTATCTTTTGATTAGAGCACTTAATTCTTTTCCATTTGAAGTAGTCATTGAAAGATATGTAGTTATTACCATTTTTTATTCATGATTTTGATACATGTTTTTTCTTCTTAAAGGAATCCCTCCAATATTTTCTGTAATAGTGGTTTAGTGTTGATGAATTCCTTTAGCTTATTTTTGTCTGAGAAGCTCTTTATCTATTCTTCCACTCTAAATGATAGCTTTGCTGGGTAAAGTATTCTTGGTTGTAGATCCTGAGTTTTTATCATGTTGAATATTTTGTGCCAATCCCTTCTGTTCTGAAAAGCTTCTTTTGAGAAATAAGCTGCCAGTCTTATGGGTGCTCCCTTGTAGATAACTAACTATTTTTCTCTTGCTGTTTTTAAGATTCTCTCTTTGTTAAACTGTGGCATTTTAATGATGATGTGTCTTGGTGTGGACCTCTTTTGGTCCCTCTTTTTTGGGACTTTCTGAGCCTCCTGTGGTTGTATGTCTATTTCCTTCACCAGGTTAGGGAAGTTTTCCATCATTATTTCTTCAAATATCTTTTTCACTTGTTCTTCCTCTCCTCCTTCAGGTCCTCTTTTTACACAGATATTTTACACTTAATGTTGTCTCAAAGACACCTTAAATTATTATTATAGTCTTACCTTCTTTTTCCTTGCTGTTCTGATTGAGTGATCTTTGCTTCCCCATCCTCTGTGTTAGTGGTTCAATCCTCTTCTTTATCCACTCAGTTAATTTCTTCTAATACACTCTTCATCTCAGATAATGTATTCTTCATTCATGACTGGTTCTTTTTGTAATTTCTATCTCCAATTTTTTTTTTATCTCTTTGTTAAAGTTCTCACTGATGTCATCTACATTAACCCTAACTTCATTGAGCATCTTTATAACCAGTGTTTTGAGCTCAGCATCTGTTAGATTACTTGATTTCATTTTTCCTGGATCTCTGTTCTGTTCTTTCATATGGTTTCTGCTTCTTTGTCTTCCCATTTTGGCTGCCTTTCTGTGTCTTTTCTACATACTAAGCAAAGCTTCTATGTCTCCCAGTTTTATTAGCATGACTTTGTGTAGTAGGTGTCCAGTGGTATGGTCCTGTGTGGGGTTCAGTTGCAGGCCAAGTTTAGCCCCAGACTTTGTCCCTCCTGGGCCACCTGTTAAAATCAGCAAGCAATCCACAAATGCTGTGCTTATAGGTGCCTCAATAAAAAAACACCAGAATCCAGGTCAGCTGCCACCTTTGTGAATCTTAGCATTGCTCAGCAGGTAACAGAGGACTCCTTGAGTATGCAAATGGATGTGGCTTGTGTGGAGCTGTGAGTTGGGGGAGGCAGACTTTCTGGGAATCTTTTGGGTGGAGCAACCTCTGTTAATCAGTTTGATGATGGCTCAGCTATGGTGGAGTTGGGACCTGCACACTAGGAGCAGGGAAGACTCACCAGAAGAACAGTGGATACCACCAGCACTTCAGCCTGAGTGAAAGCCTCACCTCCAGCCCTCAATTCAACAACTCAGTGTCCCCCTGTTAGTCCCTGATGCCCCCCAAGCAGCCTACCTGGCACTGGTACTCAGAGTGAGTGACTTGATCATCCTAAAAGTCTGCTTGTGGACATTGCCCCTTTAAGAGGTGTCTGCAGCTGCCATAACCTCTGTCCCACTCAGCTACTCAGGACCAGGCAGCCTTGTGTCCTCATCCTGTCTCACCTCTTCCTGTTGTATGGTAATTTCTTATTTCTTTCTCTAGTTGTAGGGCTTGTTCATCTAGACCCCAGGAGACTCTGCTTGTTGTTTGCTTCATGTTTCTGCAACAACTTTGATGTGGTCATAAGGGCAAACAAACAAAGCTTCTATCATCTACACCATTTTTTTCTGATAGCTGGTCCTGCTTTTTTTAGTTCTGCTTATAATTAAATCCTTGATGGTTTCACAACTGAGTGACAGGAGTGGCTAGAGTACAGGATTGGAAACTTGAGAATTTTACTTCTGGCAATGACTTCTTATAAGTTGAACATGTGGCTTGACCTCTCTGGACCTCTGTTCTTTCATTTTTCAAATGAAGATAATAACATATACCATCAGACACTATTGTAAAATATATTTCTTTTCTTATATGTCTACCATTAGATAAATGCAAGGCATTAAACCATAACCTTATGATAATGATGTCATTGGAGCCTATGATATAAGATTCCATTATAAGAAAAGGCCACTTGTATCAGTTCTTTTAGTACTTCCATCAACTAAATTCTTGGGAGAGCCTCAAGACTGTTTCATACTCAATATGAAAATAAAGTATTTATTAAATTTCCAGATTAATCACCACCCACCTCTTAGCATTAGATATTCATTTTGCCATAAAACTTATAATAAACATGGCAGAAGCATGGAAAAAAATTCAGATATTTATTAACACTAACCCTTTGAGTGCAAAGTTTCAGAAAAATACACAAAAGATAAAGAAGGGGGTCTTAAACACTGTACAAATCTGCCAACACTTGTGGCATAATATCTCTGAAATGCCTTATGTTCCAAAAAAATACTGATCACTTCTTAGGTTAATCAGATCATGTTTAAATATATGCTAATCAGTAGCCAACTGCTTACTTGACCACCTCAAACAAAGCTGTAGGTGCTCAATAGTAATAAAATTTGCTTAACAAAGGAGTTAAAAATAACTTGGAGATTATCTCCAGATATTTACACACACATTATAATTTTACTTAGGTATTAATATGCTGCAGCAAAGTTACTATGCCATTTTACTTGTGTATTTCAGTTCTATTTTCTCCAGGCAGAACAGGAATACAGTTAGATTATGATTTGCTATGTTTATTTTAAGGTGATTTATACTTTTTGTTGATCAAAATAGGGACATAGTCACTATGGATAAGATCTTTCTATGTCTAAAATTACTTCTACAGAGTTTGTACTTGAGGGCTCAGAAGAGAACAACCTTTCTGTATAACTAGATACTTTTGGTAAAATGACAGGCAACACAAAGTAGTCAGAAAATAGTTACCTGTCTCTAAACATTACCCTCAGTTGGATTAAGAAAGTATTTTTGCCCAAGCCTTTTTGCGAAGTACACATTTTTGTCTTTTTGGTTAAAGAAAGAAAAGAAAAACAAGAGAGCAAACAGATAAGCAACAGAATTTAAACTAAACTAATATTAAACCTATCTATAATATTTAGAGAGCTTATATTCTGTAAATGAAAGCAAGGACTCCTGCAAAGGCAAAAAAGACTTGCTCAGTGCACAGAATGTGTTCCCCTTTATTAGGAAAGAGTGGACAAAACTCAGTTCAGGAGTACTAATCTTGTACAATTGCTTCTGCAGCATTCCCACTAACCTGGGGCTTCTCAAAAACTTTATATCCCAAGCATAGGTTATGACCCATCCTGGATAGCAGGTAAGTAATCTGGCTGTTTCTTTCTGAGAATTATCAAAAAAAAAAAAAAATGAATTTAGAGAGGATTCAATAGACACAACATTAACATGCCACCTACTGATCCTTTTACTTGTGGCCAAACCTACTATGTCTTTTATCACCTCAGATGTTCTGAAACCACTATCTATTTACTAAACAGGAAGATATGTAATGATAGCATTATCTTGATGGAAACAGAGGCCCTGCTGGGGATTACATAAACTCCGGAAGGTCTGTAAATAAAGCCTCCAATACATATCAAGAAGATGTTGAATAACTTTGTTTCCTATGCATAATCACCCTTGGTCAGCTTATTTATGGCCTGCTTTCCAATAGCAAGTTATATTTGCCATTGAACAGTTGCCTCTATAAAGTCAATTTAGTTCCCAAAAATATTCCAAAATTTGTAGCATTTAATCTCACACTTGCAGTGTTATCAGAGTTGGGTGTAGACAAAATTGGCATAGGTGTTCACCTTCACTACCCCTCAATTTTCCATGTCTCTTCTGATATTTCTTTATCACACTTTGGGATTTCCAAGATCTCAGTCTACCACCTAGAACTCCATAATACCATGAACCAATGCCTAGTGTACTTTCTGATGCAAAGATTATGTTTAATAAATATTTGTGAAATGAATAAATGAATGAATGAAAAATCCCAAGGCTTGACAGAATTCTTCAGGGTTCTGCTAAATGACTGGAAAAATGGAATAAGCTCATGGGTTTGAAACAATTAAGCCTGATATGCAAATGTCACCTAGTCTTTACTCACAAGCAACAGATTCTCTTGCTGATACTCTAGTTTTTAAAAGAAAACCAAGTTGGAAATTGAATGACAACTACATTGTGATTTAGTCAACTCAGGCTGCTATAACAAAATACCATAGACTTGGTGTCTTAAACTAGAGGAATTTGTTTATTGCAGTTCTGAAAGTTAGAGATCTGAGATAAGAGTGTAAGCATGGTCGAGTTCCTGTGAGGATTCTCTTTGTGGCTTGTGGAAGACCACCTTTTATCTGTCATGTGAGGACACATGACAGTGAGGGAGAGCAAGTTCTCTGGTGTCTCCTCTTATAAAGGCATTAATACTATCAGAAAGGTCTACCCTCATGACTTCTTTTAAAGCTAATTACCTCCCAAGGACTCCATCCTCAAATACCATCACATTGGAGATAAGGGCCTTAATATATAAATTTTGGGGAACACAATTCAGTCCATAGCTTACTGGTTTCATTTTCAGGTGAATTACCAAGGACTCTAGTCTGAAGATCAGAATACAAAAAAAAATCATGTTCCTGAAAAAAGAAACCAAATATTTTCTCCCACGAGTCCACCAAACTGCATAGAATTCCTTGACACCATTACTGCCAGTCATTCTATTCAAGTTCCCTTGGATTAAATAATGTCATTATCTACACGATCCCACCTCTTCTTTCAAATCTCAGGTCTTCTCATCAAGCATGAACATACCTCTAATAGTGAAAGCCTCAAATAATGTCATTCAGGGTGATGGTTTTGCCTTGTCAAAGCTCAAACACAAGTAGTAACAAGAAGTGATCATGCACTAGGTATTCCTATTGGCATACTAGCCATAATATAATTAGGTAGCAAACAGTGCTTTTTTATCTGTAATTAACAAATAAAACTTGTTCCCATTGCACATTGTTTCTCTCTCAAAATGAGATAGTGTTTTCATCCAAGATGTATTACCTTTCACTTCTAGATCTATGCTAAGTTCATTAACTCCCTGAGCAGCTTTGCCCAGCATTCTATTCATCTGAAACCTCTTTGTTCTTACTTCTATTTGTGGCACTGTCAGTACCTGGTTATCTAATGAATGTGTGGCTTGACACTTCATTCAGAACCTAAGAGTGTATTAAACACAGTCAATTCCCATTGCCTCTCTACACATCTTACCTCCATCACAACCTCTTCCCATTTCAGAAATCTGTTTCGTAACTCACCAGTCCTCTTTAGAGGTTCTTCAGCTGATTTGAACAGTGCGTGAACCCGAATGGAAGATAATCAATTTATTTTTCACTTTTTCATGAAACACTACAGCAGCCTACTGGAAGAAATTCAGATATTCTTAGCATTTTCCTTTCAGCAAAAATAAATAAATAAATAAATAAGTTTTGTTTAAAGGAAGAGGTCCAATGTTGATTCTGTTTCATCTTTATAAATCCATAGAAGTCATGATGCAGACCTCAGCAGAGCTTTCCAACCTTCTCAGCAGCACCCCTTGGTGCTTGTAGCTTGCCTTGCTGAGGTGCCTATTTGCCTTAGCGTGTTTTCTTCTTTCCGTGTTCTTGTTTAACTTCCTTGATGTTTTATGTTTTACATGCCTCTCCTCCTGGGATGTCAGAGAAATGCAATGAACAAATACACTCAATGAATCATTACCATTAGCAACCAGAATGAAATAAAGATATTAACTTCTCAGCTTCCTGGATCTGTTCAAAGGGGAAGCACATTAGGCATGAGTGACCTTCCGCACTCTCCTCTCTAGATGCACAGTCCAAGTAACAGACTATCTTTCTCTAGTTCAGTGCTCTGTGGAATTTTTACTTAGACAAAGCCTCTCTTTTACTGCTGCATCTACAGTTTGTGGCACTAGATCTTTCAGCCAAGTAGAAAGCAATTTCCAAGGACATAAAAATAGAAATACGTCACTATTTATAGCACACAAACTACTGTAAATGTGTATTCCAGGTTATCATTTCCAATGTGTCCACTGAATTACACTGCCAAGCAAATGAATACACCTTAACACAACTTATTCTCAAGTTCTTGTAAATGCATGGGCTACAGTCTAAAGACCTACATTGGATTATTAAGAAGAAGTTCCCCTTCCATTACTATCTCTTTGGTGCTCCTAGCAGCAGTCTCTCAGTCTTGATGGACTGTGTGGTTGAATGGGGTAGTAGTGGTGGAGGGAAGGGGTGATTATTTTGTACTATGTTTTGAGTGCTTCCAGTAAAAGATTATATGCTCTGATAGCTAAAGACAGCTAAGGATTTTAACCACAGTCACTTCCATAGAACTAACATTTAATGTTGAAAAATTATATGTCCCTAACTGGAACTTTGGGAAAAATGAATAAAGATTTTACTGGAGCTAAAATATGTTGTTCACTTGGTCCTGGAAAATAAACTGTCTACCATTTGGTGCTGTATTTTTAAGAAAGTAACTGTAATTGGCTTGATGCAGATAGTGTTGATTTTAATATATTTATATTGCATTCTCTTTGCTAACTCCCAACCTCCCAATGTTTCTCAAAATGAGGCCCATGGACCACCTGCATCTGACTCACCTATGCAGTTTGTTAAAACTGTAGATTCATGAACCCATCATAGGCTATGTAATACAGAATCTTTTTGGTGCTGTGGGCTAGAAATCTACATGTATAATAGGCACTAAGTGACCAATAGGCCCATTACAGTTGAGGAACCACTGAATCCTTGCAGGAGTATGGGGGTTAAAACAAAAGAAACACCTTTAATTATTCTTAAAAAAAATAATTACATTTTGTCTTATTAAAAAACAACAACACCGGGGCTTACACTTTTAAAAAAATTGACTAAGTGGGGACATTACAGGGTGTCATTGAGTGTGTATGGGAGGGAGAGAGGAAATATCCTGAAGAAAGTGGCATCTAAGTTTAAATATAAAGGATGCATAGGAGTCTAATAGGCTGGAAGGAGATGGGTGAATAGATAGGGGGAGGAGAGAGAGGAGAAAAATATTCCAGGCACAGGGAACATATACAAAGGCTTACATATTTTCCACAAATAAACATTTGTCCAAAATGTAGCCATCAAAGAAAGTATATTTAGTTTACTCAGACCCAAAGAAAAGGGTAATACAGAATTTCAGGCCTTGTGACAATTGTATAAACACTTTTTCTTTCTTGGGGGAGAGGTATAATTGGAGGGAGGTTAGGAAGATATATGCCCCAAATTGTACTAGGTGTAAGCCTTGCCCATGATATAGTGCAGGAAAAAAGGTAATCCTTTGTACTTATATTCTGCTAAGAAATTGCTGACCTGATTCTTTTGATTGGGAAGAAAAATGACATCGGTGGGTGTCAAGCAGCAGTTAGTGACCACTGTTACTTTAAAGACAATGTATGAAACACTGAAAATTTATTTCTCAATAAACTTGACTTTTTGAGCTGACCCACAAAAAAAAGTGTCATACAATAAAAGCATAAAAAAACAAGGATATTTTCAATTGCCATTAAATATAATCTGGGTGAAGTGATTCACCATGGCTCAGGTGCAGGTTCCCTGTTAATATAATTTATAAGGGTTCAGCTTTGAAAGCTGTATTTCCATTTGATGATAATTTCCTTTTTTATTTTGTTTTGTTTATAAGTTGACCACCATTTTCAATCACAGTTATCAGTTCATCACATGGATGAATGTGACCCTGTAGTCATTCCTTATCTAATTCCTGAGATTCCCTTAGATTATCTTTCACAAGCAAAGTCTACAATGATAACATGAAAAATAAATTAATTAAAAGATGAAGGTTTATCCAATGCCATCTTCTGAGGGCTGCTTTTTTTTTTTATTAAACATGAATCAAACAATCTTTTAAAATGAGGATTGTGGTTATTCAGAGTCATCTTCTTCCCCATCGCAGGCTAATTCAACAATCTAAATTAATAAGCCTTTTTTGATTAGTTTTATAAATACAAGCTGTCATCAACTTGCCAGCCAAATATATTATTTTAATTTTGGTGACATATTTGTATTTTCCAAAATCATTACAATTTTCATCAAATGAATCAAAAAGAATGACATTAAACCAGCATGATCAATGTTGAAACAAATATTTTGTAGTTAAGTCATGCTAATCTTAGTAATGATATTTCTTAACTCATCATTTTCTAATGTATGGAAGTGTTAGTGAGTGTTTTGGAAGATGAGTTCTCAATATAAATAAACTTGGGGAACTTGATGTTAATCACATCAGTACAGATTTCTTTATTATAAGACTTCTCAGCACCTTTAATATGCTAATATGCATCATTGACTACCAAGACCTGGATATGGTATGCAGCATTTCCTAAACACATTGACTTTTTTTCTTTTTCAGTGCACAGTACAAAACTATGGCTTCAGTATAACATATTTTAGGGAATTAGAATACATTTGAAATATTCATTTATTTTTAAACCGAAGAAATAGTATATAAATCATGTTTAATACCTTCTTTAAAAATCACTGTGTATAAAATATCTTCAAATATTTCGAAACGTCATTCACCATTGCTTTCCTGTAATCAGCAACTTTCAGCATTGGCATTGTAGTGTGTCTACAACTTTTGTATTGGACATGCAATTCAGAGTGATTTAACCAATTGGACTAAGCCAAGATTACACCTTTACATGATCGATCTACAAACTGTAGACATAATTAATTGAAAGTGTGTTTGTGCAAACACACTTTTGCTTGTTGTATTCCCCTATATATTTTAATTCAAAACAGGACAATTAATGGAAGTAATTATCAGAATGTAGCTGTCAAATATTAAATAAAATTGAGTATTTCTACAGCATTCAAAATTACTTTCTGAAGACTGAACAGGAAATGTAGGTCTCAACATACCACAATGGTTTGGAATGAGTCTTGAGATTCTAAGTAGGCTTTGTAAACAGCAAATTGAAAAATCTACATGTACTCCTAGCAATATCATTCCACAATATATCTTTTGACATTAGTACATATATTATCAAGGAAATTGTATTTCTTTTTGGGGGGAGTATGCATGATAGCTCTCAGGAGGCTTTTTAGTACTCTGATAGATAATAACCTGGTTTATAGAACAACTTTACTTGTTTTAAGAGGTCTCTAATCAAGTAATCATAGGTGATTTGGAAATAGCTTTGAAGAAGGACGCTCAGAGCTATTAAGTTAATAATATGCATCACCAACATTCCATGATATTGTTTATGTTCCCCAAATGTTCACTCTCTGAATGAGCCAATCACATTCTCTGTGCCTCCCTATACATATAAGTATGTTTATAAAATGTGGGTTGTATTAAAATGAAGAATTTTATATACCATGAGAGATAGCATCTCTTGATATAATACAGCCCTGCAAATAATTTTCAAAAACTATTAGTGTACTTAAATTTTCTGTTGTCAGTCAAATGAGCATTTCCCCTGCCAATAGTTTCCAGTGCTTTCCCATACCAACTTAAGCCCATGATCATCGATTTTTATTACTCTCCTTATCGAGTTGCTAAAAGTTTTATGTCACTGATTTTGGAAAAGATCATTCTGTGAAAAAGAATGGGCACTCTTACATATACATTGTTGGTAGGGTTGTAAACATATGTAGATTTTTTAGAGGACATTTTAACAGTAAATAAATGTCAGATCTCTCTTTTTTATTTTCCCATCAAATATTAAATGTGTGCACTTTTTGACTAATCAATTACACTTCCAGGGAATCTATCCCTACAGGATAATTCCACAGGTGCACAAATACAAATGTATATGAAATTCATTGTAGTGTTGCTCATAAAAGTAAAATATTGGGAATCACCTAATTGGCCATACATATAAAGGAATATCAAGTAACAGAGGCATATCTATATACACTGACATAGAAAGACCTCTAATGTGCATGGTTAGGAAAGGGAAAAAGCAAGTCATATTACAGAAATATCTACCAAACTATTACCATTGAGTACCTCTAGATAGGGGAATGGGTTAGAACAGGTTGGGGGTAACGAATAATAAGCTTTTCAGATTTATACTTTAATATGGTTTGTTTCATTTTTACAATAAGCATATAATTGTGTTATTTGTGTAACTCATATTTTAAGGTAAAATGCTACTGCAATAATTTCTAAATCATTAGTTTCAAAAGTCATGCATTCAGAAAAAAGAAATGAAAGCCATTTGATAATAGTTCTGATTAGGAAGATTAAAGTATTGTTAAGGGACACACTCATTATTTCTTTTACATTTTGGGGCAGTGAATTTTCTATTATTTCTTTGAATTCTGTGACCCATAGATCCTAGAGTGTCCCCCCTGTTCATATCCTTATATAATCCACTCCCTCTGAGTACAGGCATGAACTGTGATTTGCTTCTAACCAATAGACTATGGCAAAGTCGATGGGTTATCACTCCCTAAATTACATTACAATTTATACAAAAAGACTAACTTTACTAGCATGTGGTAGAGTTCCCCTCTCCTCTCTCTCCCTCACTCCTACCTCCTCTACTTCTCTTTCTTCTTCTTCTTCTTCTTCTTCTTCTTCTTCTTCTTCTTCTTCTTCTTCTTCTTCTTCTCTCTCTCTCTCTCTCTCTCTCTCTCTCTCTCTCTCTCTCTCTCTCATGTTGATTTTGAAGAAACTGCCACGGGTATTAGCAGGCCTATGGTGGGGGTCATGTGGCAAGGCCTAGAGAGTAGCTTTTAGTAGCTCATTGTAACCCCTGACTGATAGCCAGCAAAAAAAAAAAAAAAAAAGGAAAACTCAGTTTTACAACCATAGAAATTAAATTCTTCCAACAATCACATCAGCTCAAAAGAAGATTCTCAGATGAGACCTCAGTTCCAGCTAACATCATGATATCAGCCTGGTGAAACCCTGAGTAGAGGATCCTGTTCAGTGTGCCCAGACTCCCGATCATAGCCACTGTGAGATAATAAATGTATGTTGTTTTAAGTCATTAAATCTGTGTTCATTTGTTACACAGCAATAGGAAGCTAATATAATTACCTTGTTCTACAATTTGTCTGATATCATACTAACTCATAGAAGACAAGAATACACTCAGTTATTTTGTCTACCAATTTCCTTCCATTGAACCAACAACAAATGCATACACTTGAACTTTCTAAATCACTTTATGTTAGGCACTAGCATATGCATGTACATTCTTTATCTTACAAAATCCTCATATTGCATCTGTGAAGTGACCATAGACAAAGATACTGTGCCTTTAAGAGGTTAGACAATTTGCTCAAGTTGGTACAGATAGTAGGTAGTTAAGCCAAGAATCATACCCAAAACTTTTGTTTAACAGGACATAAAAAAAAACAATTTAAAAATCAACAAATGATTCAAAATTTACAAACATACTTCATTTTCACAAGATACTTTACTTAAAAATCAGTGATTAAAAGAAGTTTGTAGTCTGGCTATGCATCCAAAGGTAGTAGACCTAATCCTACTTCTCTTCCCCCAAATCTGTTATACATTCCAGCACACATTTGCAGTGATTTAAAATAAAAACTCAGTAAAAGTTAGTATAATAGAACCCAACTACAATGTATCTCATTATTACACAGCTTCATATATTAGGCCACTCTCATCATTTCCTCTCTGAGTTATATCAAATACAGTAGTGGCTGAAAACCCATGTCAGAGGTAGTTCTGTTCTTTAGTATCAGAAGATTGGTGATGTTTAAGTTTACACAGGCTTCCTTTAAAGGAAGTAAACCCTAAAAAACTAAAAAGCCAGAAACACCGAGCTGCATACTAGAATATGACACAATCAATGTATTCATCAATAGGCAAATTGAGATTAACATCATACTGACATTATATGTAGCTGAATAAGGCCAGGGTAAGAATTATTCAATTTTATTTTTCCCAAGGGCAAAGGCCGAAAGAGTGTGTCATCATAAACACATCAAAATGCTATCATGAAGCATTTGTACAATGTACCATGCCAGAAGCAAAGGGCAATCCACTAATCTCAACAGATAATAATTAGAAAAAAAACAGTACAGAAATAAGCAGGAATACTAAGATAAGAGGATGATAGAAACTATCACTATAAATTGTGATGACTCTTCCAGAATGCACATTTAACTGGTTTTATAGGTTGTGATTTTTTTTAACCTCAGGCAGTTAGAATTGGTATTTGAATATAAGGAAAGCTAAGTTTAATTAACTTAGAATTCTGAATAAAGAGAAAATGAGAAAGCAAGAAAGATTTCCAATACTATGGCTACAATTTGCTGTTAAAACTGCAAAAATATAGTCACTGCTGCTTTTATTGCTCTTCACCTTATCAACTGAAAATTGTTGCAACATCAAGAAAATTATCTCTGTGATTTCTGGTCAAGATAGAGGAATAGGTAAATGCTCAGCTTGCCTCTTCTCACAACCATATCAAAATTACAACTAAACTACAGAACAACCATCATTGGGAGTCACCTGAATTCTAGCTGAACAGAAATCCTACAACTAAGGACTTACAGAAGAAGCCCCCCCCAAGACTGGTAAGAGGGGTGAAGATACGTAACAATATGGTCCCATACCCAAGGGTGGCAGTTAAAGTTGAGAGATTCCCCCCACCCCCGGAGGAGCGAAGGGTCTAAATCTCATGCTGCACACCCCAGCCCAGGGTTCCAGTGCCAGGAAGAGAAGTCCACACAACCTCTGGTTGTGAAAACCAGCAGAGATTGTGGCTGAGTGAGATGAAGGTCCTCTGGAGTCTCAGGCATTCCTCTTAAAGGGTCCATGCATGAAATTACTCACTGAAGGTCTCACTCACTCTGAGCTCTAGCCCTATAGCAGCAGCTCAAAAGGTGCCAGGGACATATGGAAAGGAGCAGATTTGTCTAGCTTCAGGGTGAGATTCACAAAACCTAAACAAGCAGCAACTGGCCCTGGTATACCCTACACTTCTTGCAGAGCAGCCCCAGGCCTGGCACTAGCAACAGCTGGTCTTGGTTCATGGCTTGACCTCTCAAGCACTTCCAAGCCCAATGTAGGTGGCAGCCATCTGCAAATTTCTTGGTGACTCATGCCAGTTGGCCCTGGGCAGGGCACAGGCTGAGGCGAACTTGGCCTGTGGTAGTGCACCTTCCAGGGAGACCTGGGGCCAGCACATCCAGTGGCCCATTTCGGACTGAGCAGGAGCACCACCCGGGGTCACATCTGAGAATGACATACCCAAAAGGAAGACTGAGTAGGCACCGGAGCTCTGCTAAAGTGAATCCTGGTCTATAGGTTTAGCCCCTCCACTATAGCTCCTCCACTATAGTCACAAGCCAATCCTCACAACCAATCAGCCTGAGTGTCACTCTTTCTTGTAGATGTACAAACAGCAATCAAGGCTCAATTACAACAGCAGGGTACACACAACTCATGCAAAACACACACACACACACACACACACACACACACACACACACCTGGAGCATCTGGCTTAGGTGACCAGGGAAGACTGTGCCACTGGGTCCCACAGGATACCTACTACATAAGGATACTGTACCAAGGTTGGGAGACATAGCAACCCTACCCAATATATAGAAACAACCAGAGGGAGGCAGTCAAAATAAGGAGACAAAGAAACATGTCCCAAATGAAGGAACAGAACACGGCTCCATAAAAATAACTAAACAAAATGGAGACAAGCAAATTACCAGATACAGGGTTCAAAACATGTGTTATAAGGATGCTCAGTGAGCTTAAGGGAAGAGTAGGACCTCAGTCAGGACTTTAACAAAGAGAGAAACCATAAACATGGAGATAGAAATCATAAAGAAGAATCAGTCAGAAATGAAGAATACAATAACTGAAGTGAAGAATACCTTAGAAGAAATTAACAGTAGATTAGGTGAAGTGGAAGATTGAATCAGCAATTCAGAAGATAAGGTAGCAAGAAACAGCAACTAAAAAAATAAGGATAGTTTAAGGGACTTCTGAGACAATATCAAATATAACATCATTCGCATCGTAGGGATACCAGGAGAAGAAAGAGAGCAGGGAACTAAAACCTATTTGAAAAAATAATGATGGAAAACTTCCTTAATCTGCTGAAGGAAATAGACATATAAGTCCAGGAAGCTTAGACAGTCTCAAACAAGATGAACCCAAAGAGACCCACATGAAGATACATTATAATTCAAATGCCAAAGGCTAAAGACAAAGAGAGAATCTTAAAAGAAGTAAGAGAAAAGCAGTTACCTATAAAGAAGCTCCCATAAGACTGTAAGCTGATTTCCTAACAGAAATTTTGCAGGCCAGAAGGAATGGACACAAAGTATTCAAAGTGATATAAAGCAAGGACCTACATCTAAGATTACTCTACCCAGCAAAGCTATCATTTGGAAGCAAAGGACAGATAAAGAACTTCCCAGAGAAGAAAAACCTAAAGGAGTTCATCATCACCAAGCCAGTATTACAGAAAATGTTAGAGGGACTTGTTTAAGAAGAAAAAAAAAAGAAAACAAGATCAAAAGTATGAATAATAAATGGAAATAAATACATATGTAGCAAAAATTATTTTAAATGTAAATTGATTAAATGCTCCAATCAAAAGGTAGGGTCTCTGAATTGACTAAGAAAACATGACACTTATATATGTTGCCTACGAGAGACTCACTTCACATCTAAAGACATACACAGACTGATGAAAGTAAAGGGGTCCAAAAACATGTTTTATGAAAACTGGAACAAACTAAACACTGGGGTAGCAATACTTATACCAGATAAAATAGACTTTAAAAGAAAGGCAATAACAAGAGACAAAGAAGGACCCAGTTATCCCACTTCTGGGTATTTACCTGAAGAAACCCAAAACACTACTTTGGAGGGACTTGTGTATCCATTTGTTCATTGCAGCATTATTTTCAGTAGCCAAGATATGGAGGCATCCTGGGCATCCACCAATGGATAATTGGATACAGAAGAGGTGGTATATGTATACACAATGGAATGTTACTTGGCTATAAAAGAAAATGAAATCTTGCCACCTGTAACTACATGGATGGGCCTAGAGGGTATTGTGCTGACGGGAGTAAGTTGGACAGAGAAAGACAAATATCATATGTGGAATCTAGAGAACAGGATAAACAAAGAACATGAATAAGCTCATAGATACAGAGAGCATTATGATGATTGTAAGATTGGGGATGTGGGGATAGCTGAAGAGGGAGGGGATTAAGAGGTACAAACCAGCAGTTACAAAATAGTCATGTGGATGTAGAGTATAACATGGGTAATACAGTAAGTAGTCTTGTAATAACTATGTATGGTGTCAGATGGGCACTGGCCTTATAGGGGTGATCACTTTGTAAGTTATATAAATGTCTGATTATTGTGTTGTATACCTGAAACTGATATAATATTATATGTCAACTAAAATTGAAAAAAATAGAAACATTCAGATAAATAAATAAATAAATAAATTAATTAATTAATTTTAAAAAGCTGGCTTCCTACACAGTCTCAAAATATCACAGACTACTTATTTATTACAAAGGGAAAATGTATCTTTACAATGGAGATATCTAGTAGACACCACCTTTAACCAAATAATGAAATTTAACATCACCTGTAATGGAACAAGTTATAACAGATGGGATAAATATAAAGGAATATTTTATGTCCCTTGACATGATGTGGTGAAAAAGACACAACATCACTTATCTGCTATTTTTGCCCAAAATGTTTGATAAGAATCTAATCATGAGGAAACAGACATATCTAAATGGAAGGTAATTCTATAAAGTAACTAGCCTATCCTTTTCAAAAAATGTCAATATCATGAAAACAAGAGGGGGGAAGTGTTCTACATTAAAAGATTTTAAAGAGAAGTGAAAACTAAATGCAATGCATGATCTTGAGTTGAATCCTGGATTGACTGGGGAAAAAACTATAATGAGCATTATTGGTATAATTAGAGAAATTTGAATATGGGCTATGTATCAGAAAATAGTATTACACATTATTTTTTTGTTGTGATCATTGCATTGTGGTTATGAGGGAGAATATCCTTGCTCTTAGGAGATATGTGATGATGAGATAAAATGTACAAAGTCTACAACTTACTCTCAGATAGTTAGCAATAAAATAAAATACATATGAGTATATGTGCACATATTAGATTCTTGATACAAAATAAATATTATTGGTGATAATGAATCCCCAAGCACAGTCTAGTTGTTCCCAACATGATAAATGATGCCAATAATTACTCTTTTGCTTCTTAAGGTCAGTAGGTTCAGAACAGAGTTGTCAACATAGGGGCTTTCTACTATCCACCAACATTTGATGGGTATCAGAAATAAAAGATAAGATCATTCTTGAGCCATCACCTTAGAAAGATAAGAAAGGATTTTTTTGGATAGTGTTTTTGAAATTTCAGGTAGTGACCCATTAGTGGGTTGTGAAATCAATGTATAGGTTATGAAAGGCATGATTAAAACAAGAGAAAAAATTATAGGGTATTGTAAGGTGGAGTAGGGTAGAATAGAATGAAATGGAATGGTTAGAAATGGAATGGAATGGAATGGAATGGAATGGAATGGAATGGAATGGAATGGAATGGAGTGAAATGGAATGGAATGATATAAAAGGGAATAGAATGGAATGAAATGGAATGGAATGGAGTAGAGTACAGTATGGTAACATAGGGTAAGGTATGATAGACTAGAATGGATTAGGATAGAACACTATAATGCATTGTATGTAATGTTTTGTGAAACTTTTGTTTGATATATACAGACACATGATGTGTTTACTGGGTTGCAATGAAAATGTATTTCTTATTGTGGATCACTGCCAAAAAGTTTGAAAGTTACTGTTTTAGGAGCTGCCTCTACATCTCATAGAGAGTAGAGAAAAGCTTTATGAAATAAGATTATTTTTATCTGAGGAAAAGATGATATATAGATGTATATGAATCATAGAGATGATAAAAATCAGCAAGATGGATCAATAGAAACATAAAATAAAAAAAAAAGAGAAAACTTTCTGTAAAAACAGAAGGGAAAATGTAGAAACAACCCAAATATCCATTAAATGATGAATGGATAAAAAATATGTGTTGTATCTATACAATGGACAATTATTTGGTAATGAACAGGAATGAAATGCTAATGCGTGTTATGCCATGGACAAATCTTGAAAGCATACTAAGTGAAAGAAGCCAGACACAAAATGCTGCACATTGTATGATTCCATTTTTTATGAAATGTCCAGAATAGGCAAAAAATATAGAGATAGATAGTATATTAGTGATTTCTTGGGGTTGAGAGACACAAGGCTGGAGGGGTGACAGTTAAAGGGAAGGGAGTTCCTTTTTTAGATTATGTAAATATCCTAAAAAACAGAAGAACATTCTTCCAAAAACAAGAGGTTCAGAAGCAATCCTAGTATTAAGTACAAGTCAGGAAAAACAACTACTAAATGGTATTGAGCTACTGTTTTTCCTAGTCAGTAACTTTAAAAATTCTTTTGTAAAACCATATCTCAAATTTTGTAAACTATCCCTCTTCAACGCTCATGTTTTAAGTGAGGTTGACCACATTCTCAGCTCTACAGGTAAGCCTTTAAAGGGCCTGAACAATCAGCAAGTCTCACTTTTTTGGTCATGATGATTGGTTCAGGGTTGGACAATGGTTAATTCAAAGAAAATGAGACACACTTAGACATTTTCTAGAGTTTCTGGGAAAGAATAACATTTTCCTCCCCACTAGAAGAGTTTCTGCCACTACTACATAGCCTGACAATGTATCTAACACCCAGAGAGTAGACCTAAGCCAAGCAACAGAGATAAATTGGATACTGGTAGCATAAATTGAGCCCTGGTCAAGCCATAGATGAAGACAAATACGTACATATATCTGGAGCCAAACATTCACCTTGTACTTAGAACAGACTGAATTGGGCAATCTATTACTCTTAACCCATTTCTTGTTCAGAAAAAAAAGTGCAGCTTGCTGCCAACATTAATTTAAATTTACACAACCACACTCCTTGAGGTTGAAGCAAAACTGATTTGTTTTCATAGTGAAAATAAAATATAAAAACTGTTCTTGTAGTTATTTCTAAATAGAACTTGTCTCTAATCCTAATATAACAGAAATGTATACATAAATCAGATTCATCAAATGAATCTTTGGCTAACAATTGTTCAAGAACTTTAACATCACATGTAAGAATGCTATGTTTTCCTAGGATTTGATATTTTCAGCAATCAATTATTATATTTTTGTAAATGGAAATACCACCACTAAAAGCAGAATGCTATAAAAGAATGATGTCATTTGTTTCCAAAGACTATCAATACACTAGAGCAATGCGAAAATAATAATAAAAGCAAGATATTTTGTGGCAAATTTTAGGGGTGAGGTTAGGACTGTAATCTATAAATTATCTTGAGGTAAATGCTGCAGCCATAGGAGCCACTGGCAAGTATTCATGGGGGCTAACAGGAAATGAGTTAAATTAAAGGATACTAACTGATATACGTACATGCATACATGCATACATTTATACAAGAAAAATTTAAAAAATACAAGATGCTTGTTGTGAGAATGAAACTTGCTAAAAACCACAAGAAAAAGCATAATTTACTTGCAAATTATATCTATCCTGCTACAGTAACCTTCATAAACTCTCACTTATCAACTCAGTTCAAGTGCAAAACCATCACCACTTAGTAATCACGGCATATAGAATTACTGCAGAAATGTATTAAAAATTAACTCAGAAAAATTGGAGGTGTCACTCTCAGTTTCCAATCATATCAATATGAAAACAAGTGGTAAACAGGGGGGAAAACAAAAACAAAACAGAGATCTAAGAACATGGCTTATATAATATGCTTAGGTTACTAACAATTCATTAAAGATATATGTTTACAGAATAGGTAGATATGGCAGTTACTGAGTAATTTGAAGAGGCATCAATAAGGGTCCTTTTCACTAACAAGTACATTACCAACTAGACTCACTGCCTGGAATCAATGAATAACTATTTATGCTGCATGTCTATATTAGGTGAACATTGTGATAAGTATCATGGGACTGTCAAAGAAGCATAAGGCATTCTTCTTCTCAAGGAACTTACAGAATAGATGGAGAGACAGGAAAATACATTCACATACATGCAGATAGAAAGAACAACGACAGATAATATAGATGCCATGGAGTTAAAAAAACAATTAGAAATACTACAAAATACGAGTACTATAGGAGTTAAGAAAAGGAGGTCAATGTGGGCTGGAATGCACAGCAAGCAGACTCCTGATGTACCCATATATGAGATACACTTTGAAAAAGGAATAGGATATAGCTAAATAGAGAAAAGATTTGAGCCTATCTTTAGTAGAATCACCTAAGTGAAGTCAAGAAGAGACAGAACTGACTATAACAGAATTTTCATATCGGAGAAATTAAGTTGCAGAAATTAAGAGGAATTTGATTATGGATAATTCTAAATGCCAGAAGGGAAGTTTAAACTTATAAAGAAATTAGAAAGTAAAAGAAGGCTTTAGAATAAAGAAATAATATGATAAAAGCTGAATTAAGCAATGTAAGTTTAATATAGAGTAGGCCATAGGATGAGTGAGGGAAGGAATGCATGTTGTGGAAATTCACTATGATGTTGTTAGTTATTCAGTCTCAAGGTGATATAGGCCCGGATTAGGTTGGTGTTTGTGGAGAGAAGGTTGGCAATGGATATGGCTGTCATTTCAAAAGTATAATGTATAAAATTTAATAGCTATAAAGGATAGAGCTTTAGGGTTCAGAGCCTGGAAAAAGGTACAATAGGAAAAGGCAAGATAGTTTTATGATTCATGGTCTGGAAAATAGGGACAATAGGAGGAAATTGTGCAGAGCTGAAATTAACACATAGACTAGGCTGCATTCTCATGTGGAACTCAGGGTATTTGTCCAAGCTCATTTCTTTTGTTACAATAATTCAATTTCTTGTGCTCGTAGGACTGAGGTTCCCTATTTTATTTCTCTCTGTTGGCCAAATACCACTCAGAAACCAGAGACCACTCTCAGGTCTTTACCCTATAGCTTCCTTCATCTCAGGAACAGAGAACCTTCCTCAGATCAAATCTCTCTCACTCTTTAGATCTCTCTCTCTCTCTCTCTCTCTCTCTCTCTCTCTCTCTCTCTCTCTCTGAATTTCATTCCTGCCACCAGCTACTCCATGCTTTTAAAGATCATGCATTAGGTCAGGCTCACCTGGGCAATCTCCCAATCTCAAAGTCAACTGACTAGTAACCTTAATTATATCTGCAAAATAGTTTTTACCATGTAAACTAGTATAATCCAGGAGTGACATGAGGCAGTAGAGATCATAGGGGCCATCTAAGAATTCTGCCTACCAGATATTTGGTGTGTTTTGTGATACAATCTGAGAATTTATTTCTTGTACTAGATGAATGTATTAATTAGGATTAACTTCAGCAATGAGTGACAGGAATTTATTTCTTAAACAAAACAGAAGTTTATTTCTCTCTCACGTTAATATATGGATAGGTAGTTTCAGGATTGGTATGGTAGCTTCATAGTTATTAAATCATAGTGACTCAGGTTCCTTGCATTTTATTGTTCTGCCATCCTTAGCACACAGATTCTATCTATGGCCCAGAATGACTGAGATAGCACCATTCATAATATATGTTTTCCAAATAGTGGAGAGGAGTAAAGAGGAAGAGAGGCAAATACCCATTGTCTTAAAAATATTTCCTAGAAATCGTATATATTCTTTCTTCTATTCCACATGCCAATACTTAATCATATGACTAAACCTAGATGTAAGAACCCCTAGAAAATTAAAGTTTGTTTATTCTGGTGGCCAAAGCCTAGCTAACATTTGTGAGTTTATTATTAAGGATATAATAGATATTGAGGCAAAACTATCTGTCTCTGCCACAGTGTGTTTGGATCATTAACAATTATTAATGTGGCTGCTTTTTGTATTTCGTTATGTCACATTTTATGGTTTTGATATATTTTATTCCTTCTTTTCTCTTCATTATGTAGTATATATTTTCTGTTGTGTGATCACGTATGCATGTTTCTACTGATAATGTGGAAGTTTTGCACTCTGATTTTAGTTCTACTACTACCTACTAATGATTATTTTTGTAGTCATAAATTTATAAAATGTTATATATTTTATTTATTCATATGTATAAAATATCTTATTTTTTGTAGCTAGTATCCAGGATTGGTACTAGGGAGAGGTGACTGATGCTCCCAAGACACAGAATTTAAAATAGGGTGCTACCTTAAATTTTGTGTCCTAGACACCTTGCTTGTCTTACATTTCACTAGTTGTACTTTCATTATATGCAGGGTACACACGTGTGTGCGCGTGCGTGTGTATGTGTGTGTGTGTGTGTGTGTGTGTGTGTGTGTATAAACTTACTGCATTACACCATAATTATTTCTTCTCTGTCTATTCCTCCACCCTTCTCACTGATTGTGAATTTCTCAAGGTCATGGAAAAATATCTATTCATTTCTAGGTCCCCAGTCTTTTGTACATGGTAGATGTGTGACAAATGCTTGTTGAATATATAAATTCTGTACTGAAACAGATTTTAATAAATGCTAACATATATTTTTACTTTAAATTTTAAAAATAATTTTTTTACTATTTATATCTTCCAGACCTTTCAAGTGACTTTACTCATCGAATCAATTCTGGACATAAATAATGACTTGTAGAAATAATTTAATGAGCATGCTCCTATAAAACTGCTCTATTACTTGGCACTTGCCTACCAACGTACATTTGAGTTTCTCCAAGTGTGGTTTATTTCAGAAATTTTAACTAATGAATTGGAAGGACCATGCAGCAATCCAATTAAATCCATGGTGATTGGCTGTCTTGACAGTTGGGAAAAAATATTGATCTTACTCTGGTCAATTGGCCTAGTTGTATAGAAATAGGCTAATAATTAGTTTTATCAGCACCATTAAGTTGAATCTGCTAAGGAGAAGGCCTGTGACCATATTTGTTTTTAATCCTTATCTCTACTCCCACTCTCCATGTCTATTCTATAACAGTGCCTTAGTCCCAAAGGGAATTTAAAAATGTTTAATAGCTTCAAAGGTCTCATAAAATTGTAATAACATTTCACATAATATCTGAAGTAAAGTAAATCCATATCTTGTACCTAATTGTGTTTAAGGCATCAAACTGATTCTTTTATTTTTAATTCACTGGCATATGTAGCATGCTGCTAATTATACAGGGCAGTCTTGTAACAATGGCTTGGTCTACAGTAGATTAAAACTGCAACTTTTATATTTAATAGCCTAATCATATATCTATAATACATTTTTTTTATTTTAGAAAATATTTTCCAAATGAAGTTTATTTCCATTTTGAACCAATAAACTAAATTAACTGAGTTTCTTACTAAAACCACCCTTGCTGTAAATATCTTCACCATTTTTAAATTAATTTTTTCATATTTTGGTTACAAGCACCTGGGAATTAAAATATTTCTGAAGTCCAGATGAGCAATTAAACATATTAAGGTTTCATTTTAGTATGGGGTACATTAAGTAGGAAAACATTTTGTTCTAAAATAAGTTTGAGGTTCATATTTACCATTCTAATAATAACTATTGAGGTGTGATGTTAATATAATAAGACTAAGTTTTACAAAATACATAGGATAAATACAACCAGTAATTTAAATATTGTTTGTAATGCACTATCTTGAGAAATAGTCCTGTCTGGAGCAAGTATTTGGTTTTCTTATGTTCATATCCCTAGTGGGTTAATTTAAATTGTTATTTTATCACATCCATGTTGGAAAATGTGACATTTAACACAACTAATTTATTTAACAAAAAAAGATGAACAAATTGCAGACCTAATTTTCTTACCACACGTTTCACATGTCTGTACTTCACACCAATCACACAGAGAAAGAGTTATATGATGAAACTACTAAAAATTGTAAAAAATTAAGAGACCGGGCAAAATGGTGTAGAAGATAGAGGCTTTGCTCACTCCTTCTGATCACATCAAAGTTGTGACAGAAACATGAGTAAATAGCAAGCAGAGTCACCTGGGTCCTAGATGAACAGAAGCTCTAAAACTAGGGAGAGATACAAGATCACCCTGAAACAGGAGGATGTAGAAGGTGGCAAAGACACGAGTCTGCCTTATCTCGAGCAGCTCAGTGGGACAGAGGCTGTGGCAGCAGTAGATGACTGTTTTTATTTTTATTATTTTTTTTTTCATTTTTTTAGGTGAGGTAACCCTTGGTTGACCTCACAGATTGCAAGGACTTTGTCAGCTTACAATCCCTTATTTTTTTTTATTTTTTATGCCTACAGCACCTGGTCTTCATAGGTGGTCTCCCATCCAAATATTAACCAGGCCCGACCCTGCTTAGCTTCCGAGATCAGAAGGGATTGGGCTAGTTCAGGGTAACATGATCATAGACTGGCAGATGACTCTTAAAGGTGCTATGTCTGAGACCAGACTTTGCGGTGATAGTCTTGCTAGCTCTGAGCACCAGCACAGGGTTGGATGCTTCAGGGGCACCAGAGACTTACAGGGAATACTGAGGTATTTGACCAAGCACCAGAGGTGAGGCTTTCTCCTAGTCAGAAGTGCGGGATATCCATTGTTATTCTATTGAGCCCTACCCATTCCCAGTGGGCAGATACAGTGCCATCATAGATGAGACATCATCAAACTGGATAACAGAGGTCACTCCACCCAGAGGATTCTCTGAAACTCCACCTCTACCAACTCGTGTCTCCACCCAAGTCACATCCAGTTATGTTCTCGGCGAGTCTGGTGCCACTTGCTGAGCAGTGCCAAGACTCACAAAGATGGCAGCTGACTTCATTTCTGGCATGGGTTCTTGAGGCAACTATGAGCACAGCATCTATGGATCGCTTGCTGAATCTTAATAGGTGGCCCGGGAGGGGCACAGGCTGGGGCTCAACTTGGCCTGCAGCTGAACCCCTCTCAGGACTATTCCACTTGACACCTACTACACAAAGTCATGCTAATAAGACTGGGAGACTTGGGAGCTTTGCTTAGTACATAGAAACAGACACAGAAAGGTAGCCAAAATGAGAAGGCAAAGAAGCAGAAACCATATGAGAGAACAGAATAGAGATCCAGAAATAATGGAGTCAAGCGATCTAACAGACACAGAGTCCTAAAACACTGGTTATAAAGATGCTCAGTGAACTTAGGGGAAGTCAGTGAGAACTTTAACAAAGAGATAAAAATTAAAAAAGATGGAATTGGAAATTATAAAAGGGAACTAGTCAGAAATGAATAACACATTACCTGAGATAAAGAGTATATTAGAGGGAATCAACAGAGTGGATAAAGAAGAGGATCAAACCACTGATATAGAGCATAAGGGAGTCAAGGATACTCCATCAGAACAGCAAGAAAAAAGAAGGCAAGACTATAATAATAACTTAAGGAGCCTATGGGACACAATTAAACGTAAAAAAAAATATCCATGTCATAGGGGTCCTGAAGAAAGAGAACAAGAAGTTTAAAATATATTTGAAGAAATAATGATGGAAAACTTCCATAACTTGGTAAAGGAAATAGATATACAACCCCAGGAAGCTCAGAAAGTCCCAAAAAAGAGAGACTTAAGGAGGCCTATGGCAAGACACATCATCATTAAAATGCCAAAGGTTAGGTACAAAGAGAGAATCTTAAAAGCAGCAGGAAAAAAAGAGTTAGTTACATACAAGGGAGCATGCATAAGACTGGCCGTTGATTTCTCAAAAGAAACTATGCAGGACAGAAGGGCTTGGCACAAAATGTGCAATGTGATGAAAACTCAGGATCTGAAACCAAAAATACTTTATCCAGGAAAGCTTTCATTTAGAGTCAGATAAAGACCTTCCCAGACAAAAATAAGCTAAGGAAATTTATCAACACCAAGCCTATAAGAGACTCACTTCAGATTTAATGGCACACAAAGAGTAAAAGGAAGGGGATGGAAAAATATATTGCCTTGAAAAACCTAGAGAGTATTTAGAGAAAGACAAATACCGCATGATTTCACATACATGTGGAACCTAAGGAACAAAATAAACAACAATGACAACAAAAATGGAAACAAACTCATATATACAGAGAATATTTTTAGGGTTACTAGACAGGAGAGGTGTTGTGGGGATGGTGAAAAGGGTCAAAGAGATTAAGAACTACAAATGGATAGTGACAAAATAATCACGGAGATATAAAGTGTAGCATAAGGAAAATAGCCAACAATGTTGTAAAAAACATGTAAAGGGGAAGGGGTACTAAATTTAGTGGTATGATCACTTGATCTCTAAACACTATGTTGTACAACTGAAATTAATATATTATTGTATGCCAACTATAATTTACAAAAACTCACTGAATTGTACAATGTAAATATGAGCAACTAATTGTCTATTATACTTCAATAAAGCTGGCAGAAATAAAATAAAATTGTGAAAATAATTGTAAGAAATTACAAAAGAAGACACTAAATATATTTTTCCATCAAAAGCCACAAATTCCCTTATTTCTCTAAAAGGGCAGTGAGTTTTAAGTGCACTAGAAATAGGCCCACCTTAACTAAACCAAACAAGCAAAAATCACAAGTTAAGAAAATCATGAGTTTGGGGTCAGGGTAATTATTCACATTATAATGCGACTAGATTTTCTAAAGCATTACTTTATATACTGATCTCACACAGCAGGTAAAATTGTGAAATAATTTGAATACAAAGGTTTAGGAACATGCTTCATGCATGTAATAGGAGATACCTGAGTCTCAGCAGAGTACTGTAAAATCTACATAAATAATCCAGCAAGTTTTCAGATGTACCATTATAAGGCAGGAGTGCTATACATTAAAGTTATAAGACCTATAAACATATTGGATGATTTTCTGGAGCAAAACAATAATTGAAATGTCCTGAAGAAGGAAAGAGCCAAAACAGTGAAGAACAAGAAGCAGTCTTTTCTCATCCATATCAGGAATGTATAATAAATTACCCTCTTCTCTCTCATACTGTTAAGAGAAAATGATGTTTAGGTTAAACCTTGCTAAGGCTTAAAAGGATAATTTGTCAGTATTTTACACTTTACTACTGATGTAATATTGATTTGCTAGGTCCCTTCTTTCTATTTTATTTACACTAATCCAATCTAGAACAACTGAAACCTAACTTGTTGGAAAGCAAGATATTTAAGTCTCACAGGCCCCTAATATAAGGTATAAAAAATACGTCCAAATTATTTTTCTTAGTTCTTGTGGGTAAAGACCAATCTCTTCTTGGGAGGCAAACTATGATCACAGAAAACCACTTTTCTGCTGAGATTTACCTTGGGTTAATATCTTTATATAAAATTATGGTTTGAAGGAGAACGTGATTTAAAAAAATTCCAAATGACTGTCTAATTTAACAGACTCACAACTGTAGTTCTAGGCAGCTGCTTAAAAATGAGAAGTAAAACATAAACATTTTGATAAATCTTCTGTGGTTGATGCTGATAAAAATGACAATATTAGTTTGATGTACAAATGACAGAGCTTAGGGCTAAAACTACATGTGAGGGAAAAGTTAAAATGACTTTCTAAATCCTTACTGCTCTCTACGGAAGTTATACAAATTAACAGAAGGTATCCTACACATCCAGGACTAAAAGAAAAGCAGTTAAAAGTTAAAATAATTTATGAGGACATGTAAATAAATATATTCAAGTACCTAATCAATGGAGCTACTATTATCTGATTCCTTTCCTTTCTTTCTTTTTTGTCGTTGTTTAGTTTTCTGCTGTTTGACTTGTTTTTCCTTCCTGAGATACATCAGTATCGGCTTTGGCATTGTTTTGACATCAATGGGTATGGGAGGACTGGTAAAAATGTCAAGAGTTGATGGGTTTATGACTCATTCAAGACTGAAATGTTAAACTTTCATTTATTACTCCTTTTTCAACTTTTGTATACATTTACTCAAACTCTGACATGACTCAGGATTAGTAAAATCTCATTTTAACATCTTACACTTTCTTATCCTAGTTTTACTTATACTTGACTGTTCCATAGACTCACATTTCTTGACAATTACAACTAAATTGATTGATCACTTCTAATTAAAATGTTTGTTTTAAATAAAATCATTTGACTCATTACTTGATATTGTAGTTATGTCTTCATATGCAAAAGATTTAATAGTTTCCACTGAGATGAACAGACAGTTCAGTCAGATAGCATATCAGTGTAGGCTGTCTTAAATGAATCAACCCATTTGACAGTTTTGATTGACTTGCTTATTTTCATAAATAACTCAAAAAGATACATGTATAGCTTGCCTATTTATTTATTTATTTATTGCCCCCAATCAATATGTATTTACTAGTTTTTTCTTCATCTAAGACAACACAAGAAAATGTATTTGCTATTTCTTAGTCTTAAAATGAACTATGCAGACTATAAACTTCTATAATACTCATCTAATTTGTAGTCTAATTGTGATTGAATATGATTATGTCTACATTATTGATTTGGCATACCAATTGCAGCTATTTTTCCTTGCACAAATTAGCTTGAATATTTTACCTATAAAATCCAGTACAGCCATTACAAACTGAAACTAAACAAATGCAGAGAGTCAGAAAATAGGTCTGACTGATTCAACTATTAACACAAGGTTTAAAGACTACTGAATCTATTGGGCTGATTGACCAAGTCATTCAGAAATTAAACTGGTTTACACATAGAGACAAAACCCTAAAAAATCAATTGTGCAAGAAATAAGTTTAAATCAATCAAAAACAGTTATTTAATTCTCTGTAAAGTCACAGCCAAAAAATATACCAAGAATTACATATCTATATTTACTCACTCAAAAATATTTGTTTAATATCTCCTATTAGAAACTATATTCTAGCTTTCATTACTTCAATGAACAAAATAGGCAAGGATCTCAGCCTCCATGGACCTTTCAATTCTGATGGGAGGAAAGGACAGTAAATGATAGTAATAGTATATAAGTATATTATATAGAAGATAATACATGCTATGGAAAAAAAGGTAGAACAGGGTAAAAGTATTGGGAGTGCAAAGTTGGGCTTGAAAATGATAGTATTATGTAGTATGGGTCACAGTAGGCTTCACTGAGAAGAAGACATCTGAACAAGACTTGAGGTGTGAGAGTCAAACATGCAATATCTGGAGGAAGAGGGTTCCAAGCAGATGGATCAACTAGAGGAAAGTCCCTAAGGTAGACGTACACTAAAGTATTTTTGGAGATTGACAAAGATGCCAGTGTGGTTAGAGCAAAGCTAACAAGGGGAAATAAAGAAGGAGGTGAGGACAGGGAACTAGATCATGGAGGACATTTTAGAGAAATGTAAATATTTTGCTCAGAGTGAAATGAGAATCCATTGTAATAATTATGGAAGAGCAGTTGTACATTTTAAAAGGATCATTCTGGGAAGCAGAAAGACCTATTAAAATAATTAATCCAAATGAGAGATAATGGTGATAGTAGTGGAATTGGTAGTTAAAGCAATAGTGTTTGCTGATAGAGTAGATGTAAGATATGTGAGTGAGAGAGCTTTCAGGATGACTCCAAGATTTTTAGCCTGAGCGAGCAGCGGGATGGAGCTTCCATCGATTGAAATGGGCAAGTCTGAAAATAGAGAAAGTTTGGGATAGAGGAAATACCAGGAGTTTAGTTTTAGACAAGTGAAATTTAAGATACCCACTAAACATCCAGGTTAAATTATCAAGTAAATAGTTAAAAATGGGTACTGGAAGAGAGGTCTTGGTTAAGATACAAATTTGGAACCCATCAGAATATTAGGTAGTGTTTTAAACCTCAAAACCATATGAAATCACTAAGTGAGTGAGTATAAATGGAGAAGACTGAGCACTGGACACTCTAACATTAAAGGTCAGAGAGAAGGGAAAGAAGCAGCAAATAAGATAGAGAAGAAGTGGCCACTGAGGTAAGAGGAAAATTAACAGTGCAGTAACCCTGAAGCCATGTGAAAAATATGTAGAGAACTCACAAATTCAGCAAGGAATGGGATATACCCTTAGTTTCATGCTTCTTTTGTTGGGTTCTTGTTTAAGACTGGTAACCCAAGTTTTATAACACACATGTTAGAAGGGGAAATTTTTGGATAATTTCACAAAGCTGCCAATGTTCTCATAGTAAAATTCTTAAATCTTTGCACAGAAGACTTGTATAGGCCACACAATCTCTCTAGCTTCAGAATTATTTCAACAAATATAAACTTGCCAAGGAACAATGAAAATAAAAGATAAATTATCTAAAACAAAACTAGTTTTGCACTTGCAAACATCAAAATGAATGAAAATTATTTAAACACAAATTTCAAGATAGTGACCATAAAATTGAAAACAAAAAGTTAAAAATATGGACATTGGTGAATAAGTAAATGATATTTAAAATCAACTACTTAGCATAATAGTCATCGGTTCATGGAAACACAATTACTTGTACATTGCTGAAATTGTTAAATGACAAATACATGTTTTTAGTTGCAAAGGTTTGAAATTTGCAGTTGCTTTTTGTTTTACAACTGTTAATTTTGGCAGACAACTTTGAAGCATTAAACTTCTGGTCCACTAGATAACAATACTTCCATAGCTTCTTCTTTCTGTAACACAGAAACTTGATCTCCAATTATCACTTTTCCCAGTAAACAAAAGAGTATGTTTTATCCTCATATGGGCTCTAATTTCATATCGACAACCAGAATGATCAGATGACTTATAGTTATGTCAAAAGCAAGATATTATACTTGGCTAATAAATTTGTTTCTCAATTTATTTTTAGAAGGAACACACACCAAAATGTTGTGTTAAAGAAATAAATCAAGAGCTAAACATGGGGATTTCCATAAAGGGAATATTTTATAACCTTGTGCTCTCACTTTTTCGAAAAGGTTTTCTTTTTTTCCCTTTCTTGACCCTGGAAAGAGCTCTGTAAGCAGCAATTGCTGGTTATTTTAAAAAAGACGTCTGGAAAGAAAGTGTGTCACATTCATTCCTCTGTGATTTCATGTTCCTTTTATTTACTTTTTAATTATATTCAATTAAAATATTTAATTATACATGGTACAAAGTTCTAAAGATACAAAAGAGCACACAGGAACATCTATCCCCATACCCTGTTCCATAGTCACCTAGTTTTCTTCCACAAATGCACTTAGAATTATCCATTTATTGTGAATACTTACAGAGAAATTCTATTTGTATACAAACATATACATGTGGCTCCATTAAAGATAATACATCAAGTGCAGTCTATTTGACATCACGATTTTTAGATTGCAGTCTATGACCTATTAGTGGGTTATGAAATAAGTTTACTGGATCATAATTAACATTACAAAGATGGAATAAAATAGAAAATATAAGAGTGTGTTGTTCATAGTAAGAATAGATATTGTCTTATTAAATTTTTGTTTCCAGTTATTAAATTTTTTATAGATTCATTGTGAACTGGGTCAATGTAAAATATATTTCTAACTCTTGATCAGAGTCAAAAAAGCCAGTGCTGGACACAATGATTTAAATCCTGTGGCTTTTGTTTAATGATGTATGTTGAAGATTGTTCTACTTCAATGTATACAGAGTTGCCTAATTTTGATTGTATTAAATTAAAAAAAAATATTTCAGACATCCCTAAAAGGATATAAAAAGCAATATTATAAACACCCAAGTATGCTCACCATCTAGTTTAAGAAATAACTATTATAAATAAATAAATATACAAATAAATTTAATCTCAATAGAATGAAAATCCTGCTGTACAATCTCCTCCTCTCCAAAAAAACATTCCATTTCTCCTACCATGTATATCTCATTCTTTGTAAGGCTGCAGGGTACTCTATTGCATGATGGTACCATAAATTATATAAGTAGCCTCTTATTAATGAACATTATGATTGATATTCACAATTTTTGATATTTCAAACAATGCTACTGTGAATATCTTCATACATATCACTGCATACTCATTCAATACCTATAGGAAAAATTACGAGAGGTGAAATTTCTGAGTCAAAAGAGGTACTCTATTTTTGCTAGATATTGCCAAATTTCCTTTCATAGAGACTGTATTTGTACTCTATTTAAATTTTTATTTTTATTTTTATTGTGGAGACAATGGTTAACGAAATCCAGTAAGTTTCAGGTATACAATTCAACAGTAAGGGATATACATATGTATATTGCACTTTGTGTTCACCACTCATAGTTATATTTCGTTCTTTAACCACATATTTTGACCACTTTTACTCATCTACTTCCCTCGTACCCTCTCCCCCCACCATCTTGTAACCACTAGTCTATTGTCCATGTCCATGATTCTCTGTTTTTTTTTTTTTTGTCATGTTCATTTCTTGCTTTTATGTTTATATCTCACATATAAGTGATATCATGTGATTTTTAACTTTTTCTGTCTGGCTTATTTCATTTAGCATGATTATCATGAGGCCCATCCATGTTGTCACAAGTGGCAGTATTTCATCTCTTCTTATGGCAGAGAAATATTCCATTGTTTACATGTACCACAGCTTCTTTATCCAAGCATCTATTGTAGGAGACTTCAGTTGCTTCCACGTCCTGGCTACCATGAATAACCCTGCTAAGAACATTGGTGTGCAAATATCTTTTCAGATACCATTTTCAAATCTTTGGGGTATATTCAGCAGGGGGTTGCTGGATAATATGGCAGATCAATTCTTAGTTTTTTTGAGGAACCTCCATACTGTTTTCCATAGTGGCTGTACCAATTTGCAGTCCCACCAGCAGTGTTTGAGGGTTCCTTTTAGTCTGCATCCTCTCTAACACTTGTTGTTACTTGCCCTGTTAATAATGGCTATTTTAACAGGGGTGAGATGGTACTTGATTGTGGTTTTGATTTGCATTTCCCTAAGAGCTAGTGATGTTGAGTATCTTTTCATATGTTTATTGGCCATTTGTATGTCATCTTGGTAGAAGTGTCCAGGGCCTCTGCCAATTTTTCGATTGGATTGTTTTGCTGTTGTTGCTGTTGTTGAGTTCTATGAGTTCTTTGTATGTTTTGGATATTAAACCCTTATTGGAGGTAATGCATGCAAATATATTTTCCCATTCAGATGTTTATCTCTACCTTATAGACAATTTCTTTGGCTGTGCAGATGCATATATATATATGTGTGTGTGTGTGTGTATACACACACACACACACACACACATATATACATACATACATACACATACACACACATATATAAAATAGGGCTGTTATTCTTTTTTGTTTACTAGTATTTTAATTAGTTTCAAGTACACAGTACATTGGTTAGACATTTACATACTTTACAAAAGAATCCCTCTAATTGCTCCTTCTCTCCACTGGTTTTCCACCTAGCCAATACATTAATGCTAACTACATTCCCTATCCTATGCCTCACATCCCCGTGATCAATTTTCAACTAATAATTTGTACTTCTTTAACACTTCACCTACTCTCCCAGGACCTCCAACCCCCTTCCCCTCTATCCTTCACCAAATTGTCCAAAATATCTGTGAGTCTATTTTTCATTAGGTTGTTCTTTGTGTTCCTTATATTCCACATATAAGTGAAATCATATGGTATTTATCTTTCCCTGTCTGACTTATTTCACTCAGCATAATAACCTCTAAGCCCATCCATGTTGTTGCAAATGGTAGAAATTCAATTTTTAATGGCTGAGTACTATTCCATTGTATATAATGAACCATAACTACTTTATCCAATCATTTGTTGATGGACATTTAGGTTGCTTCCATACTTTGATTATTGTAAATTGTGTTGCCATGAATATTGGAGTGCATAGATATTTACGAATTATCATTTTGGTTTTCTTTGGATAAATACCCAGCACTGCAATTGCTGTGTCAAAAAGAAGATCTATTTTTAATTTTTTGAGAAACCTCCAGACTGTTTTCAATAGTGGCTGTACTAATTTGAAATCCCACCAACAATGTATATGGGTTCTTTTTTCTCTGCACCCTGACCAACATTTGTTATTCTCTGATTTATTGATGATAACCATTCTGACAGGTATAAGATAATATCTCATTGTGGTTTTAATTTGCATATCTCTGATGATTAGTGACCTTGAGAATCTTTTCATATGTCTACTAGCCATCTGTATTTCTTCTTTGGAGAACTATCTGTTGAGGTCTTCTGTCCATTTTTCAATTGGATTGTTGTTGGTTTTTTTTGTTTTGTTTTGTTTTTTTTGGTGTTGAGGTGTATGAGTTTTTATAAATTTTGGATATTAACCTCTTCTCAAATGCATCATCAATGAACAACCTCTCCCAATCAGTCGGTTGTCTTTTTGTTTTGTAGATGGTTTCCTTTGCTGTACAGAAACTTTTTTAGTTTGATGTAGTCCCATTCATTTATTTTTGCTTTTACTTCTCTTGCTTTTGAGGTCAAATTCATAAAATACTCTTTAAGTTCCAGGTCCATGAGTTTAGTTCCTATGTTTTCTTCTATGCACTTTATTGTTTCAGGTCTAATATTTGGGGCCTTAATCCATTTTGAGTTGATTTTGTTGTGTGGTGATTGACAACAGTCTAGTTCCATTATTTTGCAGGTAGCATTCCAGTTTTTCCAGCACCATTTATTGAAGAGGCTTTCCTTTCTTCACAGTATGTTTTTTGTTCCCTTGACAGAAATTATTTGCAGATATTAACATAGGTTTACTTCTGGACTCTTGATTCTGTTCCACTGGTCAGTGTGTCTGTTTTGCTGCCAATACTATGCCATTTTGATTACTGTCACTTTGTAGTTTAATTTCAAGTCAGGCAGAGTGATGTCTCCAGCCTCATTCTTTTTTCTCAGGATGGCTTTGGCAATTTGGGGTCTTTTGTGCTTCCATACATATCTGATGATATTTTTTGTTCTATTTCTTTAAAAAATGCCAATGAGATTTTAATAGGGATTGCATTAAATCTGTATAATGCTTTAGGTAATATGATAATTTTAATTACATTGATTCTTCCAATCCAAAAACACAGAATATCTTTCCATTTCTTTGTATCTTCTTCGATTTCTTTTAATAGGGTCTTGTAGTTTTTGTTATACAGCTTCTTCACATGTTTCGCTAAATTTATTCCTAGGTATTTTATTCTTTTTGTTTTAATTGCAAAATGAATTATTTTACCCACTTCTTTTTCTGATGCTTCATTATAAGAGTATAGGAATGCTATGGATTTTTGAATGTTCATTTTTTGATTTTGTATGCAGAGACTTTACTGTATTCGGTTATTGTTTCTAGTAGCGTTCTTGTGGAGTCTTTATGGTTTTCTATGTAGAGAATCATGTCATCCGCAAAAATTGACAGTTTGACTTCTTTGTTTCCTTTTTGGATGCTTTTTATATCTCTCTCTTGCCTGATTGCATTTGCTAGGACCTGCATTGAATAACACTGGCAATAGTGGACAGCCTCAACTCGTTCCTGACCTTAGAGGGAAGTTTTTAAGTTTTTCACCATTAAGTATAATGTTGGCTCATGGTTTGTCACATGTGGACTTTATTATGTTGAGATACTTTCCTTCAATACTAATTTTTTAAGTGTTTTGATCACAAATGGATACTGTATCTTGTCAAAGGCTTTTTCAGCATCTATTGATACGATCATATGATTCTTATTTTTTAATTTGTTTATGTGGTGTATCACATTAATCAATTAGCATATGTTGAACCATTCCTGTGTCCTTGAGATGAAGCCCACTTGATCGTGGTGTGCATTTTTTTTAATATGTTGCTGTAATTGATTTGCTAGTATCTTATTTAGGATTTTTTCATCTGTATTCATGAGAGATATTGGTCTATAATTTTCTTTTTTTGTGTATTATCTTTACCAGGTTTTGGTATCAGGGTAATCTTGGCCTCATTAAATAAGTTGGAAAGTTTGGACTTCTCTTTGATTTTTTGGAAGAGTTTGAGGAGAATAGGTATTAAATCTTTAAATATTTGGTAGAATTCACTGGTGAAGCCATCTGGTCCTGGACTTTTACTTTTTGGTATATTTTTGATGATTGTTTCAATTTCCATAATGCTGATCAGTCTATTTAGATTTTCCAGATCTTCTTAATTCAGTATAGGAAGATTGTATTTTTCTAAGTATTGGTCCATTTCTTCTAGGATATTAAATATGGTGTTATGTACTTTTTCATAGTATTTTTGCATGATCCTTTGCATTTCTGTGACGTCAGTCATAGTTTCCCCTATTTCATCCTTGATTTTGTTTATTTGTGTCCTTTCTCTTTTTTCTTTAGTGAGTCAAGCCAGGGGGTTCTCAATTTTATTAATCTTCTTAAAGAACCAGCTCTTTGTTGCATTTATTTTTCTATTGATTTTTGTTTTCAATTTCATTTATTTCTGCTCTAATTTTGATGATTTATTTCCTTCTGATGAATTTAGGTCTCCTTTGTTCTTCCTTTTCTGGTTTCTTAAGATGAAGCTTTAGGTTGATTATTTGGGCTCATTCTTATTTTTGGAGATAGGCCTATAATGTTATGAACTTTTCTCTTATGACTGCTTTTGTGGTGTCCCAAATGTTTTGGTATGTTGTACTATCATTATCATTTGTTTCTATTTGTATCTCTTGATCTCTCTTTTGATTTCTTCCCTGACCCAGTATTCTTGAGTAGCATGTTGTTTAATCTCCATGAGTTTGTGGTTCTGATTTCTTTTTGCAGTTGATCTCTAGTTTTAAAGCTTTATGATCAGAAAATATGGTTGGTATGATTTCAACCCTCTTATATTTGTTGAGGCTACCTCTGTGTCCCAGTATGTGGTCAATTCTTGAGAATGTTCCATGTGCACTAGAGAAGAATGTATAAGCAGCTATTTTGGAATGGAAGGCTCTGTAAATGTCAATTATGTCCAGTTTGTTTAATGTGCCATTTAAGGATGTTGTTTCCTTATTGATTTTCTGTTTGGATGATCTGTCCATATCCAACAGTGGGGTATTTAGGTCCCCTACTATGATAGTGTTTTGGTCTGTTTCTCTCTTTTGTTCTGTTAGTAATTGCTTTACATATTTCTGGGCTCCATGATAGGGAGCATAGATATTAATAAGTGTTATGTCTTCTTAATGCATGATTTCCTTTATCATTATGAACTATCCCTCAGTTTCTTTCTTTACCTTTTTTATTTTGAAGTCTATTTCATCTGATTTTAGTACTGCTACTCCTGCTTTTCTCTGAATGCCATTTGCTTGAAATATCATTTTCCACTGTTTCATTTGGAGTCTATACTTGTCTTTGAAGCTGAGATGTGTCTCCTGGAGTCAGCATATGATTAGGTTTTATTTTCTGATCTATTCTGCAACTTTATGCCTTTGTATTGGTGAGTTAAGGCCATTTATATTTAGGGTGATTATTGAAATATGAGGTGTTCTTATAGTCATTTTATCTTTTCATTTTGGTAGCTCAGTGTTTCCATTGTTCCTTGTCTTCCTGTTTCTATTTTCTTTATTTTGGTTGACTTTTGTGGGTTTTGCCTCTGATTTTCTTGTTTTAGGTTATATATTTCACATCTGACTCTATCATGTGTGATTATCATTATAAATATGAAAAAGATAGTTATATATGTGTGCATATATATATATGTGTACATATATATACAGTTGTCCATTTTCTTTTGTGTGTGCCTTATCTCCTTTGTCCTTTGAGAATTTAGATCTTTGAATCCTCCCTTTTTCAGTCATTGTTATCTCAATTTGGCCCTATGTATGCTGAACATTCATTACTATCTTGCTATAGAAAACCTCTTCTTATTGTTTAAGCTTATAAAGCCTTGTTCTTAGTAATGATTGCACTCCTCTGTCTCTAATTGCCTGATAGTCACTTTATTCATAAATATGTATTTTTTTGTTGTTGTTCTTTTGTTTTAGGTGAGCTGACCCCTTTCAGAATTTCCTGTAGTGCAGGCCTCATCTTGGAGAATTCCCTAAATTTTTGTATGTCTGAAAAGGTTTTGATTTCTTCTTCATATCTAAAGGAGAGCTTAGCTGTATACATTATTCTAGGCTGATAGTTCCTTTCACTTAATAGTTTAAATATTTAATTCCATTCCTTTCTGGCTTGTAAGGTCTGCACTGAGGAGTCCGATGGTAGTGTAATGGGTTTTCTTTTATACATTTCCATTTTCTTCTTCCTGTCTGCCCTGAGAATTATGTTTTTTTCATTGCTTTGTGATAACTTTAATGCAATGTGTCTTGGTAAAGGCCCTTTTGGGTTGAGATCACTGGGTGTTCCGTTGACTTCTTGAATTCCAAGTTCCAGCTCATTGGTTATATTTAGGAAATTCTCATCCACTATTTGTCTGAAAATGCTTTCTAGTCTCTGTTCCCTTCCCTCGCCTTCCGTAATGCCCATTATTCTTATGTTTACTCTCCTGATGGTATCAGCTAGTTCTTATTTTCTTTTTTATTATTTTTCATTCTTCGGTTTCTTGTTTCTTTCTTCTGATTCATTTGTAGATTTCTGTCTTCAAATTCACTGATCCTTTCCTCCATTTGGTCGACTCCATTTCCCAAGCTTGCTATTTCATTTTTAAACTCCTGCAGTATTTTCTTCATCTCCAGATGTTCCACTTGGTTCCTTTTCAGGGTTTCAGTCCCCTTCCTCTGCTCATCTAGATGTTTTTTTTTCAATTCCTGAAATTGTTGATATGACTCATTTTGGAACTCACTGAGTTTTTTCAGAAGTACCATCCTGAATACTCTGTCACTTAAGTTGCATATTTCTATGTTTGTAAGTTCATCTCTTGGAGATTTTTCTCTTTCTTTATGAGATGCCTTGTCATGTTTATTGTTCATTGTGTTTAATGGACTATTTCTCTACCTGAGCATTAATGGAAGTATATTCTTTTTTTTTTTCCAGAAAGAAGATTTATTATATAAAGGTCTCTCTTTAGCCTGTTACAAAGAAGGTACTTTTCTTTTGGTTTCAAGTATATGGTGTCCAAGCCTCTTGGATCCCTGATTTATATACTGATTTATATAAATTCTAATGTCTTTTATTTTCTTGTAGATTTTAATCACACTTGCTACTTTCAGTTTCAGTCTGTGTTTATGTTAGCAACAATTTTGATAGTGTTTGCTCAGAGTTCCCTGGTTTTCCATGGTGATTGGTCTTGGAGTGTATGGTGTAGGGGCCCTCTGATTTAAGGGTTAGGGGCTGCAACTCGGTCTTGGTTTTGCAACCAGGGCTGGTAAAAATCAGCTGGTTTTTTTTCTGCTGTCTTATTCAACTTCTCTGCTTTCTGCCCTGATGATGACTGAGCCCTGCTTCCAGCTGCATAGAAAAGTCCTAGCACTTCCAGGCACAGCTGATCATGGAAGTTGCCACATCTTCCCCCATCCTCCTCCTTCTGCAAGGAGCTCCGGCAGCTGCAAAAGTTAGTTTCTTTATTTGCCCCAGTCCACCACCTGACACCTGGGATTCTGACCTTTGGTAGCTCTTATGTACAGATCCCAAGCTCAGATGCACTGGTGTGCAGTTTGGGTGATTTTTGTTCAGTTTTAGATGTTTAGCTCATTGTTGTTAAAAGAGGAGAGATCTGAGGACACCTCTCACTCCACCATGTTTTCCCAGAATCCCTATATTTCTAAAAGTATTACTTTTATATCAAGAAAACTCACTAAAGTGTAGTCAACTTAATTCTGAAATAGCTGTTATAATTTCCATTTTATCTAAAGTTATTATTCCAAAAATAAAATAACTAGGATATATACATATATATTTTTTTCAACTACTTTCTTATAAATTATTGGCTATTCTACATTGTCCTTAATACTCACACACATACAACAGACACACACAGAGAAGAATAAACTGCAGTCTCAGGAATATCTATCAACAGTTAAAAGATGCATGGTACAAGGAAACATGAATAGTTTAATTCAACCTATTCCCAAACCCAGAACACATCAACCAAAAGCATATGTTCTATTACAACTGAAATATCATTTTAAATTCAGATAGCAGTAATGTCATTTTATTTTCAGTAAATATAGGCTCAGCCATTTTTTCTTACATTTTCTAAACTCTTTTTAAAATATCTGTTGATAAGATATCTATGAATATTAACTCATATTTGCTTTTTCCACATTACTTAATGTTTAAAGAGTAAGTGATAAAACAGTATATCAAGATCAATTACAAGGAATAATCTAAATTATCCTAATTTATTTCAAGGTTTATATTATTTACTCAGTATTTAGCTTCTGTCATATTCAAGTTTTTTTCACATAAATGTATGTATGGTGTATACTACCTGCTTGCACAACATACATTTCGATTCATTATTTGTGTGTAGATATTTATATTCTAATTTAAAATTAAAACAAAATTTTGAGTAGTTTACTTTTACAATTGGGGAGATTATAATATTGTTAAAATCATTTCTGCGTTTATATCTACATATATCTATCTACCTACTATTTGTCTCTCTCTCTATCTGTTTGTCTATTTATCTATCATGTTCACATACTTCTATAAGCCATAATGTATGGATGATTGAATTTGACATCTTAAAAATATAAAGTTCTATATCTACACATAGAGACACATCCTTTGAGCCTACATCAAAAGGCCAATGACAAACTAGGAAAATGCATAATATATGGCAAGAGATTTTTTACTCAATATATGAGGTGTTCTTGAAAATTAGTAAGAAATATGAAAATTCAAATAGAAAAATGAATGAAGGATTTCAATTAATAATTCAGGGAAAAGACATGCAAATGATCCATTAGCATATAACAAGATGCCCAAGTTCACTCAAGAATAAATTGCAAAATAGCACAAAATGATATCATATTTTATCTAGCAGACTGGGTATTAGGAAACATTTATCATTGCCAGTATTGATAAGGATATGGAAAAACAAGTACATTAGGAGTATATAGCATTAGTAGGGAGACATATTGGTTGTTTAGGAGGGAAATTTGGTAATATCCTTGGCCTATCATTTCTACTTCTAAGAAATGATCCAATGGGTATATAAAAAGATGTGAACAAGGTTGTTAAGCACAGCACTCTTTTTAATATCAAAGCATGGATACCTAGATGTCCGTAAACAGAGGACTAAATAAAAACTGACACATACAAAAAGAGAATACTATACAGCCATGGAAAAGAATGTAGCAGACCTATACTTAAAATATTGGAAAACATCCAAAATATGATATTAATTTTAAAAATTATTGGACTTTCTAATGGATATTATTCCATTGGTACATGTACAGAACATCTAAGGAATGATACATAGCATACTGTTAAAACTGGCTACTTCTCAGAGTGGCTCCTGAAGTGTAAGAGAGAGGATTTGTCACTTTAAATATGTTTTTACTGTTTTAATATTTAAACCATCAGCTTTTATCACTTTCATACTGAAAAAAAATATTAATTAAAATATTAAATTAATTAAAGTTCTATGAAAGGAGTTAAGTTAAAATGGCATAGATGATAGAAGTTTTGTTCGTCCCCTTTTGCAAACACATCAAAGTTGTTACAGAAACATGGAGAAAATAGCAAGCAGAGTTGCCTGGGGTTTAGATGAACAGAAGCCCTGAAATTGGAGAAAGAAATAAGAAATCATCCTACAACTGTTGGAGGTAAAAGGGGTGAAGACACGAGGCTGCCTGGTCCCAAGCTGCTGAGTGGGACGGAGGCTATGGCAGCTGCAGACATTCCACTTAAAGGGTCCATGTTTGCAAATGGACTTTTGCAGTGACATCCTCACTCCCTCTGAGCACCAGCACTGAATTGGCTACTCTGAGAGCAAAGTAACTTACAGGGAGACACTAAGCTGTCAGAGCGAGGGCTGGAGGCAAGTCTTTCTCTGGTGCAGAAGTGCTGGTGGTACCCACTGTTACTCTGTTGAGCACTGCCACCTCCCAGGGTGTGGACCTGCTCCTTCACTGCTGAGATCTCATCAAACTGGATAATGGAAGTTGCTCTGCCCAGAGGATTCCCTGAAACTTCACCTCCCTCCATTCCCAGCCCTACACAAGCTACATCTAGTTGTGTCCTTGGTGACTCCTGTGCCACTTACTGAGCAACTCCAAGACTCACAATAGTGGCAGCTGACATCAGTTTCTGCTGTGGCTTCTTGAGGCAACTATAAGCACAGCATTCATGGATTACTTACTGAATCTTAACAGGTGGCCCCAGAGGGAGACAGGCTGGAGCTAAACTTGGCCTGCAGCTAAACCCCTCTCTGGACTGTGCCACTGGATACCTACTACATAAAGTCACACTAATAAGATGGGGAGACTTAGGAGCTTTGCTTAGTACATAGAAATGGACACAGAAAGGTAACCAAATGGGAAGACAAAGAAGCAGAAACCATATGAAAGAACAGAACAGAGATCCAGAAATAATGGAGTCAAGCAATCTAACATGTAGAGTTCAAAACATTGGTTATAAAGATGCTCAATGAACTTAGGGAAAGTATAGATGAACTCAGTGAGAACTTAACAGACAGACAAAAAAACATAAAAATGAAAACAGAAAGTATAAAAGGGAACCAATCAGAAATGAAGAACACATTATCTGAGATGAAGAGTATATTAGAAGGAATCAACAGAGTGAATGAAGAAGATCTAACTACTGATATAGAGGATGGGAGAGCCAAGGACACTCAATCAGAATGGCAAGAAAAAAGTAACCAAGAATAATAACAATTAAGGAGCCTACAGGACAAAATTATGGAACACAATTAAATGTAAAAAAAAATCCATGTTATAGGGGTCCTGAAGAGAGAGAACAAGAAGTTTAAAATATATTTGAAAAGATAATGATGGAAAACTTCCCTCACCTAGTAAAAGATATAGACATACAATCCCAGGAAGCTCAGAGAGTCCCCCCAAAAATGAACCCAAAGAGGCACACACCATGATACATCTTAATTAACATGCCAAAAGTTAAACACAAAGAGAGATTCTTAAAAGCAGCAAGAGAAAAGTAGGGAGCACCAATAAGTTTGACAGCTGATTTCTCAAAAGAAACTATGTAGATGAGGAGGGCTTGGAACAAGATATTCAACGTGATGAAAACCCAAGATCTACAACCAAAAATACTTTATCCAGCAAAGCTATCATTTAGAGTTGAAGGACAGATAAACAGCTTCCCAGACAAAAATAAGCTAAAGAAATTAATTAATGCTAAGCTCACATTACAGTGAATGTTGGAGGGACTTCTTAAAGAAGAAAAAAACATGCATCAAAAACATGAATAAGGACAGGTAATAACTATGTATCTATCAACAAGCACCTCTAATGGAAAAGAATTAAGTGTTACAATCAAAAGTTAGAGTGACTGAATGGATAAGAGAACAAGACCTCTACATATACTGCCTATAAGAGACTCACTTCAGATTAAATGACACACCCAGACCAAAAGGAAGAGTGTGGAAAAAGATATTGCCTTAATGGACCTAGAGGGTATTGTGCTGAATGAAGTAAGTCAGATAGAGAAAGGCAAATACCCCATGATTTCATATACATGTGGAATCTAAAGAACAAAGTGATGACAACAAAATCAGAAATGAATTCATAGATAGAGAATATTTTGAGAGCTACTATACAAGAGAGAGTTGGGAGGGAATGGTGAAAAGTGGCAAAGGGATTAAGAAGTACAACTGGATAGTTACAAAATAGACATGGATATATAAAGTGTAGCATAAGGAAAATAGTCAACAATGCTGTAATGAATATGTAAGGGGGAAAAGGGGTACTAGATTTAGTGGGTGATATGACTTTGTGAGTTATATAGATCTCAACCAAAACTAATATATTATTGTATGCCAACTATAATTGAAAAAAAAACTCATTGAATTTTATAATGTAGATATGAGCAGCTAATTGTCTATTATACTTCAATAAACTGGGGAAAAACCTACCGAAAAAGAAATAGAAGCTTCTTTACCCACTTTATAATGACTTAAATTTCATAATTGTTTTAATTATGTCTTATAGTTGTTTTTCATTATAAGAATATCAGTCATCACAGGTCTGTCTGACCCACAAATAAAGTAATCTCAGTGATTTACACACTTTCTCTGACAGTGTAACATCTCCAAAGGATCCATTACAAAGTCAACTGCACTGTCTTATACTTGTCTAATGGGTCCAATAGAGCCATTAGGATGCCAGTTGTATGGCAGGGCTCCTGCTAAAGCTATTATCCAGTCATTGCAATGTTTCACACACTTTCTTAGACATTCAGATTGTTCCCAAGAAACTGTCATCATGGGTATAGAAGTGTCCTGTATAACTTACATGACTGGGGTAAACAAAAAAGCAAAGGAAAAAAACATAAAATGAACAAATTACCTCTGTTAAATGCACATGAATGGCATCACATGATCAAATATCAGAAGGACTAACTCTTCATTTGGATATCACTATTACAAGTCATTAAAAAAATCCAGGTGTTAGGCTACTCATTTTTTCACAACTCCTGCTGTTCCAATGAAGTAAGTTAGGGCCTGAGAATGACATATGCATGGCTGTGATGGTATGGTGTTTATCGGTAACACATGGTATTTTGCCAGTTTTCTGTGGTATGCTGTACAGAAGCAATAGTGAGCAGTACTAATGGATTTTTGGGCTGTTATGGGATTATATTTTCCCTTGTAACTTCCTGAGTAGCACATAGGGAGCTCAGCTGCCCAACAATCATGAAAACAATGCTTCTGAGTAGTTGAAATCCCAGTTCTACCTTAAGGGTTATTACAATGGCAATAGGAAATACACTAGTACCAGTTAGTCCTCAGCAAAGTCTGAAGAACTTCACTGAATTTCCTCTCACAGTCTTCTATACTTAGCAGAACAAAACTGTTGACTATTAAAATGAGGTATTATTTAAGGTAAGACAAATGCAAGGAATTTTACCCAATTTTGAACAAGAAGAAAATAGGCCAGACTCTGCTAGTTTAGAGTTTCCTGGGATACCAGATGTTTCAGAAGCCATGTTGCATGCCTGGCTAATCCTTGATAAGAGAGAGTTCACCCTGTAGCACGTACCTCATAGCACATGCATAATAAATTCTTGCTGAGCATAGATAATAACCACAATGAACATTTATTGACCATTTAATATATAGCAGGCACACTGTGAAGTACTAAATATACATTTTCTCATTTAATTATCATATACACACACACACAAACTGAAATAGGTAATTTCAGTTTAACAAACTCCATTTGACAGACGAGGAAACTGAGGTTTGGAGAGTTTTTGTTAAATGTCCAAGGACACACAGTGGTAAGTAGCAGAACCAGGGCACACACTTAGGTCTATCTTATACCACAGTTCATGTTCTTAACCACTGACTGTATAAAGATCATTGTTTATTTAGATTTTATTAATATAACCATTTTCACTTTAATAAATGGTTTCACATTCCTTGTACTCTCATAGTGAACTGCATATATCTTTATCATGGAACTAACTAAACTATATTCAAATTAACTCTTTATCATCTCTAGTAGACTTCTTTGGATATATATGCCCACTTGACTCTGCCCTGCACTGAAAACTGCTCCAAGACTGTAATAGGTCACTTTCCAGAAAGCAACATTTGTATTGCTGACCTTATTCCCTGGATATAGCTGATAGGACCAGTGGTAGACATCTGACTCAGGATGGAAAAAATTATTCTGTCTTCTTCGAATTTAGAAATAGCATTAAAAATATTCAGTTATTCTCAACTTCTTTTCCAAAGAGAAGAAACATAAACTATGAAACTTTATAGGGTTTTATGCCCACCTTGTACATGGAGATTTAGAGAAAGTCAATCTGCAGAAACAGGACTGAAAGAAATGGATTTAAAAGTAAGAGGAAAAGTCTGGGCAATTCTGCTGATCTAGCCCCTTCTTTTGGTCTAGCCACGTTCTTGCCCTGATCCCATAAAGCATTCTTGTGCCCTTTTAATAAATTTGGTTTTCTGTTTAAACTAACTGAAGTTGGTTTCTGTTACCTGCAATAACAATAACAAAAAAAATAAACAATCTAGAATACAGATTCCTTGGGGTTGAGAACTGTGTACTGGTCTTTTATATATCACTAGTCTCTAATACAGAGCATGGCAAAGAAATAATTTCATTGCAACTTATCCTTTATTAGTTAAACATTACAAATGGTTTTTCACTACCATTTCCCTCCATTTAGCTTCTTGATATGCAATTTCATTTTCATTTTTTATAATCCAACTGTTTCATTTAGGCCATATGTGAAAGACACATTATTGAAAATTGATTATTCAAATTTAGCTGCTGATACAGTTTTTTCCTCCAGCCTAATGTATAGTCAAATGCAATTACTGAAGAATATCCTAATCACTGAGGTTGATGGTCAGGTAGGACTGCCAAATCCTTCTAAAAAATGCCCATTAGATTACCTGTCAGAGGCAGAGTTGTGGGTTAGATGATCAGAGGGTTGACCCACTGTGGCATTTCTATCCTTGGAAGATCAGAGAAGATCTACAAAAATATATTATCTCTCTGTTTTAATTTGTTCCCTCACAGCAATTCACATTTCTCATTTATTTATTATCTACTGTGTTCCAAATCCAGTAGCTAAGTATTGAAGCTAAAAGAGTAAATAAACAAGGCCCAATCTTCAAATAGCTTCCTGTTAGTAGTTGTTAAAATCTTTCATGAGGATAGAAAACACATAACTCAAGTATTAGCCTATAATGAATAATAATGTTGGTAGTAAGGTGAAATGGGAGTGGAGAAGGAGTAAAATGAAAAAAGCATTATGACTGATATCAAAATATTCTGCTCATAGGACTCAGGATGAAGGTAGCTTGAGTACATATGAATTTTTCCAATTAGATCACTAAGTATCAGTAGACAACAAAGGATTTACTTAGGACAATTGAAAGAATGGAAACAAAGTGCATTCATGTTTTGAATGCCCTGTGAAAGTCAAGAAATCCAGATTCCCTGCTGTTACCAGATGCAATCCCTGCCCCATGTTTCAGGCCTCTCAGTCCAAGCATTTCTGTGCTGAAATTGAGGGTTATTTATTTTAATTCTCCTTGGGTATATATATCCAAAGCATGTCAGAGACTTAAATTCAATTAAGTGAGCTTTAAAAATTACTTGAAAGGATTCTTCAATTAATGAAATGAAAAAAAATAAGTCCTTATAGAAACAATTTTGGAAAGATAAATAGAAAATCCATGTCATAATCTCCTAGATGGAGAGAATTGAAAGTGTCTTTTAAATCCCATCTCCAAATCTCAGTTGAACAATTCACCCAAATTAACAATTTCTCTTATTTTCACTTTTCTCCCGCAGGAGTGAGCTTTAAATCATCCTAAGCTAGTCTATGATATTGTGCCCATCACCTCAACAATAATCTAAAAATCAGAATGTATATGAAGACAGAAACAAAATAAAATGTCATTGACACTGAGGCATAGAGAAAGGGTGGGGTGGGGTCTCAGGTAGTGAAATACCTAAACCCTAAATATTTTAAGCCATTTCACTGTTTTCAAATATAGTATATGTAAACACAAATTAATGAAATAGATGTACTGTTAGGCCTGCTTCCATGAATGGATGAAATCGATGAGAAATAAAGTTACATCTGTATATAAACATCGAGTTCAACTTATTAAAAATGACTTATTTCTTCAAATTAGCATGCTTTTAGAAAAACTATTTACACTTTTCTTTCAACTCAAACCTCCTCTGCAAGAATCAATAAAATGTTGAAGGCAGGTCAAGTCTGGTTATCACTAATTGAAAATTTATGGAATCTAAATTGGTAAAATCTTCCTATATATCATAAATAAGTTTCCAAGTTGTATGCTCCTTATTAAAATTAGTAATAAAAATCAGAATAAGACTTATAGAACTTCAAGTAAGCAGAAAAAAGTTATTCAAGTTCATGTCTTACACACATATATAATTCAAGGGAGAAAAAAATAGCTGTTTGGAAAACAATCAATTGCATTTAGCTAACTGGTTTCTGAATTGCTGTTTTAACTGTTCCTCCTGTGTAAAATGGAGATAACAATAGAATCTGTTTCACAGAGTAGTCATGAGGATGAAATGAGATAAAGATATTAAAGTGTGTTTGGAACTTGTGAAGTGCTGATTACTAATAATAGTGAACATTCATGTTGCAAATAGTATTCTAAACCTTTGTATATATTAGTTCATTCAATCATCACAAGATCCTAGAGGTTGATACTAATATTATCACTGAGTTACAGATGACAAAATTCAGGCACAGAACTTTATATAATTTTCTTAAGGGCACAGAGCTGGGATTTAAAGCTAGGTTCCCTGATTCCACAGAACAAACTTTTAATCACTACCCTCTACTGCTTATCATAAGTTGAAATAATTCTTAGAGGTGCATATTGGGCCAACAAAGACTTGGAGTTAATGACTAGTTTTTAGCTGACTGGATCATGGGTTTTCCTCTGTAGCCTAGCTAAATTTTGTGGTACCCTATGCAGTTCCTATAAAAAGTCATAAGGAAAATAAACCGATAAGGAAAAGGAAGGATGCATGTCCTTCATTCCTGAGTCTTTCAACTCTGTCTCAGTAAAAAATGTTACATGTTCAAGGTACATGGTTGATTAGACTGAAGGCAAAAATAAAACTTAACAGCCCCAAATATTCCTGAAAGTCTCTAACACATCCAAGGGAGATGGCCCATTAACACAGGATAGTGGCTCACCAGGGTGAACAGCTCTCATGGAGAGGGTGGAGGAAGATAATACACCTTGAGATAAAGCTGATTCTGATAGATCTTTCCCCTGATCCCTTTTCCCCAGCCCCTACCAATTCTGAGTCATTGCCCAGTGGTCAGATGTGAGGATTCTGCTCAAAGTCTTGATTTTCATCAAAATCATTTATAAAAATTGCTTTCAGTATCCCACTGCAAAGGAAAAAGTTCAATGAACACAATTAAGGCAAAAGTAAAAGGATACTGATGTCCTCTCACGGAGGAAATGACGCAGCATAAATACAGAAAATCATATTTCATTAAAACTGTTATTTTTACAGAAAAAAATTAACATTTCTTTCATTTGAAGGTGTTATCCATAATTGATGACATGAACATAGTGTGATTGTAAAGCCAAGTTGGAGCAGCTGAAGAAAAAGACCAAGGCTATTTGGTAGGAGACATTGCAAAGTTATGACAATATCCAAACTATACTACATTCATAGCTAGATCCATGCAACTAATTGTAGATAACATAGGAAACCATGAGGCCAAACTCAATCCAACCTGATTTAAACTTATGCTCCCATGAAAAATTTATGTTCCCCTCTTCCACCTTAAATCTTGCTTGTCCTTCTCAGCACACCCTCACCCCCTTTCACACCAATAAACACACTTGAAGATTTCCAGAGGTAAATGAACCAGCAAGCTGCCAAGGAACTGATCTTTGACAAGTTAATTACCCAGGCCTGTGTGTTGTTTGTCAGAAGAGCAGGGTTCCACTTTGTGGGGTGAGTGTAAGGGATGGGGTGAGGTAAAAATAATGGTGGTGAAATATTCGGAAACACTTGCCTTGAGTAGATCCGGCTTGAGCTTCCATGTCACAACAAACAGGAGAAAATTTAAAACCTGTAATATTAAAGATTTTACTAATTAATCCTTGGTAAAGTCATTTGGGAATTCCTCAAACTTCAACCCTTATCCTTCATCCAGAGAATTTTTTAAATAACAGTTTTAATGAAATATGATTTACATACAATAATGTTCACTCTCTTTAAGTGTATAATTCAGTAGTTTTTAATATTCTCACAGAGCTGTGCAACCATCACCTCTACCTAATTCCAAAACAGTTCCATCACCCCAAAAGAAACCCCATGCCTAGAGTCTTGCAAGAGTAAGAGACTATTGGAGCCACATGGGGAAACCACTTAATTTATTTTAATGTTTCAACCCAGGAAACTGGCTGTAACTTCATATGTCAGGCATGATATCAGGGAGAATAAGAAGTCTTGGCAATACAAGAGGATTATCTACCACCCTATTTCACATAAATTTGGTTACTAACTTTCATGTTTGACAGTTGAAGTTTAGGAAATGTAGGGACAAGTACAAGATCTCCTAATTTGCATCCTAATACTCTTTCACTTACATAGATGTGGATACATAAAGTCAATATGTTCCATTCTCATGTCCATACTTCTTACACTTTTGGCAAAAGTCGGAAATACATATTTGAAAATAAACTAAAAATATCAAGACTTCAAGAATGATTGGTGATATTACAAAGTGCTACAGCCTGTCATTTAGGAAATTATATTCTAACTAATAGGCAAATGGTCATTCTTGATTATAGCCTGTGGACAATGTCCCCCATGGGGTGAAGAATGCAAAGAACATAATATAAAAATCTGCAAGTATAGAGCTGTTGGCTACCTCACGCCCACCTGAGAAAATATAATCAGATACTGTTACCAAACCAGGCCTTCTGGGCATGGTGATAAAGACCTATAAAATTTAAACAAACAGAATGATTAAGAGTATAGATTAAGACTGGGGGAAAAATAGCATACATGATAGAGGCTTTGTTCATGCCTCTTGTGACCAAATCAAAGTTGTGAAAGAAACACAGAGCAAAAAGCAAATAGAGTCACCTATGGTCTAGATGAACAGAATCACTGCAACTAGGGAGAGAAATAAAAAATCACCCTGCAATGGTAAAAGGTAGGAGAGGGCAAAGAAATGAGGCTGCATGGTCCCCAGCAGCTGAGCGAGACAGAGGCTATGGTGCCTGCAGCCAGCACCTGTGGATGTTCCTCATAAAGGGACCGTGTCCACAACTGGACTTTCATGGTGATGGGTTAGCTTGCTCTGACACCAGAGTCAGGACGGGCAGATCAGGGGGCACCAGGGACTTATAGAGGGACACTGAATTGTTGGACACTGAATTGAGGGCCGGATGCAAGGCTTCCTCCAAGGCAGAACTGCTGGTGGTATCCATTGTTCCTCTGTTGATCCCTCCCCTTTCCAGTGTACAGACACAGTGCCAGCATGGCTGAGACATCATCAAACTGGAAAACAGAGGTTGCTTTACCCAGAGGACTACCTGAAACTCCGCCTCACCCAACTCATGGCCCCACTCAAGCTACATCCAGTTATAGCCTCAGTGAGTCCAGTGCTCCTTCCTGAGCCAACTCTAAGACACACAGTAGTGAACAGCTGATCTTGGTTTCTGGCGTGGTCTCTTGAGGCAACTATAAACACAGCATCTGTGGATTGCTTGCTGAATCTTAACAGGTGGTCCTGGACAGGCACAGGCTGGGGCTCAACTTGGCCTGCAGCTGAACTCCTCTCAGGACTGTGCCACTGGACACACCTACTACACAAAACCATGCTAATAAGACTGGGAGACTTAGGAGCTTTGCCTAGTACATAGAAACATACACAGAAAGGTAGTCAAAATGGGAAGGCAAAGAAGCAGAAACCATATGAGAGAACAGAATAGAGATCCAGAAATAATGGAGTCAAGCAATCTAATAGACACAGAGTTCTAAAACACTGGTTATAAAGATGCTCAGTGAACTTAGGAGAAGTGTAGATGAAGTCAGTGAGAACTTTAACAAAAAGATAAAAATAAAAAAAAATGGAGATGAGAATTATAAAAGGGAACCAGTCAGAAATGAATAACACATTATCTGAGATAAAGAGTATATTAGAGGGAATCAACAGAGTGGATAAAGAAGAGGATCAAACCACTGATATAGAGCATAAGGGAGTCAAGGATACTCCATCAGAACAGCAAGAAAAAAGAAAGCAAGACTATAATAATAACTTAAGGAGCCTATGGAACACAATTAAATGTTAAAAAATATCCATGTCATAGGGGTCCTGAAGAATGAGAACAAGAAGTTTAAAATATATTTGAAGAAATAATGATGGAAAACTTCCATAACTTGGTAAAGGAAATAGACATACAACCTCAGGAAGCTCATGAAAGTCCCAAAAAAGAGGGACCCAAGGAGGCCTACAGCAAGACACATCATTAAAATGCCAAAGGTTAGATACAAAGAGAATCTTAAAAGTGGCAGGAAAAAAACAGTTAGTTACATACAAGGGAGCACGCATAAAACTGGCAGTTGATTTCTCAAAAGAAACTATGCAGGACAGAAGGGCTTGGCACAAAATGTGCAATATGATGAAAACTCAGGATCTGCAACTAAAAATACTTTATTCGGCAAAGCTTTCATTTAGAGTCGAAGGACAGATAAAGAGCTTCCCAGGCAAAAATAAGCTAAGGGAATTTATCAACACCAGGCCAGTATTATAGGAAATGTTGGAGGGACTTCTTTAAGAAGAAAAAACATGTATCAAAAACATGAATAAAAACTGGTAATAACTATCAACGAATACTTCAAATGGAAAATAATTAAGACCTCCAACCAAAAGATAGGGTGGTTGAATGAATAAGAAAACAAGACCCCTACATATGCTGCCTACAAGATACTCATTTCAGATTTAATGGAACACAAAGAGTAAAAAGAAGGGGATGGGAAAAGATATTGCCTTAATAGACCTAGAGAGTATTGCGCTGAACAAAGTAAGTCAGATAGAGAAGGACAAATACCGCATGATTTCATATACATGTAGAATTTAAAGAACAAAGTAATCAACAACAAAAATGGAAACAAACTCATAGATACAGAGAATATTTTGAGGGCTACTAGAGTGGAAGGGAAGTTGGGGGAATTGGGAAAAGTTGCAAAGGGGTTAAGAAGTACAAACGGATAGTTACAAAATAGACATGGAGATACAAAGTGTAGCATAAGGAAAATAATAAACAACGTAATAAATATGTAAGGGGGGAGAGGGATACTAGATTTAGTAGGGTGATCAATTTGTGAATTATATAGATCTCTACTCACTATGCTGTACAACTAAAACCAATATATTACTGTATGCCAACTATAATTTAAAAAACTCATTAAATTGTACAATTACAAGCAACTAATTGTCTATTATACTTCAATAATGCCAGAAAAAAGAGTATAGATTAATATGTTTAATAAGCATTAATGTATTTTTTATGAAAAGATTTTGTTCTTCATTATGGACAGAAGTGCAGAAATAAAATAAATTAATCTTTTCCCAACAAATCAAAAAGATAAAACTCTTCCATTTCTAAAAATTGTAAGAAAATAATGTATAATTACAACTTAATGATACTGCTATTATTACTTATTGTATGGCAAATGGTTGATATAACTTTACCTTACTTTTTTAAAAATCATTTCAGTCTAACCTGATTAATTTGAATCTGTCTGTACACTCGATAAGTTAATCTGACTCAAAATAGGAAGCACATCCAGTACATCCTTGCTAAATTGTTCATCTCATTGTTCATATATTGACATAAATCCAAAGTACATGAAATGAGTACTTCCTATAATAAATACCATTAATATGCATTGGAAAGATGAAAATAAAAAGTGAGTAATAAATAATAATTATAATTATTATAAAATAATTATAAAACATGCTTAATATTGCTGACTACATGAGATCATTTCTCTTGGGCGATCACCAGGAATAAATAAATGTATCTATTTGCCAGATCAAGGTACATGTCTTGTCCATGAGACCCTACTAACCTACATTTCCTTTCTGCATATTAATGAAAGACAGTCAGACATAGGAAAGAAAAACAAATTAAAACTAAAAATTGCATTTTCTCTGGGTTTTACTAAATAGTATATAAATTTCTATTACCATTCTCCTCATCAGACTTCCTTTCATGGTCAGTGTCAGTCAGGGACAATGCAGAGTTAGCCCGGCTGGACAAACAGGAACTATGCTCTGATTTCATCCCTCTTATCCACATTCTCAGTGCATGATCAGGTGAAGCAGCTCCTTCTGTCTCTGTGTCCACATCAGATCCCATCTCTAGCTGATAGCCATGCTGAGAAACACTCTGCATGTCTGTCTGGTAGCCAGAGCAGAGAGTGTGAGGAGATTCACAGAATTCCATCTCTGAGAAGAAACAGTTCAAAGAAAAAGTTTAGCAGTATGAAGGAATAGCCAATAAAATTCCATATCTTTGTCCTCATGTCCCCCTCCCCCATTGCTAGTAATTATGTGTTTTTGCAAAGTTAGAATTCTAGCCTTTTTATTTATGGTATGTAGGATTCTGTGCTTATTTTGCACTTCTGTGGCATAAAATTATGCTCCTGTTGATTCTTACAAGGTTCGGGAAAAAGCATACCCAAAATAGCTTTATAGCTACAATTTTAGGTTGCACAAATGTAGTGAAATAAGTGAGTGCAGAGGAATATAAAGCATAGAAAGCTGTCCTTTAAAAGATATTTTGCTTTCAGGAAGAATATATATGCTTTGTAGAGCACATCTATGCTTAAAATATTAAAATTATTGGCCTTTTTAAGCATTTCATACACATTAGTTAAGAATAAATAATTTATTGTGGTAACTGATAAAAAACATTAAGTTTAAATACACTAAAGTATTTTCTTAAAATACATTAATCTAACCTCCAAAATTACAAGTACTTACCATTATTATTGCCCATCATCTCCAAAGGGGTGAGGCTTACTTTATGATAATTATTGTTTCATTTTTTCTTTCAACAGATACATTAAAAATATTCAATCATATATTGCACCTCAGCAATGCTTCATGGTTTGGATTCATCCCCTTTCCCCCTAAGTCTTAGTATCATAAAATGTCTCAGATTGTAGAGATGCCATAACAAATCTACCACTTTTACAGTTGAGGGAAATAAAGTCCAGAGGATAGATATCATTTGTCTGTAGTCCATGTCAGATAGCAACAGAGCCCTTTTCCCTAAACACTCATCTGGACATGGTTTCTGCTAGAAGCCAATGAAACCTCATCAACTTATTGGATGAATATCAGGCATTAAGTCTTATATTCAATTTTGTATTCAATTATGGCAAGGTGGTGAAAAGGAGGAAAGATGCTTTAACAGCCCCTAATAACTTAATGAAAAATGACCTCATGCCCAGACATGTCATCTGAAAAGGCCATGTAATACCTAGATAAGGTAATCCTGGGATGTTTATCATTGTATAGAATTTTCTCAAACTGAAATCAGAGACAGGGTATGTCATTTGGCCAGAAAGAAGCTTAAATGAGTACATCTATTTAATCCTTGGCATATATCAATAAAATACAAATCCTAAAATGAATTTAAGTGTTTGAATACAGAAAGTGCTAAAATTTAGACAGACTGTATACTAGAAAGAAGAGTGCAGAATAAGAATATATATTTTAAATAGCTATTTTTGTGACATATAATTGTCAAACAAGGGTTTGATGAATCAAATCTTAATGCTTATTTAATAACCATTAGGTGTCAGCACTGTGCTCTGTGAAACATATTGTTAGCAAATAAAGCTACTATAATGTACTAGGAAAATTCAGTTGTAATTTATTCTTTCAGGTTATAAGTCACTGCTGAGAATGTTATTTATGATTTCTGTGAGGAATATCATTAAGAGTAATTCTATTTTCTACAAAATTTGTCTAAATTCTAGAAGTGTGATGTTTAAAAAAATAGTCATTATCAAACATAAAGTCTTATGAAACTGTACTTCTCCCTGACATAAAGCTAAAAGTAAAAATTCATTTCACCTGATATAAATCTTAGTGATCTAGGATATTGCCATCAGTTGGTAATTTTACAATCCTTAATTTCATTATCCACTCCTACTGTGCAATTGTTGCTACAGCAACGTGATAATAACCCTGTAAGTTTAAAGCTATAAGACAGAAATTTTATATAGGCTCACATTCACAAATTCCTTAATTTCCCTAGACCAGTGGCTCCCAAACTTCAGCAAGCTTCAGAATCACCTGGAAGGCTTTCTAAAACACAGATGGCTGTGCTTGTCCCTCAGTTTCATTTTCTGATTCAGCAGGTCTGGAGTAGGGACCGAGATTCTGCATTTCTAAGAATCTCCCAGGAAAATATTTTGCTACTGGACAAGGGACCACAATTGGAAAACTACTGCCCTAGAAACTTCTCTGAAGTCAGTAGGAGCCAGGAAAAGGGAAGAAGTGAAGAAAAAAACCTTATTGTGGCATTATGAAAGATTTTGCAGCAACAAGCTCTAATTCTGTATAGAGAAACAAGAAAGCATTTAAACTGAATTACTGAGAAGGGCCCCCATTTATTTTCCATGGATTCGGGGCACTAATTAGGAAATTCACTTTTAAAAACACAGACTTGCATTGCATTTATTTTCATTCAAACGATGGCATATGAAATATGACTTTCCAAAGATTTTAATATGAGCATATGAATCACAGTAAAGACGTTCATTAGAAAAGGATGAGTAAATAAAAATACACAGCCAATTTGTCATTCCACATAATGAAATATTAGATAAAGTTAAAAAAGAAGACCCTGGAAGATGTAACGAGAGTCCTTCTTTGTTAAAGAGATTTTATTCCCATTCAAAAAATATGAATAAGAATTTGTTCCATTCTAAGAAAATACAGTGTAATATGATAAAAAAGATTGTGTAATGCACCTTAAGTGGTTGTTTTTAACCTTGCACATATAACCTTGTTACTTAAAATACTACATATTCCTAGAGAAGATAAAAGTTTTATTGGATTTATTATAGATCTATTCTTACCAACACACTAACCACAAGATAAATCTTAAGTATAATCTAGGATATCTACAATTTCAATGGATACACTAGTAGTACCATGAGACACTACATTTCAGGAATAAACAGATACAGATGTTGTCAAATGAATGTTGTTTTTGGGATCTCACGAACATATATTTAATTTTTATTGTAAAAGAAACCTATTTTGGAGCCTTGAAAGAGACAAATTTTGAACAGAATGATAGAATTTACATCCAATTTTTAAAACATGTAAAAGATTTGGAGACACTTCACAAAAAAGAGGAATGACAAATAAGCAATTAAAAAGATGCTCAATATCACTAGTTTTCAGGAAAATGAAACTAAAATCACTGTGAAATACCACTACAGATCTACCAGAATGGCTAAAAAACATTCTGACCACACCATGTGTTGACAAGAATGTGGAGTAACTATATACACTACTGGTGAGACAGTAGAATGGTACAACTACTTTGGAAAACAGTTTGGAATTTTCCTCAAAAGGTAAACCTGTACTTAACAGTAAATCAATGCACTCCTAGACATTAGATCAAAGAAAACTTCTGTCTACACAAAAATCTGTACCAAGTTGTTCATAAGTTTTATTCACAATAATGAAAAGGTAGGAACAACTCAAGTGTCCATGAATAGTTGAAAGAATATACCTGTGGTATATTCACACAATGGGATGCTACTCAGTCCTAAATCTGAATAATCCTTTGATATATAACAAGGTGCATGAACCTCAAAATAATTACGCTGAGTGAAAGAAGTCCAACAGAATGTCTACATACCATATGCTTCCATTTAAATAAAATTCTAAAAAATACAAACCAATCTATAGTGATGAAAAGTAGATCAGTGGTTGCCTGGGGAAGAGAGTGAGGGAGAGATGGAGAACGAAGGGTACAAAGGAACTTTTAGGATGATTTAAATGTCTGTTATCTTGATTGTGGCTATAGTTTCACATGTGTATATGAGCCAAAGTTTATCACATTGTATAATTCAAGTATGTGTAGTCTATTATAGTTCATTTACACCTCTCTATTTTTTTTTAGTGGATTATATACCATCAGATAGTAAGACAGTGAAGAGATTAGAGAATAAGTCAATTTTCATAGGTGGAACCGAGGGTCTCTCAGGTAGCAGGAGGCCCTGCTCCTTTTCTCATGAAAGAAAGTACATGTACCATTAAAGAAAAGGTAGCCAAAATGCTATCTTGCTTAAATCTAAGCATGAGGCAATCAGGGCTAACTGATGCTTGATTTCTTGGTGATTTCTAGGGAATACTTTTTCGTAGGAACATAACAGATCAAAGCCATTTTTAGGCGGGATACTAGGATGAAAATGATCACTGAGGAGCTTTCAGCAGCTAAGGAACATTCTATAGTTGTGGATCATGAGACTAAGTTGAGTGGATCTGGCACATAGGATCACTTTAGGCCTCTATTAATGCTAATTTTTTTTCAAAAAAGTGTTATGAAGTACTGAATAAAATGAGCTACTGTATTTTCTCTCTGAATCTAAGGATTAATCTTCAGGTCTTCAGCCTGGAAAACCCATTTATCAAAATTTAAAAAGCTTTTCAGCTGGAACCACCATCTTCCAGTAATTCGCCAAAATGACCAATATAAAGGGAAAGAGGAGAGGTACTCGCTACATGTTCTCTAGGCCTTTTAGAAGACACGGAGTTGTTCCTTTGGTCACATACATGTGAATCTACAAGAAAGGTGATATTGTAGACATCAGGGAATGGGCACTGTTCAAAAAGGAATACCTCACAAATGTTACCATGGCAAAACTGGAAGAGTTTACAACATCACCCAGCATGCAGTTGGCATAGTTGTTAACAAACAAGTTAAGGCCAAGATTCTTGCCAAAAGAATTAATGTATGTATTGAGCATATTAAACACTCTAAGAGCTGAGATAGCTTCCTGAAATGTGTGAAGCAAAATGATCAAAAAAGAAAGAAGCCAAAGAGAAAGGTACCTGAGTTCAACTGAAACACCAGCCTGCTTCACCCAGAGAAGCACACTGTGTGAGAATCAATGGAAAAGAGCATGAGCTGCAGGAATCCCATCCCTATGAATTCATGGCACAATAGGTGTTAAAAAAAGACCTCTAATTGAGTAAGTGTCCCCTCCCTCAAAGAAATATTTAAAGAAAACTAACTGTCCTAATTCATTGGGTGATATCTTTACTGCTCAGATTAGTGTGGTTTTTTTTTTCTCCTTGTTCAAAGATGTGAGGTGGTTTAATATGCAACAAAGAGTGTAATTGTTAGGAAACTGCATCTGCTACATTACATTACAGTTAAGCTTATTGGAAGTTGATTACTCATAATTGCATCATAAATAGCTGTATTTTAAGGATCAAGGACTTGCATTTAAAGCCTGCTACTTAAAAATAGATTGTTTAAAGTAAAAAAAAAAACTTAAAAGGGAAAGTAATAGTTATCTATATCAGTGTTTTTCTGGAAATTCCATTTCTGAGTTTCTGATAAGCTCAAGACTTAGTTTTTGTTAAAATTCTACCCATCCACACTTCCTCTAAAAAGAGAGCTTTAAGGCATCACACTCCAAATAAATAATTGGAAGTCAAAATCTGTGATTAATCTTAGTCAGGACCTGAGTGATTTGGGATATAATTTTAAAGTGTGTAGTCTGTTTCCAAAAAAAGGAAGAAGGAGAGGAGATAAAATTATTAACTTTAATTATTGTGACTGACAACAAATCTTATGGATTATATGCAAAAGCAGATGTTATTAATTAGCCATGTGGTTTTTATTAATAAGTCACTTACATCTTGGGGCCTCAGTTTCCTCATTTATAAAACGTTCAGGTCTAACTTTAAACAAATCTTTAGGTAACTCTCGTATTCTAAAATTCTGTAATTATAACTTGAGCCTGTTATGGCAAAATGTGAAAACATTAACATTTTCAAATGGGGAAAAGGTTATTGGTTTTATAAATGAAGGTGCTATTCATACTTCTATTGTGAAGAATAATCATATATGTTAGCAAAGTAAGATCTTGTGTCATGAGTACAAGTCTGCTATATTAAAGTATTGATATAGCCTGTTTCCATTGTAAATTGTGAGATTAGTAATAGAGTATATAAAATATATAATAAAAAGCAACTGAGTGAATAGTTATTCATCAAACATAAAATCATCAGTTAATAAACATGGCTACTGCAAACAGTACTTTATAGTACAATGAATAAAAATTCATATAAGTAAAAGTTCTTACTGACCCACTAATAATTAATTACTGGCTCCAGAGAAAGTGCAATGGATTGTTGCAGACTTAAGCAAGAAACACAAAGAAAGAAAGAAATGAGCAACACCAGATAGGAAAGAAATAATTTTCACTACTGGGTATACAAATTTGTATTTCTCAGTTTGGGGCTTTTAAAAGAAAACAATATCAAATTGTCAAACAAATAAGTTAATGTAAGTTTATTTAAACATAGCTCCACTGAACACCCAACTCAATTTCAAGTAAAGAAAACAAAACAAAACAGACCTCTGATTTCTCAGTCTTAGAAATTTAGCCCAATTTAATTTCTTCTTTTACTTTGTGAAAAAGTTTTATCAAATACACAGAACTGAGCATTAAGCAGAGAAAGCAAACAGGATCATGACATGTCCTTTGCCAAGGACTATAGAGAGCCTTTTCAAAGGCCCAAATGACAACGAAGTAATAAAGGCACCACCCAGACTCAGCATTTATTTTCTGTTGCAGGCTCACCACCATTTTCTGGGGAACAGGGATGAGACATAGGGTGCTGTCCATGCAAGATGGGATCCTGTAATTATCAGAGGACTTAAAGAAAATAACTAAGCTTCCTGAAGCCTAATCTCACCCTTATAGCTCCAAAGCACCCATTATCCCAGTACTCAGGGCCCACCAATTACTCCTTAATATTCAAGATTTCTCCATCTATCAGCATAGTGAAAATCATGGCAAGAATTTGGGCAGAGTTAAAGCCTGAAGTAGTAAGCCAAACAATATTGACTAACTGGAGCCATCTCAGAACATAGTTAAAAAGCCATGTTAATGGATGCTCTCAGAAGTACAGTGAGTTGCAAATTTGTAAAAATAGCTCAAACCAGAGAATGACACAGAATTACAGCATGAAGGAGATGAATTAAAAACTTAGAAGAAAACATCAAAAGGGACTCCAATCATATTTAGAGAGATGAGAATATCCTTCAACAATCTAATGAAGAAGAAAATTTGAGGTGGGAATAAGCCACTTCTATTTCCTTGGACTAATCTTAGTACAGGGCCCAATTTCGACTGTACTCACATAAGATAAAATAAGTTGTCTTAAAGCTAACTCAGACAACAGTTACCACTACAATGAAAAAGGTGATGCCTGTTCCACAGCTTTCATAACAACAACAACAACAACAACAAAAGAGTCTGGAAAAAGAATCAAGGACTAAAAAGATGGTAGGAAGTCTGAGAGTTCAATAGAAATTTAGATCAATGATAACCTGCTCATGTTCCCTTAATTTCAACATTTCAAATGAAAAAGAGACTTCATGACCTAAAAGAGAAATTTTCAGGGCTGCTGAACAATGTGAATACATAGTGCTCAGTGGCCCTAAAAATTTCTCATTTCTTTCCTGTGTTGGTCCAATTTTCTGGCTGTTCATAACACTTTGGTGCCTGAATTCTTATTAACCATCATGGACACTTCCAGGTATACCTCTGTATTTTCATTATGTTCACTAAACACAAAAAGCTGTTTAGTGTGTGTGTGTGTGTGTGTGTGTGTGTGTGTGTGTGTGTGTGTGAATTTTAAACTATATTAGTCTGTCACACAATTTCATCTAGAGAAGGAAGACCAGTGAGCTAAAGAGATAAATGACCACTAAAAATATTTACAAATGCTTCAAACACACACTCATAAATGCAAACAATGTGATTTCTGTAATATTCTACACTAATCTGTAAGCATTTATTTTGTGATGAATAAGTAAAAATGCCAAGATAGAACTGTGCACCAGAGTCAGTGTCCATAAGCTACTGAATAAACTAAGTTCTGCTCCATTAGGCAATTCTTCTCACCATCTTTCAATGGTGCCCTTTTTATTTTTGCCTCTGTATCTTTGAATAGATTGTACCAACTACCTGGAATACATTTCTCTGATTTTTCACTACTCCAGTTCCTAATATCCAACCTGTGTCTGTACCTTCAGAAAATATGCTTTAGCTTTGCTATTCTCTCTCATTAATCTTACCCTTCTCTAGAACATTTCTAATCTTTACTATGTAATTTTATGTCTATATATTTCTTTTTTCTTTATACTTATAGCATTGGTATTACCTCTTGAATTAGACCTCCAGATCTGAGAGTACGTTCTAAACTTTTGGTATCTCTCAAAATCAAATAAGATAATTTCTTCAAAATGTTGTATAATTTATGAAGTACTACATAGATACAAGACACTATTTCATTCTCCTCAGGCCCTAGAATAATTCTAGACAAAGAATGATCATTAAATACCAAAGTTTTGAAGTCAGTAGTTAATATGAAATCACTTTCAAAACTGTTAAATTCTTGAAGAAAAATCTGACACATATGAGATGGTTTTGTTTAATATAAAACATGGTCTACCAATGAAAATTGAAAAATTGGGAGTGACGTCAGAAACATGGCGGAGTGAGTGACATCCCCAGATCTCTACCCTGGAATATATGGTGAACATCCAAAACTAATAAAGAACACCAAAGCTGCACACCAGCACATCTGAGTAGGATATATACACAAGAGCTACCACAGGTCAGAATCCCAGGAGTCTGGCGGTAGACTGGGAAAAACAAAGAAGCTGCCTCTCCTGGCTGGAGCTCCCTGCAGGAGAAAAGGGAGGGGAAAAGCCACAGCAGGTTCCTTAAACAACTCTGCCTGGGAAACCTGTGAACTCCATGTGGCCAACGGCAGTGTGTAAGAATCAGGGCAGAAAGCAGAGAAGCAGGGAGGGCAGAGAAAAAACAGTTGATTACTAGCTACAGTTGCAAAATATGAGGAGGAGATGGAACCCCCATCCCTCAACGGAGAGGGGCCCTCTCCACATATTCTCTAAGTCCGAACACCTCAGAATCTCAGCGGAATATGAGCAAACGCTACCGAAACTGTCGCTAACACTGGCAGGGACAGAGATTGAGGGTAGTGAGCAAGAATGAATATTTATTTTAAAAAATGCATAATTAAGACCTTATATAAAGCAAGGATCCAAGAGGCTTAGACGCCACATACTGGGAACTAAAAGAAAAATGCCATCATAGCAACAGGCTAAATAGATACTTCTATATAACAAATCTTTCTGGAAAAATAACACAAAACACTTCTATTAATGCCCAGGTGGAGAAATAGTCCATTAAACACCATGAACAACCAAGATGACAAGGCAGCTCCAAAACAAAGAGAAAAATCTCCAGAAAATAAGCTTAATGATATATAAATATGAGACTTAAATGACATAGAAATCAGGAAGATACTTCTGAAAAAACACAATGAGATTCAAAACAATTCATATCAACAATTTCAGGAATTGAAAAAGCAACTAGATGAGTAGAATGAGTGCTTTAGCAGAGATTGAAACCCTAAAAAAAGAACCAAATAAAACTTCTGTAGATGAAGAAAACACTGAACAAGACAAAAAATGAAATAGCAAGCTTGGAAAACAGAGTCAACCAAATGGAGGAAAAAATCAGAGATATCGAAGACAGAAATCTAGAAATAAATTAGAAGGAGGAAGAGAGAGACCGAAGAATGAAAAATAATGAAAGAGAAATACAATACCTGATACCATCAGGAAAGGAAACATAAGAAAAATGGGCATTCTTGAAGGAGAGGAAAAGGAGCAGGGATTAGAAAGTATTTTCAGACAAATAGTAGATGAGAATTTCCAAATCTAAGGAATGAGATGGAGCTTGGAATTCAAGAAGTCATCAGATCACCCAATTATCTAAACACAAAAAGGCCTTCACTCAAACACATTGTGTTAAAATTATCAAAAAATAATGACAAAATGAAGAATTCTCAAGTTAGTCAGGGAAAAGAAGTTGGATACCTATAAAGGGAAATCCACTAGGTTATTGTCAGACTTCTCAGCACAAACATTACAAGCCAGAAAGTAGTGGATTCAAATATTCAAACTATTAAATGAAAGGAATTACCAGCCAAAAATAATGCATCCAGCAAAGTTATCCTTTAGATATGAAAGAGAAATAAAGACCTTTCCAGACATACAAAAACTGAGATAATTCTCCACTACGAGGCCTGCATTACAGAGATTACTGAAAGGAGTCAGCTCTCATAAAACAAAATGACAAAAAAAAAAATACATAACTATGAGTAAGGCAACTAGCAGGTATATAGAAGTAGAGGAGTGCAACCTTTACTAAGAACAGAACATTATAAGCTTAAACAAAAAGAAGAGTTTTGCAATAGGAAGATAGTAATGTACATTCAGCATAAATAGGGACAAATTTAGATAACAATGACAGAAAAAGGGAGAATTCAAGATCCAAATTCACAAAGGGAAATGGAGATAAGGCACGCACAGAAGAAAAAGGAATGTGTATGTGTGTGTATCATTGTGTGTGTGTGTGTGTGTGTGTGTATAACTATCCTCTACATATTCATATATAGTAACCAGATGCCCAAGATTCAGAACTTAAGCATAAAACATAAAAGAAGGATCAGAGGAAAAATTCACAAAATCCAACCAAAATAAAATAAACAGACAAACAAGGACAAGGAAGCAATGGAAATGTTGAATTAACAAAAAGGAAAACATAAAATGGTTATAGAAAAACCTCATATTTCAATAGTCACCCTAAATGTAAATGGATTGAACTCACCAATAAAAAGGTACAGAGTTGCAGAATGGATCAGAAAATAAAATCCAACCATGTGCTGTCTCCAGGAGACACATCTCAGCTTCAAAGAAAAACATAGACTCAAAGTGAAAGGGTGGAAAATGTTATTTCAAGCAAATGGCATTCAGAGAAAAGTGGGAGTAGCAGTACTAATATCAGATGAGATAGACTTCAAAATAAAAAAGGTAAAGAAAGATACTGAGGGATACTTCGTAATTATAATGGGAATCATGCACCAAGAAGACATAACACTTACTAATATCTATGCTTCTAATCAGGGAGCCCCGAAATATATAAAGCAATTACTAGCAGAACTAAAGCGAGGAACAGACCTAAATACTATCATAGTAGGGGACCTAAATACCCCACTGTCGAATATGGACATATCATCCAAACAAAAAATCAATAAGAAAAACACATCCTTAAATGACACATTAGCCCAACAAGACATAATAGACATTTACAGAGTCTTTCATGGCACAAAAACTGCTAACACATTCTTCTTTAGTGCACAGGGAACATTCTCAAGATGGAACACATACTGGGACACAGAGATAGCCTCAACACATATAAGGGTTAATCACACCAACTATATTCTCTAATCATAAAGCTTTTGAAGCCAGAGATCAACTGTAAAAAGAAAACGGGAAAATTCACAAATACATGGAGATTAAACAACATGCTCCTGAAGAATGACTGGGTAGGAGAAGAAATGTAACGAGAGATCAAGAGATACCTAGAAACAAGTGATAATTATAGTACAACATATCAAAACTTTTGGATCACGGCAAAAGTGGTCATAAGAGGAAAGTTCATATCATTACAGGCTTATCTCCAAAAACAAGAATGAGCCTAAATAAACAACCTAATTCTTCATCTGTAAAAAACTAGAAAAGGAAGAAAAAATGAAGCCTAAAGTCAGCAGATGGAAAGAAATAATCAAAATTAGAGCAGAAATAAATGAAATTGAAAACAAACAACAACAACAACAACAACAAAACAATAGAAAAAAATAAATGCAACCTAGAGCTGGTTCCTTGAGGAGGTTAATAAAATTGACAAACTCCTGGCTAGACTTACTATAGAAAAAAGAGAAAGGATACAATTAAACAAAATCGGGGATGAAAGAGGGGAAATTACGACTGACATGGCAGAAATACAAAGGATCATACAAGAATGCTATGAAAAATTACATAACACCATATTTAATAACCTAGAAGAAACAGACCAGTACTTAGAAAAATACAATCTTTCTAGACCAAATCAAGAAGAACTGGAAAATCTAAATAGACCAGTCAGCACTATGGAAATTGAAATAATCATCAAAAACCTACCAAAAAGTAAAAGTCTAGGGACAGATGGTTTCACCAGTGAATTCTACCAAACATTCAAAGAAAATTTAATATCTATTCCCCTCAAACTCTTGCAAAAAATCGAAGAGGAGGCAATACTTTCCAACCTATTTTATGAAGTCAATATTACTCTGATACCTAAACCTGGTAAGGATAATACAGACAAAAAAAGAAAACTACAGACCAATATCTGTCACGAACACAGATGCAAAAGTCCTAAATAAGATACTAGCAAACTTAATACAGCAACATATTAAAAAGATTATACAGCACTATCAAGTGGGTTTCATCCAAGGGCACAGGGATGGTCCAAGATCTGCAAATCGATTAATGTGATACACCACATGAAGAAATTTAGAAAAAAATAGAAATAATATGATATCAATAGATGCAGAAAAAGCTTTCAACAAGATACAGCATCTATTTATGATCAAAACACTTAACAAAATCAGTATAGAAGGAAAGTACCTTAATGTAATAAAGGCCATATATGACAAACCCTTAGCCAACATTACACTTAATGGTTAAAAAATAAAAACCTTCCCTCTAAGATCAGGAACAAGACAATTCTGTCAACTATCACCACTGTTGTTCAATATATCATTGGCGGTCTTAGCTGGTGCACTGAGGCAAGAGTAAGATATAAAAGGCATCCAAATAGGAAATGAATAAGTCAAACTGCCACTATTTGTGGATGACCTGATTCTCTATGTAGAAAACCCTAAAGACTCCACAAGAACACTATTAGAAATAATAAGTAAATCCAGTAATATTTCCTGATACAAAATTAATGTTCAAAAATCCATAGTGTTCCTATACTCTAATAATGAAGTGTCAGAAAAAGAGGTGGAAAAAAATAATTCATTTTGTAATTGCAAATAAAAGAATAAAATACGTAGGAAAAAATCTTCAAATGAAACATGTGAAGGAACTATATAATGAAATCTACAAGACCCAATTAAAAGAAATCAAAATAGATATAAAGAAATAGTAAGATATTCCACGTTATTGGATTGGAAAAACTAATATAGTTAAAATGACTTTATTACCTAAAGCATTATACAGGTTTAATGCAATCCTTGTCGAAATCTCAATGGTATTTTTAAAAGAAATAGACCAAAACATCATCAGTTTTGTATGGAAGCACAAATGTACCTGAATCACCAACACTACCCTAAGGAAAAAAAAACTAGGCTGGAGGCATCACTATTTCTAACTTCAAATTACACTACAAAACAACAATAATCAAAACAAGGTGGTGTTAGCAGAAAAACAGACACACAGACGAGTGGGACAGAATTGAGAGTCCAGAAATATACCTATGTTTATATGGGCAAATAATTTTTGACAAAAAGTTAAAAACATACAGTAGAGAAAGGAAAGTTTCTTTAATAAATGGTGCCGAGGAAACTGGAAAGCCACCTGCATAAGGATGAAACTAGACTGTTGTCTATCACCACACACCAAAATTAACTCAAAATGGATTTAAGACCTGAATAGAAGACCTGAAACAATAACATGCATAGAAGAAAACATAAGAACCAAACTCGAAGACCTTGGACATAAAGATGATTTTATGAATTTGACCTCAAAAGCAAGAAAAGTAAAAGCAAAAATAAATGGATGGGACTATATCAAACTAAAAAGCTTCTGCACGGCAAAAGAAAGCATTAACAAGGTAAAGAGACAACCATCTGAATGGGAACATATACTTGCAAGCAATGCCTATGACAAGGACCTAATATCTAATATATGCAAAGAACTCACACAACTCAATAACAGCAGAAAAACAAACAATCTAATCAAAAAATTGGTAGAGGATCTGAACATACACACTTTTCCCAAGAAGACATACAAATGGCCAAGAAACATTAAAAGATGCTCAACATCACTAGCTATTAGGGAAGTGCAAATCAAACCACAGTGAAATATCATCTCACACCTGTTAGAATAGCTGTTAACAACAGGACAATAATAACAAATGTCGGAGATGATACCGAGAAAAAGGAACCTTCATACACTGCTGGTGAGACTGAAAATTGGTACAGCCACTATGGAAAACAGTATAGAGGTTCCTCAAAAAACTAAAAATTGATCTACCATATGATCCAGTAATCCCTCTACTGGGTATTAAACCAAAGACTTGAAAACTCATATCCAAAAAAACATTAGCACACCAATGTTTTTAGCAGCATTTTCACAGTAGCCAGGACATGGAAGCAACTAAAGTGTCCTACGATAAATGATTGAATAAGGAAGTTGTGGTACATATATATATAAGGGAATATTATTCAGCCATATGAAGATATGAAATATTGCCATTGACGACAATGTAGATGGACTTCAAGATAATTATACTAAGCATAATAAGCCAGACAGAAAATGTCAAAAATGACATGATATCACTTATATGTGGGATATAAACCTAAACGCAACAAATGAACAGGACAAACAAAGACTCATGGACATGGACAATAGAATAGTTACCAGATGGTGGTGGGGGGAGAGTTAAGGAGGGAGATAGGTGAGTAAAAGTGGTCAAATATGTGATGACAGAAAGGAATCTAACTATAAGGGGGGAACACACATGCAATATATTTATGCCTTACTGTTAAATTGTACACCTGAAAAAACTGTTATTTTGATAATTTACCTATGCATTTCAAATAATAGATGCTCCACATATTTTGCAAGAAGAGAAAGACAGTAGCCCATTGGCTGTTGATCAGAAACAAAGCGGTTTATAACAATATTAGATTGATGGAGAATAAATTTTCTGGGTATCTTCTGTCTGAAACAGTCTCACAAAGGAAGCTTTTCTCGCTATACTTTTTGGCTTAATGAATTGGTAAATGACTCCCTATTAAAAAATTTTTAAATGCACCCTATGGAGGCTTTTGCTAAATTAAGTCACATTGGCTTGAATAAAAACTTCTTTTGTCCTTCTCAACAGTTAGTTTCATCCCATATATCCAACAGAAATTATCATCTTAGCAAGTTTGTAGAGTTCTGAAGTGAGTAGGTGGCTCCTCTGAGAAACTCTGCTTTTATGAACTCAGATAAGGTTTTGTTTTGTTTTGTTTTCTTTTGTTTCGAGGGATAGAATGAAGTAATTCTCCAAGTTGGCAAAAGTTGTGGAAAAACTCTTAGGACACTCATTTGGGACTTTTGAAAATGAATTTTATTTACAGGAAAACATTAAATTATGGAGAAGAAGAGTTCTACTTCCACTCAAGACGGGGTGACAAGGACCAAATTTACTCTCTGGCTTGAAACAACACAAAAACCAAACAAAATATATGAAACAATGGTTTTCAGATATTGGGGAATAAAGGTTATTAATCCCTGAGATATGGGAAGCAATGAGATGAGCCTAATGATTGTCTCAGCTTACTGTCTGCAGAGAGTTTCCAGGCCTTAGCATAGGGAGGGAGAACGGGGAGAACATATGTGGAGCCTAGCAATCTCTCTGAGTTGAGGAGATGAATCTGGTAGTATGGGAGGGCCAAGACAGCTGGAGTATACAGCACAGAGTACAAAAAGGAAAGAGCTACAAAGAAAGAGAACTCTAGAGATCTGCAGAAGGTCACCTGGATATTCACCAAAGTCCTCAACAGCACTTGAATGCCAGGAAACCTCCTGTGACTGGAGAAAGAACCACCTGAAAGGATTAAAGGAAACAACTATGAATCCGAAATGAAGGAGGTAATAGTCCCTATTCTCTTTAGTCAGAGTGAGAAAACTTCTAATTCATGGCATTGAGTAGAATAGGCCAAAAAGAGTTTGTATTCCTATATATACTATTTAACTTTGTTCTGGTGTGTGCTCAATATTTGGCAATAGTTTTATCCTTTTGGATCTTGCTATTGGCTTTGTTAAGTGGATTGAGAATGCTTCTCTAGGGTTAATTAGACTTTCATGTCTTATAAAGTTAAACATATACCTACCATACAATATAACTATTCCACCCCCTGATATTTAGCTCAGTAAAATTTAACCACATGTACCTACGAAGACTTGTACACAAATGTTCATAACAGCTTTATTTGTAATAAACAAAAGTTGGACAATACTCAAATAACTGTCAACAAGCAAATGAGTGCAAACTCTGGTATAACCATACCATAGAATATTATTAAAACATAAAAAGGAATGAAGCATTGACACATATGACAACATGAATAAATACCAAATTTTGCCGAGTATAAAAAATAACAGTCAAAAGTTTACATACTGTATATGCTTCCATTATGTAAAACTCTAGAAAATGCAAACTAGTCTATACTGACAGAAAGCAGATCAGTGATAGTCTGGGAGTAAGATGATTGGGAAGTAGTAGAGAAAAAAATTACAAAGAGGGCAAGAGAAAACTTTTTGATATATATGTTCACTATGATAATTGTGGTGATGTTTTCATGGGTATATATTTACATATATGTCAAAAATTACAAAATTTCACTATAAATATGTACAATTTATTGTGTATTAATTATACCTTAATAAACAAGTTTTTAGAAAACAGAGAGAAAACTAGAAAGTTTTCTCCTTTCTTACTTGAAACATCTCAGTTGAACACTGTGAACAATGAAACAAAGTACCACAAGTTATAAGACTGAAAAACTAATCTATGTTCACAAACTACTATTAATGATGAACATGACATTAATTTCTCTTGACTTATCTACCATTTTGCCTTCACTTCTAGAAATTGAAATTCCTGAATGCTTAGATAGTTATAGACTGATGCAAACACAATCAACAAATTAGGTTTGATCTTAATGTGGCAAAAAGGATTCATGGGCCAATATGGGCTCAACGGTAAAGTACTGTGACAGATTAGGTGGACTCAATACCAGCAACACACATTTTCCATTCCTACTTTAACAAGCTAGTTGCTTTTTTTTTTATTCTATAGCTAAAGTTTTTTCATAATCCTGGCTAATCAGTCTAGCAAAGTGGATCTTATTTGTATCAGACTAGATGAGGGTATATGATTGACTCAGTGCAAATGCAGCCCTACTATTTAAACAATCCTTAAAATCTACCTCTCACAATGAGAACTTATTGATGTTCTCTTTGTTTACCACTAATTTCTACAAGGGCTCTTTAGTGGCATAGTATATATATACAGTAAATGGCAAAATGAGTTATTATATGGAAATGATAGCCTAGTAATCAAACACTCTAGTAAATAGGGTCAGTCTTGACCTCATTCTGAAGTATAATTGATCTGAGCTGACAGAATTATTTTTGAGAGCTGTGTTTACATTGCAGCCCTACAAGTACAAACTTATATTTAGAAAGAAAGGTCATTCTCTAATTGCTATGGAAATTGGGAAACTAATCTACCTCAGTTACCAGGAAATTCACTTGTAACTTACAAAGTACAAGATTTTAAACTTAAGCCCTAGACTCCTAGGTCTGATTTCAAAGCACACATTCTCTAGTCCTAGCACAAATGCATAGTGGTCAAGGTACCAAGGAACTTTTGCATATTAAAAAGAAGAAAGTATATCCAACTGTGAATTTAGTATCTTCTATGTACGGGGCCAAGATGTACATTATTTTTTAATCCCCACAGTATGTCCTGTGAGAAGGGTTATTATTATCCCTATTGTTCAAATAAAGCAAATGAGGCTCAAAGAGAGATTAAGTAAATTGTCCAAGGCTGCACAGATACAAAGTAGCAAAGCTAATTTGGAACGATTTTAACACTGAGTTCTAATCACCTTGTACAGCATATGAAGTGGTAAGTTAGCACAATCAAATTCAAAGTCTAGTTCTCCTCATTTACTCAATGTGCATGAGGCTGATGCTAGAACTTATTTGCTTCTTGACGCCTAGGTTTCATTCAGCTCACTGTGGTTTTCATCTGGATTGTCACATCTAGCAACCAAAATACTTTGAGGGATACGGCAGCTAGGAGGCAATGGATATTTCCTTTGTTACTCACAATATAAAAATAGACACTTAAACTATGCTCATTGTTCATGAGTTTGATGTATTTTTATGCCTCCTTTTGAATTATTATTCTACTCTGTACTAATTTTTATGGATTCACTTCACCAGTGCCATATCACTCTGACTCACTGAAAATAACTGATATTTTAGACCATATTCTGTACTTGCAGACAACACAAACAACATCTGTGTTTATACGCAGACAAATAAAATGGTGGCTTCTCTTGTATTTAGCTCCCTAGCTCACAGCAGCTATATCAAAGAGAGTTTTTGAAATTATTTAACATTAGTGAAGACAAGAGGAATATTATTCACTGGGAAATGTGTGTTGGGTTATTCAGCACTTTGTCACCCAGACAGAGGAAACAATCACATCAAAATTTGGGGCATTTGATGCTTATAAGGTAGCATCATAATCTCAAGCTAAATAAATGGAGCCTAAATTTGTGATCTACGTTAAGAATTTTGCATATATTACAGCACTTAGGGAAAGGCTTTGAGTTGAAAAGATTCTACAATTTCTGATTAAATGTTGGGAAAGGCTTTTCTTTATTTTATTTTATTTTTTTCTTTATTTTAAATTTATGAAAGAGGTACCAAATTAGATAAAGGCACACTTGTCTTTAGCTAACATTTAGTGCTAATACTGCAGGAGATTTCTGCAGAATATGTTTTCCAAAACCAAGAAAGAAAATAAATACAAACAGCAACAATAGCATTAGTACTTCTGAATTGGAAACTTATATGGCCCAATTCCTTATTAACATTGCCATAAACATTTAACTCACACAAGCAAATGAAAATTTCAGGCACTTTAAAAACAATGGATAATCTAGAGATGTGAATGCAATTGTGTTTGTTTTACAAATTCTGGAAAGCTGTGCAGGTCAAACGATCTATGAGGATTGCCCAAAAATATTAATGATATATAGGAGAGATATCTCAGTCTATACAATGACTGAACAGTTGGCTCCATTCAGTCCCCAAATCATCACCTTGTGGGAAAACACCCCCAAACAAATAGCCAGTGATTTGATGTTGTATTCACAAAGTATTTGCTTGACTGAATTTTCTGCTTGGCTATGTCTCTGCTTCCAAGGTTGGTCCTAGGCATGATTGTAAGGCACGTCTGTTGCTTTTGTCCATTCTCTTGTCCTTTAGTTTCAACCATCCTGTACCTAACACCCAGTATTTTTATGGTGTCACTTCCTTGTCTAGAACCCTTCCTCCATTTGCTTATTCTCCCTTTCTTGTGCAAATGTTTCTTAGAGGTCCTCACAAGATGGCATATTGGGTAGAGGCTGTGCACATCTCCTTTAAAGACCACACCAAAATTATAACAAAACTACAGAGGACCCAGCATTCAAAGTCGCCTGAGATCTGGCTGAACAGAAGCCCTACAACTATAAGCCCTACAAAAATAATAGGTCATCTCAAAACAGAAGGAGGGGTGGGGACCCAAAACATGTTGATCTCACAAATGTGTATGGCGATCGAGAATCAGGAGAGTTTTCTTGGCTGCAGAGCTCCTTCCCCCAACCTGAAGAGTGAAGGATCCCAGCTCCAATACTGGGCTTCCCAGCCTAGGGTTCCAGTGCTACGAAGAGAAGTCCCCACAACCTCTGGCTGTGAAAACTAGTGGAGACGGTGGTTGAGTTAGACAGAGAGCTGTGGGAGTGGTGGACATTCCTCTTAAGTCACCCACGTGCAGATTTACTTGCTGATAGACTCACTTGCTCTGAGCTCCAGAGCTGAGGCAGCTGCTCAAGGAAAGCCAGGGATATACGGGGAGACACTGAGTTGTCGGGCTCAGGGAGAGGTTGTGGAGGGGCGACTTTCTCCTGGACAGAACTGCTGGCAGTATTCATTGTTCCTTTTTTGAACCCTCCCCAATCCCCACATGCAGACACAGAAGTCACTGTATCAGCGTCCCCATCAACCTGGATAACACTGGTTGCCCTGCCCTAGTAATTCCCTGAGACTCTGTCTCTTTCTTGACATGACTCATACCTCTTGATGAGCAGCCCCAAACCCCACACTAGTGGCAGCCAGCCTCGATTTCTGAGTTGGCCCCCTGTGGCACCTGTAAGTACAGCATGGTGGCATCCATATATGGATTGCTTGGTAATTCCTATCAGGACGCTCCAGAGGTGCACAGGCTGCTGCTAAACTTGGCTTGCAGCTGGACCCTTCCCAGAACTGTGCCACTGGGCCCTACAGCACACTTACTACATAAAGCCACTCTATTAAAACAGGTAGACTTAGGAGCCCTACCCAATACATAGAAACAGACACAGGGAGGCAGTTAAATGGAGAGACATATTCTGCATGAAATAAAACAAAGCTCCAGAGAAATAACTCAACAAATGGAGACAAGCAATCTACTAGATGCAGAGTTCAAAATACTGCTTATAAAGATGCTCAAAGAATTTAGAGGAAGAGTAGATAAATTCAGTGAAAACTTTAACAAAGAGATAGAAAACATAAAACTGGAGTTGGAAAACATAAAAGGGAACCAGTCAGAAATGAAGAATAAAATAGCTGAGATAAAGAGTACATTAGAGGGAATCAACAGAGTTGATGAAATGATGGATCGAATCAGTGACATAGAGGATGTGGTAGCAGATGACACCCCGTCAGCACAGCAACAATAACAAGAATGTCGCTCCCAAAAATGAAAGTAGTTTAAAGAGCCTCTGGGACAATATCAAGCATAATAACATTCACATCATAGATGTACCAGAAAGAGAAGAGACAGCAAGAAATTGAAAACCTATTTGAAGAAATAATGATGGAAAACTTCCCTAACCTAATGAAGGAAATAGACATACAACCCAGTTCAGAGTCACCAAAAAGATGAACCCAAAGAGGCCCACACCAAGACAATTCATAATGTAAATGACTGACAATCTAGTACAGACATGGAAATAATGTCAGTACAAGGAGGTAAGTGCCATGACAAATTTATACATAAAGGATGGTGTAGTCCAAGGGGAAGAAGGGCCTCATCCTGACTGGAAGATTGAGAATGAGTTCAGAGAAGAGATAATACTTTGTTTCATTTTAAAGGTTGAATATGCCCCTGACTGGTTAAAAAGTTTATTGGTAATATGCAATCATTTAATTTGTATATGGAATGTGCTATCCCATTGAATTTCATATGTACCAGATATTATTTCTCAGCCTATTGCTTCTCCCTTACTGTTGTTTATGGGTGTTCAATATTTATGTTGTCAAATCTGTAAATATTTTTTCATTTATGGGTTCTGAGTTTCATGCTTTACTTAAGGCCTTCTATATACAGGACTATTACTTTAAAAAAAATACCTAACCTGTAGTTTCCTTTAGTCCTATATCCACTTTATTAATAATTTAAGAGTCCTATCAATTCAGAAATTGTCTAACTCCATCAAGAAAGGTCAAGTCCTTTCCACACACCAAGAGCTACTGCTGTTTTTTCCTCTTTCTTTCTCAGTCTTGTTTATTACATAGATGTTTTTACCCACCAAAATTGCTCATTATAACAATCTGAAGAATACAGCTATTCATATGGACAAAACAAATTAATAATTCCCTCTCTGCCTCCTCCAATCACGTAACAAGGCAACTGATAGTCATTGTAGAGTAAGTATCTTTCCTTATTTTTCTCTATGTTTATACATTTATTTTTATGAAAATGGTTATTGAATACATTATACTAACTTGTTTATTTTATTTAATGATATAACATACATGCTCTTCTATGATAGGATGTGCCATTACCTCATTCGTTCAATACCTGGGAATATTTAATGTCATGAATGTGCCATTAATTATTTAACCGAAGTCCTATTGTTAGACATCCAGGTTGCTTTTTTAAATTGTTATTTTTTCTTGTATTTATTTTAAATTAGAAAAAGTTAGACATTAATACAATCCATAATGTGATTCCCTCAATTACTCTAGCACCCATCTGGCATTACACACAGTTATTACAATAATATTGACTATATATCCTATTGCTATACTCTAAATTCCTGCGACTGTTTCGTAACTACTAATTTGTACTTCATCCCTTCACTTTTTTTTCACCCAGCCCTCCAACCCTGCTCTGTTCTGGCAATCACTAGTTTGCTCTCTGTATCTGTGAATCTGTTTTCATTTAGTTTGTTCATTTATTTTGCTCCTTAGATTCCACATATAAGTGAAATCATATATTTATCTTTCTCTGTCTTATTTCACTCATTGTAATAACTTCAAGGTTCATCTATGTCGTTGCAGATGCTCCAATTTCATTTTTTATGACTGAGTAATATTCCATTATACATATGAACCACAACTTCTTTATCCAATCGTCTGTCGATAGACATTGAGGCTGCTTCCATATCTTGGCTATTGTGAATAGCATTGCCATGAACATAGGGGTGCACAGATTTTTATGAATTACTGTTTTGGTTTTCTTTGGATAAATATTCAAAAGTGCAATTGCTGAGTCAAAAAAGTAGTTCTATTTTTAATTTCTTTGAGGAACCTCCAAAATGTTTTCCATAGTGGCTGTACCAGTTTGCGATCCCATCAAAAGTGCACAAGGGTCCCCTTTACTCTACCTCCTCACCAACATTTGTTGTTTTTTGATTTATCAATGACAGCTAATCTGACAGGTGTAAAATGACATCTCATTGTGGTTTTAATTTGCATTTCTCTGATGATTAATGGCCTTGAGCATTTTTCATATGTCTATTGACCATCTGTATGTCCTCTTTGGAGAAATACATATTCAGATCTTCGGCCTATTTTTTAATTAAAAAAATTTTTTTTGGTGTTGAGCTGTATGAGCTCTTTATACATTCTGAATATTAACCCTTTGTCAGGTGTATCATAGGCAAATATCTTCTCTCATTCAGTAGGTTGTCTTTTCATTTTGTTGATGGTTTCCATTGCTGTGAAAAAACTTTAGTTTGATATAGTCCCATTTATTTTTTCTTTTTTTTCCTTGTCCAAGGAGATACATCAGAAAAAAATTACTAATAGTAATATCAGAGACTTTATTATGTATTCCTCTAGAAATTTTATGGTCTTGGATCTTACATTTAAGTCATTAATCCATTTTTTTGTTTATTCTTGTATATGGTGTAGGAAGGTAGTCCTATTTCATTTTTTGCATGTATCTGTCCAGTTTTCTTAACACCATTTATTGAAGAGACTATTTTTATGCCACTGTATATTCTTGACTCCTTTGCCATAGATTAAATGACTATATATGTTTATGCGTGGATTTATTTCTGAGCTCTTTATTCCATTGCATTGATCTATGTGTCTCTTTCAATGTCAGTAGCATGCTGTTTTGATTACTGTAGCCTTGTAGTATAGTTTAATATTAGGTTGTGTGGTACCTCCAACTTTGTTCTTTTTTCTCAAGATTGTCATGCTTATTTGGGATTTCTTGTTATTCCATATTAATTTTTGGATTATTTGTTCTAGTTCTGTGAAAAATGTCATTGATATTTTAATTTAATTTAATTATTAATTTTAAGTCTACAGTACACTGGTTAGCATTTATATAGTTTGTAAAGTGATCTCCCTGATTATTCTTTCTCTTTTCTGGCTCTACACCTAGTCATTACATTAATGCTAACTCCATTCTCTATGCTGTGCTTCCCATCCCCATAAACATCTAAAAAACTATTAATTTGTGCTTCTTTAACCCTTCACCTCATTCTCCCAGCCCTCTAAACTCCCTCCCCTCTAGCTGTCACCAGATTGTCCTCTATATTTATAAGTCTGTTTTTGATTAGTTTGTTCTTTGTGTTCCTTAGATTCCATATATAAGTGAAATCATATGGTATTTATCTTTGTCTGACTTATTTCACTCAGCATAATAAACTCTAGGTCCATTCATGTCATTGTGAATGGTAGAATTCCATTTTTTTAATAGTCATTGGTATTTTGATAGAGATTTCATTGAATCTATAGATTGTTTGGATAATATGGCCATTTTAATGATGTTGATTCTTCCTACTCAAGGACACGGTATATGCTCCTATTTATTAATATCTCTTTCAATTTCTTTTTTCAGTGACATAATTTTTCAAGAATAGGTCTTTTATCTCTTTGGTTAGTTTGATTCCTACATATTTTATTGTTTTCTGATGTAATTGTAAATAGGATTATTTTCATTTCTATTTCTGATAGTTCAACATTGGTATATAAAATTGCAACCGACTTTTGAATATTAATTTTGTATATTGCTACATTACTGAATTCATTTATCAGTTCTAACTTTTTTTTTTGGTGGAATCTTTAGGGTCCTCTAAACAGTATCATATCACCTGCAAATAACGTGAATTTTACTTCTTCCTTTCCAATTTGGATACCTTTTATTTCTCTTTCTTGTCTGATTGCTTTAGCTAAGAATTCCGATAGTATATGGAATAGAATTGCTGAAAGTGGGCATCCATGTCTTGTTTCTGATATTAAAGAAAATGCTTTTAGCTTTTCTCCATTGTGTATAATGTTAGCTGTACAATTGTCATATGTGGCCTTATTTATGTTATGGTATGTTCCTTCTATTCCCACTTTGCTGAGAGTATTTATCATAAATGGATGCTGGATTGTGTCGAATGCTTTTTCTGCATCTATTGATATGATCATATGATATTTATGTTTCAACTTGTTAATGTGATGGATAACATTGCCCTGTGGATATTAAACCAATCTTGCATGCTAGGAATAATCCAACTTGATCATGATGTATAATATTTTTAACATATTGCTGAATTCAGTTTTCTAATATTTTGTTGGGGATTTTTGTATCAATATTCTTCAGAAATATCGACCTACAGTTTTCTTTTATTTCTTTTCTTTTCTCTTTCTTTCTTTCTTTCTTTCTTTCTTTCTTTCTTTCTTTCTTTCTTTTACTGTCTTTTTCTGGTTTTGAAATCAGGATAATAGTGGCTTTGTAAAAAGAGTTAGGAAGGTTTCCTTCCTCTTGAATTTTTGGGACTATTTTAAGAAGAATAGCTGTTTATTCTTCTGTCAATGCTTGGTAAAATTCACCTATGAAGCCATCTGGTCCAGGACTTTTGTTTTTTGGAAGCTTTTCTGAATATTAATTGGATTTCATTGCTAGTAATATGTTGGTTCAGATTTTCTGTTTCTTCTTGACTCAGTCTTGAGTATGTTTCTAAGAATGTATTCATTTCTTCCAGATTGTCCAATTTGTTGATATATAATTGTTTATAGTATTTTCTTATGATTATTTGTTATTTCTGTGGAGTCTGTAGTTACTTCCCATCTTTCATTTCTGATTTTATTTTATTTTTTTTTTAAATTAAATTTATTGGGGTAACATTGATTGCTACAATTATATAATTTTCAGGTGTACCTTATAATTTAACATCTGTATATTCTATTGTGTGTTTACCACCCAAAGTCCAGTTTCCTTCAGCTACCATTTATTTGATCCCCTCTACCCACTTCACCCTCTCCTTAACCCCTTATATTTGATCCCCTTTACCCTACCTCTGTAGACAACTAGTCTACAGTCTATGTTCATGAATCTCTGTTTGTTTGTCCTGTTCCTTTGTTGCTTTTAGTTTTATATCCCACATATAAATGATATCATGTGATTTTCTACTTTTTCTGTCTGGCTTATTTTGCTTAGCGTGATTATCTCGAGGTCCATCCATGTTGTTGCAAATGGCAGTATTTCATCTCTTCTTATGGCTGAGTAATATTCCATTGTATATATGCACCACAGCTTCTTTACCCAATCATCTATCATAGGATACTTCATTTGTTTCCATGTCCTGGCCACTGTGAATAATGCTGCTATGAACAGTGGTGTGCAAATATCTTTATGGATGTGAATTTTTAAGTCTTTGAAGTAAATATCCAATAGAGGGATTGTTGGATCATATGATAGATCCATTCTTAGATTTTGGAGGAAATTTCATAGTGTTTTCCATAGTTACTGTACCAATTTGCAGTCCCACCAGCAGTGTATGAGGGTTCTTTTTAGATTTTATTTATTTGGGTCCCTTTTTTTTTTTGATGTGTCTAGCTAAAGGTTTATTAATTTTGTTTATCCTCTCAAAGAAGCAACTCTTGCTTTCATTGATCTTATGCATTGCTTTCTAGACTCTGTTTTATTTATGCCCTGATCCTTTAATTTCCTTCCTTCTACTAATTTTGGGTTTTATTTGCTCTTCTTTTTCTAGTTCTTTTTAATATAAAGTTACCCTGTTTATTTAAGATTTTTCTTGTTTCCTGAGGTAGGCCTGTATTGCTACAAATTTCTCTCTTAGGACTGCTTTTGCCGTGTCTCATAGATTTTGGCTCTTTGTATTTTCATTTTTATTTCTCTCATGATACCTTTTGGTTCATTCTTTGATCTCATTGTTAACCCATTCATTGTTTAGTAGCATGCTATTTAGCCTTCACGTGTTTGTTTATTTGTTTTTCTTGCAGTTGATTTCTTGTTTCATACTACTTGTGGTCAGAGAATATGCTTAATATGATTTGAATATTCTTAAATTTATTGAGACTTGTTTTGTGGCCTAACATGTGGTCTATCCTGGAAAATTTTCCACATGCACTTGAGAAGAATGCATATTCTGCTGCTTTCGGATGAAACACTCTGAAAATATTAATTAAACCCATGTGCTCTATTGTGCCATTTAAGGCTGCTGTTTCCTTATTGATTTTCTGTCTGGAAGACCTGTCCATTGGTGTCGTCAATAGGGTGTTAAAGTCTCCTACAATCTCTCCCTTTAAGTTGGTCAATAATTGCTTTATACATGTAGGTGCTCCTATGTTGGGTATATATATGTTTATTAGGGTTATGTCTTCTTGTTTTATTGATCCCTTTATCATTATATAATGCCCTTTTTGTCTCTTATGATAGCTTTTGTTTTAAAGTCTATTTTGTCTGATAAAAGTATTGCTACTTTAGCTTTTTAAATTCATTTTCATTTACACAATATATCTTTTTCCATCCCTTTCCTTTCAGTCTGTGTGTATCATTTGAACTGAGGTGGGTCCCTTATAGACTACATATGTATGGGTCTTGTTTGCTTATCTATTCAGCTAGTGTACATTTTTTCATTGGAGCATTTACTCCATTTACATCTAAAGTGATTATTGCTATGTACATAATTATTACCATTTAATTATTCATATTTACGGTTTTTCCTGTTTATTTTTATAGAAGTCCCTTTAACATTTCTTGTAATTCTAGCTTGTTGATGATGAATACCTTTAGATGTTTCCTGTCTGGAAAGCTCTTTATCTCACTTTCCATTTTGATTGATAGCCTTGCTGGGTAGAGTAGTTCTTGTTTTTTTTTTTTTTTATCACTTTGTTAATTTTGTGCCAATCTCTTCTGGCCTCAAAGTCTGTAGAAAAATCATCTGACATTCTTATGGGAGTACGCTTGTAAGTAACCAGCTGTTTTTCTCTTGTTGCTTGTAAGATTCTTTGTCTCCAACCTTTGGCTTTTTAATAATGATGTGTCTTGGTGTGGGTTTTTTTGGTTCCACTTGTTTGGGACTCTTTGCATTTCATAGACTTGTGTGTCTATTTGTTTCATCAGGTTAGGGAAGTTTTCTGTCATAATTCCTTCAAATCAGTTCTCAATTTCTTGCTCTCTCTCTCTTTTCCTTCTGGTACCCCTATGATAAGGATCTTAGTACACCTGATGTTGTCTCAGATGTGTTTTAAACTTTCTACATTTATTATTATTATTATTATTATTATTATTATTATTATTATTATTGCTCTGATTGGGTGTTTTATGCTCTCTTGTCTTCCAACTTGCTGATTGGATCCTCCATTTCATCCAATCTACTGTTGATTTCTTCTAGTGTATTCTTCATTTCCGTTATTGTATACTTCATTATTGACTTTTTCTTCTTTATGGTTTCTATATCCCTTTTTATACGTATTATCTTTATGTTGATGTCCTGACTAAGATCATCTATTTTTCCCCTAAATTCATTGAGCATCCTTATAACCAGTGTTTTGAACTCTGTCTCTGCTAGGATCCTTGCCTCTGTTTCATTTAGTTTTTTTTTTTTTTTTTTCTGAAGTTTCATCTTGTTACTTTTGTGGCATGTTTCTTTGTTTTCTCATTTTAGTTACCTCTCTGTGATTGTTTCTATGTATTAGGAAGATCCGTTACATCTCCCAGCCTTAGCCAGATGTCCTTATGTAGTAGTTGTCTTGTGTGTCCTAGTGGCAGTTTCCCTGTGCCAGGGGCTCTCGGCATGTTCCTTATATAGTTGTGTATGTTCTCACGTTGTAGCTAAACCTTGATGATTGTTAGCACATCAGTGGATGGGACTGACTTTCAAACTGGCTGTGGGGATTCACTACACCCACAGGCTATAAGCTGCTGTGTAGGGGCTGACCTCATGAAGTGGGATTTGCCTAGCACTCCCATGCACCTATTGAGACCACCTTTGAGTGTGTTGCTTATGGGGCTAGAAAGTGGTGCTTTGTCGTGGTCTGATGTTAGCCTTCCAATGTGTTGGTTTTGTGTCCCCTTGGGAAGGTCTTTCATGTAGGCCAAGTTCAGTTGCTGCCTTTGATTGCATGAGGCTACCTGATAAGAGCTACAAAGCAATCCATAGATAGTTACTGCCTATATTGGATCTGGATGCATGTGGAAGAGAATCCACTATTAGCTGAGGTAAATTACACATAGTTCTGGGCCTGGGGTGGCTTAGCAAAAGGACCAGTGCACCTCAAGGCCTGGGCCTGCCTGCCAGCTATCTGTATGACTCCACAGCTGAAAGAGCTTCAAGTGATATGTGAGTTGGGTGCAGTGAGAACCCTGGGAGTCACCAGGGTAAAGTGAACAAATTTCACCCAGTCAATGCAGAGTCAGATTTCATGCCAGTGCTGAATCTTTGGTTTCATGTAAAAGTTTGAGATCGCAGCAAAGCCAGCTTCTGTCCTCTTGAGGCCCTCAGACCCCCATGATCCATCCAAAAGATATTGAGGCTCAAGCTGGCGCCAGTGGCTTGCTACTAGTCTCCACCAAAATGTGTGGGCTGTGCTTGGGCCATATGAGTTGAGGTGTGCTTCCTGACAATAAATATGCAGCCCAGGGAAGCTGCGGGGTGGGGAGTGGGGCTGGCTGTGTGGCAATAGACCTCTAAAGGCAATTTGTGGGCTGGGCGATGGGGCTCCAGGGAGACACGGGGTGGAGTAGCTTCAGAATTGGCCATGCGGGACACTGGGCCAGGGTAGCTTCAGAATTGGCCATGCGGGAGGAGGGTTCAACACAAATAAGATGGTGCCAACCTGTAGACTGCTCTGGAGGGGGCTTGACAAAGGAGCAATAACAGCTGTTCCCCTATCCCTTGTCACAGCATCACACACCTCAGTCTTTCCCCATATGTCTCTTGTACCACCCAAGTTACTGACCCTCTCTCTATCAGGGCTCAGGGTGAGCACCTATGAGCAAGTGAGTCTGTGTGAAGGCCTTTTAACAGGACATTTGGGTTTCCAGATTTTTTCTGTATCACCCAGATGGCCAGAGCCTCCACTGGTTTTAACAGTCAGATTTTGTTGGAACTGCTCTTCCCAGGACTAGAATCCTGGAATGGGGAGTCCCTGCATGGGGCTAGGTCCCCTCATTCCTTCAGGGGGGTCCAGTGCCTGCTCAAATGCCACATGCGGGTGAGGGACCAGTCTCCTTCTTGTCTCCGCCCCTTCTACTGGACTCAATGTGGATTTTTCTTTATATACTCAGATGCATGTACTATGATCAGCTAAACTTCAGGTTGTTTTATAATTTGGTTGTAATTTTAATGTGGTCATGGAAGGAGGTGAACCCTGTTTTTTCCTAACTCACATCTTTTAACTTGTTATTGTTAACCTTACAAAATTGTGTTCAACATCTTTCTACCTCACCTGCCTAACTCCATGAGGTCTTCTGAATGCTATTACACCTCCCCTTGTTGTTACCCCCAACTCCTATGTTTTGTTGAGATGACTTAGAATTTTTAATTATAAGCTTACATTGTCCAATATCATAATCACTAACTACATGTGACTATTGAGCACTTTAAATGGGCTAGTCTGAATTAAGATGTGCTACAAGTATAAAATATATGTGGAAATTCTAAGAGAACATGAAAAAAAGCAAAATGTCCCATTCATAACTTTATGTTGATTATAAATTGAAATAGTATTTTAGATATATTGAGTTAAATAAAATATATTTAATTAATTTCATCTATTTTTTACTTTTTAAAACATGGCTACTAAAAGATGTTAAATTAGATACATAACTTGCATTATATTTATATTGGACAGTCTGTTCTGGACTGCTCTTAAATGTCTATAAAATGTATTTTCTGTTTAAAGAATCCGAGTTTGGAACTTTACTTTAAGCAATCTGTCTTTCTATTTAGATTCAAAATTTTTTTCTCAGAGAGCCAGGTTCATTGCTCATCATCATTTCCTTTCATATTTATCTACTTTCATGTCTGTTCTGATTCATTTGTTTGGTTTGAATTTTTTTCTCAAATATTTTTTTTGATGGTGTATGAGAGTTACATACTTTCTTAGAGTTGCAGTCCACAAGTGTCATTACAATGGTAATTGATTATGTGCAGGATTTTAGATTAACTGGACTACTACTAAATGTTGTCTATTGTCTTTTACTCCCTCTGAATATGCATCACTTTTACTGACACCAAAAATTAGATAAAGCACATTTTTATGAGCTTAGCATTGCATTAATAAGAGTTCTACAAGATAAGCTATACAACAGAAATCAAAGAAAATTCTGAAATGAAGTTATTAGCATTTCAGTAGGTATTAATAACCTTCTACCTAGGCACTTTTCAAGGATATTTCAAGAGATTTGTGATACACTTTTACTTGAAAGAAAGGTGTGTAGTAGTACGAGTTCCTGATCTCTGGGAGAGTTCAACTTTATGGAATTCCTACATTCTTCTTCATAAAAGTGATTCATAAAATGATTCGTTAATTTTTATGACTCCATAAATCTTACCCTATAGATCAGATTACAAATCTGAAAAAAAAATCTTTGTCAGACCTGGTGTCTCCATCTTTTGTTTGGTATATATTAGAATCATAGGGCTAGGTAAATGGACACATTCTGATATTACAACATTTTAAAGGTTTGAGATGCTAGCACACATATGATTGAATTTGATTTGGACATTTATATTTTTGTTTGAGTACATTAGGTTCCATGGCAAAGAGGAATTAAGATTGCACATGGAATTAAGGTTGTTAATCAACTGACCTTAAGATAGGGAGACTATCCATGGTTATCTGTGTGTAACCAATGTACTCAATAAGGATCTTTAAAAGTAGAAGAGTGAGGCAGAGAGGTATCAGAGGGAGATATAAAGTTTGAATAAAGGCTAAAGATATGTAACATTATTGGCTTTGAAGACATAGATGCCATGAGCCAAGGAAGGTGGACAGCCTCTAGACACTGGAAAAGTCAAGGAAATAGATTTTCCTAGAGGCTTTATTAAGTAGCATGGCCTTGCCAATACTATTTTTAGCCCAGTGAGGCTCATTTCAAACTTCTGACTTCTAGAACTGTAAGATAATGAATTTTCATTGTTTTAGTCCACTAAGTTTGTGGTAGTTTATTACAGTAGTAATAGAAAACTAATACAATATTATAAAATGTAGATAACAGTATGTTTCCAAATTACTAAGGTTGGGAGGAGTGGATGGATAATTGGGAAAAGTCAATTCAAAAATTAATATTCTTCTGTGTTATTTATTCTTCTTTCCATTTTCTTATTTAATTTTTAAATTGGCTTTTTCTCCCTTATCTGCTCCTTCACAGCAATTTTCAACTTGACTGGTATCTTTTTTTATAGTATATTTCAATCTAAAATAACAAAAACTTTCAGCTATAGTGTCCCATTCTTCAAAGACTCATTCTAATTGATGGCTTATTACCCTTTTAATTTGCAATCAACAGATAACATGAGAACTAGCCCCAGGGAAGGAGTGACATATAGTAGGTGAAATTTAACCTTGTTTTACTTTTACCTCCCCATTATTTACCATCCCTTCCCTTTATGCCCAACCAAGTATGTATTGTTCAAGGCTCTGAAACAAACAGCTCTATCCTGGACCCAAGTATTCTACCTTCCCTCTTAAGATTACCTATTCTGTACTCTGTTCCCCCAAGCATCATGACACTTCAGTATACAAACCAATGAACAATTTCATGCTCTTAATGAAGCCCAAACTACTTGTATATGAAACAATGGCTTAACCTTTTCTAAGTGGTTTTCCTTTCCAGAAGGGGATACTTTACCCAAAGAAATGTCTCCCCAAGGCTGGGAATTCTGTATATTATGGCAGGGTATATAGAGAGGTGCTTGTAGCTGACATGAGGGAAGAAGACTGTATGTCATACTTCACCTTGCCCTATATAAGTGGGATCCTATTCCACCTGTGTGAAATCAAACAACTAACTACAGAGTATGAACCACCAAACAAGCTGACTATCCTGGCTGAACAGGCTATTGTGCCTCAGGGCAACTCTAGGGCAACCACAGGGATAGATGATTGGGCCTATAAGCTGACAAAACAAGTTGTATCCACTCCTTTAAACAATGTTGTAATTCATTCTGAGTCTAACAGATATTCCATCATTTATGGCTATAAAATGAATGCTATAAAACTTATAAATATGAAGAGAATTTAATATAATGCTGCAGTATGGTACCTTATATTGCAGAATACTACTAAAAACTTTTATGCTGTAGGCATAAAAAAGCTTTTATGTTATATAAATATATTTTAATGATACTGTGCTTAAGAATAATGATACTTTGAATGATTTTTATGAAAGATATTTTTCCACATGCCTTTTACCATTATCACTGTATTTTCTCTTCTATCTTAAATTAGTTTAATAATATTTGGATTTTAAAGGCTATGGTGAATTATAGATTTAATGAAGACATGGACTTATACACTGGCTTGCATGCTTCCACATTGGCAGAATTTAACTACCATTATGAATTATTTTTTATTTATGCTGTTTACATTGTATATGCATACTTGTGATTTTTAACACGTTTAACATTTTTTCACACTTTTTCTGTATAAACACTCACTGGATCATACTTTCAAATGGAAAAAATTTAGGAGTTTAGTGCATAGTTTTGATTATCACTTACAAAGTTGCTAAATCATAAAAATAAGCAAAGTGAAGAACAAACCAAGGAAGAAAACTCACTGAAATATAAGCAAGGCTGTCAAATGAATAGTTGGAAGCCAGAAGTAAAATTATAACCTTATAAAGGAATTTTCAGCATTGGATCATAACTTGGAAGTGGACAGAGCTCTTTTAGACCCAGTATGTACTCTGATTCCCCATAGCCCACACCAGTCTTTATGGTCTTACCGGACCTATGCAGGTATTTAAATTTGTAACTTTCTGTTAAAAAAAAAAAGCAGAATACACTTCCATTAATGCCCAGGCAGAGAAATAGTCCATTAAACACCATAAACAAGGCATCTCAGAAAGAGAGAGAAAAATCTCCAGAAAGTAACCTTATAGACATAGAAATATGCAACTTAAATGACAGAGAATTCAAGATGGTACTTCTGAAAAAACTCAATGAGACCTGAAACGAGTCTCTGATAAGAGCAACGCCTCTGATAAGAGCCTAATATCAAAAATATACAAAGAATTCATACAACTCTATAATGGCAACAACAACAATAACAAACAATCCAATGAAAAAATGGGCAGAAGACCTGAATGGACACTTCTCCCTAGAGGGTGTAGAAATAGCCAAGAAATGTATGAAAAGATGCTCAACATCGCTAGCTATTAGGGAAATGCAAATCAAAGCCACAATGAGATACCATCTCACACCTGTTAGAATAGCTATAATCAACAGGAAAAGTAATAAGACATGCTGGAGAGAATGTGAAGAAAAAGGAACCCTCATATACTGCTGGTGGGGCAGCATATTTGTACAGCCATAGGGAAAACTGTATGGAGATTTCTCAATAAACTAATAATTGATCTACCATATGATCCAGCAAAGACTTGAAAACCCATATCTGAAAAGATATTTACACACCGATGTTAATAGCAGCATTATTCACAGTGGCCAGGACATGGAAGCAACTGAAATGTCCTACAATAGATGATTGGATAAAGATGCTGTGGTACATATATACAATGGAATATTATTCAGCCATAAGAAGAGATGAAATACTGCCATTGGAGACAACATAAATGGACCTTGAGATAATCATGCTAAGTGAAATAAGCCATAGAGAAAAAGTTGAAAATCACATGATATTACTTATATGTGGGATATAAACCTAAAAGCAACAAATGAACAGGACAAAAAAACAGAGGCTCATGGCCATGGACAACAGTCTAGTGGTTACTAGAGGATAGTGGGAAGGAAGAGAGGGGAGGTAGATAGAGTAAAGTTAGACAAATATGTGATGACAGAAAGAAATCTAACTATGGGAGGTGAACACACATCGTAAACATATATAAGCCTTACTGTTAAAGTGTACAGCTGAAACTTATTGGATTTCGTTAACCAATGTCACTATAAAAAATAGATTGTATTAAACATGGCAGAGTAAGAGGCTTCCCCAGATCTTTCTCCTTGAAATAGCAATAAGCTGAACATCTAAAACTCAACAAAAAACACCCAAACTAAATACCTGTACATCTGAGATCTGCCCCTAAGTGCTACCACAGGTCAGAACCCCAGGTGTGTGGTGGAAGACTGGAAGTAAAAATAATCTGACTCTCACAGCCCGAGCTCTCTGTAGGAGGAAGGGGAGGGGAGAAGGTGTGGCGATTTCCTTGAACAGTCCTGCCTGAGAGTGCTCTGAGCTCCATGAGGCCAGCGGGAGTGCCAAAGCTTCAGGGCAGAAGGCAGAGAAATGGTGATGGCAGAAAAGCAGTGATGGCAGAGAAACAACAGTTGATATTTACCAGCTGGGGTTGCAAAACCGAGGCAGAACTATAGCCTCCATCCCCCAATCCAGAGGACCCCTCTCCCCATGCCCTCTGAGACTGAATGTCATGGAGCCCCAGGGAAATCTAAGCAAATGCAACCAAAAATGTCGCTAACACTGATAGGAACTGAGACTGAGGGTAGTGAGCATGATTAAACATCGATAAGTAAAAAGACATTATTAAAATTTTATATAAAGTAGAGATCCAAGAGGCTTAGATGCCACCTACTGGAAACCAAAAGAAAAACATCTTCTTTGCAACAGGTTAGTGATCAATATGAAATAAATTCTCTTTCCAGAAGAAAAAAAAAAAAGCAGAATAAATTTCCATTAATGCCCAGGCAGAGAAATAGTCCATTAAAAACCATGAACAGCAAAGGTGACAATGTATCTCAGAAAGAAATAGAAAAAACTCCAGAAAATAAGCTTACAGACATCGATATGTGACTTTAATGACAGAGATTTCAGGATGGTACTTCTGAAAAAACTCAGTGAGAGCTAAAAAGAGTCTTATCAACAATTTCAGGAATTAAAAAAAACAACTAGATGTGCAGAATGAGTTTTTAGCAAGGAAATTGAAACCCTCAAAAGAAACCAAATAAAACTTCTGGAGATGAACACACACACACACACACACACACACACACACACACACATACACACACACACATCAAGAGCTAAAAAATAAAATAGCAAGCTTGAGAAAGAGAGTCAACCAAAGGGAGGAAAAGATCAGTGATATTGAAGACAGAAATCTAGAGATAACTCAGAAGGAAGAACAGAAACCAAAAAATGAAAAATAATGAAAGAGAAATGCAAGAACTAGCTGAGACCATCAAGAGAGAAAACACAAGAATAATGGGCATTCTTGAAGGAGAGGAAAAGGAGCAGGGACTAGAAAGCATTTTCAAACAAACAGTTGACAAGAATTTCCCAAATCTAAGGAATGAACTAGAGCTTAAAATTCAAGAAGTCAATAGAACACCCAATTATTTCAACCCAAAAAGTCCTTCACCAAGACTCATTATTAACATTATCAAAAATCAACAACAAATAAAGAATTCTCAGGGCAGCCAAGGAAAAGAAGATGGTAACCAATAAAGGAAAACCAATTAGATTATTGTCGGACTTAGCAGTACATACTTTACAAACCAGAAAGGAGTGGAATCAAATATTCAAACAATTAAATGAAAGGAACTACAAGCAAGAATAATGTATCCAGCTAAGCTCTCCTTTAGATATGAAGCAGAAATAAAGACCTTTTGAGACATACAAAAATTGAGGGAATTCTCCAATAGGAGGCCTGCATTACAGGAAATATTGAACACATAAAACAAAATGACAAAAAAAATACATAATTAGGAGAAAGATGACTATCGAGCAAATAGAAGCACAGGAGTGCAACCCTTACTAAGAACAGGGCATTATAAGTTTAAACAATAAGAAGAGATTTGCTATAGCAAGATAGTAATGAACGTTCAGCATACATAGGAACAAATAAGATAAAAATGACTGAAAAGGGGATGATTAAAACATCCAGATTCGCAAAGGGGAAATGAGATAAGGTACTCACAAAAGAAAATGGAAGATAATGTGTCATTTAATGTCCTTAAATGACACATTAGACCAACTGGACATAATTGACATTTACAGAGCTTTTCATCCTCAACAGCTGCTAATACATTCTTCTCTAGTACACATAGAACATTCTCAAGGATTGACCACATACTGGAACACAGAGATAGCCCCAACAAATATAAGAGGCATGAAAACATTCCAATCATATTATCTGATCATAATTTTTTGAAACTAGAGATCAATTGTGAAAAGAAAGTGGAAAGAATCACAAATATATGAAGAGTAAACAACATACTACTGAAGAATAACTGGGTCAGAGAAGAAATAAAGAGAACAAGAGATACATAGAAATGAATGATAATGATAGTATAATATACCAAAACTTTTGGGACATGGCACAAGGGGTCATAAGAAGATAGTTCATATCATTACAGGCCTAACTCCAAGAACAAGAATGAGCCCAAATAAACAACCTAATGCCTCATCTTTAAAACCTAGAAAAGAAAGAACAAATGAAGCCTAAAGTCAACAGAAGGAAAGAAATAATCAAAATCAGAGCAGAAATAAATGAAATTGAATACAAAAAAAGGCAATAGAAAAAATAAATGCAACAAAGAACTGGTTTATTGAGAAGGTTAATAAAATTTGCAAACTCCTGGCTAGACTCACTAAAGAAAAAAGAGAAAGGACACAAATAAGCAAAATCAGGGATGGAAGAGGGGAAATTATGACTGACATGGCAGAAATACAAAGGATCATATAAGAATACTATGAAAAAGTATAGAACACCAAATTTAACAACCTAGAAGAAATGAACCAGTATTTAGAAACATACAACCTTCCTAGACTGAATCAAGAAGAACTGGAAAATTTAAATAGTTGATCTGCAATATGGAAATTGAAACAATCGTCAAAAACCTACCAAAATGTAGAAGTCCAGGACCAGATGGCTTCACCAGTGAATTCCACCAAACATTCAAAGAAGATTTAAAACCTATGCTCCTCAAACTCTTGCAAAAAAATCAGAGAGGAGGGTATATTTCCCAACTCATTTTGTGAGGCCAGTATTACTCTGATAACAAAACATGCTAAAGATAACACACAAAAAAGAAAACTACAGACCAATATTTCTCATGAACACAGATGAAAAAATCCTAAATAAGATATGAATAAACTGAATACAGCAACATATTAAAAAGAAGTATACACCATGATCAAATGTGCTTCATCCCACAGGCAAAGGGATGGTTCAACATACGCAAATCAATAAATGTGGTACACCATATAAATTAAAATATAAGAATCATATGATAATATCAATAAGTGTAGAAAAAGCCGTAGATAAGATACAGTACACATGTATGATCAAAACATTTAACAAAATTGTTATAGAAGGAAAAGACCTTAATATACTATAAGCTCTCAGCCAACATTATACTTAATAGTCAAAAACTGAAAACCGTCCCTCTAAGATTAGGAACAATGCAAGGCTGCCCACTATCACCACTGTTATTCAATTTAACATTGGAGGTCCTAGCGAGTGCAATCAGCAAAGAGAAAGATATAAAAAGCATCCAAATAGGAAATGAAAAAGTCACACTATCACTATTTGTGGATGACATGATTCTCTACATAGAAAACCCTAAAGACTCCACAAGAACACTACTTGAATCAATAAGCAAATACAGTAGAGTCTCTGGATACAAAATCAACATTCAAAAATCCATAGCATATCTATACTCTAATAATGAAGCGTTAGAAAAAAGAAGTGGAAAAAATAATTCCTTTTACAATTGAAACAAAAAGAATAAAATACCTAGGAATAAATTTAACAAAAAGACGTGAAGGAACTATATAATGAAAACTATAAGACCCTATTAAAAGACATTGAAGAAGATACAAAAATATGGAAAGATATTCTGTGTTCTTGGATTGAAAGAATTAACATACTTAAAATGACCATATTACCTAAAGCATTATACAGATTTAATGCAATTCCCATCAAAATCCCATTGGCATTTTTTAAAGAAATAGAACAAAAAATCATCAGATTTGTATGGAAGCACAAAAGACCCTGAATTGCCAAAATCACCCAGAGAAAAAAGAATGAGGCTGGATGCATCACTCTGCTCCACCTCAAACTATATTATAAAGCAATAGTAATCAAAACGGCATGGTATTGTCAGCAAAACAGACTCGCAGATCAGTGGAACTGAATCAAAAGTCCAGAAGTAAACCCATATTTACATGGGCAAATAATTTTCGACAAAAATGCCAAAAACATACAGTGGGAAAGGAAACCCTCTTCAATGAATGATTCTGCTAAACTGGAAAAGCCACATGTAAGAGAATGAAACTAGATTGCTGTCTATCACCACACAGGAAAATTAACACAAAATAGATTAAGGACCTGAATGTAAGACCTGAAACAATAAAATGCATAGAAGAAAACTTAGGAACTTAACTCAAGGTCCTTGGACATAAAGAGGAATTTCTAAATTTGCCCTCAAAGACAAGGGAAATAAAAGCAAAAATAAATGAATGAGAGTGCATCAAACTAAAAAGCTTCTGTTTAGGAAAAGAAACTGTCAACAAAGTAAAGAGACAGCCATCCAAATGGTAAAGTATATTTGCAACCAAGCCTCTGATAAGGGCCAAAACATACAAAGAACTCATAAAACTCAATAACAACAACAACAACAACAACAACAAAACAAACAATCCAATCAAAAAATGGGAAGAGGACCTGGACACTTCTCCCTAGAGGATATACAAATGGCCAACAAATATATGAAAAGATGCTCAACGTTGCTAGCTATTAGGAAAATGAAAATGAAAACCATAATGAGATACCATCTCACACCTGTTAGAATGGCTATAACCAACAAGACAAGTAATAATAAATGTTGGAGATGATGCAGAGAAGAAGGAACCCTCATACATTGCTGATGGGACTGCAAATTGGTACAGCCACTATGGAAAACAGCATGGTGGTTCCTCAAAAAACTAAGAATTGATCTACCATATGACCCAGCAATCCCTCTATTGGGTATTTACCCCAAAGACTTGCAAACTCATATTTGAAAAGATATTTGTACACCGATGTTCAAAGCATCATTATTCACAATGGCCAGGACATTGAAGCAACCAAAATGTTCTGTGATTGATGATTGCCTAAATAAGCCGTGGTACATATATACAGTGGAATATCACTCAGCCATAAGAAAAGATGCAATACTGCCATTTGCAACATCGATGGACCTTGAAACAATAATATTAAGCAAAATAAGCCAGAAAGAAAAGGATGAAAATAACATGATATCACTTATATGTGAGATATAAACCTAAAAAGCAACAAATGAACAGGACAAACACACAGAGACTCGTGCAAATGGACAATCGACTAGTTTTTATCAGAAGAGAGGTGGCAGGAAGGAGTGGGGAAATAAAATCATAAAATAAAATGTTAAAAAAATAAAGCATTCAAACTAAAAAATAATTAAAAATTTTAATATATAATTAATTAATTAATTAATACAAAAATTAGCAATGGAAATGATCAAAGGGAATTAGAATTGAAGAACACATTATCTGAGATGAAGTGTATATTAGAGAGAATTAACAAAATGAAAGAAAAAGAGAATCAAACCACTAAAAAAGACATCCAATCAGAATGACAAGAAAAAAGAAGCCAAGTATATCATATTAATTTTAGAAGCCTATGAGAGACAATTAAATGCAAAAATAAAGGGCACCTGAAGGAGAATAGAGAGAACAAGAAGTTGAAAAACTATTTGAAGAAATAATGATGAAAACTTTTGTAACCTCATAAAGGAAATAGACATAAAATCCCAAGAAGCCAGAGAGTCCCAAAAAAGAGAGACTGAAAGAGTCCTACACCAGGACACATCATTATTAAAATGTCAAAGGTTAAAGACAAAGAGAGAATCTTGAAAGCAGCAAGAGAAAGGCAGTTAGTTACCTTCAAGGGAACACCCATAAGACTGATAGCTGATTTCTCAAAGGAAACTTTGCAGCACAGAAGAGCTTGGAACAAAATACTCAACGTGATGAAAACCCAGGATCTATAACCAGGAATACTTTATACACCAAAGCTATCATTTAGAGTTGAAGGACGGATAAAGAGCTTCCCAGACAAAAATAAGCTAAAGGAATTTATCAACACCAAGCCAGTATTACAGGAAATATTGGAGGGACTTCTTTAAGAAGAAAAAACATGTATCAAAAACAAGAATAAAGAATGGTAATAACTACATTCCTATCAACAAGTTCCTCAAATTGAAAAGAATTAAGTTCTCCAACCAAAAGATAGGATGGCTGAATGGATAAGAAACAAGCCCCTTACATATGATGTCTATAAGAGACTCACTTTGGAGTAAAAGACACACAGACTGAAAGGAAGGGAATGGGAAAAGATATTGCCTTCACGGACCTGGAGGGTATTACTCTGAATGAAGTTACGTAAAGACAGGTATCACATGATTTCACATACATGTGGAATCTAAAGGACAAAGTAAACAACAACAAAAAAATGGAGACAAGCTCATAATAGAGAGAATCTTGTGAGGACTACTAGATGGTATAGGCATTGGGGGGATGGTGCAAAATGGAAAAGTGATTAAGAAGTACAAATGGATAGTTACAAAATAGTCATGGAGATATAAGGTGTAGCATAAGGAAAATAGTCAGCAATGTAATAAATATGTAATGAGGAAGAGGTGTACGAGACTTAGTGGGGTGATCACTTTGTGAGATATATAATATATATAATTACTATGCTGTACAACTGAACTAATATATTATTGTATGCCAACTATAATTGAAAAAACTCATTGAATTATACAATGTAAATATAAGCAACTAATTACCTATTATATTTCAATAAAACTGGAAAAAAACATATAGGAAGTGCATACAGTGCTTCTTGACACATAGGAAAATCTGCTATTTTAGCTTCATAATCACTCTGTGTCACAATTTGCTGTTTAAATTTTTTAGCAATTCTCTGTATCTGGAATTACATTAAGCCTCACCTCTTACTAGAAAGTATGCTTCACAAGGGTATGGAATACGTGATTTTTTTTTCACTATTCCTAGTTCTAAAAGTACTGCTTGGCACATAATAGATGTTTGATAAATATATACAGAATAGATTAATTAATTATTTCAACAGATGCTAATGCTTTAATTCCTTCCCTTTAATAGATGAACTAATGCAAGTACATATATGTGTATGTTGTCAAAGTTCACAAAGCCAGTTAATACTGTACATAGAACTCGATTCCTATCAAGTTCCTTCTTCAGGATTATTTCCATTGTATTATCAAAGTCTGCCAAAATTACACAACATTCAACTTAGACATAATCTTTCAGTTTTATAAAGAATGTAACCTTTGAGGGGCATAGCCTTTCAAAGGCAGTTTATTCCTCATACTTCTACTGAATATGACTGTTAAAGGCACTTATACTGTTCTATTGATTCTTCTAGGCTTTTCATCCTAACAAAAACTCTATTCACTGGCTTTATGAATAATAATAACAACAATTTTACATATATCTATCACCTTGTACTTTAAATAACTATCAAATGAACACTCATAACTATAAATTTCAATTGATTCAATTGAATCAATCCTATGAAGTAGATGGGGCTGGAACTATTTTCCTATTTTACAAATATCGAAAATATCCAGTGACAATTGACTTACCTAAAGTCACAGTACAATTAACCAAAAGATCTAGAAACAGACTACAATTCTAAAGTGGTATTTTATTTACATATGATCTATCCAAGATGTTCCCACTATAGCCACCATAATTGTATCTTACAATCCAATTTTTTCCTTCCTCTCACTCCCTATATAAAAACACACAGATGATCCTATTTTCAATCCCAGTTACCACATACAACTCTACTTAATATTAATTTAACAAATTTTACTGATCAAAGCCTGGTGAATGATATAAAAATGAGTAAAACAAGGATATTCCTTCAAGAGCTTTTGGTCATCAGTATAATATTAGTTTTTAGTCTAGTTAAAATATGTGTCCTTTGTACAATATCAGTTCCACCTGTTAGAATGACTATTTTCAAAAAGACAACAAATAAGTGTTGGCAAGAGTATGGAAAAAAGGAAACACTTGTGCATTGCTGGTAGGACTATTAAATTCATGGAGCAAGTATGAAGGTTCCTCAAAATATTAAAAATAGAACTACTGTATGACCCAGCAATTCAACTTCTGGGTATTTATTCAAAGGAAAAAATCAATAATTCAAAAAGATATATGCACCCCCATGCAGCATTATTTACAATAGCCAAAATATAGAATCAACTTAACTGTCCATTTATAGATGGATGAAGACGTAATATAAAATTTACATATATAATATATATAAATATTTCTCAGCCATAAAAAAAGAATGAAATCTTGTCATTTGCAAAAAACACAGGTGGACATAGAGTATTAAGCTAAGTGAAATAAACCAGACAGAGAAAGACAAATTCCTTATGACTTCGCTTATATGTGGTATTTAAAAAAACAAAACAAATGAACACACAAAATGAAACAGAAAAAGCTCATAAATACAGAGAACAAATTGATGATTGACAGAGGGGATAGGGTTGGGGGGATGGGCAAAAAAGGCAAAGGGGATTAATAAGTACAAATTGCCAGTTATAAAATGAGTCATGTAGACATACAGCATAGGGAATAGCATCATTATCATAATAACTGTACGGTAGCAGAAGGTTACTAGACATATTGTGGTTACAGACACTTTGTAAGGTACATAAATGTTGAATCACTACGTTATACACCTGAAACTAATATAATATTGTATTTCAACATATATATGTATATGTATATATGTATACACACATACATATATACATACATATATATATATAATATGTATACATATGCCTTAAGGGACTACATAAGGGGATTAGAGGGAAAGATGCTGGTGCTAATTGAATATAATGCTTCTCGATTCTGGAAAATACCAAAGCTTGAATAATCCAGGGTGTAGTCTGAGCAGTGGACTTTTTTAAAGTTCCCATAGAGATCCTAATGTAGTCAGCAGTGAGAACCATTAGTCTAAAGGAGAGAAATCATGCTGTAGGGAAAGAGCTGAGGAAGACAAAAGACTATTAAGTAAAGATAGACTGGACTTTCTTTTCCCTTACAGTTTCATTTAATTAACTGTTCCCAATATTAATTATCTTTAAAAGGTTTTCATTGGAAAAGTAGCTATCCTGAGTCCTCATCTTTAATGTTTATGTATAATTCTGGTGAGATTTGGTTAGTCCTGAGTGCTCTGCATTGCCCATCTTTTTATTTGGGATGACAATTTTTGCCCTTTTATTTTCAGCTACATCTTGGGTTTGGGTCATCCACCTACATTATTTTGATTTGCTTATATTTTCATCTTAAAACATTATTTCTCCTAAAAATTCCATTTTTTATATGTCCCATTTTTTTTCTACAATAGTAGTTGCCAAGCTATTCCAACAGCCTTAGATGGAGAAAATTTGAGAAGCCACTCTAATGAAAAGGAATGGTGATTTCTAAAAGAACATTTGTAGAAACCAAATCAAAATTGAGAGAGATTTTCTCCACTGAAGCAAGTTTATGATACCTCTACTGATGGAATCTAGGACTTCATTGGGAATGACCTGTATGACTTCTTTGAAAGATGAAATTGAATTCAAATTTGTGCCTGTCTTATAGCTATGGTAATATTTCTATACCTTCCTCTCACCTCCCTAATCTGTCCTGTATATGAAATGGGGGGGGGTTCTATGACTTCAATTAAATTTAGCTTTAAATTCTAACTCTAGAAATCATCCTCTATATATATACCCCCTTGGAGACCTAGCCTTTCCCCTGGATAAGAAGAAATTCCCAGGGCAGCAAAAGATAATAGTAGACCTGACTAATAATCAATCACAGGGTCTGGACTTCTGGCAGGCTAAAGAAAATATCTTGACCTAAGTTATGTTTCAGTTCCTGAGCCCTAAAGTGGAACCTCCTGGTTACTGTTCCATGAGTCTTGACAGAGGGATTCCAGAAAAGACCTCAGAGCTGTCCTTTAGACCTGAAGAAATGATTCATTACCCTTACCTCGCCTTAAACCAGTCAGCTCTCACCACAACCTGGAACACATAACCCAGTGTCTTATGATTTTACCTTATATAATCTGTAACCTACACAACATCGGGGAGTTCAGAATTTTCAGCATTAGCTTCCTGATCTCCTGGATGGTGCCATTTATTGATAAAGTAGCCAGTTTTTCCCCACTGCAATTTTCGGTGTTTAGTGTTTGGTTCTGCTAAGGCTGAGTGGACAAATATTTTCTGTTCTATATCAGCATCATATTTATCTTCTTAGAATGCTCCCTTAATGATCATGCTATACTCCTATTTTGCAACTACTCATGGTCCTCCATTTCTCAATACACTGAATGCAAAGTATTTGGTCTTGTTGTTAAGGTTCTTTGAATAACTGGCCCTACCAAATTTATTTTCTATTGATCTCAAACATGTCTTCCATGTCAATCAAGCTGGTATTCCTTTTGCACTATAAAAACACCAGGTTTCTTTTTTGCCTTCCTCTGAATTATTTTCGATGTAAATAGATTTCCATTTTTTACTCTGCCTCTTTAAATTCTACCTATTTTTTAAGTTATAGGACAAATTCCAATTCCTTCATGACTTCTCCAATATATTGTTCTAACTGACCTCTCTCTTTTCTGAAGTGCCACCCCACAACATGGCATTTGATTAAATATATAACCTTGGTACTATTTTAGCTACTTTAGGCATGTCAGCACTATTGTTCAAGCTAGACTGTAAAGTATTTTAGGGGATTCTGTATGCCTCTTATTTTCTATCCCCCTTGTTTCTAAGGTTGGTGCTAGTTACTTGGTTAAGACATAATAAATAGTTGCTTACTACTTACTGATTACTGTTGTTGCCTAGTAGCCTGGGTCTATATACACTGTCAGTTATGTCAACAGAAGCTCTGAAATTTCTGTCAGAGAACATGTCTGCATAAAAATAAGCCTCTGGCATAAATTGTGATAACAGTCACTAAAAAACCCACCTGTAGGAAAGGGACATTAGGCTTATTATTTGGTGCTCTATGAGACTCTTATGCCAGGTTTTCCACTGTCATAATACAATGAAGCCATGTACTAATGTGATTTGAGACTCTTAAAATAATTCACTATAAACCTCTACCTACTTAGTTTTCTGACATGGCGTTAGCATTCTAATTTTCAATAGTCTATGCCCTAGAATGATAATGAACTACAAATATGTGAGACAACAGGACATACTTTAGAAGTCAAGAATTTACCATTTTAGAGAAACACTTTATTTTCTGTTAAAACACTATTTTCAGTGTAAACATTCTACTTTATTATGCATGAGCAAAAAAAGTTCAAGGATTCACTGAAAAATCCATTCAGAAGGTAAAGAATTTAATTTCAATATCTAGAACTATGAATCCTTCTATTTGAACACAGCCTCTTTTTTTGTACTCCTTTCCTCACTTAACTTACTATTTACCTATACGGTAACTTCTGATTTCCAGAATGTCCCCTATTCTCCAAGTTTCTTTCTGTTTCTGTCTCTCTGTCTGCCTCTCTCCCTCTACACTGCTTTCTGTCTTTCTCTCCCTCTCACATGCACATATATCCACACACAAAAACTCTCCCTCACACACACACACACACACACACACACACACACACACACACACACTTCACCCACCTCCCTAGCTAGACAGCAACACATGGTCATACACCTGGTACTACAAGAATGTATATCTTTAAAGCTTATATTTTCTTGGTCATTTATTCTTTCATTCATTTCACATCGACATAGAGTAAAAATTCAACAGATAGTAGCAGTTATTATTATTGTCATATAACTCTATCAGAAAACAAACTTGCTTTCTGCACTATGTGGTGCCTATTGAAGTCCTTGAGAGCCCTCTGAGAAATGCTTTTGCACTCACACCATTCACTCATCTGAGGCTCCCACTAAGATGCCTACCTCTTTCCCACTGTGATAACACATTTATTCTATGCCCCATCTTATGTAAACAATTCATATTCACATCATACTTATCTATCTGATGCCTTCAAAATCACCTAAGTCTTTTATTTGTGTAAATTTTGTCTCTCTCAGTACATCTTAAGTTCCAGGTCACTTAATTCCTCAAGTATTAGAATGGTATACTTGCTTCCTTTGCATCTTATCATGGGACCACTACAGAGTCCTGTAATCTGTTGGGGCTCAGTAAATGTTATACTGAGAGCCAAACAAATATCTGAAAGTATTCTTTTAAAGCTAATTCTCAAATACTTATGAAATGCCATGGGAGTCCAACAGAATAACAGGTAAGAGTAAGCAGCAGAGCATATTAAAAATGATCTGAGTCTGTGATACAATTTCCTTTGAACTGGATTTTTCCTTAAGCTTATGACATGTGGTAATTTTCTCAGCGGCTTTAATCATGTAGATGTTAAACAATGTGGGGACATCAAATAGTCCTTTAGAGTTATGAGAAGTACATACTATGAATAGAAATGAGAGAGGATGAAACCCAAGCATGTGGTGACTGGCAGTCCCAGTAGCAGATATATTGACTGAGGACAGACCCCAAGATGTATTGGAAAATGCAAAAATGGAGAAACCCAAAGCTATCATGGAAGGCTTCAAAATTCAGTCCAAATTAAAGATAGCTTCAGACTTTCATGGAGACTTTTTAAAGAAAAATGTTAAATTTGTCTAAATTGTAAATAGAATCTTTCTGAAGACATATTATCCATTTTTAAAAAATCAACCCAAAACACAAAAGCAAAAAAAAAAAAAAAAAATCAACAACGACACTAATAATGTTGCAACAGAATCTAAGGCTGATAGCCAAACCATTTTTTAAAGTAATGTTAGCCAGGAAAGAAGATGATGAGTTGTAAGGATTTACCACCTGGAAAAGGGAGTTACCTGGGGAGTGACAGCTGCCATAGGAAAAGTAGAACAAACACGCCTGCTGTCAGGCACACCTGTTCTTTTCAGGGCAAGGAACCATGAGGCTGAAACAGCAGAAAATGCCCAAGAGCAGAACAGGATTCCACTTGATACCTTTAAACGTTGTCCCTGATTCCTCTGGAGTTATTTCCTTGGTAGGAATGTTGGTAAAGTAGTCACATAAGATTTCATGGAAGTCTCTCAAATTTTATAGTCTCTCAAGTTGTTTTTGTGGCAGATAGAAGGAAACATCTTAAACACCTGAGCAGAGGAGAAAGGCAAATATTTTCTATGGCTTATGCTGGATCAAGGAGATAAATTATTATGTGCTACATTAAAATATTACTTAAAAGTATTGGGTCTCAGGTGACAAGTGTATAACTGGGACTCATAGGGTAGATAGAGGTGGGTGGGAGAAAAGATGCCATTACCATGTCCCACCTCCCCGGTAAATATATTTGCCAAAAGGCCCTTCATCACTGAAGGAAGTGTTTGCCCATTAAGTATACATGGTTACTTATGAACATGTCATAATTTCTGGTTCCACAAAGTTACTGCTTGGTCATTGATGCTAACAAAAGTCGAATTCTGAACTTCCACAGTAATCTGGAGAATATTGCAGCCCCATGAAATCAAATCACACCAAAAAGGTAAGGTAGCTCTGGAACAGATTAGCTATACTAGCTTTACAAACATTCACAATGCCCTACAGGAAAGCCTGCTGCCAGCAACTAAGCCAAACTAGAGTTCTATATCAGTGGCAATATTTTGTCCTGCTTCATAAAAAAAAAAAAGATAGATAGATGATAGATGATAGATAAATAATAGATGATAGATGATAGATAGATGATAGATAGATAGATAGATAGATAGATAGATAGATAGATAGATAGACAGAAAAGTATGGAACTAATTAAGGCTGAGAAAATAGAAGGAAATTTAAAAGTAACTCATCTACAGCCCTAAAATGGACTAAAAAATCCAATATTTCTGAGCACCTACTAGGTATTCTTTGTTGAGTATTGTAAGGAATTCAAGATACCACTATATCCATTTCATTGGCGAGAAAAGCTTTACAACCAATGCTTAAGTCAGTAAATAGTGAACAGCAAGACTGTGAATGCCAAACAGTAAAAGCCATAGGAGTTCACACAAGGCAGTGAGCAATATATGTGGAAGTTGGGATAAAAACTTTATCAGAGAGGAGAGACTTAGTCCTTGAGGAAGAGATAGGATTTGTAAATGGAAGAAAAAATTCCAGAAAGAATATTTGTAACTAAAATTCAAAGGAGATATGAGACTCCAAATATGACCTTAAGCATGAATCACAGTTACTATGTTTACCCCAAGTATAAGTGTAGATATTCTTATCAATATGAAAATTAAAGCACCTAGAGATTAAAGAGAAATAAGTCACCACAATTCATGCAGGTTTTTTTTTTTCTAAACTTGCATATAATGCAAACAGAAAAAAAATTGAATTTTTTTACTTTAATTAAATTTCAGGCATCTCTGTATATTTAGGTTTAAGATCACAATCAGTGATAAAATAATAATAATAATAAACCCAAAAGGGGCCTCTAAATGTGTTGTACAATAAAATCACTATACTTGGTGAATTCACATTCAAATCAATCATAAATTATATTTAAAAATAACCTCAGGAGAGTTCAGGTCAAGTTGGCAGAGTAAGTAAATGTTGTGCTTGCCTCCTTCCATGACTACACTAAAATTACAATGCAAATATAGAAAAATCTACTTGGAGAACCATCCAAAGACTACACAAACAGAAGTCCTATAACTCATATGGCTCAACATCAAGAAAATAATTCAATTAAAAAATGGGCAGAGGACCTAAATAAACATTTGTCCAAAGAGGACATATAGATGGCCAATAGACATATGAAAGGATGCTCAAGGTCACTAATCACCAGAGAAATGGAAATTTAAACCAAAATAAGATATCATCTCACCTTTCAGAAGGGCTATCATCAGTAAATCAAGAAAGAACAAGTGTTGGCAAGGATGTGGAGAAAAGGGAACCTTTGTACACTGTTGGTGGGATTGCAAACTGGTACAGCCACCATGGAAAACAGTTTGAAGATTCCTCCAAAAATTAAAAATAGAACTATCTCACGACCCAGTGATTGCACTTCTGGGTATTTAATCAAAGAAAACCAAAACACTAATTCAAAAATATATATGCACCCCTATGTTTACAGCAATGTTATTTACAATAGCTAAGATATGGAAGCAACCCAAATTTCTATCAATAGATGACTAGATAAAGAAGTAGTGGTACATATATACAATGAAATATTACTCAGCCATAAAACAAAACAAAACAAAAAACCAAAAAACAAAAACAAACTTACCATTTGCAACAGAATAGATGAAGCTAGATGCTATTATGCTGAGCAATAAGTCAAAAAAGATAAATACCATATAATTTCATTTATATGCAGAATATAAATAAAAATAAATGAACAAACAAAAAGGAAACAGACTCATAGATACAGAGAATAAACTGGTGATTGCCAGATGAGAGTGGTGTTGGGGGGCTGGATGCAAAAGGTGAAGAAGGGATTAAAAAGCACAAATTGGTAGTTACAAAATAGTCACAGCGGTGTGAAGTACAGCATAAGGAATATAGTCAATAATATTGTAATAACTATGTATAGTGTCAGGCAGGTACCAGACTAATATGGAGATCACTTCATAAATTATATAGATGTCTAATCATTATGCTATACACCTGAAACTAATAAAAATAATATTAAATATCAACTGTAATTAAAAAATCAAAAAGGGAGGAAGGTGAAGGGGAGTAGAGGTTAAAATTTCCAAGTATAAAACAAGTCATGGGGATGTGGTGTACAGCATAGGGAATATCATTGATAATGTTGTGTTAGCATTATATGGTGTCAGATGGTTGCTGGACTTATCACAGTGATCACCTCTTTAGGTATATAAATATTGAATTACTATGATATACATCTGAAACTAATACAATATTGTATGTTAGCTATATTTTAATAAAATCTTTTTAAAAATGCAATAAAAATAATCTTGGGAGTGATCTTATAATTCTTTTTTTTTTTTTAGGCGAAGCAACCCTTGGTTGACTTTGCAGATTCACAGATTGCAAGGACCTTGTCAGCTTACAATCCATTATTTTTTTTATTTTTTACGCCTACAGTACCTGGTCTTCCTAGGTGGTCTCCCATTCAAATACTAACCATGCCCAACCCTGCTAAGCTTCTGAGATCAGACTGGATTGGGTTCATTCAGGGTAGCATGGCTGTAGACTCAGGAGTAATCTTAAAACCAAATCCTCTGTCTCTATAGTTCCAATTTTCGATTATCCATGTCGTAGTAGTAGAGAAAATTAACCTCCAGTTTTCATGGAGTCCTCCTCCCACATTTTTATCCTGAGAGCAGGAGTATTAACCACTTTATATTTTTATCCTTCCTTTTCAGCTGCTATACTCTTATGATTGTATTAATGGGCAGCAAAAAGGCCAGCAGACAAAGGAATACATATTCCAACAACTGAGAAAGCCCTCTTTCAACAACTCAAAGTTGTGAGCATTTGATTCATGAGTCAAATACAACATGTCATGATGCCAAAGAGGATAAATAAATCAAAAGACTCTTAGTTTTTTGAGGAATCTCCATAATGTTTTCCACAGTGGCTGTACCATTCAGGGTGATTAGAACAATCTTGAGTGATTTCTTAACTTATAGATAATTTAAAAGAGGGTTTAGATAATATTTCCTGTTAATTTAAAAAAGATGTTTAAAATCTTCATTAATGTTCTACAGATTCAGAATTTCTTAAAGTTCCAACAGTCTTTCTTAGAAATTTACTATCAGTGAAAAATACATGGAAAACAACTTGACTGAAAAATTAAAATTTGGAGAGGAAAAACTTAAGCTATTTAAAATAAACCTTAAAAAAGCATTTTAAAGGCATGCATTTACATTCCAACAATTGATAATTATTCTTATCTGTTCATTACAACTGATGCCAAAGAATCTGTATTTGGCCTCATTTTATTTACTCAGCTTAAGTTTCTCTCCATTTTAAAGTCACTTTGACATATTTTGCTCCAAAATTTTTATATAGCTACATAATACTTTGTATATCATTTTGCACAATATATTTTCCATGGAAATGTTTTCACATGTCGCCTCATACTATTTCACTATAATAAAGAATACTTGCAAATGGTAAACATTTCCAAAAGTGTAAAAAATGTATAGGATGAAAAGGGATACTTCCTTCTCCCCCTCCTCCTAAGTGATACTCCCAGAGGTAACAAGAATATTTCTGTATCTTTTATGTATATGCATGCAAATATGTGTTTGTATGTGTGTATGTCTTTGAATGTGTAAATCAAAGTGTAAATGTGTGCATTTGTGTATATATGAATACATTTTAAAAGAAATTTCAAAGCTTTTAATATAAACTATTCTATATTTTGTTTATTTTGTTTAAATGACAATATAATATCTCTCTACATCCTTTTTAATGGCTGCACAGTATTCCATTATAGAATTGATTTTTTTAACCAGTCTCAAATGATATAGATTAAAAGTGTTTCCGTTCTTCTGATGAGGGTCAGAAATTACAATAATCATCCTCCAAATAGATTGTATGGATTTCCATTACACACGAGTGCCTGATTCCCTGTATTTTAGAGTAATAAAACTGCATCCTTAATAATGTATTCAAACATTCAGATAAGCTTCTTCTTGCCTACTCTAAATTAGTTAAGAACTACTATACGATTTTTTCCTTTGATTCTGAAGACACTGCTGTTACTGTTGTGGCATAATTTGTCCTATTTGATAAAGTTTTCAGCTCATTTACTATATTTGACACTACAAGGAAGGGAAGGAAGGGGAAGTTTGTGCCCTCTGCTTTCATATTCTTTTTGCTTACTACCTATATGATTTGTGAGGAGTTTTCCTAGTGTGTACACTAGAAACAACTGACAGAACAGGTAGGAACAGAGAGTTAGTCTGGCAAAGGACAGGAGTAGAAACAAAGGGTTATGAGACAACCAAATAAACTTTAACTATGAAGAGCCAACTCTTTCATCCTCTCCTCCACCCTCTGACAAATATTAGTATGTTCAGTGGAAGAAAATAGAGACTTAAAAATGATTTAGGAGTTAAAGAGAACATGACCACAACTTTTCTTTTGAATGAATATACATTCGATGTCACCTTCTAATGTTAAACAGGCTGTTTAATTGCAGGTACCACTTATTGGAGGATTGGCTCACATCATTCCACTGTGAATTAAAGGAGGAAATGAGCAGAATCAGGGTGCAATAAAATTTCAATTGGAATAAAATACTCTCCTATAATAGGTGGGCAATTATGAAGATGGAATTAATGTTTTGGGGGCACCATTTAGACTGCATTCAGAGTATACTTAGATATTTGAAAGAAAGAAAGTAATAGTGGAATTCATTATCTGGAGAGGTTACTCTTCTCTGTGTCTACTTCCCCATCTGTAAAATTAGGTGACTATAGCAAATGATTTCTAAGAGCTCTTTTACTTCTACAATTTTGATATTCTGGACATATTCAATAGACATATTGTGTAACCATAAAAATTTCTGTGGTCAAATATCTCTGATGAATACAGACACAAGAATCTTAAAGAAAATACAAGCAAATCAAATACAACAATACATGAAAAAGATTATATATCACAATCAAGTGGGGTTAATTCCAAGGGCACAAGGATAGTTCAATGTACACAAATCGATCAGTGTGATACACCACATAAACTTAATAAAGCATAAAAATCATACAATCATATCAATAGATGCTGAAAAAGTGTTTTACAAGATACAACATCCATTTATGATTAAATACTTAATAAAATGGGTATAGAAGGAAAGTGCCTCAGCATAATAAAGGCCATGTACAACAAACCCTCAGCTAATACCATACTTAATGAAAAAGTGAAAGCTTTATCTCTAAGCTCAGGAAAAAGACAAAGATGCCTTCTCTTACTGTTCTTATTCAACATAGTATTGGAAGTCTTAGTTAGAGAGATTAGGCAAGAGAAAGAAATAAATGGCATACAAATTGGGAATGAAAAAATTAAAATGTCACTTTTTTGTGAATGACGTGGTTCTTTATGTAAACAACCCTAAAATCTTCACACACACACACACACACACACACACACACACACACACAAAATACCTATTAGAAATGATAAACAAATACAGTAAAGTTGCAGAAAACAAAATCAATGTTTAAAATCCATTGTGTTCCTAAATATTAACAGTGCAATTTAAGAAAAAGAAATGAAAAAAAATTCCTTTTGTGATTGCAACCAAAAGAATAAAATAACTAGGAACAAACTTAATAAAAGATGTGAAGTACCTATACACTGAAAAATACAAGACATTATTAAAAATAAATTTAAAAAGACACAAAAACATGGAAAGATATTCCATGTTCATGGACTGGAAGTATCAACATTAGTTAAAATGGTCATATTATCCAAAGCAATATACAGATTTGATGAATCTCCATCAAAATCCCATTGGCATTTTTTTAACCCTTTTCCCATTGAGAAAAAAGAAAATTATAGCTCACTGCCAGTGTTAACTTAATATCACGTATAGGAATGCTTATTTCTAGGACTTGGAATTTTCAGCAATTGAGAATTACTATATTTTGTGCATGGAAATGCCACTACTAAAACCAGAATGCTATAAATAGTATGATATAATTTATTTCCAAAAACAATCAATATACTAGAGATATGCAAAAATAATAATGAAAGCAAAACACTTCACGGAAAACTTTTGCAGTAAGAATAAGACTATAATCCATTAGTTAATTCAGGGTAAATACTGCAGTCTAAACTGCCACCAGAGAGTATTCTCGGGGCAAATGGGAACTGGGTTAAAGACATAAAACAAACAAACAAAATCATCAGATTTATATGGAACCACAAAAGATCCTGAACAGCCAAAGCGATCCTGAGAAAAAAGCACAAGGCTGGAGGTATCACTCTGCCCGACTTAAAATTATACTACAAATGACAATAATCGAAATCACATGATATTGGCAGAAAAACAGACACACAGATCAATGGAACGAAATTAAGAGCCCAGACAAAGACCCCATATAATATGGGCAAATAATTTTCGACAAAGGAGCCATAAATATGCAATGGAGAAAAGAAAGCTTCTTTAATAAATAGTGCTGGGAAAATTGGAAAGCCACATACAAAGGAATGATACTAGACTTCTATTTGTCATCATATGCCAAAATAAACTCAAAATGGAGCAAAGACCTAAACATAATACCTGAAAAAATAAAATGCATAGTAGAAAATATAGGTACTACAATTTTAGACCTTGACCTTACATGGAATTTTATGAATTTGACCTCAAAGACAAGGTATGTAAAAGCAAAAATAAATGAATGGGACTATATCAAACTGAAAAGTTTCTGTACAGCAAAATAAACCATCAACAAAGCAAAGAGGCAACAAACCTAAAGGGGAAGATATTTTCAAACATTACCTCCAATAAGGGGATAATATCCAAAATATAGAAATAATTAATACAACTCAACAACAAAAATCAAACAATCCGATTAAAAAATATATAGAGGACCTAAACAGACATTTCTCCAAAGAAGACATACAAACAGCCAATAGTTATATGAAACAATGCTCAATTTCACTAGCTGATGAGGAAATTCAAATCAAAACCACAGTGAGATACCACCTCACACTTGTTAGAATGGTTATTATCAACAAGAAAAGTAATAAGTGTTGGAGAAATTATGGAGAAAAATGAATCCTCATAAACTGCTGGTGGGAATGTAAATTGGTACAGCCACTAAGAAAAACAGTATGGAGTTTCCTCAAAATAGACATATCATATGAGCCGGCAACCCCTCTTCTGGGTATCCACCCCAAAAATTTGAAAATATTTTTCTGTAAAGATATATGCACCTCAATGTTCATTGCAGTATTATTCATGGTGGCCAGGACATGGTAACAACCAAAGTGCCCTTTGATAGATGGTTGGATAAAGAAGATGTGGCACCTACTTACAATGGCATATTACTCAGCCATAAGCAAAGATGAAATACTGCCATTGGCAACAACATGGATACATCTTGAGATTATAAGGTCAAGCAAAATAAGTCTGACAGAAATAGTTGAGAAACATAGGATTTCACTCATATGTGGAATATAAAACTGAAAGCAACATATGAACAAGTCAAACAAATAAAAACTGATAGACACAGATAATAGTTTAGTGGTTACCAGAGGGAACACAGAGAGTGGGGAGGGAGAAAGGGGTAAAAAGGGTCAAATATGTGGTGACAGAAGGGTGGTGAACACATAATACAATATACAGATGATGTATTATAGAGTTGTACACTCAAAACATGTAATTTTATTAACTAATTTAAAATATTAAAAATAAAAATGTTAAATAAATCTGTGGTCAGAAAAATAGTAAAATGTTCCATTGCAAACTTGTCTGAAGTGTGTTATTGATACACTTTTTTCTAATAAAGATAATCTGAGATGCCATTTGTTTCTCTGGATAAATTTTAATTTTAAACTTAATTTAGATATCTTATCTTCCAGGAATCCATTCTAATCCTCTATTTGAGTAAGATTTTCCTCCTAATGTTATCACACTGGGCTTTAAATTACCCATGTTTTCTCATTCTACTCATTAGATTACAATAAACTCGTACCGGCAGTGACTATGACTTTGTATTTCAAATGCTTAGCACAGTACTTGCCACATGGTGGACTCAACGAATGTTTGCTGAATTAATTGAAGCATGATAGTCAAACCATTCTTGTCCATTGTTTTTATAATAGAACCTTCTGAACTTGCTATATCATTTGCTAGTAAATGAAACTACGTATTTATATTCTTAGATATTTAATGGGCATCTCAAAATGAAAATGTTTAAAACAAAATGCTTGACTTATAGCCTGAAACCCATTTGTTTCTCAGTCTTCCCCTCATTAGTTTCTCTAAGAAAAGATCTGACTCTTTCTTGACTCTTTCCTTTCCCTCTCCACACCCACATAACCCAGAACATAAAATCCTACAAGTTGTATCTTCAAATATATCTCAATTTAGTACATTTCCCTCTAGCTTCACCTCTTGCATGGCTTCTGCAATAATGTTATAATTGATTTCTTCGATTTTTTTGTAATTCCTATTTATCACCCAAATGACAGTCAAAATAGTTTTTCAAAATATATAAACCCCTCTCCTACCCCTGATTAAAACCCATCAATATTATCTCATTACCTAAAGACTAAAATCTTTAGCATGGCCTACAGAGTCCTAGTCTGGTCTCTTCCTATCTCTCCCACTTCATCAAGTAGCACCTTTTCTCCTTCATTAAAGCAACACTGATCTCCTTAAAGTTATTGAAATAAACTGAACTTTTTTATGCCTTACAGACTTTGTATAAGTGGTTCACCCCACTTGCAATGCTCTATCCCTGGCTTTTCCATGTGCTTGGCTCTTTCTTACCCCATCTCAGTTTATAGATTACTTTTCTATATAGGGCTTCCCTGAATACAGGAAGTAGACCTCTAAACTTATCCTGTTATTATCTAACAATACTCTGTTGGTTACCTTCAGAGGACTGTTTACCATCTGTCTACCTCCCTGACAAGATCATAAGCTCAATAAAGGCAGAGTCTCTTTGTTTCATTTATCACAATACTCAACATGTAGAACAATGTCTGGCACATAATAGATGTTCTGTCTCTCTTTATATATATTTTTTGAATGGAATGCTAAGCAAATGTATAATAGATACTGACTGAAAATGCAAATAATAACAACATTGTCTTTGGTGCAAAAATAAAATATAGTTAATCATTGAGAAGGGCACACTCTTAACAAATTGATCTCTAGTGGCTAGTCATAATTCTTAAAATGTAGTATAACTATTTAGCACTTATCTACCAATCTAACACACTTCACATATAAATACTGATAAAACCCGCTGAAAACATTCACCTATTTATTCACTATTCAGTTAACAAATTAATTAGTAATATGAAATCAATAATGACTATGATAACCTATATATAGAAATATTGCTTTCATAAATTGATGGATACAATTTTAAAAATGGAACTACCAGTTTATATTTAAGAGCATTTAGACTCCTCCAAGGGTATATGCTTATTCTTCCTGTATAGACTTTATATATGGAAGGTAGTGTCCATAGCTTTTATTTTACTTTTATTGCTCCAAGAGCGCCTATTGCCATGTTCAGCAAATAAGTGATGCTCGTGTCAGTGCTTCTCCTGGTATTAACAGACATAAACCATGAGCTTTTCCATTATGAAACACACTAAGATTCAAATGGAGAAATTCCCTTAGAAAGAACAGAGAAAATATAGATGTGAAGGAAAAATCCTAATGAGAATTAGAAAGTTAGTCAATGATGATGAGCACAATCATATTAGGAGAAGCACTATCATGCAGCATAAATTCATATCGACATTCAATTTGGGAGTAGTACTAAACTTAGCATCATACGAACTAAGTTTGTTTATCCTTTCTGGTAGATCAAAATCCAAGATACTGATTATATTGCAAGGCACATAAACAATTTGAAGGGTTATTATTCATGCTGCTTCATATAGCAACTCAATGGGCTATGTCATTGCAGTATAGTATTGAACTTCCTCATTTTTATTTGCTGAGCTGATTTTATCAATATTATAACAGTTTCTTTTTATTTATAGCTACTATTAATCTTGCATTACAGAGTGGTCTACAGTGTTTCTATTAAAATGATTAACATTTTCCCCTGTAATTTAGCCAAAATATTAAAGAAAATACATTGTGATAAAACTCCATATATGTTGGTACAAAGAAAAACATAACTCAATTCTAGCTGTAAGGCTGAACAACACATCCTCCATAATATTATAAAACACAAATATAATATAAACACATAAATGCTTAGAAATAGAGGCCATTTCCAAAATAGCACAGAAATGAGGCCAGAGAGAAAAAGCAAGATTTGGAAAGTATCCCCATAAAGGTTATAATATCTTTATAATTCTGGTAATTTGTACTGTTTTCAATTAAAAAAAAAAGGAATTTAGGAGTGCTCTCGTTGTTTTTTCTACCTGTGGGATGTCAAGCATGGTTTATGTAAACCATGCAACTTTCAGTTGGTTGTTTCAGTATCACATAAACATTGCCTAAAAAAAATCTTTACAATGAAGTAGCCTGTAATATGTGTAGATGACTAACATAATTTTAGCTTTCATAATGGCTACTCCACAGGAAACGATTTGCCTCTAGCAACTCCATTTATTTACATGTCAGGAGAGAAACGTGGTTTAATAAATTTGAATTGGTTTTGAAATGAGAATTGCATAGGGATGGCAATAGTGAGAAATATGGTAAAATGGAAGAATTATTTTTGAAATCTCTTTTCTTCATGAAAAAGACCACTGAGTTTATAGAATTATTGAAAAGGATGGGAACTGCATTTGTGGGTTTCTTGGTGAACATAATGTCTCCACAGATTCCTGGCTAAATTGTAAAACTGCAGCATTTTGATAATTGTATATACATCAATGCTCAAATGAAGACATCCTGTAGAAGTTGTATGCACAATAAATCAAGATCTGTACTTGGCCCTTGGAGTTTATATGAATGACCATTCAGTGTAAGGTAGTTGGCTAGATATGTCATTGATTTTCTCCTTCAGTGCCATCCCTGGGACAAAAGCCAATATTTAATAATGGAAAATATCACAACTTAAAAAGGGTGGAGGAAAGAGGGTATCTTGAACACGCATTAGCAAGTTCCTGGAAACTAGGTATATTAACATGATATTCATAAACTTATATTGGATATATGTAAATATACAAAAACAAATATTCAACTAAACAAGAAATGGCATTATAATGCTTTTAACTAGAAAATTTCACTCTGAGAATGATATCCTACTCTTCCTACCCTTCTATCTAATGGACTTTCTCATGGTCATAAAATCTACTCTTTAACCTTCACAAAGACCACAAGGCTGATAACATCTTTCTATTCTCCCACTCTTATCAGTTCCTTCTTAACTTAAGCTCTTTTATTTTCTGGCTGTCTTGAATCCAAGAGCAGTCATTTCAATTAATCTCTCTTTAGAACTATCTCTCCTTTCTCCCTTGTCTTTCTACTTTACCTGCCTTGACAATCCTAGAAGAGATTTTACATAGACTTCCACTGTTCCTGCACCTGAACTGATAAATAACTGCACATTACTGTGCTTGGTATATCCAAATGGTTACTACAAGAACAGCTATTTGATTTAAGTGGACCAATGCCACAGATCATTTTTTATTGTGGCCTACAACATCCTATCTGGTTCCTGCCCACTTTCATGACCTCATTTCACACAACTTTCTGTTCACTAAGGCCCAGCCACAGAAATTAACAGAAAGTCCTGCATTTTGTTAATGAAATATGTCAAGCTCATTCTTTACTTGGAGCTTTTGCACTTGTTATTTCCTCTGCCTGAATGATATTTACCCAACTCTTCAAGTAGCTGGCTTCTTGTGATTTAGGTGTCAGCTATTCAGACTTCCCTGACCATCCAGTCTGAAGTAGACACCATCACTAGTTACTTTCTATTATAAACCTGTTTTACTTTCTTCAGAGAATATATAAAAAGCCAGGAATATCTTATTTATTTACTATCTATCTCCCTTTACTATAGCATAAGCTCCTCAGAGTAGGGATCATGTTTGTGTTTTTCATCACTGTGTTACCAACACCTAGAACAATACCTGGAATACTGTAGCACCCAATAAATACTTGTTGAATCATGTAATGAATTGTCACAGATGGTCAGTTCATTTGTGAGCACCTGGCCAAGCTTTATCATTCACGTATGTTTCACACATCCCATTCCTGGTGGATCTAGGAGTGGGCAACTGAACCAAGCAGGGATAATAAGAGCCTTTGTTTAGTATTTGAGGACTTGGAGCCCATAGAATAGAATCCTTCTCTATTAGGGTGGCTAGAACTGTAGAAGAAGAAGCTCATGAGGCCTGACTAGCCATGTTTCTCACTTTGTGAAGAAAGTCTTTCATAAAAGAAAATGAAGCTTAAATAAAATGACCACTAGAAAGATTTAGAGACTGTGCTGATAATATTCGATTCACTAGCTCTAGTTTTTTCTGATGTCAGTCATAGCCTTGCCATTTTTGAAGTTTGATATTCAAAGTGCTTTTTTTTTTTCTAAAACTCCCTGAACCAATGAATTTACCCTTTTTGCTTAAGTTAGTTTGAGTTGACTTTCTGTCACTTACAACCAAAATCCTAATTTATATGTTAACCTTCCTTGCAACCCTAATACCACTTAGCATATTTATTCCTAGACTGCTCTCTCTTAATTGTTCACTCTGTTAATGTTTCTTATTTTACTCACAAACTTCTCTCACTGAATCTTGGCAAATGACGTTGCCTCATAAAAACACCTATTATGAGACATCACAAACTCTTTCAATTATTCCTCCTTCTTTCATTTCAGAGACTAACCCTTCCATCTGTACTTTGAATCCCATCCCTTTAGGAGTTCTCCAGGACCTTGTTCCATCAGATTGTTACCTCTTCCCTCATTCTATAACCATTCATTCATTCATACTTCAAATATTTATTCATTACTACTGTGGGAAGTACAGGGATAGGTCAGCCTACACGCTCGTTTTTTTTTTTCTAAGCCATAAAAAAAGTAAACAAGATAACAAAAATTCCTTCCTGAAACCTGTGTTCTCATCTTATTTCCCCTTTTCCTGACCATTCCAACCCTTCTCAGCCAAGCATATTAAAAGCCTATACTTAAGTCTATACTTAATGTCTCCAATTCTTTTACTTCTCATTGATTCCTCAACCTACTGACATCTATCCTCTGCTTTGACTATAACATTAAAAACTCCTTCAGTAAAGCCAGCAATGAACTGCTAATTGCCAAATCTGGTAAAGATATCAGAGTCTTTACTAGACCTTCTCTCATATATGATACTGGTATCTCCTCTTTCTAGATTCTTTGTTCTTTCTTGAATTCTATAATACCACTTTGTCTTGATTTTCCATCTAGTCCTCTAACTACTTAGCATTTTTCCTGGGCTCCTCTTCCTGACAGTCCTTTAAATGTTGGTGTACACCATGATTTTGTCCATCACCTTTTTTTTTCTGTGTTCTACACACTATATGTGCTTTTCCTGTATGATTATATCCAATTTCATGTATCAGTTATGCATCAACAACTCCCAAATCTGTTTTCTAGCTCCACTACTCCAAGTTTGTATATCTAACTTATACTAGATATTTCACATTGGAAAAACTACAGTTCCCAGAAAGTCATATTCAAAAGGGAACTTTGTTTTCCTCTAAAAGTCTATGTTTCCTGCTCCCTTACTTTAATTGCTAGCACCCTTCTTCATTGACTTATCAAAGGTGAAAACTTTCACTCTTTTCTCTCCTTCATCATCCACATCCAATCAACTACTAAATCCTGCCAATTTTAAATTCTCTCTCATATATGTCTCCTTTTCTTTATTCAGACATTCAATGATAAATTAAGCCCCTTATCATCTTTTTCTCTAGATTATTGAAATATCTTCTCAATTGTAACTTTTCAACTTGTTTTTCACTATTCCAATGTGTCCACCGCATTGTCAGCAGAAACTACAAATTATAAAATCCTCCTCAATGTAAAGGAATGTACTTAAAACACACTGGAGTCCATCTTTAAGATTGCATCTTTTCCCCCCACTGGGGTCACCATTAATAGTTCTAAAATGTACCTCTAAGTTTTTCAAAGTTATTTTGCTAAGTTTGTAATTAACTAAGTATAAGTCTATTAAAAGCAACAGGGAGGCACTAAATACGGTAATAGCATTGGACAGGTAAAAACAGTGGGGAAAAAAAGAGATGGCAATGTAATGTAGAGGAGAGTTAAATTTTTACCTGACTTCTTGTTTCAATTTAGATATTGCTAGAGTTTAATCATTTTTTTCTGAGCCACATCCACATGCAGATCAAGTTCAATAGTACATCATTAGCATATACTGGAAGTCATTTCTGCACTCCTGTACTTTAACACAGGCATCAAAAAGAAATATCACTAGTTTTATTATTTTTATTTCAAATAGATATCAGTCTTGTCATTTTCTAATGTCTGTGTTTTAAAATGAAGAATTATAAAAGAACCTCAGAAATGAGTACAGTATTTCAGTTTTAGGAGACTGAGAAGGATCAGACAGGCTGATACCAAAAAAGAAATCATCACAAAGAAATATTGTTGATTATCTTAGCAAATCTCCCTTTCCATTTTATTTTTCTTCTATAGTTCAAAGATTCTTTATAGAGGCAGAGGGAGGACCCACACATTTTAAGTTATTTTTAGGACTTTAATTAACTGTGCCACAAGACCCCAGATGACTATTAATATACCAATAAAGGCAGTTAAAAGAAGACATAAGGTCATTCAATGAATGAATGAAGCAAAATTGAAAGCATGAGTCTTAACCCAGTGATGCAATCTTTCAAGTAGACAATATAGTAGAGGCAATCCAAAAGGGGGCAAATGGGAATAAGGGATACTATCTGCACAAAAGGTTAGAAAACAAGGCTTCTCAGCACAGAATTCAGTATTAAAATGAAAGAACTTACCAAGTGAACTTTAAATGCATCCATTTTTTTAAATTCAATAAAGCAAAATCCTGTTATAATGCAGTCCATGATTATAAGACTACAGATGCACTGTAGAGAAAATCTTGTGCCTTAAACTATAAAGGCTCAGTAAGACAAAGAAAAAATAAAATGCTACCATTTATGCTTACAAACATCAACTTTACAAAGAGATGCTGCTGTATTTAATTTGTATCTGTGAGCAAAATGAAATTATTTGAATAGCAAATGCTCGATAAATACTTGTCCAATTGAATTATCTAATTGGCTAATGTCAAGTTTTTAATATTTAAGGAGTATTTGGGATTATGCATTGATTAGCTAACAAGTACTTCTCATCCAAAGAAAACCAGAAGCTTATGCCAGAGCTTACCAAGATTTTTGAAAGAGAAGACAAACATTCAGAAGGTTGCTGTTAATTATGTTTCTACTTCTCATGAATTATTTACTTTTATTATTTAGCTGTATCTTGAATGGCATTGAAACAAGCCATGTATGTCCCTTTGTCAACTGTCAGAAGTATAATTCTTCACAATTAACCAGTAAAAAGAGAATTAAACTGTGCTTCTTTAGAATTAGGAAAAACTTGAGGCTGATAAATTGAATGCATTAAAAAATTAACATACCAGTAAATGATGGATCATTACAATGATCTAAATTTGCATTTCTAGAATTCTACTGAAAGAACTCGAATCACTCTCCTAAGATATTTTTAGCTACAATCTCCAACTAGAAAAAGTGTACAAGAGATATTCTACTTGTTATTACAATTAGAAGTTCAAGCATTGTTTAAAAAATGTATTAAAATATGAACATCACACAGGTTTTAGCAGTTAATTTTTTATCTGCCCTGAGGTACAAAGAAAAATCCATCAGTTATGTTATAAATCACAAAGATTTTAAGTCACTCAACTACTAAGCATCTTGGTTAAAAAACTGGAGGACAGAGCAGACCATTTCAATAAGTATTATCTGGAAATTTCAAGCATCTCTATGCATGTAGCCCATGAAAATATTACTGAGGAATAAATAAAATAGAGTAATACCACCTAAAAAACACCATTCTGAGTCAGATCTAAAATCAATAATTTCTGTTTGATGATAAGTAATAAGTATTGGTAGCAATGACTAATATTCATTGAGAGTTAATCATATATCACACTGTATTCTAATGGGTTTGCATTAATTTAATGAATATTTATCAGATGCCTAATATGTCCCAGGCACTGTTCTAAGTACTGGGTGGGATTCAGCAGAGAACAAAACAGACAAAAATCCGTAGTCTCACAAAACTTAATTTATGTGGGAGAAACAAAAAATAAAATGAGTAAAATAAAAACGTAATAGTAAGTACAAATATATGTTACAGAATAATAAATATATGAGCATAAACAAATACATAAAGTATAAATAAAAATTAGTGAAATAGTGTGTCAGATGGTGATAAGTAGGGTAACCATAATGTCTCAGTTGGCTCAGACAGTCCTGGTTCATACCTGTGGTCTTAGTGTGATTATTCCAAGTACACACTTTCACTGTGAAAAACGTCCCAGTTTAGACAATAAATTTTACAGTAGCCTAAGCTATAGGTACTATGAAAGGAAAAAAGGCAGAAAAATAGTGTGTATGTAGAATTGTAATTTCCAATAGCATACTCAGGGAATGGCTCACTGAAAAAATGACATTCGGTCTTACTTGCATCCGGTAAGAGACCAAACCTGGTAGATATCGAGGGGAAGAACATTCCGAGTAGAGAAAATAGCAATGGCAAAGGCCCTGGGGCATAAATATGCCTGTATTCTTGGAGAAACATCAAAGAGGTCACTGTAGTTTTAGCAGGATGCATGAAGGAGTCAGTAGTAGAAGATGAGGTTGCACTGTAAAAGGAAACCACATTATGTAGACTCCTGTGTTCTGAGTAAGTTGGGGAGCCAATGCACATTCTGACTGAGGGGTTGGACATGATCTGTCTTATGTTTTAAAGGTATCATTCTGGCTGTTGTATTGAGAATGAATTGCAAGAGTGCAAGGGCAGAAGCAGAAAGATAAGTTAGAAGACTAGTGCAAAAATCAATGAGAAATGATGGTGGCTTGGACCAAGGTAGTAGCAGAAAAAGTGGGAAGAATTACTTAGCCTCTGAATATATTTTGAAGGTAGAGGCTGCAATTTGCTGATAAAATAGATGAGAGGTCAGGGGTCATACTAAGAATTTTGATAAGAGGTCCTTGAAAGAAGAGTTGCCATAATCTGAGTTGGAGAAGGTTGAAAGAGGAACAAGTTTTGGAGTAAGAATCAAGAGTTTGGTATTGAAGTTTTTTTCAGTAAGGTTTTCTAAAAAGCAGAACCTGAGACAAGGGACTGTGTTCAGAGAGTAAACTTTGAGAAGTGCTTCCAAAACATGAATAGAGGACCAGTAGCAGTGAAATAGAGAAATAAGGAAAATCAAGAGTGAATCTTGAGCTGGTCACAGCTATCAGCAACTGAAGCTTAATCTTAATGGGGACCCTCTGAGGCGCTTATAAAATGCCTGGAAGATTGTCTGCTTGAACCCAGAAAAGGAAGGCTTTTGTGATTGGCTTTCTCTTTCTTATAGGTCAAGAGTTCTCCTATGGTGTATTAATTCTCTCACACTTTCAGGTTTGCAAGTGCCTCAGAATAGTTGATGTGTCGCTACACGCATTCCACACAGAGGTAGCAGAAAAGGCAGGAAATGAGAGATACCTTATGCAGCTGAGAAGTAGTGTTGTTAGCGTACCTATGCAAACATCTGGTAACTGCAGTAATAGCTGGAATAAAAAGGTAGGATAAGAAGATGTGAGCTGGAGAACAAGATGTGTCTGATACTGATATGTTAAGTTTGAGATATTTATCAGCTATCCAAGTGGAGATGAGTAATAAGTAGATATATGAATCTGAATTTGAGGGGACAGATCCAAACTGGAGTTGTAATTTTTTTCAGCATGTAAATGGTATTAACATCATGAGATGGGATTATGTGACCAAGGGAATAAGTGTATCAAAGATAAGAGGTCCTCAGGCCCTCCAATGTTTCATGGCTGGGAAGATCAGAAGGATCCAATGAAGAATCATAGGTCAAAAAGAATGGTCAATGGGATAGGAGGAGACTCATAAGAATATGATATCTTGAAAATCAAGTGATATGGAAGAAGTGATCAATGGTGTTAAATGCTGCTAAAAGGTCAACATGAGAACTAAGAACTGACCACTGAATTTAGCAAAGTAGAGGCCTTAGTGATCTTGACAGGAGCATTTGCTAAGAACTTCAAGGAACTCTCAGACTTAAACATTAGAAAAATTGTTAACTTAAATGTTAGATTTCCTATATATTAGTAGAGGATGAAATAAAGAAAACCATGAAGCAACGACCAGATAGTGAAAATCACCTGTCAATAGTCTACGATTGATAGACCACTTTACTGAGGTCAAAGGAAGGAAAAAACAGAAGTCAGATGGTGTAAGTTACAGAAGAGGAAGGCTGTTAAACTGAAGTCCTTGGAATAAATTGGTTATCAATGAGTAAATTACCTCTGGCTCAGTTAATTTAGGTAGTTAGTGCATAATGTTAGAATAAAGTCAACACTTTGATCTTCATCCTAGGTATCTAGCCTGACAAAGAAAAGAACACTCTCTAATGGCCATGTCATACACTTTAGTCTTGCACAGCCATCTTACAAGTGATACTAGCCTGATGTTAATCACAGTGGATTCCCGACATAAAAGTGCAGAAGACTCAGGATATTTCCCTATACCTAGGAAAACCATACAGATATTTCTAGTACTAGGTAAGGAACATCATTTTCCATTTAAGACTCATTTGAACAACAGCTATAATTTTATATAGATTAAAAGCATGGCTTTTATTGTCCAGCAGACATATGATCAAATCTCATCTGGGCTACTTACTAGTTATGTCATATTGGAAAAATTAACTTTACTCTCTAAATCTCAATTTTGTCACCTGTAAATTGATAATTATAAGTGTATCTAACTGTCATAGTGTTGTTTAAGGGTTAAAATAGATCATGCTCAGCACAGTGTCTGCCATATAATAAATATTAACTTTTATTATTCTTCAAAATAAAAAAAAAAAAAAACATGAGGATGTATTTGCTGAAATATAATTGTTTATAAGATCCCACTCTGCTTTGTTAGTCTGGAAGCATTTTTCTGCACCAACTTTTAACTTTATTTTAAACTTGAGAACTCACCAGAGACTTTTTTTTGTTTTGTTTCAGCTGTTCAGAAGTCACCTATGAAGTTAAGCCTCTTGTGTGGATTAAGTCAATGGCAATATTGATTTGGGCTTTTTATGAGTTACAAATTCTAGTTATCATAACCTTTCAAGGAAGAAAAAAAATCCTCTAGAAGATTAGAAACTCTCCCATTCTCACTCTCAGTAGATAAAATTGTAAAATAATCCAGTGGATGCTTAGTTGGGAAAGCTATCAAGATAATAAACTAAAAAGAAATATTTCCATTTATTCAAACAACTTCAATAGAATGTGCTTCTTATATACTACCATGAAGTAAAGTGTTCGGATTAATTTGTTCCATTTTTTTTAAGTTTCTGAGCTTTCCTAACATAACAGACACATTAGTAGGTACAGAATTTTGAATAAACATGGGTGTATAATGATAGTAACTTAAATGAGGTTGGATCATAAAAGCTTTCAAATGGGTTTGTGGCATGAAGGCAATAAAAGGCGATGAAAAATCTGACAGGATAAGCTGTTGAAGGGTCATTAAAACTCCAACATTCAAGTCAATGCCATCAGCCAGTATTACAGGGAGTACATGTTCTAATGCTGAAATACTTTGGATAGATTCTTCCAAGACCTAAAGTGTAACAAAAGCCATGATGATTTGAGCAGATGATAGAAAAGTTAAGAGTTCTAGTCCAATCGGTTAATATGCATGACTGTAGTACTGAAGGAGATGGGTGTTAGAAATTTGATTTTCATCAATATATTCATTCAGGATTTAAATTTTTTATTATCTGGCATTAATCATGTCATTTTTAGTAGAGACATTCTTAAGAAGATTTAAACTTAAAACCTTTCTCTGGTTTTATATAGTAGCTTAACTGAACATCTACAACTATAGCCACTATGACAGGGCTAAAACATTTGTTAAGCCTGTTTTCACTATTGTTCATCCATATAGTTAAGCACAGAGCAAGTCAATAGAATCTTCAATGAAATCAGACTGGCTGTGGACATGGGATGCTCTCTTATTCCCATGCATTAAGTTCCACTTCATTCATTTTCATGTTATTTCTAGTGACACAATTTCCTAGATCCTAATAATGGGCAGGAAATCACTCTCTTAAAATAGCTGTAACTGGCATTCTGTGAGTTGGAGCACTTTGAGAATATTTGACAGTTGGGAATAATATTTGTGTCCTGGCAGTTTTCAAAATTATTTATGTATATAATCTCAGTTAATCCTCTGTACTACAGTGAACACTATCTTCACTTTACATAAGGGGCAACAGACCTTGTAAAAGTTATCTTATTAAAAGAAAAATATTTTTGAGTACTTACTCTGCAATGGAGTTTTTAAGACTAAAAAATACATACTCTCTTCTCTCAAGTTTACAGTTCAGATGGAAAAACAAAAAACTTAATAGCTAATTATCATTAAGGGTGATTGGTGCTATGGTAAGAGTATGTACAGAGGGCTATAGGAGCACATAGGAAGGGCAACCAGTCAAGGGTTCACAGGATCAAGGAAGGCTTTCAAGAGCAGACAGTGTCTAGATGGAGATTTAAAGGCTGAGAAGGGCCTAGGCAGGCAAAGAGGGAAAGAGAGGTTGATTACAATGGATCAGCCACACAATATAATCTGGTACAAAGGAACTCAGGGTTATATAAACATTTGGAATCAATAGGAAAAATTTATCAGGTCCAAAAACATTAAAGAAATGAAGGGCTGTGCATATAAGGTTGATAAAATAGTATAGCTGGATAGCATATACCACAAAAGAGCAGGGGTTTTTGTTATTGTTGTTGGATTGATTGACATTAGTTTTTAACATAAAGGTAAGGAGTTTTAGTGCTGCAGTGGGGATTGAGGTTTGTGGAATGTGAGATAGGGAAGAGTAGACTTTAAAACAGTGGGCTCAGAAGAGTCATGTTTGAGGAAGGTTGGAAGGTGAGAGGAACCACCTGAGAGGGTTACAGAGGAGAGGGTGCCCAAGGCTTCATCCATTGAATTCAATTCATACTTCTTTTTCAGGAAATATTTACTAAGCACTTATTCTGAGATGACACTGCACTGGGCTATTAGGTAAAAGGTCAATTTGAACTCATATTGCTGTTAGTTCAGTATTCTTTCTATTATACCACCCAGAATAATTAATCAACAAACACATCAAAACAAAGATAAGCAACTTTTTAATTCAATTTATTCATATCTGTTAAATGCCTGGCCCAGTTTGTGCAAAATACTGCACTATATAAATGTAGACATTATCAAATACTAGAAAAGTAGAAATTCCCTCATGCTTTCAAAATCAATGATCAACAATACTTATTGTATGTTTCCTCTGGAAAATAATGATTACTAATTTGAATTCTGATGAGACTTAAAGTTACACAGAATGAAAACTTTGAAGCACAATGATATAGTAGGAAGGGAAAAATCAACACACCACATTATCATCAAAGCTTGGTGATAGGACTGAAATAGAATCAAATTTCATGTAATTTGTAGAGGGGTAGGTTTATTGTGGTCCTATTTGAAGGCGAGTTCTCTAATGGTCCTTGGCAGCCTTGTTATTCAATTTTAAATGCTTTGAACTTTGGTTTGGAACCTGAGTAATAAAAAATATGCTTAATTGTTCCCCTTTAAAGCTTTATTTAAAGTGTTATTTCAGCAAAAGTTCTACTGTGTGATCAAGAAAATGACTTATGAGAGCTGTTTAGTCTGTTGAAATGGTAACTTGCAAAATCTGGATGTCATGTAAGATTTCGAATCTGAGGATGATGACCCTTCACAGTGTTATTATAAAGGCATAATTCTAACAAAATAGGCTCTGAACTTTATATTGCAAAGAAAAATTTTAATCCCATGATATATAAATATGCACAAATAAGCTACAAATATACATTTTAGGTCATTTTATCAGTACAGTATTATTAACAGAAATCTAAATAATAGAATATCTCATTTAATTGGAATATCTCTCTTTCCACTCATCAGTTGCAGTTGGCATCGATAAGAATGAGACACATATTTAACAATGCAAATCCACCTCCAAGCTTTCAGGTTCTTTATTTCTACATTAAGGCCACTCTTCAATGGCTTCTATGCCTATGGTCTAGTAGAATAAAAGTGGATGTAACTGATCAGAATAACATCTTCTTGCATAACGCATAAAGCCTTAAACCAATTCCACATCCAAATTGGAATCTACAAACTAAGGCATAGAATAAAAAGGAGCATACATTTTAAAAAGCTTTTTGTCAATGAATTTTAGGCTAACTCTTGTTAACTGTAAAAGGTTTTGAACTTATACTTAATTGCATAATCATTTTATCTAAACTTGTTTATTATGGTGCAGTAAAGACTACAAACCTTTCAAACAAAGCATCAACACTAAAACTATCAAATATTTTTCTATGAAAAATAAAAAAGATATACAGTTGACTCTTAAAGAACACAGAAGTTAGGGGTGCTGATCCCCCCACCCCCATGCAGTCAAAAGTCTATGCATAACTTTTGACTCCCTCAAAACTTAATTACTAATAGCTTACTGTTGACTGGAAGCCTTACTGATAACATAAACAGTCTAGTCAATTAACCCACATTTTATTTGTTATATTTATTATTGTACTGTATTCTTACAATAAAGCTAGAGAAATAAAGTAAGAAAATCATAAGGAAAATACATTTATGTTATTTATTGAAAAAAATCCATATACAAGTGGACTGGCACAGTTCTAACTTGTGTTGTTAAAAGGTCAACTGCATAGCAATCAATGTGTCCAATATTTAAATTAAAGCTTTTTATAAATTTAATTTACCAGAAGAGAATGCTAAGTGCTATATGTTTAATAAATTCTTTTGTTCAACAAATATTTATTAAACACGTATTATGTACCAAGTATTGTTGCAGGCTCTGATGTTAACTCCAAAAGCATGATGGAAGAAAGATGGCACAGCCAGGTCAAATGTATTTTAAATCCAATAGATCAGATGTGTTCCATGGTGCATTGACCAAATATACTGGCCCTGCCAATTATAGTGAGGATTGGAATGAATATGCTGACTTATGACTTCAGCTGTGTGTTACAGTTAGGATGCTTCACAAATCAGTTTTATTGCTATCTATGCAAGAGACCGAGGGAAATAATTGAGAAACACATAGTTTGTCAGCCACTAACACTTAATGAACATATGTGGGGCTTAGAGCACTGGGGTGGGAAGCTACAGGATAAACAGGAGGCATAAGCTTTAATGTATGAATTTTAGGTGTTGCTCCATATGACTTCTCTTCTGTTTCACCTCTCCATTATTATATACAAGTGTATCTTATTTAAGAAAATGCAATCACTAGAAAAAAAATTAGTGATCAATTCCATTAAAAACTGACCCCTATCTCACTGTGTCTTTAAATTATATATGTAATTACACATATATATATAAATTATATAGAAATATAAAATATAAATTATATATATATATATATAAGTGATGATGACCACAAAATATGTGACATAAATGTGTGTATATATAGATATAAACATAAAATAAAATTGTGCATTTTTTGTGACTTTTCCATTTTTCAAAACCACAGATTACTTTTCTCCAAACTGTGAAAGTAATTTTAAACCATATTTACTGATTAATTTGAAACACGGGAGCATTCAGCTTGGTTGTATGTCAATATAACCTCACACCTGTCAGATTGGCTATCATCAATAAATCAAAAAGAACAAGTGTTAGCAAGGATGTGAAAAATAAATGGAACTTTCATGCACTGTTGGTTGGATTGCAAATTGATACAGCCACTATGGAAAACAGTTTGGAGATTCCTCCAAAAATTAAAAATAGAACTACCTTTTGACCCAGCACTTGCACTTCTAGGTATTTATCCAAAGAAAACCAAAACACTAAGTTCATAAACACTATGCACCTTGATGTTTATTGCAGTGCAATTCATAATAACCAATATGTGGAAACAATCTAAGTGCCCATCAACAGACAATTTGATAAAGAAGTAATGATTCATATATATAATGGAACATCACCCAGCCATAAAATAATGAAATCCTATCATTGCAACAACATGGATGGACCTAGAGGTTATTATGCTGAGTGAACTAAGTCAGACAGAGAAAGATGCATACCATATGATTTCACTTACGTGAGGAATCTAAGGAACAAAAAAAAAAAACCCTAACTAATTAAAAAGAGACCCACAAATCAAGAGGACAATTGGGTGATGGCCAGGGGTGGGGAGAGGTTGGGGGGCTGGGAGAAAGCAGTGAAGGGTTAAAGAAGTATAAATTAGTAGTTGATAGAGGGTCACAGGAAATGCAGGCAACAGTAACATAATGGCTATGTGTACAGCCAGAGGGAAGATAGAGTAATCAGGAGGATCATTTCATAAACTATGTAAATGTCTATCTAACCAATGTAGTATATACTTGAAACTAATAAAAAAAATTTAAAAAGATTATGGTTTATATATACAGTGGAATATTACTCAGACATAAAATATGAAATCTGACCATTTGCAACGACATAGATAGACCTTGAAGGTATTATGCTCAATGAAATAAGTCAGACAGAAAAAATAAAGACCATATGATTTCACTTATATATGGAATCTAAGGAACAAAAGAAATGAAGAAACTAAACGAAAACAGATTCACAGATACAGAGAACAAACTGGTGATTGCCAGAGCGGAGGAAGGTTGAAGGGCTGGGTGAAAAAGGTGAAAGGATGAAGAAGTACAAATTCACTACAAAATAATCACATGGATTCCGAGTATAGCAAAGGGAATATAGTCAATATTATTGTAATAGCTTGTGTAGTTCCAGATGGGTGCTAGAGTTGTTGGGGGGATTACTTCATAAATTATATAAATGTCTAATCATTGTAATGTATACCTGAAACTCACATAAAATAATTTTTAAAAAGCGTTCTTCAAATTGTACTTGAATCATTAATGAGAAGACATAATTGAACTCTAGTAGTGAAGCCTTGTAAATATCTCATTTGAAGATAGAGAAATGAATCTTACCTCAAAATTTTAAATTCTATAAAAGGTTTTGGCATGTCTTTATTAATTTTTTGCCTTTGAGCTCATTTCTAATTGGTTTCTTAAATGACATAAAATATATGAGGGGTCATTTGCTCAAATGGTTAAAGACTCAAGAGTAATAAAAATACTTCATGTGTTACAGGAATGATTGGCACCGAAATAGCACTGTATATGGTTCATTTTATACTGACAGGACAGCGGAATCCTCAGCTTTTGGTATAAAGGCATCAAATGAGACTATTTCCAAGGTTCCAAGGGATTCAAGATTTATCTTCTGTCACCTATAGACCTTTTCTGAATTATAATAAGAAAGAAAAGTGCTGAAAATAAATAGAACTTATTTGTAGATGGTGCTAGTTCTGCATCATAGATGATCCAAAAAAGCAGAATAACAGTTTCCTCTCAATGATTTCCTGACAAGATATATTGGCAATACCTCATAGTCATGCATGTGTAGATATTTAAAACTTCTTTTAACTGCTCATGTGAATATAAAGCTACATTTTGAAATGACATTCTGAATGTTGCTCAATTTTTTTTTAATAAAAGAGAACTAGCACATAACATGGACATAGTCTCAAACAACTCTATGAACTAAAAGCCTTTAAGATGCCACAATTTCCCTGTTATTTATTGAACCAAACACATGCCCCTTCGCTTCACTTTTTATGTTTAACAATTGCTTCACTCTATATTTCACCAACCTCCTTTTTTCATCAATCTTTAATACTCTCTCTGCTTCAGCCATGTTATCTATCATGTCTGTCATTCAAATTATCTGACTTACCCTTGTCTGGCCTTTGGTTTAACCATATAATAAAGAGCCCCTAAAGAGTTAGAAAGAAAAGAACAAAGTTTTTTCCTCTTAGTCTTCCCAATCCCAGATCTATATACCCTCTTTGATCCTTCCCTGTAGCTGAAGCATCTGAAGAAAAGAATCAAATTATGTAGCAAAAAGGGGATAGTTGCTTTGTTTTCTGGAGCAGTTATCTATGTGACACTTAGCCACGGAGCTAGTCTTTTCCTTCTGAAATTTTTTAGATCTCCTCAAAGGAATATACACAATTCCATTGAGCAAAGAGATATTTAAGAAGAGAGCACCAGAGCTATCCCCAGTACTATGGTGTAGGTTTTAATCTAGATTTAGAAAGAAACATTTAAAGGTTAAACATAGTTGCAAAGTGGGCTCAGAGATAAACAGGAGAAATGGAATGAGTGTACAGAGGCAAGAGATATTTTCAGGCTGAGAGCAGAAGACCATGTAGTAGCCTCAGAAGCAGCAAGGAAAAAGAACTGAGAAAGTGACCTAATTATTCCTGGGTAAAGAATGTCCATCAACAAGAGAGAGGGGGTCAAATGAAAAACCACACTTTTGTAATATGTCTGAAATTAGTGGTGACCATGTAGTGTTCCATAAAGTTAGTTTTAAGAATCTATTTCCTAAACTATTTCCACCAAATTTAGCCCTACTAGGTGGATGCTACCATTTGATAATGAATTGATATCTAAGTAGTGACAAATTGTGATTGACTGTGGCTACCTGTACTAGTAGCTAACTGAAGAAGAGGAAAAGGCAAGTTTTGCAGAAATTATGACATTCATAAGGATGCCTGAAGGTATAACTTCTATAATGCATCACTGTAAATACCCTTCCACCATTTTCACACCTATCTATCTCCCTTCCCTTCTCCAAAACTGGGTTCCAAATTTGTCTGTACAATATATTTTTGCACACATCAGCATAACTTTTAAAAAATATTTGTATGTAGGAGTGTGTTGCATAAATGCCTATGTAAAGAAATACTGCCTCCATTGTTAGAAACAAAATCTCTACCACTTGTGATTTAGCAAAGAGTGGAAAACTTTCTAGTTGATGATGGTAGTAGTAAATCAAGGTGACATAATACCAAGGGAAGGTGAAATTCAGGGGCTGGGTTTACTATTTGGTGGCCTCCCATCCCAATAGCTTCTTCTTTTAGTGCCAAATCTTGGAAGATTTTAGTTGCATTAGCTAAGGGGAGATGAAATTCCCTTACGAGGAATCTTAACCCATGATTCTTGGATGCAGAAGGACAAGGGCTTCCTGAAACCCTTGAAATGTATGACAGATACTGTACATATGTGCTTTTTTTCTGAAAAGAAGATTCAGAGATTTGATCAAATTTTCAAAGCATTTAGTAGTGCCTCCTCCTCTGCCTCCCACTGTGAAGAACCATCATTCTGAGCATTGTGAGATATTGAAGGATTTTCAGAAGAATGGTACTATCTGACTGGTAACAACATGGAATACAGTTCAGAGTCTCTTTTGCATTAGAAGAAAAAAACTTCAACACACAAAATATATATCCTATCTTCCATAAATCTGATACAGAGTGGCACCCCCAAAATATAAAATTTCCAAATTCAGTTTGGTGTTCAATTCTGTTTGGAAACCACTGTTTTCTAAATGAGAATTAATTTTAAAGCTTGGAGCACAGTGCAGACATCATCTACTGGAGCTACACCTAATCATGTAGTGGAAATAAATTAGGCTTTAGGAAATAAATTAGTCAGAGAGTCATGGATTTACGCCTCAGCTGTGCTATTTACTCAGGGTGTGTAACTCTATAAAATAGAGGTCATGATGATTATCTATATATCATATAGTTATGATAAGGACTAAATAAAAACTATATGTGTAGTCCCTCAGCAGAGTATCTGACATATCATATTTGTCAATCATAGTAATTGTCACTAATATTCCCACATTTCCATCATCAGTCTCACCTCACCTGAGCTCCAGATATGTATGTACAACTCCATTTGGCCTAGTCAAAAACTTTTCTCATTACTCATCCGAGGCTCATGACCTGAACCACACTTTCAGTAGATAATCTCTTCTCTTCTTTATCCAAGAAAATAGAGATCATCAAGACATGAACTTCAACTTTTGCCATTTCAGAACTTACTTCCTGTCTCTGAGGAAGCACTGAACTCTTTCAAAGCCCTTCCTTCCATCTGAGATCCTGATATGTTCTCCAAAAGAGCCTTATCCCAGTCACTACATTCACTTGTATTCATTCTTCAAATCCTTATGATTTGCTTTCTTTCTCTAAGATTATTGAAAACGTTTTCTCTAAGGTAGTGGATTCCTGTCTTGGAAGCACATAGGAATCCCCTGAGAAGATTTTAAAAATGCCTGAGTCCTATTCCTGAAAATACTGATTTAATTGGTCTGAGGAGTGGTCTTGGCACTGGGATTTGTGAAATTCTCCAGGTAATTTTAATATCCAGCCAAAGTGGAGAATCTCTGGTCTAAAGTCATCAATGACCTTCTAAACTGACTACCTTTTGTCAATTTTCATTCTACATGTTTATTCTGAAGTGTTTAACAATATCAATCACATCTTCCTGATGAAAAGTCTCCTCCATTTCAGCTTATGTAAAATTCCTCCCTTCTGATTCTTCTCTGCCATCTTGAGACCACCTCTTTTTTTCTACTCACTATTTTAAATTGTGATATTTTTCAGTGTATCATATTTGACATTCTTTATTTCCAACTGTATGCCACTGCTTCAGGAATCATGTACTTATAGAAAACTCTAAACACACACACACACACACACACACACACACACACACAATGACACTATTTTCTTGAACTTGAAATCTGAATTTAGAGCTGTCTATCTTTGTATAGTAGTTCTGGCAGTGGACTCTAAAGTCAGACTTCCTGGAATCCAATCCCAGTCTTATTACTTATTACTTCTATATTATTGGACAAATTACTTAGTATCTTTGTACCTCATTTTACTAATCTGTAAGACAGGAATAATAATGATCCTAGCCTCACAGAATTGTTGGAAAGATTAAATAATATAATTCATCTAAATTGCCTTACTCAGTACCTGGTGATTAATAAATGTTAGATCTTTTTCTTGTAATCATTGTTATCATTCCCTAAGCAGAGCACATGGTTCTAACTTCTAGACTCCCATAGTACTTTACAAATATCACTATTATAATGTCGATCATATTGCAGTACTGTTGCCGGTTTATATCTGCCTTCCCAACTGTAGTTTGAATTCTTTAAGGCCAAAAAGTGCTTCCTTTTCATATATATATATATATATATATATATATATATATATATATCTTTGAATTTTAACATAGAACTCGGCAAAGACAAATAGGCCACAGATAAGAAATAGATTTCATCTCTTTTGCCAACTCTAACTGATTAATAATGCTTGTATAGAATCCTATGTTGGTGAGGCTGAGTTGGTCACAACAAGAAAACAGACCATGATTTGATTAGGGATGTCTGCAATGAAACAAGAGCAGTGGCACAAGTTTTATATGTTATATAACTTTTTATTAACAAATGATACTAGCTGAAAGACATGAGCCAATTGAAGTTGTTGCTAAGTAACTTAGTTTTCTTTTATAATCTAAGTTATTTCTGGGCAGCCATTATTATCATGTTAGATACTTGTGACGACTAGAAGCATAACATGCTCACAGCACAAAATTCATTATAGATAATCAAATTATGTTGAAATTTTCATTTTAAAGGCCTCAGTACATTACATTGCACCTGCCATCTGTGATCTTTACTACATAAATGCGGACCCTGAGATTAAAAGTTCTTTCAAGATTTTTGTAGAAACTGTTATCCAAACTGTTTAGATATAAACAAATGATAGTTTACACTACTGTTGAATGCTTGAAACAAGAATCAAGACATGTGCTTTTCAAAGTTGGGTTTCTGTCTGCTCCTTGAACCTACAAATCACAAAACCATTTGAGCAGTTTCTGCTATGGAATGAAGTGGTTTATTAATCTGGGACAAAGAGGGGGAAAATAATAGTCACATGTGTCCATCCACCTAGCAAAGTGGATGAACTTCATCCACCTAGCAAAATACGTGAAACACACTTGACACTAAATGAAAGAGGGATGACAGATAAGCTTTGCTTCCAAGTCATTTTGGTAAATGCAAATTGGCAATTTTAGATTTCTTCCATGAGATGGCAATAATGAGAGATTTAGGCTTAGGTTATAGTATATAAAGAAGAAAACAACCAAACAGAAACCATGTTAAGAAAAAGAGAAGCTACAAAAATCAGATTAAGAAGGAAGAAACAAAATATTAGTGTCAGCTGTAGTATCTCAGGAGTCCAAGACCTCATGGGATTTGTAATAGGTCCTCACCATACCTCCTTTTTAGGCACGGATGACTTTTCATTCATAATTACTTTTCAGCTAAATGCCTATAGTCAGAAGTAACATCTATTATAAAAAATTATAGGGCAATTCTCATAACTAAAATTAGTATCCTTGGTTTATATGTCCAAATATTTATTTTTCATTTGTCTTATACTAATTTCTTAGTTAATTGATGCCTCCCTTGGAAGTGAGGCTGTTTGGGAATAATCAATAGCCTGTATGCCTACAAGGAATCTACCACTGCTATTGGACACCTGCTAAAATTATATAAAATGAGCTTGCCTAGGGCTTATTCATTCTGTTAGTAAAGAATTGTGAATGATATTATATTAGTGTCCATCACTTAATTTAAAATATTTTGGAAAATAAAAAAAAATCAGTTTTAGAATTCAGCATTCTGTGTGTACATGGGAGGGACTGTTTTCCTGGCAAATAAAGGTAAGAATATGAAGATACTATCAGATAGAATCAAGTATTTACTCTTATTAATATTTTCCCAAAACAAGTCCTGAATTGGATGACACAGTAATTTCTCTAAAAAGTGTAAACTAACAACTAGGCTCAGGAATACATTATAAATTATATAGCATATCTCTTTCTTTTTCTAAAGATAATCAGAGAAGAAACACTTTCTAAATCACTTTGGAACATAGAGAGGCTGGCAAGGTTGTTGGGAAGGAAATGAAGAGAAACTAACATTTATAGAGTTCCTAAACACTTTCACACTTACGATAACAATTAAGCCTTATCACAACCTCGAGATATAATATGGGAGGCAGTGTAGCGTGGTGAACAATGGGAACTTTGAAGTCATAGACTTGATTTCTAATCCAACTCTCACCACTTCTTAGTGGCAGAAACTCTGGCAAGTTATTTTTCTCCAAGTTTCTGTTACCTCGTCTGTAAACTGAGGATAATATCTCATACCTCATAAGGTGTTCATAAGGAACAAATGTAAAGCACTTAGCAGAGTCCTGGGACAGAGTAGGTACCATTCAAGAATTATTATTATTATTATTATTATTATTATTATCATTATTGTTATTATCGTATTGATTATGATGATGAAGAAATCAATTTTGCAGATGAGAAACAGGCTCAGAATGTTACACTGACTTGCTTAAGGTTGCACAGCTAGTAAGCTTGAAAGGCTTCGAATACAGTGTCTGTTACTATTGTAGGTGCCCAATCAATGTGTTTCCTTTCTTCCTTCCTGACTTAACACTGAATGATATTCTGATAATTTTATTCCTTAAAAATAATGAATCAGACTCAACTCTAGCTAGGTTGATTCAAGATGCTAACACTGACATATGCATGTGAAAATTAAGAACATTTTCTCTTATTCATAGGTAGTAAATATGTGGAGTAAAACAACATTGGAAATTCTAGACCTTACAAAAATGTTCATTGGGCCCACAGTTTTGCCTAATGTAGGATAATTCATTTCTCTCCCAAAAGGTACATATTTTCCCTCCTAGGTATCTCTAAAAATCAGCAAGTCATTGGCAGATAAAAAATGAGTTTCTAGTCTTTCACCTCCTGAATCTTCATACTTTAATATATATATATATATATATATATATATATATATATATATATATATATATATATATAATTCATAGCACTGAAGGATGGTGCTAGTTGAAAGTTTTTAAAAGGTTGAAAGTGTGTTTATATCAATATATGGATGATAGATTCAGCTTTTTGTCCTTGGCTTTTTTTCCTAGCCTCATACCCAATTTAGGAAATCTTTTTTATCGTTTTTATCTTTTTTATCCTTTTATCTACACAATCTCCCTGGGAATTCTCATCCATTACTAGGTATCTCCTATTATAAGACACTAATGAACTCAGATCTGTTTATACAAACAGTCCAGATCTTCCCTGAACTCTAGACATACACATTTTCAACTGCTTAATGGAAAATCCACCTGGATGTCCCCCCAGCATCTTAAATTTAACATGTACAGAAATAAACTTTTTTTTCTTCCCTTCCAAACCCCTCCTTCTTATATTTTCCTTCTCTTGGTAAATAGATCTCCATCCTCCTAGTTTCAAAAACTTAAAATTTAGTCATCCTTCACTCTGTTATCTCTTTTAACCTTGACAAGTAATCAATTATCAAGTTCTATCAATTCTACTACACTAATATTTCTTGAATATATTTCTCCACCTCCACTGATATAACTAGAATTTAAACATTCACCACCATTCTTAGCCTGGGCTGAATCAGTACCTTCAGAGATTGTCTCCCTTTATCCATTTTCCCCAATTAAATAAATATTCCACATTGCTGCATACACATCTACAATTCTCTTTTACACATCTCATTATAAAAAAAATATAACTCATCATTAAATTCTCCATCACTTAAAAGTTTTTTTTAATGCTTAAAGGATAAAAAGAACTCCTAAATTGAGCATGCAAGACTTTTCATGATCTGGATCCAATGTATCTTACTCTAGCCATTTTAAAATTTTCACTATTCCAGGTCTTTTTACAGCTTTATGCTTTTGCACCTGTTAATCAATCCTCTTGGAATGTCCTTTTCCTAGTAAAGTCTTTACTCACATTTTAAGACCTAGATCAAATATTACCTTTCTATAAGACCCTAATTCCTTGTGTTCTTCTATAGTCCTTTATTTGTCTGTAAAAGTACTTATTACATTTAATTACAGTGATTTATTTGATGTCTATGTTCTCCACCACATCATTAATTTCCTATAAGCAGAAACTATCAGAGTTATCCCCATCCCCAGCATCTGAATCAAGGCCTGACACATAGCAAGTACTAAATACAACTTATTGAGTAATTGTAGATTATTGAAAAGGGAGTTAAGGTGGCATCATAGAAAACAAACTTCTCTCATCCCAAAATTCATTTTGATCAAAATACACAGAAACAAAATCTGAGACTGGCAAGCTCTTCATACTGGCTCAGTAAAAAATTGCTTATATTTTTAGAACTCTCACTCAAAATATATTAAGCCAAGCACTCTATACTCCAATCCTATAACTCACAACTCACAACTATAAGTTCATATTCTGTAAAGACAAAGTTATATAGAGTAATATTTTAATGAGAACTACACATTTCTGAAGCATAACAGAGCCGAAAAAAATTCCCATAGGAAAACATTTCACAATTGCCAGTTATGGAGAAGAATAAAATTATTTTGTATCAAATTTACATTGTCTTTAGCTTAATTGATAGGGGAGATTAAAATGAATTGCTTGGAAAAAACATATAAAACTTTTACCAATTATGTTAAGAGCTAAAAATGAGTAATATAGTTAATATCATAGACATTTACTTTATATTTGAATGTTAGCATGACAAAATCTTCAACTAAATCTAAAGTTTTCTACTGCAAAATTCCAATACTCATTCGAATGCAGTAGTTTTCACTTGTAATAACTACATTTTACGTGGTCTAGGGTGGCACCTGAGAATTTGAATTTCTAATTAATTTGTGGGTGATGCTGCTGCTGCTGGCCCAGGCTACACTTTGAGAACCACTGATCTAGATAATCAAATTCCTTTTTTTTTTAATCTCAGCATTGATTTATTCTTAAAAAAATAAACTGGATAAATGTCATTATTTAAAAAGCGGTTTTCAATGCATAAGTACTTATGTTTCAGTTGATGGCAATATGTTCCTTAAATAAAAAAATTATAGCATTTATTATATGCAAAGTATTATAGAAAAATAGAGATTAATAAATAAAACATGATCCCCATCTTCACTGAGCGTACAATCTAGGAGATAATATACAAAAGTAATAAAAAGTAGAAATGGGAACAAAGTATCTTTGAAGTTCAAGGAAGAAGAGATCACCTTTACAATGGAGTAGGGATAGTGGTAGGTAAGATAGTACAACAATGGCTCTATGGCAAAGATGCTGGTAAGTTAGGCCTTGAAGATAGTTGAATATAGATAATGGAGACAGCAGTAAAAAACATTCCAAAAAAGAGATAACAAGACAGCAATGGGGTTGAAGAGGGTTGAAGTGGTGTCCAAGGAGATCAGTTAGGAAACAAATAACAGTCTATGTCAGATATAATTAGAGTAGTGATGATAATAATGGAGATTAGAAGATGGATTTGAGACATGCATGGGTTAAATCTGCTGGAAGATGCAACTGATTAGATACAGAATGTGCATGTGGATAGTTGGAGAGAAAGGCAGCATCATTAACAGATGCTGCATTCTAAGGAAGAGGAGTGGAATTGGGATGCTAAGATAATTGCTTCATTTTCAATATATTGATTTAGAGTTGCCAGTAGGCTTTTCATTTGGAAATGTTCAGCAAATAATGGAAAATTTACAGCTAGCTCAGGAAAGAGGATAGGGATTAAGATAAATATTTGTAAATCACCCAAATAAATGTAATCATTGAAGCTAAATGAGTAAAGAGATTTCAAAGGGATAGAGCAATAGTCCTCAAACTTGAGTCAGCATCAGAAGTCCCTAAACCAGATAGTTAGGCTCCACCCTCAGGGTTTCTGACTCAATGAGGCTGGGGTAGGGTCTGAGAATTTGCATTTCTAACAAGTTCACTGGTTTTGCTCTACTGATGATTCAGGGTCCACATAGTGAGAACCACTGACCTAGATAATCAAATCTATTTTTTTCATCTCAGCATTTACTTATTCTTAAAAAAAGGTAACGTGTGCCAATGTCAGTATCTTTTTCTATGTAATTAAAAGTGTCTAGTACTGATTATCTATTAATTGGAAATAAATAAGGAAATAATATTTCTATTGACCTGTTTTCTATTTATTAGAAACTTTCTTGTCAATCTATAATTGACAGACCAAAGGATATGCTCCACATTATGGCTGTGGCAGGAAGGGTTCCAACAATTCTTACTTTCCCTTCAGACTGTTCTGTACAAGGTTTCAGCATTCTGTGGACAGACTTTCAGGACCTCTGTTTGGTGGTCTTCACTAACCTTTCTAAAGCTCTTTTAGAAGCCAAATAATTATTGGAGACTTTCGTCCCATATAGGCAATGGCTTGAAAAGCACTTAGCTATTTACTTTTCATCTTACTATAAATTATTTATCCTTCAGTCTATAAATGGCTATTTGTAGGATTAGATAAATTTTGAATGCTCTGATAAGAGGATTGTTACTTCCAAATTCATGCATAATTCGTGAAAAGCACATGTGACCTACAATCTCAGTTGGATTGGCATATGAAACAGATTCACTAAGCATATGTAAGCAGTGTGGATTATTAATCAGTTAATATCAACAAATTTGTTTTTGAAATATAAGTTGCTGAACACAAGCATTCTCTAATGAGAAATAGTATTGGTTACAAAAATCCAATAAAAACACACCTTGAGTAGATTTTTCTGCTTCTTTCCTCTTCCTACTCTGGCTTTTGTAATTCATCCTCAGCTCTTGGTTATACTCATGCAGAGTTTCTCTGGAGTTGTATGGCTGTCCTGGTTTTCTTCCATCTTCACTCTCATCAGAAGAACTAGTATAGGCTAGATCCATTTCATGCTTGACTTTTGACAGAGGCTGGTAGGGTTTACAGTCTGTTTGCTCCATCTCTGATTAAGGAAGCTCAGTTTCATGAAAAAAAGAAAGAGGAACTCCTTTAATGTAAGCAGTCCTGAAAAAGGGAAAAATACAAGACTTCTCAGATTTGTCCTTTTGCAAGGAAATGCATCTGGAAGATTTATAATTGGTCCTGATAATACTATCAAAGGAGTAGAGCAAAAGACAAACTAGATGACATAAAACTAGCCAGAGGCAATAATAACACTTTGAGTTACATGCACATATTGTCAAGCATTAAGGATTAAGCTGGAGGGTGTAGTCTCAGAAAATACTCAAGGTAAAAAGCACACCATTCAAAAATATTTGTATTGCATTGCAAATAAAGGACAATGTTGTTCTATGGTATGTGTATGTCTTTAAAGTCAGTAGATAGATTAAAAAATATTATAAGATTTGAAGGTGGCCAAGAGTACAAATATTAACCCATCACATCCCACATTTGAAATAAAAACTGGTAAGAGAACTACATTCAGGAAAAGCACCTTCTTGTTTCTGGTTTAATATTAGATTTAAGACAGGGAAGGATTCTGAGTGAAAGGCTCATGAAATAGTAGTGTCCTTGAAGGGCACTGAGATCTTTGTGCTCATATTTTGGCTTTTGACCCTTAAGCTTACATTAATAAGTTATGTGGTGGTAACTTCTTGTTCATACTATAGAGAGGACGTAAACAACACTTCTGGTGACTATACTGGTATAAGAACAGCAGAGGATCTAAATTTGGTTTAGAAATAAACATTTTAAACTTCATGATAAATCACTGAAAGAACCCCATTCTGCACAGAATACTGGGCTAAGAGCCACTGAGGCTCTTGGATCCAGTCAAGGCATTATCTACCTTACTTAGCACTTAGCACCTTACTTGGGTTCAAGAATATCAAATGTTATCTGAGGTGTCAAAATTCACTGAAAAGTTTAAAGCCCTTAAATAATTTGCTTATTTTCATTCATTAATTAATTTTATTATCACCTTCATTCACTGCTGCAACTTTGCAACTTGGTCCTTTCACACGATGTTAAAAAACCTAGTTTGAAAATAAACACCCTTATAATTTTCTTTTTCAGTGAAATCGACTCCTTTCTTTTTCTGCAGCTTTTTACCAGATGTATTTTCAAAGAACTCTATAGCTATCTAGATGGTGGCTCCTTATATAGAATATCTTGCATTTTGGAATTCCTTTTGCATGTATAGTAAATACATATGGCAAAAACACTCAATAAAGCGTATGGACTGACTGATATTCATTCAATGCTACATAATGCCTTGTAGTGTGAACAAAATTTCACAAGTCAAAATCGTATTTCTATAACCATATATTAAGGTCCTTGAAGGCAAAATTTGAGTCTTGTACTTCTTCATATCCCCTATAACACTAAACAATACTTTAAGTATGCACATTGTAGAAACTAACTCCTAAACCTAAAGATTCTGTAAATGGTCTACAAAGACACTTAGTTTGGTTTGAAATAATATCAGAGATAAGCATACCTGGAGAAAAAGTAGATAAGTATTATAAATGAACATATACTGATGATTCAATAATAGTTTAATTTCAACTTATGACTCCACATACTGTCTATACACTCATAACTCCCCAATTTATAGCTCCGGCATAGGTCTCTCTGCCAAACCACAGACTTGAATGTCCAGCTGCCTACCCAATATCTCTACTTAGATATCTAAAAGGCATATCAAGCTTAATATGTTTAAAGCTGAGCTCCTGACTCCCACCACTTCCAAACTTGCTCCTCTTACAGTCTTTTCCATTTTAGTAAATAGCAAGTACATTCTGTTTGCTTAGGCCTCAGAACTTAAAGCCATGTTGGATTCTTATCTTTCACATCTCACATACAGTCCATCAGTAAATCCTGTTGATGCTACCTTTGAAATATACCCAGAATTTAATGCTCTCCACTTCTCCACTACCACATTGGTACAAATCATCATCTCCCACCTGGATTAATGCAATAACCTCCTAGTTGATCTGCTGCTTAAGCCATTGCTCCCTTGTGGCACATTCCCCACACATACAGCCAGAATGAAGCTTTTAAAATCTATCATGTCATGTTTCTCCTTTGCTCAGAAGTAGCAATAGTGTCCTGTTTCCTTCAAAATAAAAGCCAAAATCTTTACAATGATCTACAAGGCCCCTATAAGGTCAACCTCCCCCTACCCTAACCACTCCCAAAGCATCCTCTGATATTTCCCCCTATCTCAAGCACTCTAGATGCACTAGCCTTCTTGCTGTTTCTGAAAATATCAGGCATGTTTCTACCTCAGGGCCTTGGCAACCTTCCATTATAAACTGCCGAAAATGTAACTTATCATCCTCCTTCTTGACTTTCATAGTTTTTATCACTAGATGACACACTATATATTTTGCTTATTTGTTTATTGTCTGCCATCTGTCTCTCTCCATTAAAATGTAAACTCCATGATGGTAGATATTTTTATCTGTTATATTCATCACTATAGCCCCAGAATAAGCACAGTGTTTGGCATATAGTAGACATTTAATCAATATTTACTGAATGAATGAGTAAACAATTGCCAAGAACTCATAAAAGGGGCAAGAGAGAATGTGGAAACAAATAGGCTATATTCTCTGCCAAAGGAACTCGGAGCTTAATGCAAGTGATAAATAAACAACTTTATCACAAAGCAGAATGCAATGATTCATAAAGAAAGACAACAGAATGTTGGCCACCAAAGATGAATATATTGGGGAAAAACTTTACCCAATTAGTTTATATGTTCATCATCAACACCATCACCACAAACAGTGAAATTTCATTGAGCATTGATCTTATAAGGCCAGTTTTAATTGCTTTTTTTAATGTTCCTGTTGCATATTGTTCAGGAGGTGCAGAGTTACCTGAATTACAGGCCTCGATTTTGCTACAAACATGGCAGAGTGAGAAATGTACAAACAGCAGACTTCCAGAGATGCAGTTTTGCAGCTGAGAATTGTACTTTCACTCTTTCATCAATAAAATTCATCTAACTTCATTTTGACTAAGACATACATAGAATTCTTTGTTCATTAGAGAATGGAAGTTCACCAAGTAGGAGTGGACAGCTCTTTTCTACATAAGGATGTTAATAATGCAAAAATATCAATCAAGGCCCTTATACTTAAAAAAATAATTTAAAGTACTTTATGTTATAATATAGAGATAAACAGATATTATTTTATTTTTGAAAGCACAGTGCCCTTCTCTTACTTGCTTTTTCAACCAAATCTTTGGTTCACTCTGGGTGAGATTAACATAGCAGAGGTATGGCCAAAATAACAATCATTCTTAAGCCTCAATTGGTCATAGGTTTATATTTAACTTTATTCAAAGCTAACAAAGTTAAAAACAAAAAAAATTTCACTTCTAATGCCTAATGTTAATGCTGAGTTTTGGCATTTATGATTTATCATGTTAAAATCACACTTGTTTTCTATGTATGGAAATCTAGAAATTCTCTTTTCCTTCAAGGTATTTATTTGCAACATGAAAATGAGAGAGAGAGAGGGAGGGAGAGAGAGAGAGAGAGAGAGAGAGAGAGAGAGAGAGAGAGAGAGAGAGAGAGAGTGTGATTCTTATAGCTGTTTCAAACTTATTCACAGCTATTCATCAGACAGGAATATCACATCTATTCAAGGTTATTGAATGTCCTAGAAAGCAATATTCCTTTAAACTGAAAAATTGTTTTAAACCAAGAGAAAATAATCATTCCCCTTCTCCCTGACCCTCAACAACTTCTTATCTTAAAATTCGTGCCAGTGGGACCCATATGGCTGGATATGTTCCATGTCTCTTTAAGTATTTGTTATGGAGGAACACACAACTCTGTGTGCCAAGAGTGGTGAAGGTATATAACCGTGGTATTTACCAAAGTCTTCAGAGGCAGAGCCTGAATTCACTCACACATAGTTTACTTCTTGAAAATAAAAAAAAAGTTGGAAAACATTAAGAAAAACATTAATATTTTAAATCTAACAAGCATTAAAAGCATAGTAATTCTGAACAGGTGTTGTTCCAAATACTCTCAGGTAAAGGATAGGCTCATATTTGCTTAACTGACTTTTGCATTCAGTGCCCAACATGGCATCCTGGAGATCTACTGACAAGCAAATGTTTAGATATAATGATACTGTCAACTCATAAAAAACAAATGCACATACAATACTATTCACATAAAAACAACTTTTTTATTTCTCTATACTTTGATAATTATATTTTTTTAAAATTTATTTATATTTTATGATGATATTGGTTAACAAAATCCAATGTTTCAGCTGTACACTTTAACAATAAGGCATATATATGTTACACTGTGTTATATATGTTACATATATATGTTACCCCCTAACCTCTGGTAACCACTAGTCTATAGTTCCTGTCCATGAGTCTCTGTTTATTCTGTTTATTTGTTGCTTTTAGGTTTATATCCCACGTATAAGTGATATCATGTGGTTTTCAATTTTTTCTGTCTGGCTTATTTCGCTTAGATGATTATCTTGAGGTATATTCCTGTGGTTACAAATGGCAATATTTCATCTCTTATAACTGTATAATATTCCATTGTATATATAGAACAGTGCTTCTTTATCCAGTCATCTATCATAAGTCTCTTTGCTTGTTTCCATATCCTGGCCACCATGGATAATGCTGCTGTAAACATCAGTGTGAAAATATCTTTTCAGATATGGGTTTTCAAGTATTTTTGGAAAATATCCAGTAGAGGGATAGCTGGATTATATGGTAGATGAATTCTCAGTTTTCTGAGGAATCTCTATACTGTTTTTCATAGTGGCTGTACCAATTTGCAGTCCCACCAGCAGTGTATGAGGGTTCCTTTTTCTCCATATGCTCTCCAACATTTTTTTTATTACTTGTCCTATTGATAACAGCTATCCTATTATCTATCACTGGACACTTCAGTTGCTTCCATGCCCTGTCCACTGTGAATAATACTGCTATGAACATTAGTGTGCAAATATATTTCAAATATGGGTTTTCAAGTCTTTGGGGTAAATACCCAGTAGAAGGATGTTGGATCATATAGTAGATCAATCCTTAGTTTTCTGAGGAACCAAAAAAGCAATGTATAGGTAAAACACATGATATCATAGAACAGAATGATAAAAAAGAAGTCAATCATCTTTGCTTCTGCAGGAGATCCATTCAGATAGATCACATAGTATAAATTCAAATGTTACCATCTGGGGTTCACCTTTGCGTTTTTCACTTTCTAGATGGTAACACGATAAACTACAAGGTGACTTCAAAGGAAGCCCATAGAGGTTTATGTTTGTTTCTTTAGTCACTATAAGACAATGGAGAGGCAATTTGGTATGTGGAAATTATTGGCCTGGGAATGGCAAAATTATCACAGTAACAGCAGCAGCAGCAGCAGTTAACTCATATGGCAGTGATCAGGTATCAGGCGTACTAGGCACTGCTGTAAGTGCTTTACATGTATTAATTCCTTTAATTCTTATAGGATCCTATGTGATAAGTACTATTTTTATTCTCATTTTCTAGATAAAGAAGACTCAAGGAACCAGCTACTAAACTGTAGAGCTGAGATTTCAATTCAGACAATCTGGCTCCAAAGGCCACATTTTTAATTATTACTCCACTCTGTATTTCAGAAGAACACCGGCAGAGTGGCCTTAGGTATATCAGTGCCTCTAGTTGCTCTAAATGTAATAAGAAGATTGTATTATCTCAAAGAGCTCATCCAGCTCTAGAATCCCATGATTGTATATGAAATTAAAGTAAGCTTAGTTTGATTGGCCAAAAACAAAACAGAACAAAACAAAAACTAGTGGGTATACCCAAGACCAAATTTTTATTATTTATCATTCCCCTCCCCTCCTCTCCATTCACGTCCATTCCTATTCCTCTCCTCATCCCTCTTACAAACATTCCATTCTATTACAGGGTAGTTTACTTAAAATATTACTTTTGAATCCACAGGTCTGTATGTACATGAGTGTGCGTGTGTGTGTGTGTGTGTGTGTGCGCGCGCGCATGGGAAAACTTCCCTTTCTCTTCCTCTGTCCTGTTATATTCTTTCCATTTCTTGCTCTTAATCATATATAATGCCCTCTCCAAGTGAAAAATGTTTCTGGTGTACTCTCATCACAGGACAGTCTTGTCTTACTGCAATTATTTATAGGTGGAGAACTTCACCAAAAAAGATCATAGGACATTGCTCAAGGAGAACAGGCCTTCATAGCACAACAGAGGAAAGGAGGCCACCCAGTACCTGGAAAAAAGCTAGCAAAGGGTAATAGTACTCTTAGAAAGTATTACAATATTTTTTCCTCAACAAAGACATTTTCGTGGATGCAGATTGACTAATTCAGAAAACACTGAACTTGGACAGTCTTTAAAAGGAATGTGAACTCTTGGCTGATTCTTTTCTCATACTTCTTTGTTTTTCTTAAGGAAACACTCAAATAGTAACTTGTTATGTTGTGGCAGGGGGCGGGGGGCAGCAAGGAGCTATAAAAGTAGCATAATTGCTTGAATTTTCACAAAATTTAGGAAGAGATTTCCATCATAATCCTATCAGCATGTAAGAATGACTGCTGTCATTCTGGTTCATTTCATTCTAGTCATAACATACACATACATTTTATCATGTTGCTTCCTTCATTCTAGATGTTTTCTGCATATTTTATGCAATTTCTATAACCATGATTTTTAACAGCATTGTAGAGTGGATGTATCATAATTTACATCCACATTCCCTAATGTTGGAAATTTATATTTTTCTCTCCCCATTTATAAGTATTATAACTGAAGTCACATAAAGATAACATGATAATCTTCAATATTTTTATTATTTCCTTAGGGCAGATTCCCAAAATTAGAATTAATATGCCAATGGTTTGAACAATTTGGAGTTTGGGAGGATGTGATGTTTTACACTGCCATTAGCAATGTGTGGGAAAACTCTCCTCTCATTGTACCCCTGGTAAATTTGAGGATCATTTTTTTCAATGTCTATTTGAAGTTAGTAAATTAAAATATCTTTTTCTTTTAGTTTGCACTAGTTTGGGTATCAGTGAGGCTGAATAGTTCTATTTCTTCTCTTGTGAACTATGTATTTATGTCCTTTGTGCATTTATCTATTGGGGACCTTAGTAAGTTTTTTTTAATAAACTATATTGGTACAACATAGAAAACAATTTAAGCCTTTATAGTATTTGCTGAAGCTATCTTTCATAGCTTGTTGTTTGCCCTTTTTATTTTTCTCTTTTTTAGATGAACATTATGTTAAGAGGAAAGAAAGATCACTGCCTAGACATAAATCAGTTGCTTTAGAAAAATATGACAGATTTGGCAAAATAAAGAGTTTTTTGAAAAGTTTGTTAGTATCTAATTACTCAGTAGCTATTTGATGGACTTCACTTAGTTATTCACCAAATAATTTGCAGTCTGACTGAATTCTAATATAAAAAAAATCAATTTCTGTATGATGAGAGTCTGAATAAATATATAAAGCCTGAAGCACTAGTTTGATTTTCTCATGGATTTGGCCAGTTATTCTGGTGTCTCATGGATACAACCATAAGACTTTAGTAAATAAAAGAGATAAATAAATCATTATTTTTTTCAGGAGATAGGCTGAGAATTTTATGTACTGCATATAGGACCTCTTATCTGGGAAATGATGGCTTTCGAGGTAGACTGCTTTTTGTGGTACAAAGATATCCTATTATATTGAAGAGATAACACTCAAGAGTTGAACTTCTTACCACACTGGTTCACATGTGTTTGTTTAAGCTAATCTTATAATCTGAGGATGAAAGGTCTTTCTTAAAAATAATAATCCCCCAAAACTGATTTGACTCAGTTGTGAGAACAGCTGTGGATGATGTCCTCATGGCGCCTCAGCAGGCTCTTTAGTCTACTTTGAAAGAGAAAAATGGAAGTTGCTTAATTTCACAACTAAATAGTGATGATTAATTGATCTCACATCTCTTTCTGTAGATGTTCTGTTTTTTTTTTTTTTTTTTTTTTATTTTCCTGGATGTTTGTGTCTTTAGTTTTTCCTCATTATATTTGGATAAAAACTTTAAACGTGTTTTATGGATACTGATGCTAGAGTACATAGGAAAAATAGAGAGAAGAATAATAAACAGAAAAGTTGGTTTTGTCACCAGATTCCACAAGGAAACTAACCTGGAAGATATTTTTAAAAGAAAATCAATGTTTAGAACTTTAGACCAAATATTTTGAACTTTTACTCTCTTTTAGAAAACCTGGACTCCAAAAGTCCCTAATTCACCACAAATACACACAAGTTTGGACAAATTTCTTGGGACTGGAACTATATATATATATATATATATATATATATATATATATATATATGTCATAATTTTAAAGATTCAAGAATGTCATAATATCCCATTAGATAAGTGGCAACAGCTTAGTACGGGGGTTCACCAACCCCTGGGCCACAGACTGGTACCAGTTTGTGGCCTGTTAGGAACTGGAGCACACAGCAGGAGGTGAGTGGCAGGCAAGCCAACGAAGCTTCATCTGTATTTGCAGTCACTACCCAGCACTAGTATCACTTCTTCAGCTCCACCTCAGATCATCAGGCATTAAATTCTCATAGGAGAACTGGTCCCTGGTGCCAAAAGATTTGGGACTGCTGGCTTAGTGGATGCCCAAATGAGGGCCCAGAATCCCTGGTTCATATTTTAAATTAATTGAGACAGGAATTTATTTTTAAATGTATAAGTATCTACAACATCTCTATCCCTTAGTAATTTGAAAATAAAAACACATCTCTGAGTTGCAGTGACGTCTATGTCCATCACACCATCTCTTTTGAAACTGAAACAGCTTCCTAAAGTAATTTCAAATTATCTTTCTCTTATAACTTTTCAATATCTGTTGTGGTGGATTATGTTAATAAGCTGAAAAGTTAATATGGGGAAAAATCTTCAAGAAAATTGAAGGCAACTGAATGTATAAAAAGCTTTTTTATTCTTTGGGGAAGAATAATAGCTTTTTATTTCCCCAAGTAAACAACCATATTCAATTCATTTCTCTTACAATGAATTCCATTGGAGTTTTCTAAATTTCACAGTAATTTCAGCATTAACATACTTATCCAAAATGTAGTATCTTTAATATAGTATCTTGAAAAGTAATAGGCTTTAAATATGGCATTGAATAACCAGAGATATTACTTTCTTCCATAGTTTGCCAATAACAAGTATTACCACAGAACTCTATTGTCATGCATTTTCTGCACTGTGATTCAGTAAAATCTATAGCCCTCTCAAGTTTCATGTATAAAAACTGGGAGCAGGAACATTTTCACTGCTTACAACTTGAAACTCATCTTCAATTATGTTAAATATTAGACAAAAAAGAGCTAATCTAATTAACGTATGCTACAAAGAAGTAGACATTTAAGCGACTTAATTGGAGAGGTGGGTACAGGTATTAAAAATTGATTACCAAGGTTTGAACCAAGTATTTTGCTGCTCTGGGCAAATGCTAACTAGACCAAAGGCAGCAGGCTATATTATGATGATGAAAGAAAATTTAACTTTAGGTGGTGATCACACAACGCAATATACATATAACATATTACTGAATTGTACACGTGAAACCTATATGATTTTATTAATCAATGTCACCCCCAATAAATTTAATTAAAAATAAGAAAGAGCCCTATGAAAGAATCCTAAAATGTAGGTCCTATACCCAGCTTTATGACAGAGTAGTGTGCCACCATTTTCTTATATAAAAAGTGGGGGAAAACCTACTATCAATAATCCTATGAAACTTACAAGGCTATTGTAGCTAATACATGAAAATAATAGGATTGAAAGTTAAAAAAAAAACAGATATCACAGGAAAGCCCCCAGTATAAGTTTAAGCTGTCAGCTTGCTTCAATAATAATGCTTATTATTATTATTGTTGTTGTTGTTGGAAGTAGAATGACTAGAAAGAAGACTCAGGTACTTGTTTAAGAAATTTACATCCATAATTGTATTTAATGCTTGAAAATTTCATAATGAGATATTTTTCCCTCATTTTACAGATGAAAAAACAGAAGTACAGAAAGGTCAAGTAATTTCACCAAGATCACACAACAAATAGAGTTAGAATTCAAATCCAAAAGGTCCAATTCCAGAGCCTGTACTCTTAATCTCTTTTCTATATGAGGGTCACAGATTCTCTGATATAAGATTCAAAGGAAGCAGCTAGAATCAGAGTGAGAAACTCAGTCAAGGTTTTAGGTTGCAGCTTAGAAAACCAGGTAACCTCTAGGTCCTACATAGAGCATCTGAAAGATATTTTGCTTTGCTTATGTAACAAACAGAACAAGCTTCTTGGGCAAGGATGACATAAAGATGCCGAGGAAAGAGGGAATTTAGACCTTAGTAGAAGAGTGCTAAGATGCTATAAGTGAAACCAGTCAAACTATAAAAACATGGCTGCTCTACAAGGTTACCAGGTATCGATCTGCAACAAAACTTCCCCTGCCTACACAATTTGCATTTACTCGATGCTAAATTGACTTCGTGTTGCTGGGTCAATGTGTGATAAGTCTGAAACAGACCTCGGCACCATTCCAGGCCACAAGCAAATAATTTCGAACATTTCTTCACCCTCTCTACCAACAAATACTCAGTAAGAACACAACACAGATTGCATTGTAATTTTCACCTTTGTGATTGCCTTTTCTAATATCTAAGTTTCCATATTCACCTACAGGGAGTAATACAATGTGATTCCAATTGGGTCGCCACAAAAGAAAGTAGGGTTTACATAATTTAGTAGGAAAGGCACTGAACTAGGAGTTAGAAAGTCTCAGTTTGGGCCCATCTTGTGCCACTTACATTGAATAAATCAGCTAACCTCTTTTTCTTTTGCATAATTAAGGCTAACTGCCATCCTCTCTCAGAGTGCTGGCAAATGTCTCCAATAAAATAATACATATAAAAGCACCATGTAAATTAAAAATTTTATGGTTATGATTATTAATTAATGACTTTTGCCATTGGGCATGCGTCAGTCCTAGGTTACCTATTATTTTAGAAAATATATTATTCAGGTAGTCAATGTTACTGATCTGTTTTGTTCTTGTTGATTTCTTTACTATTTCTTTATTAAACAGCTTTATTGAGGTAAACTTCATATACAATTTATCCATTTTAAATGTAAAATTCAAATATTTGGGGTAAATTTATAGAGTTATAAAACCATCACCACCATCTAGTGTTTAAAACATTTCCATCACCCTAAAAATAAGCCTCACATACATTAAGCAGTCACTCCCAATTCAGCCTTCCTCCAGGCTAAGGTAACACTAATAATACTTTCTGTCTCTATGGATTTTTGTACTCTAGATGTTTTCTGCAAATGGAATCAGATTATTGTCATCTGGCTTTTTTCACAATGCTTTAATAATGCTCTTCTTCATCCATGTTGTAGTACATCAGTATTTCATGTCCTTTTTATTTCATAATCTAATTCTTTTGACATGTATAAATTTGCAAATATTTTTGTGAAGGATATTTTACCCTTTCTTTTTCACTTGCTCTTCTGGGACTCATATTGTGCATATGCTGATATTCTTTTTTTTTAATTAAAAATTATCAAAGTGACATTAATAAAATCAAATGTTTCAAGTGTACAATTCAACAGTATGTCAAAAATATATATATCACATTGTGTGTTCACCAACAAAAGTTAGATTTCGTTCAGTCACCAAGTATTTAACCCTTTTTACCCCATTATCTCCCCTCTCCTCTGCTTTCCTCTGGTAACCACTAATCCACAGTCCATGTTCATGATTCTGTTTGTTTTGTGACACTTGTTTGTTGCTTTCAGCTTTATATCCTACATATGAGTGAGGTCATATTTTCAAATTTTTCTGTCTAATTTATTTCTCTTAGCATGATTATATCAAGACCCCTCCATGTTGTTGCAAATGGCAGTATTTGATCTTTTCTTAAGGCTGAATAACATACCACTATATATATGAACCACCTCTTCTTTATCCTATCATCTATTGTTGGACACTTTGGTTGTTTCCATGTCTTGGACATCTTACATACTGCTATGGACATTGAGGTGCATATATCTTTGCGGCTCAACATTTTCAGGTTTTTTTGGTAAATACTCAGGAGAGGGTTTGCTCAGTCATATGGTAATTCTTAAGTTTTTTGAGGAAACTCCACACTGTTTTCCATAGTGGTTGTACCAATTCGCATTCCCATTTGCAGTGTATGAGAATTTCTTCTTGCTCACAACCTCTCCATCACTGGTTATTACTTGCCCTGTTGATGATAGACATTCCAACAGGTGAGAGATGGTATCTCATTGGGGTTTTGATTTGCATTTCTCTAATAGCTAGTGAAGTTGAGCATCTCTTCAAATGTCCGTTGGCCATTTGTTTGTCTTCTTAGGAGAAGTGTCTGTTAAGGTCCTCTGCCTATTTTGTAATCGGATTGCTTGTTTTTTATTGTTATTGAGTTATATGAGTTTTTTGTATATTTTGATTATTAGGCCCTTATTGGAGGCTTTCTTTGCAACTATATCATTCCATTTAGATAGTTCCCTCTTTGACTTGTTGATGGTTTCTTTTACTGTGAAGAAGCTGTTTAGTTTGATGTAGTCCCATTCATTTATTTTTCCTTTTACTTCCCTTGCTTTTGAGGTCAAAATCTTAAAATCCTCTCTAAATCCCAGGTCCATGAATGTTTTCTCCTATGCAAATTATTGTTTCAGGTCTTAGATTCAGATCCTTGATCCATTTTGAGTGAATTTTGGTATGTGGTGATAGACAACAGTCTCGTTTCATTCTTTTGCAGGTGGCTTTTCAGTTTTCCCAATATCATTGATTGAAGAAGTTCCTTTCTCCATTGCATGGTTTGGCTCCTTTGTCGAAAGTTATTTGCCCACAAATGTGGGGGTTTACTTCTGGACTCCCAATTCTGTTCCATTGGTCTTTGTATCTATTTTTCCACCAATACCATGCTATTTTAATTTTTCTCACTTTGTAGAATTTGAAGTCAGGCAAGGTAATATCTCTGGCTTTATTCCTTTTTCTCAGGATTGCTTTGGCTATTTGAGGTCTGTAATAATTCCACACGAATCTGATGATTTTTTGTTCTATTATTTTTTAAATGCCACTGAAATTTTGATGGGGATTGCATTAAATTTGTGTAATGTTTTAGGTAATAAAGTCAGTTTAACTATGTTGATCTTCCAATCCATGAACATAGAATATCTTTCCATATCTCTGTGTTTTCTTCAATTCCTTTTAATAATGTCTTAAGTTTTTAGTGTATAGGTCTTTCACATTTTTCATTAGGTCTACTTCTAGGTAGTTTATTCTTTTTGTTACATTTGCAAAAGGAATTGTTATTTTTTTCATTTCTTTTTCTGAAAATTCATTATTAGAGTATAAGATCACTATGGATTTTTGTATATTAATTTTGTATCTTGAAAATTTACTATATTTGTTTATTTCTAATAGTTTTTAGTAGAGTCTTTAGGGTTTTCTATATAAAGAATCATGTCATCTGCAAAAGGTGACAATTTGATTTCATTTCCTAGTTAGATGCCTTTTATTTCTTTCTCTTGCCTGATTACATTCGCTAAGACTTCCAAAGTTATATTGAATGATGGTGATGATAGTGGACAGTCAGTCTTGTCTGGCTCCTGATAGTAGAAGAAAGGTGTTTAGGTTTTCACCATTAACTATGATGTTAGCTGAAGTTTTTTTATTATGTTGACGTACTTTTCTCTATACTCATTGTAATAGTTGTTCTAATCATAAATGGATGCCGTGTTGTCAAATGCTTTTTCTGCATCTATTAATATGACCCGATGATTTTCATTATTTATTTTGTTTATATGGTATATTGTATAAATCAATTTGCATATGCTAAATCATCCCTGTGACTCTGACAAGAAGCCTACTTGATCGCAGTGTATAATCTTTTTAATGTGTTGTCATGTTCAATTTGCTAGTATTTTATTTAGGATTTGTGTCTCTGTGTACATAAGAGGTATTGGTCTATAGTTTTCCTTTCTGTGTTATCTTTATCAGGTTTTGGTATCAGAGTAATGTTGACCTCATAAAATTAGTTAGGAAGTATTGCCTCTTCTTCAGTTTTTTGGAAAATGTTGAGAAGAACAGGTATTAAATCTTTTTTGAGTGTTTGATAGAATTCACTGGTGAAGCCATCTGTTCCTGGACATTTACATTTTGGGAGGTTTTTGATGATTGTTTCAATCTTCATACTGTTGGTCAGTCTGTTTCGACTTTTCAGTTCTTCATGATTCAATCTAGTAATGTTGTAAATTTCTAAGAGTTTTTCCATTTCTTCTAGGTTATTAAATTTGGTGTCATATAATTTTTCGTAGTATTCTTGTATGATACTTTGTATTTCAGTGGCATCTGTCGTAACTTCTTTCATTCCTAATTTTGTTTATTTGTACCCTTTCTCTTTTTCTTTGGTTAGTCTAGCCAGATGTTTGTCAATTTTATTATATTCAACAAATGAGGCCTTTGATGTATTAATTTTTGCTATTGTCTTGTTATTCTCAATTTCATTGAATTCTGCTCTAATTTTGATTATTTCCTGTCCTGCTGATGTTGGAGTTCATATGTTCTTCTTTTTTTTGTTTGTTTGTTTTTTAAGATGTAATGTTAGGTTGCTTATTTGGGCTCATTCTTATTTTTTGAGATAGCCCTGTAATGATATGAACTTTCCTCTTATTACTGTTTTTGCTATTACCAAAAGTTTTCATATATTGTAGTTTCATTCTCATTTGCTTATATGTATCTCCTGATGCCTCCTTTTGTTTCTTCTCTGACCTAGTTATTCTTCAGAAGCATGTTGTTTAATCTCCACGTATTTGTGGTTCTTCCCACTTTCTCTCTACAGTTGATCTCCAGTTTCAAAGCATTATGCAGAGAGTATTCTTGGTATAATTTAAATCTTCTTAAATTTATTGAGGCTAGTTTTGTGTCCCAACATATAGTTTATCCTTGAAAATGTTTCATGTACACTAGAGAAGAATGTATAAGCTGCTATTTTGGGAAGAAGCACTCTGTAGATGCCGATTATGTCCAATTGGTCTAATGTGTTACTTAAGGATTTATTTCCTTACTGATTTTCTGTTTATAAAACTATCCATAGCTGACAGTGCGGTGTTTGGATCCCCTACTATAATTGTGTTTTTGTCAGTTTCTCCCTTTATTTCTGTTAGTAGTTGTTATACATATATTGGTGTTCCTTTGTTGGGAGCATAAATAATAATAAGTGTTAGGTCTTCCTGATACATGATATAGTTCCTTTTATCATTATGAAGTGTCCATCATTGTCTCTGTTTACCTTTTTTATCTTTAAATCTATTTCGTCCAATATAAGGATGGCTACATGTGCTTTTCTCTGGATACCATTTGCTTGCATTATTGTTTTCCACCCTTTCACTTAGAGTCTAAAGTTGTCCTTGCAGCTGAGATGTGTCTCTTGACAAAAAAAAAAAATGTATCTCTTGAAAAAAAATCTTGGAATTTTTTTTCCATTCTGCAACTCTGTGCCTTTTTATTGGTAAGTTCAGTCCATTAACATTTAGAAAGATTATTGAAATACGATGTTTTCCTATAGGCACTTCATCTTTTGCTTTCTGGTAGCTTGGTGTCTCCACTGTTTCTTTGTCCTTGTGTGTCTGTTTGTTATTTTAATTTGGTGCTGTTTTTCAGATTTTCCCTTCATTCCTTCTTGTTTTATGGTATGTGTCTCAGTTCTCGATTTTTGGAGTGTGGTTATCATAAAATTTATGTAAAAGTTATATATATATACAGGAGTCCATTTTCTTCTGCATGATCTTTTTCTCCATTCCCCTTTGAGGATTCAGATCTTTACTGTCTCCCCTTTTCTGTTTTTATTGTCTCAAGTTATCACTACATATGCTGAACATTCGTTTCTAAGTTATAGTGGCTGTTACCTTTTTTCCTTTTAGAGTATTTTTTTCTTTAAAACATTATGTAATAGTTAAGCTTATAATACTCTATTCTCAATAAGGGTTGCACGTTCCTGCTTCTGTCTGTCTGTTAGTCATCTTACTCATAATTGTGTATTTTTTTTTTACTTTTGTTTCAAGTGGAATGACTCCCTTAAGAGTTTCCTGTAATGCAGACCTTATGATGGAGAATTCCCTTAGTTTTTATGTGTCTGGAAAGGTTTTTATTTCTCCTTCATATCTAAAGGATAGCTTTGCAAGATATATATATATATATATATATATATATATATATATATATACTCTCTATATAAATATATATATGTATCTATATAAATATATATATGTATCTATATAAATATATATATGTATATATATATACACACACACACACATACATACACACACATATATACATATATATACATACATACATTTGTAATTTCATACTTTCAATAGTTTGAATATTTAGTTCCAATCCTTCCTTCCTTATAAGATTTGCGCTGAGAAGTCCGATGATAGTTTAATGGGTTTTCCTTTATAAGTTACTGTCTTTTTCCCTGGCTATCTTTAGGAATTCTTTCTTTGTCATTACTTTTTGACAATTTTAATATACTGTGTCTTGGAGAAGGCTTTTTTTGCATTGAGATAATTGGGTGTCCTTTTCACTTTTTGTATTCAAAGATTCATGTTTGGAAAATTTTTGTCAACTATTTGTCTGCAATATGCTCTCTGTTTCTTTCTCCCTCTCTTCTCCTCTCATATAACCATTATTCTTATGTTGCTTTTTCCAATGGTGTCAGATAGTTCTTGTAGAATTCTTTCACTTTATTCACTCTCAAGTCACTTGTCTTCTTCCTTCTGTGTCATTACCAGATTTCTGTCTTTACATAACTCATTTTTTCCTCCATCAGGTCAGCTCTCCTTCTTAAGCTTGCTATTTCATTATTTATCACTTTTAATGCGTTCTTTATCTCCAGAAGTTTTATTTGGTTGTTTTTTATGGTTTCAATCTCCTTGGTAAAGTATTCATTTTGTTAGTTTATTTTGCTTCTAATTTCTTGGAATTATTGGTCCAAATTTTCTTGTATCTTATTAAGTTTTTTTCAGAAGTATAATCTTGAATTCTCTGTCATTTAAGTCACATATTTCTGTGCCTTTGAACTCATTTTCTGGGGATTTTTCACTTTCTTTCTGATCTAAATTGTCACTTGGTTGTTTTTTGTGTTTGATAAACTCTTTCTCCACCTGCACATTAATGGGAGTGTACTCTGTTTTTTTAAAAAAAGAAGAAAATTTATTATATAGGGATTTCTCTCTAAGAGGTTTATAAGAAGGGGTTTTTCTTTTGATTTCCAGCAGATGGCATCTAAGCCTCTTGGATTTCTCTTTTGAGGCTAAAAATGCCCTATCCTCTGGTATGTGCCTGTGTGCCTCTGCAGTCAGGTCCCTCTGTCCCAGGGCTCCACCCCTGTGAAAGGGTATGATGAGCAATAGGAGTCTGAGTCTCTGAAGAGGTCCTGAAGTCCTGTTACTGTCCCAACAGTTAGATTCAATGTTCTGCTGCTTCCTTCCAACTCAGCTTAATTGGGTGGTGGTCGAGTTGGTTAAGGGAAGTCTGTAGTGCATGGGGCTATTTCCCTTCCTTTAGTGCAGGGGTCCTCAATCTGCAGACTGCAGTCTGGTACTGGTCAATGTCCTGTTAGGAACTGGGCCACAAAACAGGAGTTGAGCGGTGGGTGAGTTAGCAGTTTCATCTGTATTTGCAGCTGTTCCTCAGCATTAGCATCACAACCTCAGCTACACCTCAGATCATCAGACATTAGATTCTCATAGGAGCACTAGTCCCTTGTGCCAAAAAGTTTGGGGACCCTGCCTTAGTCCTGTCCCCCAGGTTTCACCTGTCTTGCTTCGATATTACCACGCTTGTCTCTGGTATCAGATGTAGTGTATGTTTCGGTGCTGGTTGTGCAAATTCCCCTGGGGCTCAGTGTGTTAGCTCTGAGAGGATATGGCGGGAGGACAGCACACTCTGGGTTGGTGGGGAAGGGGCACAGCAAGTCTCTTTGATTCAGCCTCTCACTTAGTAATGGCAGTCGCTAAGACACAGCTGTCACCCCTATGCTCTCTACCCTGATCCCTGGGCTCTGCTGTGTAGAATATGCTGATCACTCATACAGCGCTATTCCAGGCTTCAAAAGCTAAGACCTGGCTGTAAAATGTCTTCTCCTCCTCTTCTTGCAGGGAGCTAAAGCTGCAAAATGTAGCTCCTTTGTTTCATAATGCTAATCTTCCTCCCAGTCTCATGCAGGTTTTCCCATCTTTGGATGCTCTGATGCACAGATCTCTCAGATTACAAGCTGGGTGTTATTTGTTGAGTTGTAGATGTTCAGCTTGTTATTTTAAGGGGAGTTATCTTGGGAGATCCTTCATGTCATCATGCTTCTGACATCACCTCAAAATTTTTTTTTAAAATCTTTTGGGGCTCGAAATCACTAATCATCAGGAAAAATGCAGGTCAAAACCACAATGAATTATCACTTCACATCTGTTAGGATAGTTGAACTGAAATGTTCAAGTCAGTTCCTTCCACCTCTTCACACATCATACTTCAGCAAACAGTTGCCCCCATTCAAAGAAAGGTGAAGTTGGCAATGACAGCAGTGGAGGAGGAGACAACCTCCTCAGTTGGGTTCAGGGCAGATAAGGGGGCAAATAGCCTCAGCCTGAATCACAGCAAACAGAAATAGCACACCAAAAAGAAGGTGAGGAAGAAGAGCCCATGAAAGTTTTTCTCACACCACTACCCTTGTTCTTTATATGTTGGTATTCTTGATGTTGCCCTACATGACCCTAAGGCTCTGTTCCTTTAACTTTGATCTTTTTTTCTCTCTATGCTTCAGAATGGGCAATTTCTATAGATCAGTCTTTAATTTACCAGATTGTTTTTGAGTCCCTCTTGTGTGTATGTTTTTTTTTTTTTCATTTCAATTATTGCACTTTCCCATCATAAAATTCTCATTTGGTTCTTTGTAACTTCTATCTCCTTTTTGAAAACTACTTGTTTGTTCATTTTTATCATATTTTGCATTAAGGCTTCCATGATTTCCTTTCTTTTGAACATATTTATAATAGCTGCTTTGAAGACATTTTGGCTAATTGTAACATTGATACAGAGACAGTTTATATATACATATTTTTTATACTGAGTATATAGCATACTCTCCTTTTTGTATATTCCAGATTTGTTGTTGTTGAAAACTAGACATTTTAGATTTATTAACTGGCCTGGGCTAAACCTGTGAAACATGTTGCTTAATGATGTATGGCTGCTGATTTCTCTAGTCACGATTTTTGTTATACTATTTTTTTTAAGTCTGGTTTCCTAAGAGTGAACTATGTGTCCCTATAGCTTTGTGGTCAATGACTGTACAGAGTTTTTGCTCAATCACCCTAAGCCTATAAGGTTTATACATTCTGCCAATGGATCTAGGAGCACATTCAAGTTCACAACATTTTCAAATTTGTCACAACTTTTATTTTCCATTGAGCCTTTTCATATCTCTGTGCACTGGCTCAGTGTCGACTAACAGTGTGTGTACACAGTCTCAGACAGGAATATGCTTTTCATAACATCAGAATAGCAGAACTGTTGGCCCTTCCCACTGGCCCAACTTCACCGATGATGGTCACTTCTACCAACAATGTCATTGGACATGGACATCAAACACATCAAGTGAACCATTGTCTACCAAAGCAAGTGCAGCCACAATTCTAGCAGCCTGCCTCACCATGGGCATTAACTGATCAGGGAGACTGGAGGACAGGAACAGCTCCAATACAAAACACCATAGATTCCCACTTTTATTGTCTGAAGTTCAATAGTTTATTCAAGTATAAGTGGCTCTTGGATTGTTGTAGGCCTTTGACTGATTTCCAGGGTGCTTAAAACGTTGTTTTGTCAACTTATCAAGCTTTATAGTTCATAGTTGTTTTTTAAGAAGTGTATTTGTAGATCCTCACTAGGGCACAACCAGGAATCCTGCCCAAATCACCAAACTTTTAATGACAAAACTTTATAGAAATGTTATATGTTAGGGATTTGAGGGGTTTTGTTTGGTATTTCAAAGGATTAATGTAAGAAAAACAATGCAAAAAGTCTCACAACTAATTTTTTTTATTGATTATATATTGATATGATAATGTTTGTTTATTTTGTCTTTTTAATTGTGGCTCCCAGAATTTAAAAAATACTTACGTGTCTTGTATCGTATTTCTATTAAGCAGTATTAGTCTACACTTAATATCCAGACTAGGAAAGAGAAACATATCAAACAATGCAATAGGTATGCAAATAGTAAAATCAGGAGTGTGAGAAATTCTATAGGAAAAATGATCAAGTTGCATTGACAAATAAATTGTAATGAAAATGAAAATAAAAATGAGAAGGGAAACATAGGGATTAAAAGAGATGTAAAAGATATATGTATAAATTTAATGTGTATATTTGATTAAGATTCTAATTTGAACAAAGAAATGAAAAAACTAAACATACATTTATGAGATAGTCTGGGAAATTTAGAAATGCATAGCATATCTGATGATATTAAAGATTTACTATTTATTTTTTAAGGGTGTAATATGATATCATAATTAGTTTACAGGAGAGTCTTCATGACTCGTAATCCTATACTGAAGTTTTATGGGTGAAATTATGATATCTAGCTTATTTTTAAAAATCTAAGGAGGCAAGAGGAGAAATTGGGTGTGTGTGGGAGGGATGGATGAAGCAAAATTGTCCATGAATTGAAAATTATTGAAATTATATGATGCCTAAGTGTTAATTCAATCATGCTCTCTACTTTTATATATTTAAATTTTTAGATGATAGAAAGGTTAAAAACAGTTTTGGAGAACTTTTAATGATTTGGGAAAACACTAGAATATAATATTACATGAAAAAATAGATATGAAACTGAAATTAATAATGAAAATGTTTAAATTAATTTCATGGGGAAAAGCATTTTAACTTTCTATTAAATTCTTTATAATTAATTCTTATTAATTTTAATCAGAAAAACAGTACTCCTCATACATAGAGGATTATTACCAATTATTTGAATAAAATTTAAAAACTGATAGGAAATACATCAAAATATAAACAGCAATTATCTCTGTGTTGTGTGATTATGATGTGTATTTTTATTTGTGTGTATTTTGTACATGCTATTTTTATTTCCTTTATTTGTCCCTATTCTCTACATTGAGGACATATTACTTCATCAGAAAAATAGGAATGAAAATGTTTATATGCAAAACTTCAAATTTTACTTGGCCTTCTGTTTTTCCTATCCATGTTCATATAGATGTGTGGCTAAATCATTCATTAGAAGGTATATATTTATAGTAGCTCATATTTTGTAAAGCACTTGTAGACATTTTCCAACGTTTAAATTCACATACAGTATTATAATTTATATGCTTACACTTCTCTGACATAGCACATCAGGAAGATATTATTATTCTTAGTTTCAGATGAGAAAACAGAGCCTCAAATATTTGCAAAACATAGCAAGGCAGCAGCAGACCTGGATGAGAATCCAGGCTTCATTACTCCTAATATAGTGCTCTTTTCACTATAATATATTACCTCCCCCATAAAGAGTCAAACTCAGAATAAAATTAACTTAGTTATAATTAAATAACTCAGGCCCAATTGAATTGAAGTTACTTATATCAATTGACTGTACTATCCATTTTGCTTAACTGCAATCAAGAGCCATGTGCAAGGAAGAGACACTCGGATAAAACAAGAAGGAAATAGTAGAATTCTGTGACATATGGCACGCTTGTTGATTAAATCAAAGGTATGTTTCATGCCAGCTTTTGGTCTGCAAAGTGTCGTTCATTTCACTAAGAGGTATACCACATGCCAGGAAATGCACAACATTCTAGTCCTTTCTTTTGAAATCTAAACCCATGAGAGCATGGACTTGGCATGACTTGAAGGAACACCGAATGCAATGTGCTTGACCCATTTGTGGGTGTAAACTATCCAGATTATTCACTGTGGAGAAGGATTCTCCATCAGCTCAGGAAGAGTGGGGATACAAGTGAGTCTTATGATTATTCCTAGCTACAGAATAAGGATTTATAATTTAAGAGAATGAAAATAACTCCCAGGAAAAAAATATAAAAGTTAAACCAGGAAACAACCAAGAATATTAAAAGCATAGGGCAAAAGAAGTTAAGTGCTCATATATAGAGTAGCTTTGCCCTTTTTGCCCTGGGGGATTGTAAAAGCACCAAGTAAATCTTAGTGCGATACAAAAGATCTAATCATTGCAAATGAGTCTAGATCTTCTACAACAGGGAAAGAAAATGCTGGAGAGCAGGGTACCATGAGGCGTTTGAAGAAAACATCTCTGTAGATTTTTAAGGACAAGAAATTTTGCTCTGCTACAAAAACCTTGGCTACCAGGTCAGTAGAAACTCTCAAAGGTATTTTCCTTGTAGTAGAGGGGTTCACTGGTTGAGATGGGGCTTTTTTCTGAAATATCGCTGTCATTTTGGATGACTTGATCCTCCAGCTGGTATGATCAATCTTTTCTATTTGGTAAACCTTGTTTTACATGAAGATGACTCCTCATTGGGAAGCTGGATTGTAGAAAAGAAGTGAAATGTTTTGGAATTCATTCTCAGTGCAGATGTCTAGTTGGCTAAAGGGAAGAGTATGTGACCTTGATCACCTCTGTTACAAAAGAGAGAGTAGCAGCGTGTTAAAGAGAGCTTTTGAGTCAGACAGACCTGGGTCCTACTGCTAGCTCTTCCATTCACTTAACTTCACGTCTGCCTATCTATAAAATTATAACTATCTATGTTGCAATGCTGATGTGAGAATTAATAAAAATGTGCTGGATATATTTTATAGCAAAAAGTGTAAAGTATATACAGCATCAAGTTATCAACAATGGTTAGACAGTAGAATTCTTAAGTTCACTATTAGATGATGGCTCTATGGGCAAATTTTCAACATTTTCTTTTTATGATCTTATTTTTTTTACAATGAACACATTCTAATATAATGAGGAAAAGAATATAACATACCATTTAAAAATAACATATGTGAAGTTCCTATTCTAATGTGAAGCACACAATAAGCACTCACTTCCTCATTGTTGGCTGCCATCATTATTGTCATTAACAGTATCCTCATTTTGCTGTTCTTATTATAGGTGTGAAAGCAGAGGATTAATATAGAGAACAAACTGGTGATTTTCAGATGGGAGTAGGGGTGGGTGGGCTGGGTGAAAAAGATGCAGCTATTAAGAAGTACACATTGGTAGTTACAAAATAGTCACAGTGATGTAAAGTACACCATAGGGAATATAGTCCATAATTTTGTAATAACTATGTGTTTTGCCAGGCAGGTACTAGACTAATAGGGGGGATTGCTTCATAAATCCTATAAATTTCTAACCACTATGCTCTACACCTGAAACTAACATAAAATGATATTGAATGTCAACACTAATTTAAAAATAAAAATAAAAATAATTTAAAAAAACACCACAAAAAAGAAAGAAAGCAGACACTTAAAGAAGTTTAGTAGCTTATTTAAGTCCATATATCTCAGAAGCAAGTAAAATGACTAACATACTACTTGAAATATACACACATATGGACACATCTCATTTCATTAGCCATGAATAAGTAGATTCGATTGAGGGAGTCACCAACTCAAACCTGAGCAATATGCAATAATAGTCTCTGAATCAGAGTGCTTGAAATGGAGCCTATTTTTGTCAATAGGACAGTGATGCAAGATGATATGAAGATTTGACAGAGAGACATAAAATCACATCAAGAAAAGGAAGGGCTTTCCAATTATAAAAATTAAAGAATAACAATTTTATTCGATAATAATTTATTAATGCTCATAGATTACAATCAGTAGGTAATTTTCCTCTGAAATCACCACCTTCACTCAGTCATGTTCATGTACATAGGTGCGTGCATGCACACACACACACACACACACACACACACACACACATACACACACACGCACACAGAGGAAATCTCTTCCCTACACTTTTTAGAATCTTGGTATCTTTTTGCTGCTCTCAGACTGAATAAAAGATCCTAATATAGTACCTTACCTTCATCCCTACTCCAAATCTATCCCTCTTTCTACTCCTTTATCAAAGGTTACTTTATCTGTCTATATATCCCTTTCTATCATGTCTTTTACAGACATTTACTTGTCAACACCTTATTCAAAATGATTAATGACTAATCGGAACTAAATGAGTTATTTCTCCTAGAAAAAATATTTTTTAAAGAGGTTATTTGGAAATTCAGCATCTTTGACTAAAGATAATAATTTTGAGTTTAGAAACTCTGGCACTACAGGTGACCATTAAGGAAGATATCTATATGTAGTGGGCTTTCCCTTGAGCCTCCAAAGCCAAAGTATTCTAGCAACTCCTGGATTTATGGAGCCGAATTCTAGCTGAACTGATTCTTCGAGCCTCAGGGCATACACAGGACTGGCCTAAATCCTCACAGAATGTATTCCATGGATTTAATATTAAGTGAAGAGAATTGAGCTCATCCTTAGATAGAAACTAATACTAATGAATTTTTCCCCTCTACAACCTCAGAGGGACTCAGTATCACATCTTTGGTTGCTTGAACATATGAATTAACATTGCTACACAGGTGTTAATTCATGTGCTTATATACAATTCCTCTGGTAGGATCCAGTGATACAAAGCTATGGCTCTTTCTCCCTCTGCCAATGCTATAAGAGTCTTGATATGCTATTGGCTTCAAGTTACTGAAAAGAAATTGATATTTTTAGAACGTTTTTTTTCCCACAGAGTTTCATTTGGTGTTTCAAATATCTAGGTTAAAAATACCTACAGTAATTGATGTCGATCCTATTGTCCTCAACAAGGCATGTGAATTACAGTCAACACTCTGAGTTCTGGCATTCTGTCAGCAAGAAATGTCTATTGATTAGGGCTTCAGCCAGTACCATAATAGATATCTCTCAGGATGACCTTGAAAAACAGCATAAACTGGAAGTGCCTTCTAAATATTCAAAGAAAAACTACTCCATTCATTACGGTTTTACATTTAAATATAGTTTACTAAATTCTCACTCCATGCAAGTGGTGCAAAGCATATTATTTGATAAAGCATGGCATCTGATTCTTCAATACTGCTGAATTTATAAAAACACTATCATCAAGGCATAGACCTCTGAATCATTTGCTAGGCCCACTATACTTTTCTTTGATGCAGTGTCACCTTAAAGCATTTACTCATGAACAAGTGTGACTAACACATGGTTTACGTGCTCTGTGCTTAGAGATAAGTAGTCATTTATATCTCTAAGGCATCTTGACATCAGAATACACATAGGCTGACAAATGTGGCATGAGCAGTAATCATTTACAAACTTGTCACAGAAAATGAACTGGGTGTAGGCTATCTTTTAGCAATGCTGTCAGTGTCTCATGCAATATGAAGCCTGGACCTCTAACTGTATTAATTAAGAGAAGATTATAAACACTAATTAGTTGCATTTATTTTTTAAAGCAGTTTAAAGGAGGAAAAAAAACTAAGAACAGTAGACATGGTCTCTGTGCAATGTAATTAATGTTTGGGAAGCAATCACTGGAGCGCAGCATAATGAAGTTGACAAGTGAGTAGCCCTGAAATTTCTATACAACATCAAAACTCAAACATCATTTTTAAAAGCATTGAAAATTAAATGTAGCACATCAAGTGTACCAAGCTGCAGTACCAGTTGGGGAAAGGGAAATCTGGTAGTTAATGTTTGCAATCTCTAACTAACAATCAAGACATAAGTTAGAAAGAATGGTATGCAAGCTGACATGCAGCGGGAAACAAGGACAGATGATTACTACTATTTTTCTTTTAAAAATACTAATAATAGCTTGATTCAAAATCAGGTATTTGCTAAATAAGGAGTTTTTCACATTTATTTCTTGTATTCTCTTTTCCTTGATCTTAATATTTTTCAATCAATGAAAACAAAATGTTAAAATGTGCAATTTCTTTAGGAAAGGCTAGCCCAATGGTTTCATAGCATATACTTTTGAATATTTTCATGAATCTTTCTGAGTATGGTGGTCAGCATAACCTTTCTCCTCTTAATTAAAAATGAAATGGAGTTGTCACGGTCATATAATACCTAAACCTTATACTGAGGAAGAATTTGAAAGCCTCCTTAACTCTTTGAAGCATAGAGGCTGCTGTCCTAGGGTTTACTTGTCCATACAACACTCACTGAGGTATCCTATGAAATACGTGAATCCTTTCCTCTGAATACAAGCCAATGTAATGTCCAACAACTTTAGAAATAATCATATCATTTGTAGCTTTGAATTTTTACAGAGAATATTTAAGTAATTTTTTCTATTAAACAAGGACCTTCACAGTGAATACGTCTCTGATCTCTCAGCCGTGAAACTACTTGAGCTGCTACATATCTATCTTCTTACTCTTCAATAGAATTAACTGTACACCCTGACCCACCATTCCCTCACCACATCCTTCCCCTAGACCTGAGTTCCTTATAAATCCCTGATCTTGAAAGGCTTAACATTTTCTTATATTTTGCTGTACTCTGCCTTACTGTTCGCTCGAGTTTTTTTTTTGTATGCCAAATTGAGATCCTGTGATAACAATCTAATCACCATCCTCAACATACAAGAAATTCCAATAGGAAGTTCATGATCACAAAATCTCTGTAGTTAGCCAAATTAAAAAAAAGAAATCCTGCAGCTTTCTCATATAACATCTGATTATAATCTCATCTCTATGAGCCTATCTTATTTAAAAAATGCAAAATATTGAGAAAAGTATCTATATCTATATCTATGGCTATAGCTATATCTATAGCTATATCTATAGCTATCTATATCTATATCTCTCTATCTATGTATCTATATCTATCTATCTATATCTATCTATATATATTAGCTTTGTTTAGAGAACTGAAATACTGTGGTGGGGGAGAGGATCCAATGTATCAGAGGAGATAAATAGTTATATTTTGATATGGCCACATGATTTACTATTATGCTATCATTAAAAGTAAAGGCAAAGAAAACTATGTAAAGACTTGAACATATGTTTATGATATAATAGTACTGAAGAAAATATAAATACACCCTATTATTTATAACTAAGTCAAAACAAATCTGTGCATAAAAAGGACCAAATGCAAATGTATTAAAATGACAGCAGTTAAGATGTTGGAACTGTGGATGATACATATTGTTCACATGCTCTGTATTATATACATATATCTTTTAAATTTAAAAGATGGTACAAGACTGTTTTCAAGACACTTATCTAATATCAGCTAAGATTTTATACTTTCTAACCACTTTTATGTTTTTCTCCCCAGTATTTCATAAGAACAACTCTAAAACTGTGAACTCTGGATAACTAATTTACAATAACACTAGATTTTTGGTTGTTCTTTAAAGAATCTAAAAACTACTGTAGCCCATCAAAATTCAAAGGTGGCAGCTATCTTTGGAGTCAGGTTTGATTAGCTCAAGATAATCAATTTATTGGTTAAAATTTCCCTGGAAGAAACAGCAGTAGTTTATATAGTCAGGCTCTACATAACAACATTTCGGGCATTGATGGACCACATATACAGTCCCATAAGATTATAATGAAGCTGAAAAATTCTTATTGCCTAGTGACATCATAGTATAATGTGTTGGTAGTGATGTTTGTGTAGAATATTTATAAAGTCTATAGACATTAACGATAATGTCCAAGGTCTTGACATTCACTCACCATTCAATCACCAACTCACCTAAAGCAACTTCCAGTCCTGCAAGTTCTATTCCTGGTAAGTTACCTATACAGGTGTACCATTATTTTCTTTTTTGAACCATATTTTTACCATACCTTTCCTATGTTTAGATACATCGAGATATTAAAATACAATTGTGTTACAATTACCTACAGTATTCAGTACAGTAACATGTCATGCAAGTTTGTAGCCTATGAGCAATAGGCTATACCATATAGCTTAGTAGGTTCTTCCATCTAGGTTTGTGTAAGTGCACTCTATGATGTATGCACAATGATGAAACCTAATGATGTATTTCTCAGAATGTACTCTTGTCTTTAAGCAATACGTGACTGTACAGTAGTTGTTTGGGAAGGATGGAGTGGTAAAACATGGAAGAGAGAGACAAACAAATGCATGAAGATTAAGAAAGACTGGCTATGGAATCTAAAAGGAGGGATGTGACTCACTCACTGCTCACTCACTGACTCACCCAGAGCAACTCCAGTCCAGCAAACTCTATTCATGGTCTACATATTTTAAAGGATAAAATAGGAGGTTTGGAGAAACATGGAAGAGTGAGAGATGTCCCCAATACCTCCCCTTGAAACAATAATAAGCTGAACATCTAAAACTCAACAAAAAACATCTTAACTGCACACCAGTGCATCTGAGAATGGAATTAGTACATAAGAGCTACCACAGGTCAGAACCCTGGAGTTGGGCAGTTAACTGGGAGGAAAAAAGAAGCTACCTCTTGCAGTTGCTGGAGCTACCTGTAGGAGCAGGGGTGAAGGTGAGGTTAGTTCCCTTAACAGCCCTGCCTGGGAGACTTGTGAGTTCCATACAGCCAGAGAAAGTGCCCAGTCATCAGGGCAGAAAGCAGATAAGCAAGACAGCAGGAAAAAAAAAAGTTGATTTTTACCAGCTGCTGTTGCAAACTGAGGCTGAGCCATAGTCCTCAATTCACCTCAGAGGAAACCTCCCTCCAAACTCTCAAAGACCAAAAACCACGGAGCCCCAGGGAAATCTGAGCAAATGCTACCAAAATTGTTGCTAACACTGACAGGGACTAAAACTGAGGGTAGTAAGTGTGATTAAATTTCTATATGAAAATAAATAGATATTATTAAGGCTTTATATAAAGCAGGGATCCAAGAGAATTAGATACCACCTACTAGAAAACAAAAGAAAAGTGCCTTATTTGCAACAGGCTAAAGTAAGACCTTTATATAATAAATCTTTCTGGAAAAAAAAGCGAAATACATCTCCATTAATGCCCATGTGGAGAAATAGTACATTAAACACCATCAACAACCAAGGTGACAAGGCATCTCAGAAAGAAAGAAAAAAATCTCCAGAAAATAAGTTTACAAACATAGAAATATGCGACTTAAATTACAGAAAATTCAGGAAGGTACTTCTGAAAAAACTCAATCAGTTCTGAAATGAGTCATATCAACAAGATCGGGAACCGAAAAAAACACCTAGATGAACAGAGAAAGGAAATTGAAACTCTCAAAAAGAACCAAATAGAACTTTGTGGAGATGAAAAACACGCTGCAATAGTTGAAAAATGAAACAGCAAGCTTTGGAAATAGAGTCTGCCAAATAGAGGAAAGGATCAGTGATATCAAAGACAGAAATATAGAAATAAATCAGAAGGAAGAAAAGAGAAACAGAAGAATGAAAAATAATGAAAGAGAAATTCAAAAACTAGCTGATACCATCAGGAGAGGAAACATAAGAATAATAGGCATTATTAAAGGTGAGGAAAAGAAGCAGGGACTAGAAAGCATTTCCAGACAAATAGTTGAAGAGAATTTTCCAAATCTAAGGAATGAGCTGGAACTTGGAATTCAAGAAGTCAACAGAACACCCAATTATCTCAACTCTAAAAGGCCTTCACCAAGACACATTGTATTAAAATGATCAAAATAAAAAACAAAGACATAATTCTCAGGACAGCCAGGGAGAAGAAAATGGTAACTTATAAAGGAAAACCCGTTAGACTATCGTCGGACTTCTCAGTGAATACCTGAGAAGCCAGAAAGGAATAGCATCAAACGTTTAAACTATTATGTGAAAGGAACTACCAGCCTAGAATAATGTATCCAGCTAAGCTCTCCTTTAGACATGTAGGAGAAATTAAGACCTTTCCAAACATACAAAAATTGAGGAAACTCTCAACTACTAGGCCTGCACTACAGGAAATACTGAAAGGGGTCAGCTCACCTATAATAAAATAACAAAAAAAATACATAATTAGGAGAAAGGTGACTAGCAGGCACATAGAAACAGAGAAGTGCAAGCCTTACTAAGAATAGGACATTATAAGTTTAAACAATAAGAGGTTTTCTATAGCAATATTAATGAACATTCAGCATATATAGGGACAAATTGAGATAACAATGACTGAAAAAGGAAAAGGGGAGGATTCAAAGATCCAAATTCACTAAGAAAAATGGAGTTAAGGCACACACAGAAGGAAATGAACAAATTATACACACACACACACACACACACACACACACACACTATCTTTTACATATTCATGATGGTAACCACACACAGAAGATTCAGAACTGAAGTACATAACATAAAACAAGAACTAGAGGGAAAACTCACAGAAGCCAACCAAATTAAAGAAAACAGAAACACAAGGACAAGGAAGCAATGAAAACACTGAGTTACCAGAAAGCAAAAGATAAAATGGTTATAAAAATACCTCATATTTAATAATCACTCTAAATGTAAATGAATTGTACTCATCAATAAAAAGACATAGAGCTGCCGAATGGATCAAAAACCAAAACCCAACCATATGTTGCCTCCAGGAGACACATCTCAGCTCCAAAGACAAATATAGATTCAAAGTGAAAGGGTGGAAAATGATATTTCAAGCAAATGACATTCAGAGAAAAGCGGGAGAAGCGGTACTAATATTGGATGAAATATACTTCAAAATTTAAAAAAAAGGTAAAAAAATATACTAAGGGACTCTGAGGGACATTTTATAATGATAAAGAGAATCATGCACCAAGAAGACATAACACTTATTAATATCTATGCTCTCAGTCAGAGCCCCAAAATATGTAAAGCAATTACTAACAGAACTAAAAGGAGAAACAGACCAAAACACTATCGTAATCGAGACCTGAATATCCCATTGTCGGATATGGACAGATTATCCCAACAGAAAACCAATAAGGAAATAACATCCTTAAATGACACATTAGACCAATTGGACATAATTGGCATTTACAGAGCCTTTCATCCCAAAACAGCTGCCTATACATTCTTCTCTAGTGCACATGGAACATTCTCAAGAACTGAGCACATACTAGGGCACAGAGATAGACTCAAGAAATATAAGAGGTTTGAAATCATACCAACCATATTCTCTGATGATAATGCTTTTAAACTACAGATCAACTGCAAAAAAAAAAAAAAAAAAAAGCAGCAAGAACCACAAATACATGAAGAATAAACAACATGCTGCAGAAGTAAAACTGGGTCAGAGAATAAAAAGAGAGATCAAAAGATACATAGAAACAAATTGAAATGATAGTAAAACATATCAAAACTTTTCAGACATGACAAAGTGGTCATAAGAGGAAAGTTCATATCATTACAGGCCTATATCCTAAAACGAAAATGAGCCCAAATAAACAGCCTAATGCTCCATGTTAACAAAACTAGAAAAAGAAAAACAAATGAGGCCTACAGTCATAAGAAGAAAAGAAATAATCAAAATTAGAGCAGACATAAATGAAATTGAAAACAAACAAAAAAAAAACAATAGAAAAAATAAATCAATGAAGAGCTGGTTCTCTGCAAAGGTTAATAAAATTGACAATCTCCTGCATAGATTCATAAAGAAAAAAAAGAGAAAGGGCATAAATAAACAAAATCACAGATGAAAAAGGGGAAATTATGACTGATACTGTAGAAATACAAAGGATTATACAAGAATACTACGAAAAAGTATATAACACCAAATTTAATAATCTAGAAGAAATGGACCAGTACTTAAAAAATACAATCTTCCTAGATTGAATCAAGAAGATCTGGAAAATCTAAATAGAATGATCAGCAGTATGGAAATTGAAACAATCATCAAAAACTTACCAAAAAGTAAAAGTCTAGGACCAGATGGCTTCACCAGTGAATTTTACCAAACATTCAAAAAAGATGTAATACCTATTCTCCTTAAACACTTCCAAAAAATTGAAGAGGTGGCAATACTTCCCAACTTAGTTTATGAGGCCAATATTAGCCTGATACCAAAATATGGTAAAGATGACACAAAAAAGAAAACTACAGACCAATATCTCTCATGAACACAGATGAAAAAAATCCTAAATAACATACCAGCGAACTGAATACAGCAATATATTAAAAAGATTATACTCCATGATCAACTGGGCTTCATCCCAAAGGCACAGTGATGGTTCATCAAATACAAATCGATTAATGTGATACACCATATAAACAAATTAGAAAATAAGAATTATATGATCATATCAATAGTTACAGAGACATCGTTTAGCAAGATACAAGTATCCATTTATTATCAAAATACTTAACAGAATCAGTATAGAAGGAAAGCACATAATGAAGGCCATATATGACAAATCCTCTAATGAATAGGACAAACAAACAGAGACTCATGGACATGGACTATAGACTAGTGGTTCCCAGAGGGTAGGTGTGGGGAGGGGTGGGAAAGGGGGCGGGGAGGTAGACGTGGTAAAGGGGTTTGAATATAGGGGGTAGAGGGAGGGTGAAGTGGGTAAAGTGGATCAAATATGTGGTAGGTGAAGAAAACTGGATTTGGGGTGATAAACACACAATAGAATATACAGATGTCAAATTATAATGTATACCTGAAAATTATGTATTTGTATTAACCAATGTTACCCCAATAAACTTAATTTTTAAAAAGTTAAAAATAAATAAATAAAACATAAAAGGTTAAAGGGAAAAATAAAAAGAGGGATGAACATAATTACATGTTATTTGAAATTGATCTATTTCTAACTCCCACCAATAAGTGAAAGACATGTCAAAAATGAAGGTGGGGACATTACTACAGATTCCATACTTGTTAAAGAGGATAAAATAAGGAAATATTAAGAACAATCATATAGTAATAAATTCAACACAATAGATGAAATGGGAAAATTAAGCAATAAAAATCTAATTACCCCCAAATTCACTAGACATTGAAATGTAGTTTTAAAAACATTTCCACAGAGAACTTTTGATCCAAATGATATTATTGTTGAATTCTATCAAACATTCAAAAACTAAATAATAATATTAAACAAACTATTACAGAAAATAGAAGAGGAAATATTCCCAACTAATTTTACTAGGCCAGTATAACTCTGATACTCAAACTTCACAAGGACTTTACAAGAAAAATAAATGTACTCCAATATCTGTCATAGACAGAAAATCGTTGATAAAATAGCATGAAATGTAATCAAGTGAGATACATAAATATGGACAATAATTATACCTATGTAGAGTTTATCAAAAGGATACAAGGTTGGTACAACACTCAAAAAATCAACCAATGTTATTTATACTATTGAGAGGATAAAAGATAAAATTCATACAATCACCCCAATAAGTACAGAAAAATATTTGGCAAAATTTAACATTCATTTTTTTAAAATAAAAAAAGAAAACTTTCTACAAACTATGCATAAAGATAACTTCTTTAAACCTGTAAAGGGCCTCTATGAAAAACAAATCAAACTTATAGTTAACATCATACTTAATAGTGAAAGAATTAAAATTTCTCTCCTAAGATCAAGAACAAGGAAATATTTGCTTTCACTACTTCAATTAAATACTGACCTACATCATACAATAAGATCAGCAAATAAATAAATAAAATGGAAACAGATTTTAAAGAAGGAAGAAAAACTGCATTTATTTGCTGTATACATAGAGATTCCTAAGGTACTGACAAATTAGCTACTAGAAACTAATAAGTGAATTTAGGAAGGCCACAGGATCCATAATCAATATATAAAAATCATTTGCATTTCAATATACTAGCAATAAACAACTGGAAACTTATCTTTAGGATGCCAATATAGAATATTTAAGAAAAAAAATAACAAAAATATGCAAGACCTCAATGCTTAAAACTATGTAACATTACTGAGATAAATTAAATAAGATCTAGATAAATATAGAGATATACTATTTCATGAGTAAATATTATTAAGATGTTGATTCTTCCCAAATTGTCTTTCCAATGAAAATAACAAAATACTTTTTTTTTTTGGTAGAAATTGACAAGCGGATTCTAAAATTTAGGTAGAACAACAAAGGACACAGAATTGCCAGAATATTTTTTTTAAAATGTTGAGGGAATTATGCTACTTAATTATAAAACTTATTACAAAATAACAGTAATCAAGAAAGTATGGTATTGGTATAAAGATAAATAGATTCATGAAACCAAATGAAAGCAATTTATAAACATCAAGTCTTCTGCTGGGGAAAATGTCTGAAACCCCAGATCTGGCTTGAGGATATAAGAAATATATTTATTTATGAATAATCTTTACATTCCCATTGTGCCTTTCACAGTTTCTGGTACATAGTTAGTGTTATACAACATTTGTTGAATAAACAGCCATCTTAAGCATTCACATTAGGGCAGTAAACCATTTGGCAGAGATTAAATTAATTCTCTGGTAAATGACATCATTTTGTCTTTTGAAAATAATCTAGCTCCATCAATTTCAAAATAAATCACTTATGTGTAAATGCGGATTATGTGCATATGTCTTAGAAATGCGAAATTACTAAAACTTTTTTAAAATCCCTGGTGATATACTTCATACACCTCTTAAAAACATTATTGACCAAAATGAAATATACTATGGTGAGTTAAACTGAAACTTCTGGATGAGAGAAAGGTATGGAGTATAATATTTTTTCTCCTCTTCTCAGATGCCCCAGTACATGCTCCCTTTCCCAGTATCAGGAGAATTACTTTCAATGAGGCATACTACAGGCATTGAAATAAAATTTTCATAAGAATACATTTTTGACAAATTTTATCTTGAATACTTCAGTTCAAATCCTAGCTAATTAATCTAATTTTACAACACCATGCATCTTTTTCGGCTTAGCCATTCCTCTTAGCCCAAAAGAGCTTGAAGTTTTGCTCTAGAGAACAAACAAAGCTAATAGAAAACTAGGGAAAGACAGCAGCAGAACATAATCCTGGCTTTTAAAAATTATTCATCAAAGCTAGTACAACACATAGGTGGAGTAGGCAGCTGTTTGTATGGCCATTAGTTTTGAGAAGTGTATATCACCACTGTCCTCTCCTAGTCCCACAACTGCAGCTTGCTATGATTCTACCTTTCTCACCCTCAAGATTCATTCCTTTGCCTTAAGGGATTATCTCCAGAATTGCTGCTTTAAAATGCAAACAAACTATGTAGGAAGGGTGGCACATTAACATACTCACAGTAATTATTTGCTGCCATCATCCTATTAGTATTAATTTATTCACTTTGCAGCAGAAATAAAAGCCCTGAGGGTATCAAATGTAGGAAAAATACAATTTAATGTGGGTGGAGCTAGGGATGAGATCGGGTGTTCAAGTCTAGATAGCACACCTTGGTTGGGGGTTTTGAGCATCAAGGGAACAGCATTCATTCCTTCCAACAATCTTCCATTGACTGCCGATAACATGACAGCTACTGTGCCAGTTGCTAAGGCTAGAGACAAGAATAAATTCGTTTTATCCTTCCTCACAGACGTGGAGAAGAATTAAGTGCCTGGAGAGAGAGGGAATGTGTCTCCTTCAAAGACCTGTGGTAAGGACTAAAAGTGATAATGCATGTTAAGTGTTTAATATAGTACCTGGCACAAAGTAGGAATTCAAAAAAATGTTTGCTGCAATGATTATTATTAAATTGATTCTGGTACTGATGTGTGTGTGTGTTTGTTGGGGTGGGAAGGGTTCCCCACACCAGCAAGTAAATCTTGGTATACCAAGTGTCCTACAATTTAATTCAATTCTAAACGTTTACTCAGAGATAGTATCAGATTCCATAGGTTAAGGGTTCAGTCCTATAAGATTTTCCCTAACTCCCAGATGCCAGTCACAAGTCCAGGTTATTACATGTGCTTCTGATGGATAGGCAAGGTTCCAAGGATCCCTTCCTTGGGTTTGATTAATTTGCTATAGTGGCTCACAGAACTCAGAGAAATGTTTTTACTTACTTGATCACTGGTTTATTATAAAATGATATAACTCAGAATAGACATATGGAAGAGATGCATAAGGCAAAGTTGGGTAAAGGGCACAGATTTTCCACACCCTCTCTAGGCTCACCACTAAGTATTCACCAACCAGAAAGCTCTCCAAACCCTGTCCTTTGGGGACTTTATGGTGGTTTCTTTATATAGGCGTTACTGATTAAATCAATGGCCATATATTCAATCCCTAGCCCTTCTCCTATCTCAAGAGATCAGGGGAGTGGGGCTGAAAGTTCTAACCCTCTAGTCACATGGTTGGTTCTCCTGGCAACTGGCCCCCACTTTTAGGTGATGTCCAAAAGTTACTTCATTAACATTATAAGAGACACCTTTATTACTCTCATCCCTTAGGAAATTCCAAGGATTAGAAGATCTGTGCCAGGAACAGAGAAGAAAAACCAAATGTATATTATTACAAATCACATTGTCACAATTATATATTATCATAGAGTGATAGTTAACTGTGAAATAATTTCTAGACATGAAATGGAGTGTTGAAATAGGTCACAGCACATAAAATAATATAAAAAAAGGATTTCATGAAAGAGATAGAGTATTTAAGACACAATCATAAAACTAATCGGAACTATTATATATTGAACAAGCACTGTGCTATCTGCTTTTTACTCATCTTATTAAATTCTCACAACCCTCCTACAAGGGAGACTATTACTTCCATTTTATACATGAGAAAACCAAGTTTTAGAGGGGGTGAAATAACTTCCTCACAGTCACACAGCAAGTAGAAGAGCTGTGATGTAGGTAAGTAGATCATGGGTTGGTTTTCAAGAGGCAAAGATAGAAGCCCTCAGAGGCGTTGTAGGCAGAGGAAGCAGTAAGAGCAAATTTGCAGGATGGTGGGAATATGCTGCTATTATTCACACAATACTGAGTAGATCTGCTCATCTAGAGTAGAGGGACAGTATAGAACAGGGACTGATAAGGCCAGAAAGTTAGATTTAAGCTATATGATTGGGAGTTTTGTTTTTGGGCAGAGGTATTTCAATGTAATTTGGCAGATTTGCCACACTGAGAAGAAGGGTATGAAAGGTAAGGTGGAGGAGAGGCAAAGATCGATTTTATCCCTACTTGGGAATTTTGTACAGGACTAGCCCTGGACAAAGAGACACTTCCTACCTCTTATGTGTCTTCCCTGAAATATATGAAATATATTTCCCTCAAAGCAACTATGCAGACACCATTTTAACTGTGTAAAACTTAACTTCTTTAAAATGACTTTTACTCTTCTCTTTCTCCTGGATTCAAACTGGCCTTGTCTAGTCTAATAGCACCATGACTCACTTGTTTCTTTTCTTTCCTTATCCTTCCAACTTTGTACATACTGAACACCCACCCCCTGATTCATTAAGCCCTTAGGACATCAGATTCTGGTCAACCTAAAACAGTGCTAGGAAAAAAGCCTCAGGTCTATTGACCACAGAAACAGTTTCAGTCAAACTAAAGATAACATCTCGACCTCAGTTGTGTTTCAGCTCCAGACTCATTAAGGTGAACAGGATGTCATAATTCACATCAGGACGTGATACAATAATCATCTACCTCCTACCCTAGCCAAAACCAATCAGTAGAACATATGAACCCAACTCCCTTAGCTACCATGACTAATGATTTTCTCCTATATTACCTATTCCCCAGAGGCCACTGGGGAGCCAGGTCTTTGAGCACTAGCTCACCTATGTCTCCAGGCTTGGCACCATTTATCAAATAAACTTTTACTTTCTTTGCTGCAAACTCCTCTTCCTGTATTGTTTGGCTTTGATGAATGCAGGCAAAATAAACCTCTTTTATTTCAGTAACACTATCTCTTTTTTCTTCCCAAAAGGGTGACCAGGAAAGGGATTCAGGCCAGTCATAGTGGAAGATAGCTAGAAATGGATAAGAGTACATCTCATCGCAGAGAAAGATATGTACATTTAAGGCTGGCTTAGCTCACTTTTGGATCCACACATTTGTGAGAGTGTGAATGGTGTGTGTGTTCGTGTGACACACACACACAAACACACACACACACACAGAGAGAGAGAGAGAGAGAGAGAGAGAGAGAGAGAGAGAGAGAGAGCGCGAGAGCAAGCATGTAGCAAAGTGGTTCTCATAACTATTTCTATTATAATTTTCAGTCAAATGATTGATAGAGTAAAGGGAGTTTGTTCTGTTTATCATTGTGCACTCACCTGAATCTGGGACCAATCATGAACTAGACAAGTGGAATAATACAAAAAGCTCTACATGACTCAAATGTCTGGCATCTAATTAGCTTTGCTGCTAGACTTGATCTAACCCTGAGAACTCTTTTAGTGTTTCAGTACTGCTCCTTATAATTAACCCCCATTCTTGATCTTAATTCCAGGAATCTAGTCTCTGTCCACCTCCTTGTAACTCCCTTGCCTAAAACCAGAGTTCTCTGAGGGTGTCAGTAATGCCTTTACTTCAGTCCTTCTGAGGAATGAAAACCTGGCTCCAATCTCTGGACCCATCATCTCCTGGTAGAGGTAGATCTGGCATTTAGTTGCTACCAGAATGCCTAAATATCTGCCATCAGCCTTACTGATGTATGTTAAATTTACCCATTAGGTTTTGTATTTACTGTTCGGTTTCCCTGAGTATAATTACCTACATGTCTAGACTTCTTTGTATTTACTGCCCTCTTCCAAGACCTTCCTGGATCTTTGTAATGCTCATTCTAGTCCCTCTCCATCTTCATGGATTCCATATTTTGGCCAATTTAATTTGGGCTACCTTACTGCTGGTCATGTTCCAGCCATGATAGGCAGAGCTAGTGGCTTTGATTCAATACTACAGCAAAACTTTTGCTCATAACTGATGTAAACTAGACTTGACAAACTCGCCCCATCCATCTCAGTCCATAGTGTTCAATAAATTAAAAAAAAACAAAACAATAATATAGCATGTGAGAGAAACTATCTTATTAAATAAATCTTGAAAATGTCAACCTACTTATCTCGAACTGAAAGAATTTAATAAAAAAATATCTTTGGCTTTAGGCTTAGCTTTCTTATATTTATTCATAACAACTTGTAAAAATGAAAATGAAGTAGTAGTTCATAAGGATGAATTATGGGTATGATTTGATTAAAATTTTTACTTTTTCCTGAGACAATTATTCACCCAATTACCATAGCCCATATAATCAGAAGCCTCATTTTGCATACCTATTATATGTCATATTCAAATATTGGTTACCTTTGATCATCCCTGTTAATGGTGAGAAAAACATTTCATTGACAATAGTATATTATTCAAAACCTCAATTTCCTGAGGCTTAGGGAGTACATTACTTGATGCTTCTAGTCCACTCCCAGACAAACATTTGTTGAGCAGTGGCTATAGACAAAATATATACCAATTGAGGATGAGAGGAGATATTTCCAAAAGTTTGAGTGGCAGGGACAAAGTCAAATGACAATTAAATACAGACAAGTCACAAGTTAATAATTAGCATATTTTCAACAAAAAGCTAATAACATTAGCAAATGTCCAAAACACACATCAAGCAAAAAATCAGATTAAAATATAATATATAATATTCATCGTATAATTTTATTTTCCTAAATGTGTGTGTGTGCATGCACACATAGCATTTCTGTTACTGGGCTGTCTCATTAGTCATATCTGAGGCTCCAAGACAGAGGCAAAAGCAACACCCATGACAACAGGAAACAATATTATCAAAAACAGTAACTTCTACTTAGAGAGTAAGTGCCTAGCATAGCCTTTATTTCATGATGATTTTTCTGATTTTCTTTGTTTAGGTTTTGCATTGGTGGGTAATCCATACCCTCCTGTTATCACCCCCTAGATTGGTGGGAAGGTCTGTCATATTCATAATTTACATAGTTATTTCTATTCAAGTCTACTGCATCAACTAATTTCACTGATCTGACTCATTAATTCATGACACAATCAGTTCTTCCTTGAAATTCACTGATTATTTCCTGCAATTGACCAAATCAGTTGTCATGTTTGTGTTTTACTATCAGATTGCTATATCTGATAACTGAGGTATAATGCTTTAATCTAGCTACAACAGGCGAGTGAGTAGTTGCAACAAAGACTGCATATTCCACAAAGCCAAAAATACTGTCTGACCTTTTACAGAAAAAATTTGCTGATTTCTGCTCTAGAGGAGACCTCAGTGATTCAAGGCCCTTATCTTATAGATTAGGAAATTGAAGCCCAAACAAGTTAAATGAATCAACTTCAATATACTTTATAAAAAAATTCATGGTCTTTGTCACCCACTTGGCCTCCCACAAAATAATCAGTTGTTCTACAGTGCTCCTCATTTCAAAGAGTGATACCATCTACCTAGTCATGCAAGCCTGAAATCTATGAGTCATTCTTGACAGCCCCCTCTTCATCATCTCAGCTTAGATCCAGTCTAAGCTCTTCCAATTTTACATCCTATGTATTGAATCTTGCAACTTCTCTCCTCTGCTATCATCCTACTATAAGCTGCCATCATTGTTTTCCTGTACTACTCACTGCAACAGTCTCCAAAATGGTCTCTCTGATTCTCCTCTGGTCCCATTCTGATTTTCTCCTTATGCTGTAGTTGGAGTGATCTTTTCAAATGCAAATCTGATCACAACTTATCTCTGCCTAAAACTCTTCAAAGACCTCTCACTTATTTTAGGATAAACAAACATTTAGTGTGACCCAAAAGCTCTATACTATTCTAACCCTTGCTTACCTCTGCAATCTTATCTTGTCTCACCTGCATCTTCACTCCTTCTGCTCTAACCACTCAAACTTGCTTTTAGTCCCTTAAACTTGCCAAGCTTCCTCGCATTACAGGGGCTTTGCACACATTTTTCCTATGTCTGTAATGATCTTCCCTTTCCTCTTTGTCTAGTTTGTGCCTTCAGGCATTAATCATCATTTTCTCGGGAAAGTCCGCTCTGACCTTCCTGACTTGTTCAAATTCCCCTAAAAATACAGTGTTCTTATATAGCACTGTATCTTTCCTTCCATGTACTTATTACAGTTTCACAGTTTATTTTTACCATTTTTTACACAACTGATTTATTAAGTTTTTTCCTCCAATACTTTCAATTGGTTTCTAAATTTCACTTTTCTTTAAAATTCCTAATATTTTTTTCAGAAACACCAAAAACAACCTTTCACAGACTGACTTGTTATCTATTTGGAAGAAAAAAAGTAGAAAACACTGTTCTTCTTTAAAAAAAAACAAGCTGAAATATATACATTTTTATACTTTTAAAGCTATATGAAACCTTAAAGAAAATTTCTGAAATGCTTTTCTGAAAAAAATTCTTATAGAAGGTTTTTATTTTAAATTATACATGGACTATTAATAGTAAAATCTGAGAATTGTATATTCTTTAGAAAATCCAAGTTATAATCCTAAAGTACTATAGGTTCAAATTCTCTAATCCTTCTCCATATTAACTTTTTAACCTAGCTTTTTGCAAACACTTTTAATTCCCTGAAAATATTTTAGTGACACAGAAACTTAATTTATTCAGGCTGCCCTATTTTAACAACTAGCTTACAGATGTAGTTTGGTTCTGAGTAGTCTATATGAAAACATAAGCCTAATACAGCGCTCCTAAAAATAGATATTTCAGTTGAAGTTCAATTTTATTTTCTGGATTTCAGGATAAAAAATCTAACACCTCATTAACAACATATTCTATGTTACATCAGGAGGGGCTTTACTGATGCCATTACAGCTATAAAACAAAGGTACAGCAGGCCAATCAATCACTTGATCATAGATCAGTAAGCATCATTTATAAACTTAGTACATGGTATTTTGGAGGATAAGTGAATAAGATGTGGTCCTTACCCACTTGGCCATTATAATCTTGCTGAAAAGATCTACCTATATGAAATATTAATCAACTAGCCACCAGCATCTAGCATCTAGCCCCGAAGAAATTAAAGAAGAGAAAGAGTAGTGGAGGTAACACTCACTATAAGAAAAACTTTCAAGAGAGTGTGGAATTTCAGTGGACTTTAAAGGATGTGCGGTTTGAAAAGTAGAGAAGTATGGAGACATCAGCTTGATTAAAGTACAAGAAAACTTGTGGAGGAAGAATAACATGAGTGATTTATTATGCAATGATCATGTACAGGGAATGTAAAAGGAATTTTATGAAAGGATAATGCAAATTGGGGTCATATTATGGAATGTCTCAAATGTTAGATTAATGAGTTTGAATTTGAGCCAATAGGAATTACAACTGTATTCCAAAACCTCTCCAAAGCACAGATTGAGTTGAGAATGCCATTTGTCTATAGCCCTGAGATACGATTAATTCCAACTCTTCAAGGTGAATGAGCTGAATAATGGAGCAAAATATGGTAAATATAATCAATTAAAGAAAGAAAGCCTTACATTTTATGTTGAGGCAATTGGATGCTTCAAATATAGAGATGAAATCCAAATGGCAGTGAATAAATAAATTGGGCCGCAGGAGACCCAGATTAAATAAGGGTCCTCCTAAATCTCACTTTAAAACCAAATACCAAGTATCAACAAACACAACTGTACATAATGATTTGGCTGTTTCATTACTTTGTGTAATGAGAAATCTCAAAACATGACATTATTCTACAGAGACAAAAGGTGTCAGTTTAATGTACTTTAACATTACTGGTGCGCTCTCATAATGAATGCTTCTATTAATTTAGGTCAAGTGAATGATAAGAACTTTGACAATGTGCTCTGTCAAACGCCAAAATCCCACATTCCATTGTGTATTTAGTGTCGGGTGTGAGGCAGTGGCTCTGGACACCAAAATGAAACACAGAGGAGACCTGAACACAAATTGGGCTGTAATTTTCTAGTTTAGACCTAATTACTCCCTTACCCTATTTTCAACATGGATAGTAAGGTTGGTCAAGTAGAACAACCGCTGACCATTTTTTAAAACACTCTAGAAAGCCTCCATACTCCTAAACTACTCTGTTTTATCTATGTACAAGGTTAAGGTTTATTAACAGCATCAGTATTCTATGTTCATTTTAGAAGGGGGTGAAATTTTCAATCATTTCCCCTGTGACTTTGCATTATGGCCAATCACCATATGACTTTCCACAAGTATGTCCCCTAAGTGCCTTTCAGGTTACTTCTTGTTTTTCAATGCAGCTCATTATGTTATTGTTATTTATTAATGTAATTTACATGATACTAGACACCATAAAGAAGTATAGTCTCTGATTTCAATAAGCATATAAACATTGAAACTGATTTCAAGGGGTTTGAAGTTGGAACAGAATTAAATAGGAAGCCACTAAGAGGTTTAAAGAAAAGTTCTTCATGGTCACCTAAATATAAAACAACGGGGGTCCAAATGAAATCTGAACACAGGATTTAATTAAAGAGTGTAGACATGAATAAGGATTTCCAAAGAAACAATGATAATAACAAGAATAGCAACTAACATTTATTGAGTATTCGTGGCATGGCAGGTTCAGTGTATAACTACTTTCCATGTATTCTCATTTAGTGTTCACAGCATCCTATGAGACATGCCTTTTATAACCATGTGACTTGGGAGAAAAATAAAGCACAGAGATCTTAAGTAACTTTAGGGTTAAATGCCAGGTTGAGGCAATAAAATGGATATACATCTTAATATATCCCTCCTGAGCACACAACAATTATGGATTTATTTTTAAGAATATAGCAGAATTTATACAAATGAGGATTATCTTGCTCAAAGCAGTCCAGCAGGGAGTCAAAAACTTACTACACTGCTGGAAACTTTTCTGTAACTCTTCTTTAGTGATTGTGTTCTAAACCTGAAACATTTGTGAAGGGTAAAGAATGAGCCATCCAGAGATGTGCCCCAATAGTATGCGAATTATTTTAAGCTAAAGTCAACTGAGACCATACAGGTTCAAGAAAAACTTCTGCCCCTTGACATTAACTATACAGAAGAATTTTAATTAGGAGCCTGGTCCATAATAAGAGTTACCACCATCAATGTGGCAGGGCAAACTGATAATTACTGAACACATACTCTACTTGCAGTGACCTTTTGGAGTTCCAAGGTTCACTACTTTATCAATAGCTCAGGATGTCTTATATATCCATGTTCTCTTTCTGTCTCTGAACCTCTCTTGTCTGTGGGGTCTCTGACTCTCTCAGGTACACAGAGTTTCCATACATATGTATGTATTAAATTTGGTTATTTTCTCTTGCTAATCTGTCCCATGTTTGTTTGATTATTAGACCAGCCAAAAGAACCTTGAAGTTAGAGGAAAGTTTGTTCCTCACCCATAATCATTTTTCTATTCACTAGTAAAAATCTATCACGTAGGTAAAATTTAAATTTTGTAAATACCTAAAGAAATAAGTTGGAATAAAGTCTGTCAAATGAAGTGAGTTTTGAAGGTAGATAATTCCATTTGGCGTCAAGAACAAGATGTGACCTGAATAAATAAAATATAATTTTTCTCTAAAAGCATTTTAGAGCAGTGGTAGCATCTCTAAAATCTGTCATAACTTCCATAGAAGAAAACTTAACTCTATAAATTCTGGTTCTAGTACATGTGCTCATATTAAAATGTAAGTGTTGTTTCTATTAAAATTCAGAGGCTATATATTTGACATCATAGACTTTATGTAAGACCATTAGAATAAGATTTTTACATATGAGATAGCTAGGAACAAATACATTGTAAGTACTATAGCTACTCAAATATGTGGAGATCAGCAAGGACTAAAGATTAGTTGACAAGGGTTTCATGGAAAGAAGTAGGAATGACTTGGGCTTGGAGAATTAAATTTTAATAAGTGAGAAAAAAGATCTTCCATGTGGGGTAGAAGAATCTTATCTGATTAGCTACTAAAACTGAACTTCAAGATTCTAATACATATGAAATAGCAGCCCTTCTAAAACTCATTTCTAAACCAAACACCAACCAAAGTATATGATAATATTAGAGAGTAGCAGTGAAAAGACAAACATAGATAGCATTGCAGAGTCTGAACATCATCTAAAGACAGCCTATTATCCCTCCACCAGTGATTGTGTAACCTCAAGAATCTGTCAAGACGCACTAATAAATGCTTTGCTCTACAAAGTCAGCTTAAGAAAAGTATCATGGATACTTCAAATTCTTTCTCCTTTGAGTAAAGGTCCCCCAGCCGATCCTGATTTAAAGACTGGGGAAGCTGGCAAGAACTGAAAAAGGCATTAGCAGTGTGTAGATAAACTTTTTGAAATGGCTTATTGTCTTTCAAAAGAGTGAACAGATTTTCTGGTAGAATTCAATAAATGCAGAGAATTCTTTTTACCAAGTATGAGCTTTCTGGTTATTGGATAATCATTTTCTACATAAAATATAGCCGTAAAAACTCCTTGTTATTTCCTTAATTAAAGTAAATACTTATTTAGACTACTCTATTGCAAATATTTAAAATGCAAGATAATAATGAATCCCATTTTACAGTAGATTTTAAATGATATTAGTAACTTCTGGTGTTCTCCAAGTTTAATAGGTGATAGTTTATTATTCACATACAGCATAAACTAAGTCATTAAAATTACAAATTTACAAGCAAATTTTAAAAATTATGCTTGTCTACAAGATTATGGTTTTAATAATTGAAAATAGTATCTGACATAGAGCAAGGAAAATGTTAGAAACTTGGAACTTCATCTGAAATCCATGGCTGAGAAAAACAGAAGTCTCTGAACACTGAGGCCAACTTTTTATTTATGTCAGGATATAAAAACTAGCAAATGAACAAAGGAAAGTTGCATTGTTTTGTGGTATTTATATTTCCAGAATTCCTTTAAAAGCATATTTCCAAACAGCAAATGTTATAACCATTGTGGGTCCTAGGCCTGGCAGTTCCCAGGTCTGTCTGTGATCCAAGCTCGTGGCTAGGAATAAGACCCCGGATTTAGAATGTTACATTAGTGTCGTAGGGCACCTGTATTTAAAATATGTAAACATAATTCAGTTTATGGTATCATGTATGTGTGGCTGAATGACACTATTGTACTCTGATATATGTGGAGCCCATGCAGTCCCCAAAAGAGCAGAAGAAGAGCAGAAGCAGAAGTGCGCTCCCCGCCATATAACTACACTCCTCTTAATAGAAGTGCCCTCCCCACAATAAATTTGGTGCCTCCCATTTCAGTCACATGCCAGCCCCTTGTGCATTCTTCCAAGTGGGAGTCTCAGCACCGAAACATTCCTTTCTCAATCAGCTCGGCACTGACAAATATGAAAGGAGATATGTTCTTGTACATCAAGTTAGATTCTGGCATAAACAGATGAGGTTTGATAAGTTGTTGTTGTTGTTGTTATTTTGCACTGAGTGATAAACTGCCTGGAGAATTCTAAACCTTGTTTGAGTCTGTTTTTTTTTTTCATATAAAATGAGAAATGACCATGTACATTTTATATTTATTACAACTAAATCAGTTTTCACTGGCCAGCAAGCCCAGCTATTTGAGAGGTATATTCTCAAATAAAAACTTTCCCAAACTCATCTTGAGCTGCTTACTCTATGAGGTTGAGATTCCCCTTTCTAGTTTTTGAGGATTCTAATCACAACCAGAAACTGACTCCTCTGGAATTCAATTTAATATAGTTGAATGAGCTCACTCCCCACACCCCCAGCTGTTTCAATTCAAATTAGTGTCTTGATTAAATTCCAGAGGAGGTTTATAACAAGCCTGCAAAGGACTTGCCCAGTATCCTAAGAGTGTACTGCAAATGTCCCATCACTACACGTTTTTTTTTCTATTTTCATTTTTTTTCATTCTGCTATATATTTAAAAAGATCCTTGAACACATACATTTATGGAATGAGGAAGGGGTTCTAAGCACCAGAAATAATGTAGATAGCTAAAACACCCTTCTGCCTACCATGTAAGACAGCAGGAAGCAGGGTACACCATAATTATTTTTTATCATCTTCTGTTGTCCTACAATGCCATTTCCATATGAGATTGGGCTTCCATTCAGCTGACTATGTCCCTTGAGATCCATTGAGAGAAATGATAGTCTTAGGACTACATATTTTCTAGTTCTCAGTTTCCTCATCTGTAAAATGAGGTAGTTGGAACTAAACGATCTCCAAGTTCTTTCCCTTGCTTTTTTTGAAATTAACAAGCTAATTTTTTAACTATATATCCAAAATAGTACCATTTCAACATGGAAGCAATGTAAAAAATATTGAGACATTTCACAATTTCTTCCATTTTAATTCTTTGAAATCTGCATGCCTTTTACACATATAGCATATCTCAGTTTCCTTTAGCTACATCACTGTGTCTGTGACTCAGCTGTGTTTGGGAACTGTTCCCTTGCTCTGTACTCTTAGGGACAATATTGTTGGCTACACATGCCTTTGAAACTTTACTATGTCTTATTGAATACAAACGTCCAAAGGCAGAAAACAAAGATGTAACTTTAGAAATGGAAGGCTATATTAAACAGTCAAACAAATTTTTTAAACACTTGACTTTAAGGCTACTGGTAAAACTTTAAAGTAAGGATATGCTTATGAAATAAAAACAAATCATACAAAATAAAACCAAAATTTAGCTCCTATGCCTCAGGTGAAATAAAAGCTTGTGTGATGATCTACCAATTTATATTACCAAAGTTAAATTTATCAAAGTTAAATGAACACTAAGATAGAGGATAAGCTTTTTATATAAAAAAAGATACTATTTGATTTTCTTTAATGACATTCTTTAAAAAGGAATGGACTGCTTCTTGTTTAACTCTGCTTCTGTGTGTCTGGAAAACAGTATGAGATGACACGTACTTTGCTAGAAGAGTAGACGGCCTTTATGGGTGAAGCTTACATTAATGTCCTAAACCAGAACACGTGGGTTAGGGTTCCTTTTCCAAACCTAATAATGAAATGCTTTGCACCCCTAAATGCAGGTGGTGGTTTTGTATTTCTCAGATCATTAAACCAAGTTTGATTTCTATATGAAATTGACTTTAACTTATACTGAGCTCTGCCTTAACCGTCCCATCGACTAACCCCCTGGGTATGTCAGTATAATTATGTATTTTAGTTTCTAATATCAACATTGTAATCAACCATCTCATCACATTGCTGTTCTTTTTTTTAAAGGAAATAAATGCCTTTAATGAGAGCCTAGATATTTTCAACAGCAATCCCTTGTTTTTAAACAGATGACCATGGTTTTTTTTTTTTTTGCTTAATTAATTAATTAATTAATTAATTTTAATGGTAACATTGGTTAAAGAAATTCAGTAAGTTTCAGTTCTACATTTCAATAGCAAGGCATATATATATTTGCACTGTGTGTTCACCTCCCATAGTTAGATTTCTATCTGTCACCACATATTTGACCCCTTATATCCCATCTATCTTCCACCTTTCCACTCCCCACAACCCTCGGGTAACCACTAGTGTATTGCCCATGTCCTGTCCAGGAGTCTCAGTTTGTTTGTCCTATTTGTTTGTTGCTTTTAGGTTTATAAGTGATATCATGCGGTTTTCAACTTTTTCTGTCTGGCTTCTTTTGCTTAGCATGATTATCTCGAGGTCCATCCATGTCATCACAAATGACAGTATTTCATCTCTTTTTATGGCTGAGTAATATTCTATTGTATATATGGAACACCACTTCTTTACTTAATCATCTATTATAGGGCTCTTTGGTTCCATAACCTGGCCACCATGGATAATGATGCTATAAACATCGGTGTGAAAATATCTTTTCAGATATGGGTTTTCATGTCTTTTTGGAAAATATCCAGTAGAGGGATAGCTGGATCATATGGTAGATGAAGTCTCAGTTTTCTGAGGAATCTTTATACTGTTTTCCATAGTGGCTGTATCAATTTGCAATCCCACCAGCAGTGTATCAGGGTCCCTTTTTCTCTATATACTCTCCAACATGTTTTTTATTACTTGTCCTGTTGATTACAGCTATCCTAACAGGTGTGAGATGGTAGCTCATTGTAGTTTTCATTTGCATTTCCCTAATAGCTAGTGATATTGACAATCTTTTCATATATTTGTATGTCCTCTAGGGAGAAGTGTCTGTTCAGATACTCTGCCCATTTTTTGATAGGATTGTTTGTGTTTTTGTTGTTATTGAGTTGTATGAGCTCTTTGTATATTTTGGATATTAGGCCCTTATCAGAGGTGTTGCTTGCAAATATCTTCTCCCATTTGGATTGTTGTCTCTTTATCTTGTTGATGGTTTCTTTTGCTGAGCAGAAGATTTTTACTTTGATGTAGTCTCATTCGTTTATTTTAGCTTTTATTTCCCTTGCATTTGATACCAAATTCATAAAATCCTCTTTAAGTCCAAGGTCCTTCAGTTTAGTTCCTATGTTTTTTCTCTGTATTTTATTGTTTCAGGTCTTATATTCAGGTCCTTAATCCATTTTGCACCACTTTTGGTGTGTGGTGATAGACAACAGTCTAGTTTCATTCTTTTGCATGTGGCTTTCCAGTTTTCCAGCACCATTTATTGAAGAGGCTTTCCATTCTCCACTGTATATTTTTGGCTTTTTGTCAAAAATTATTTGCCCATATAAATATGAGTTTACTTCTGGACTCTCAATTTTCTTCGACTGGTCTGTGTGTCAGTTTTTCTGCCAATACCATGCTGTTTTGATTATTGTCACTTTGTAGTATAATTTGAAGTAGGGCAGAGTGATGCTTCCAGCCTAGTCCTTTTTATCAGGATGGCTTTGGTGAATCAGTCTTTTGTGCTTCCATGCAAATCTGATGATTTTTTGTTCTATTTCTTTAAAAACCGCCAATGTGATTTTGATGGGGATTGCATTAAATCTGCACAATGTTTTAGGTAATATGGTCATTTTAATGATGTTGATTCTTCCAAACCAACAACACGAAACATCTTTCCATTTCTTTGTAACTTCTTTGATTTCTTTTAAGAGTCTTATAGTTTTCATTATATAGGTCTTCTACATGTTTCGTCAGATTTATTCTTAGGTATTTTATTCTTTTTGTTGCAATTGCAAAAGGAGTTCTTTTTTCCACTTCTTTTTCTGACACATCATTATTAGAGTATAGGAATGCTATGGATTTTTAAACGTTGATTTTGTATCCAGAAGTTTTACTGTATTTGCTTATTGTTTCTAGTAGTGTTCTTGTGGAGTCTTTAGGGTTTGCTATATAGGGAATCATGTCATCTGTAAATAGTGACAGTTTGACTTCTTCATTTCCTATTTGGATGCCTTTTATATCTTTCTCTTGCATGATTGCACTTGATAGGAAGGACCTCCAATGTTATATCGAATAACAGTGGTGATAGTGGACAGCCTTGCCTTGTTCCTGATCTTAGAAGGAAGGTTTTTAGTTTTTCACCATTAAGTATAATGTTGGCTGAGGGTTTGTCATATATGACTTTTATTATGTTAAGGTACTTACCTTCTAAATCGATTTTGTTAAGTGTTTTGATCATAAGTGGATGCTGTATCTTGTCAAAGGTTTTTCTGCATCTATTGACATGATCATATACTATTCTTATTTTCTAATTTGTTTATGTGGTGTATCACATTAATTGATTTGCATATGTCAAACCAACCCTGTGCCCATGGGATGAAGCCCACTTGATCGTGGTGTATAATCTTTTTAATATTTTGCTGTTTTCGACTCGCTAGTATCTTATTTAGGATTTTTGCATTATGTTCATAAGAAATATTGGTCTGTAGTTTTCCTTTTTTTGTGTTCTCTTTACCAGGTTTTGGTATCAGGGTAATATTGGCCTTATAAAATGAGTTAGGAAGTATTGCCTCCTGGATTTTGGAAGAGTTTGAGGAGAATAGGTATTAAACCTTCTTTGAATGTTTGGTAGAATTCACTGGAGAAGAAATCTGGTCCTTAACTTTTACTTTTTGGTAGGTTTTTGATGATTTTTCAATTTCCATACTACTGATTGGTCTATTTAGATTTTCCAGTTCTTACTTATTCAGTCTAGGAAGGTTGTATTTTTCTAAGTATTAGTCCATTTTTTTAATGCTATTAAATTTGGTGTTCTATACTTTTTCATAGTATTTTTGTAAGATCCTTTGTATTTCTGTGGTGTGTCTTGTAATATCCCCTCTCTCATCCCTGATTTTGTTTATTTGTGTCCTTTCTCTTTTTTTCTTTACTAAGTCTAGCCAGTGGTTTGTCAATTTTATTAACCTTCTCAAAAAACCAGCACTTTGTTGCAATCATTTTTTTCCATTGTTTATTTGGGCTTGTTGTTTTCTTTTGAGAAAGGCCTGTAATGATATGAACTTTCCTCTTATGTCTACTTTTGCCATGTCCCAAAAGTTTTGATGTGTTATTCTATCATTATTCATTTCTATGTATCTCTTGATCTCTTTTTATTTCTTCTCCGACCTAGTCATTCTTCAGTAGCATATTGTTTAATCTCTATGTATTTGTTGTTCTTCCCGCTTTCTTTTTACAGTTGATCTTTAGCTTCAAAGCATTATGACCAGAGAATATGGTTGGCATGAATTCAACAATTTTATATTTGTTGAGGCTATCTCTGTATCCTAGTATGTGCCGGATTCTTGAGAATTTTCCATTAGCACTAGAGAAGAATATATAAACAACAATTTTGGGATGCAAGATTCTGTAAATGTCAATTATGTCCAGTTAGTCTAATGTGTTATTTAAGGATGTTATTTCCTTATTGATTTTCTGTTTGGATGATCTTTCCATTTCTGACAGTGGGTTTAGGACCTCTACTACAATAGTGGTGTGGTCTGTTTCTCCCTTTAGTTCTTTTAGTAATTGTTTTACATATTTTGGAGCTCCCTGATTGGGAGCATAGATATTAAAAACTGTTATGTCTTCTTGGTGCATGATTCCCTTTATCATTATGAAGTGTCCCTCCGTCTTTTTTTACCATTTTTATTTTGAAGTCTTTTCATCCAGTATTAGTACTGCTACTCCTGCTTTTCTGTGATTGCGATTTGCTTGAAATATAGTTTTCCACCATTTCATTCTGAGTCTACATTTGTCTTTGGAGCTGAGATGTGTCTCCTAGAGGCAGTATATGGTTGGGTTTTGTTTTTTTGATCCAATTTGCAACTCTGTGACTTTTTATTCGTGAGTTTAGTCATTTTATACTTAGGGTGATTATTGAAATATGCAGTCTTATAGCTATTTTACCTTTTGCTTTCTGGTAGCTCGGTGGTTCCATTGCTTCCTTGTCTTTGCGTGTCTGTTTTCTTTATTTTTCTTGGGTTTTGTTGATTTTCTGTCTGGTGCTTCTTGTTTTATATTATATAATTCAGTTCTAGACCTTTAGTGGGAGGTTACTATTATGAATATGTAGAGAACAGTTACACACACACACACACACACACACACACACACACACAGTGTAGTCCATTTTCTTCTGTGCATGACTTATCTCCATTCCACTTTGTGAATTTGGATCTTTGAATCATCTCATTTTCAGCCATTGTTGTTTCTACATGTCTCTATGTATGCTGAATGTTCATTACTATCTTGCTATTGCAAATCGCTTCTTATTGTTTAAGCTTATAATGCCTTGTTCTTAGTAAGGGTTGCACTCCTCTGCTTCTATCTGCCTGGTAATCCTCTTACTCCTAATTATGTATTTTTTTTTGGGTCATTTTATTTTAGGTGAGCTGACCCCTTTTATTATTTCCTGTAGTGCATGCCTCATAGTGGAGAATTCCCTCAATTTTTGTATGTCTGGAAAGGTCTTTATTTCTCCTTCATATGTAAAGGAGTTTTGCTGGGTACATAAATCTTGGCTGGTAGTTTCTTTCATTTAATAGTTTGAATATTTTTTTCCATTCCTTTTTGGCTTATAAGGTTTGTGCTGAAAAATTTGTTGATAATCTAGTAGGTTTCCTATATAGGTTACCATCTTATTTTCCCTGGCTTCCCTGAGATTTCTTTCTTTGTAGTTGATTTTTGATAATTTTAATACAATATGTCTTGGAGAAAGCTTTTTTGGGTTGTGATAATTGGATTCTTGAATTCCAAGCTTCAGCTGTTTCCTGTGGTAGCTTTTATGTGCAGATTCCATGTTCAGACATGCTATTGTTCAGTTTGGGTGTTTTTTGTTGAGTTTTAGATGTTCAGCTTATTGTTGTTTCAAAGGGAGAGATCTGAGGACATCTCTCACTCCACCATGTTTCTGACATCACTCCCTCACATTGCTATTTTTAAAAGAAATGTCTGATATATTATTAGCATTCAAAATAAAATTCTTGAACCAAGTCCCTGCTTGTACACTCAATATAAATTTTTAAATGGTATGATTTAGGGGTTGGGTAGCCTCTGTTCTGTAACTGAAAAAGACATATGTACTTCTTTTTACAGTGTTATTTTTTTTAAAGAATTCTGTTTAATAAAAGCCAAGCAAAGTGGAAGTACTGCTATACATATATAGAAGGTAATAGTTTTTAGAAAGTAAGTGCTACTTTTATATTTGAATTCAAAATCCCCAGGCATTCTATTATTTTTAAAAAATATTTTTAAATGTTTCAATTATAGTTAGCATACTATATTATATTAGTTTCAGTGGTCCATCATAGTCATTAGACATTTATATAAATTATAGTGATCAACCCAATATATCTAGTACCCATTTGGCACCATGCATAGTTATTAATAGATTATTGATTATATCCTTTATGCTGTACTTTACATCCCCATAACTATTTTGTAACTACCAATTTGTACTTCTTAATCCCTTCCCCTTTTTCACGCCCCCCCCCAAACCACTCTCCCATCTGGCGGCCATCAAAATGTAGTCTGTATCTATGAGTTTGTTTCTTCTTATTTTGTTCTATAGGTTCTACATATAAGTGAGATCATATGGCATTTGTCTTTCTCTACCTGACTTATTCCACTCGGTGCAATATCTTCTAAGTATATCCATGTTGTTGCAGATGACAAGATTTCATTCTTTTATAACTGAGTAATATTCCATTGTATATATGTAGCACCTCTTCTTTATCCATTCATCAACTGATGGATACAAAGGGTGCCTCCATATATTTACGATTTTAAATAATGCTGCAATGAACATATGGATTCACAATTTGTTTCAAAGTATATTTTTAGTTTTTTTCTTTTTTTTTTTTCGGATAAATACTGAGAAGTAGGATTACAGGGTCCTTCCTTGTCTCTTGTTATAGCCTTTGTTTTAAAGTCCACTTTATCTGATATAAGTATTGTTACCCACGTTTTTATTTGTTCATTTACATTTTCATGGAACATCTTTTTTCATCTCTTTACTTTTAATCTATCTTTCAATCTGAAGTGAGGATCTTGTAGGTATCATCTATGAATGTCTTTTTTTCTTGTCCGTTCAGCCACACTATCCTTTGATTGGAGCATTTTTTTTTTTACTTCAGAAATTGTTCATAGATATGTAGTTATTGCCATCTTATTATTTATATGTTTTAATCTCCCGCCCCTTTCCTTCATCTTCTTAAAGAAGTCCCTTAAACATTGCCTGTAATCCTGTATTGGTGGAGATGAACTCCTTTAGCTTTTTCTTGTCTGAGAAGCTCTTTATATGTCCTTCGACTCTAAATGATAGCTTTGCCAGGTAGAGTAATTTTAGTTGTATGTCCCTGCCTTTCACTTTGACTATTTCCTGACAATCATTTAAGGTGTGCAAAGTTTCTGTTGAGAAATCAGCTGACAGTTTTATGGGAGCTCCCTTGTAGGTAACTAACTGCTTTTGTTTTACTACTTTTAAGATTCTCTGTCTTTAACCTTTGTCATTTTAATCATGATATGTCTTGATGTGGGCTTCTTTGGGTCATCTTGTTTGGGACTCTGTGCTTCCTAGACATGTATGTCTATTTCCTTAGTCAGGTGAGGGAAATTTTCTGTCATTATTTCTTCAAATAGGTTTTCCATTGCTTGCTCAATTTCTTCTCCTTCTGGTACTCCTATGATGTAAATGTTGTTATGTTTGATGTTGTCCCAGAGACCCCTTAAACTGTCCTTATTTTTTGGATTATTTTCTCTTGTTGCTGTTCTGATTGGGTGTTTTCTGTACCTTATCTTCTAAATCACTGATTCAATCTTCCACTTCATCTAATCTACTATTGATTTCTCCTATGGTATTCTTAATTGCAGTTATTACATTCTTAAATTCTGACTGATTTTTTTTGTATGTTTTATACCTCCATTTTTATGTTTTACCTCTCTTTGCTAAAGTTTTCCCTGAGTTCATCTACCTTTCCTTTAAGTTCATTGAGCAGCCTTACAACCAGAGTTTAAACTCTGTATCTGGTACATTGCTTGTCTCCATTTAGTTTAGTTTTTTTTTTTTTTTTTTTTTTTTTTATTGTGCTTTGTTCTCTTTCATTTAAGACATATTTCTTTGTCTCCCCATTTTGGCTGCCTCCTTGTGTTTGTTTCTATGTATTAGGTAAGGTCATTATATCTCCCAGTCTTAGTAAAGTAGCCTTATGTAGCAGGTGTCCTATGGGGTCCAGTGGCACCATCTTCCCTGGTCACCTGAGCTGGGTACCCAAGGTGTGTCCCTTGTATGGGCTGTGTTTGCCCTCCTGTTGTAGTTGAGCCTTGGTTCCTGTTTGTTCATCAGTGGGAGGTATTAACCCTTCGGCTGATTGGCTGTGAGGACTGGCCAGTGAGAACAGTGGAGGAGTTGTTATACAGGGGAAACACTATAGAGCAGTATTTGCTTTAGATGGTTTTTGTTGCTTGCCCTGTCTTCCCTTTGGGTGTGTTGTTCTTGGATGTGACCCTGGGTGATACTCTGGTTCAGACTGTGCAGGCCACTGAGCATGAAGGCCAGGGCCTTCTGGGAGGAGTGCCTTGACAGTCTAAGTTTAGCCGCAGCCTGTGCCCTGCTCTGGGCCAACTGGTATAAGCTACAAAACAATCAACAGATAGCCTCCACCTATGCTGGGCTTGTCCATGCCTCAAGAGGCCAAGCTGCGTATTGTGGCCAGCTGCCAATAGTGCTGGGCTTGAGGCTGCTCAGTAAGAGATACAGGGCACACCAGGACAGAGTGACTGGTGTTAGCCAAGTTGATTGAGTATCAGATATGACAGCCACCTGTGTCTGCAGGCAAGGAGATGGGAGGGCTCAGCAAAGGAACAGTGTCATCCACCAGCACTTCTGTTTAGGAGAGAGCTGATCCTCCAGACCTTGTCCAAAAGCCATACAATTCAATTTCTCCCCAAATATCCCTGTCACATTTTGAGCTGCTGCGCCAGCACTGTAGCTCAGAGCAAGTTTCTCAATGGGTAAGTCCATGCACTGTTCTGTTAAGAGCAACACCTGGGACTCCCGACACCCTCTGTGTTTACTCAGCCACAATCTCCTTTGGTTTTCACATCCAAATTTTGTGAGACATTCTCTTTTCAGCACTGAAACTTGGGCTGGAGAGCCTGGTGTGAGGCTGGGGCCCCTCACTCCTCTGGAGGAAACTGCAGCCCAGATATCCCTCCTAGTTTTTAACTGCCACATGCAGGTGTGAGACCACCCTGTTCCATGTCTCCGCCCCTCCTATCAGTCTGTATGTGGCTTCTTCTGTATGTCCTTAGTTGTAGGACTTTTATTCAGTTAGACTTCAGTTTAGTTGTAATTTTGATGTGGTTGTGAGTAAAGGCAAGCACAGCATATATCTACACCATCTTGACTGGAATACCCTCTTTTCCCTGCTTTAACTATCTGTGATTCAACTCACTTTGAAGATGCTCTCTTATTTTAATTAATAATCTACGTACATCTAGAAAATTAGCTTGAACAAACATATAGTAAGCACTGGAAAAACTAAGAGATCTTACTAAGAAAACATAAGGCATGGCAGACTGCAAAATAGCATAAAAGATAGAGGCATTCTTCATCACCTCCTGTGATCTCATAAAAGTGTGACAGAAATACAAAGCAAAGAGCAAGCAAAGTCGCCTGGGTTTTAGATGAACAGAAGACTTACAACTAGGGAGATCAATAATAAATCACCCTACAACATTAAGAGGCAGGATAGGGTGGAGATGCAAGGCTGCTCGGTACTCAGAGGCTGAGTGAGACAGAGGCTATGGCAGCTGTAGCCAGCAGCTGCAGATATTACTCTTAAAGGGGCCGTGTCCTTTAACAGGCTTTCACAGTGATGGACTCACTCGCCTTGAGCACCAGTGCCAGGTCGGCTACTCAAGGGGCACCAGGGACTTACAGTGGCACTGAGTTGTTGAAGCGAGGGCCGGATGTAAGGGTTTCTCTCAGGCAAAAGTGCTAGCAGTATCCACTGCTTCTCTGTTGAGCCCTCCCCTCTCCCAGTGTGCAGATGCAGTGCTGCCATGGCTGAGACATCATCAAACTGGATAACAGAGGTTGCTCTACCCAGAGGATTGCCTGAAACTCCACCTCCTCATCTCAAGGCCCCACCCAAACCACATCCAGTTGTGTCCTTGGTGAGTCTTGTGTCCCTTGCTGAGCAGCTCCAAGACCCACATTGGTGGCAGCTGACCTCAGTTTCTGGCATGGTTTTTGGAGGCAAGTGTAAGCACAGAATTTGTGCCTTGCTTACTGAATCTTAACAGGTAGCTCCAGAGCAGCACAGTCTGGGGCTAAACTTGGACTGCAGCTGAACCCCTCTCAGGACTGTGCGACTAGACACCTACTATAAAAAGCCATGCTAATAAACCACACTTAAGAGCTTTATTTAGTAAATAGAAACAGGCACAGTAAGGCATCAAAGAAATGGGAAGACAAAGAAGCAGAGACCATTAGAAGGAATGGAACAGAGATCCAGAAATAATGGTCAAGCAATCTAACAGACGCAGAGTTCAAAACACTGGTTATGAAGATGCCCAATGAACTTAGAGGAAGTGTAAATGAACTCAGTGAGAACTTTAATAGACAGATAAAAAACATAAAAATTGAGCTGGAAAACATTAAAGGTAACCAGTCAGAAATGAAGAATACATTATCAGAGATGAAGAGTATATTAGAGAGAATCAACAGAGTAGATGAAGAAGAGGATTAAACCACCAATATAAAAGATGAAGAAGGCAAGGATACCCAGTCAGAATGTCAAGAAAAAAGAAGCCAAGATGATAATAATAATTTAAGGAGCCTCTGGGACAAAATTAAATGTAAAAACATCTGATTCATAGGGGTACCTGATGAAGAAGAGGGAGAACAAAAAATTGAAAATGTATTTGAAGAAATAATGATGGAAAATTTCCCTAATCTGGTGAAATAAAATTACATACAACCCTAAGAAACTCAGAAAGTCTCAAAAAATATGAACCCAAAGAGGACCACACCAAACCACATTATAATTAAAATACCAAAGGTAAAATACAAAGAGAGTATCTTAAAAGCAGCAAGATAAAAGCAGTTAGTTACCTACAAGGGAGCACCCATAAGACTAGCAGCTGATTTCTCAAAAGAAACTTTGCAGGGCAGAAGGATTGGCACATAATATTTAATGTGATAAAAATCCAGGATCTACAACCTAGCAAAGCTGTTATTTACAGTTGAAGGACAGATAAAGATTTTCTGACAAAAATAAGCTATAGGAATTCGTCAACACCAAGTCAGTATTACAGGAATTGTTGGAGGGACTTGTTGATAAATATGTAGCTATTACCATTTTTTATTCTTGTATCAAAATCATGAATAAAGTATGGTAATAACTACATATTTACCAGTAAAAACTCAAATAGAAAAGAATTAAGTGCTCCAACCAAAAGATAGGTGGCCGAATGGATAAGAAAACAAGCCCCTTACATATGTTGCCTACAAGAGACTCACTTCAGATTAAAAGACACATGCAGACTGCAAGGAAGAGGATGGAAAAAGATATTGCCTGGATGGACCTGGATGGTATTGCACGCTGAATGAAGTAAGTTCAAATAGAGAAAGACAAATATTGCATGACCTCACATACAGGTGGATTCTAAAGAACAAAATAAACAAGAATAACAACCAAAATAGAAACAAACTCATAAATACAGAGAATATTTTGAGGGCTACTAGATGGGAGAGGATTTGGGGGATGGTGAAAAAGGGCAAAGGAATTAAGAATTACAAATGAATAGGTACAAAATAGTCATAGAGATATAAAATGCAGCATAAGGAAAATAGTTAATGTTATAATAAATATTATGGGCAAAGAGGGGTACCTGATTTAGTGAGGTGATCACTTTGTGAGTTAGATAGATCTCTACTCATTATGCTGTATAACTAAAACAAATTTATTATTGTGTGCCAACTGTAATTAAAAAAAAACTCATTGAACTGTAAAATGTAAATATGCACAACTAATTGTCTATTATATTTCAGTAAAGCTGGAAGAAATGGTTAAAAAAATGAGAGGCATGGGTGCAGAGAATGGAGTCCCTAAACTCCAACTCCAACCAATTCACACTGGACTGTGAAGTAAGCAAATGAATAAACTCATTGTGGTTAACCACTGCGATTTGAGGGTTGTTACAGGATTATTACTTAGCCTGACTGACTTTCTGTGTATATATATTTATCTCTACCTCTACCTTGACATCTACCTCTGTCTATCTTGAGAGATTACACACATACCCATACTCACACACACACACAAGGTCAGAAGATGAGTCTACCTACTTCCTGTTACAATGGTTTCTATGGCCAAAAAGTGACTAATGGTCACACCTGGGGAGTATAGCTGTTGGACTGTCTCCCCTTGTAGACTATAAATAAGCCCCAGGAAGGCAGGGGTCATGTCTTTTTTTTAATTCACCACTGCATTCTCAGAACCTAGTGCCTGGAACATGGTAGGTATCCACTAAATACTTGTTCAGTGAATGAATGAGGGCTTAAAGTACGTAGTGCTTCTCACCTGTGCTCCCACAGCAACCTGTACTTGCACTATTATTGCACTTATCCCTTCATATTGTAATCACTGTATGTTGTCTGTCTCCTTCCTAAGTTTCATTTAATCAAGGTCTGAAGTTGGTGAATTTATTTTAATACTGTAAATGGAGAACACATTCTTGTACCAACAAAAGAGTTTTTGGGTTGTATACAAAAATCCCCTCAGTGAGACCTGTCCTCTAAGTCGCAGTCTCTTCCCTTGATTGACTGAGGGTCCTTTCCTGTTTAAGCTAAAGCTCAAAATGTCTTGGTACCTCCCAAATCTCCCGAACCTCATCTCTGTTCATCACAAATGCCTTTAACCAGTCCTAAATTGAATGTCTGTTTTCCTGCTCGAGTCCCTAATATCAAAAGAATGATGGTGGCCAGGGGCTGAAGTTTAGGGGAAAGGCGAGAGATGTTGGTCAAAGGTTACAAATTTTAAGTTATAAGATGAATAATTTCTGAAGATCTAATGCACAGCATGGTGATGATTGTTAACAATACTCTACTGGGTACTTGAAATTTGCTAAGAGAGTGAATCTTAAGTGTTCTCACCATACAAATAAAGTAACTATGTAAGGTAATGGATGTTAATTAGTTGTATATGCCCCTTAAATACATAGATTTTATTTGTGAATTATACCTCAATAAAGATAAAAAACATAGCTTCAACATTTATCATTTTACATTTAACTCACAAAATTGAGCCCTTTCCAAAAAGGTTTTAGATAAAAACATTTCATATAGATTTAGATGAAAATCAAGCAAAAGAAGAAAACGGACCCCTTCCGTAAGACTTTCTCCCTCATCTTTTCTTTCTTATTAAACTCTGTTGTAGTAACGGTCAAATAAAGACCGAGAAAATGAGTCCTTCCTTTAAAACCCAAGTGATTCTATTAACTAATTAACTAATTAAGGGGTTCTCTGGTTTCTACGACTCACTTCTTCATAAATTGACCTATCTCTCGACTTTCCCAAAAGATTTGTTAAATGGAAAAGGAATTTGTTATATTTGAGAATTAAATAAATTAAAAGTAGGCAGGAAAGGAAACATTGTACATAGTAAAATCCATTCCAATACTGATTCAATGTACAAAATAAGAACATGCCCTCAATTTTCCATCAGGACAGTGCCAGCAAAACTCACACCAAAGCTGTCATAATTAGAAATGGCCATGGTCTCTATGAAGCCAAAAGCTTCTGACATTTTCTTCATGGGGCAATCAGAACAGGAAGACATTTTGAGAAAATTACCCATGATACTATGTCTGGTCCTGTGTTTCCATGAACATTAGGGAAGAACTTTTGCCAAGTGTTAGTATGAAAAGTGAAATATGATCAATAAAATGGCCTTTGTCATTAAAAAATGTAAGAATAGAGGGCTATATTGCTTTGCATTTAGAATATACAGGTAATGCAAAGTATGCAATTAGAGAAAAATTCCCAGATTTCCATTTCCTTATCAATCTCCCCCTGTATAAAAATAATTCTCCTCTTCTCTAAGTTAATGTTGGAATGCAAAGTTTTGTGAATTCCTCTGAAGAAGCTTGATTTAGGATTTTATTTTCAAAATAAGAGATGTTAGCCACCTCTACCCTAAAGCCTCAAGTGGGAGAGTTTGGGCTGCTTTATAACTTTTGAAGGCCTCAGCATGATGACTGTTCCTTTTGCTTTTTACCAAAGCTGACAGGGTCATTTCCACTTCAGTGATCAGTTCTCAAGTGAAATAGCAACTGAATCCAAACTCTGTGATCCAGTAACTTCTGTGCTTTTATATATGCTGTAGACATGGAGATAGGCTGCCATCCACATTCCACAGATGATCAGACCCTGCTATAGAATATCCTTGCCATTAAAACCAAGATAATAAGCCATCAATGATAACTCGAATGCTGCGTCTAAATATGCGTCATAATGAAAGGCTCTCATTGCATCCCATAAGCAGGCTTTGATTGGATGGTACCATTGTGGTACCATATATAGTAGATATGTTCTCAGCTCCTAATTCAATCAGCTCCACCTATCTAAACAATTCTCTGAAAAGATGGAGAAGCAGCATGTTAAGTCAACTAACTAATGATATAATCCCTATTAACATTTTCCTATTATAAACTTAAGAGAGAATTAACACAATAATAATGACGGAAACTTCATATTGTACTTCAGTCTGTGTAGAACAATGTAATGGGTTAAAGCAGTGATTTTTCAAACCTAAGCATACATAAAAATCATGTGGGAGGCTTGTTACAACACAGATTTCTAGACTCCATTCCCAGAGTTTCTGATTCAGTCTGGGATAGGACCTGTGGATTTGCCTTTTGAGCAAGTTCCCAGGTGTTATCAATGGAGTTTGTTCAAAAAATACACTTTGTGAATTATTGTGCTGGAACATGGTCAAAATGAGCCTAAGGTTTTAAGTGCAAATCTCATTTCAGTCAGTTGTTTTAGCACAGAGATAAATTCTGATGTGACCACCCTAACCAGACTTGATATTTCAACAAATGTCTGCCCTTGCTTACAGGGAGGACAAGATTACAAAATAGGTATGTTTTTTGCAATCTTATGTCTTATTCTGTAAAATCATGCAAATATGCCTGAATTAGTAATTATAGCCTTACATAAAAAGAGCATATATATTTTTTGAATTTTTAAAACATTTCTAAAAATTTTCAAGCAGAAATAAAAAATAGAGAGAATAGTATAATAAACACACACATACCTATCACCTGGATTGAATAATTATGAATATTTTGCTCAATTCGCTTCATTTATTTTGTTAGATGGAGTCATGACATTTCTCCCCTGAATATTTCTGTATATAAAAAGAACATAAGCTTTTTTATTGTACTTTTACTTTCATATAGATTAGACTAGGCCAGCATTAACCAAAGTGTGATCCACATAATACTCATTCTTCAGGATGCTAATAGGTGTAAGACTCACCCACAAAAAGAGTACTATGGTCAATTAAGTTTAGGAAACCCTGGATTAAATAGATAGGTTTCTTTCTTGCAGAACTTTTAAATCCTCTAATAAACTAATGTACACTGGTAATCTCCAAGATGATACTATAATAAATATGCAATATTTCTCCATTGCATTAAATAAGTTTTTGATTATTGTTCTTGCTCTGTGTATGTTGTTGTTTAAGGAGAAGCTCTAGAAAACGTAGTTTGATTAATGCATTACTAGGAGATTCTAGAGTTTACTTTATATGCTGAAGAACACTTTTGAGGAAAAATATAATATTCCAGTGATAGAAACTAAGAACAGATTTCTGTTCACTTTCAAATATTAAAACGAGACTACCCATGTAGAAGTGAATTGTCTCCTTACAGCTTTAAAGTATTAAAATAGATTTAAAAATTAAACATATTCACAACTGTCCTTTAAAAGAAAAGCATCACATAATTGTAATAATTTAATCACATACATCATAACCAGAGCCAGTTTTTAAAATTATAATAGTTTAATTAGAGTATTCTTTTCGATATATATCTTGATAATCTGATTATAATCAATTGGAAGTGACAGATGTTCACAGACAAGTATAATAATTATATTTGCAAAAAACACTCTAAATCAAGTAAGAACTGTATTTAACATAAATTATCCTTTGTTGTCCCTAAAATCCACTTAAATGAAGGCCAAAGGAAGGAAACATAAAAAAAACTGATGTGGCACAGACCGAAGATGAGTGTGTATGAGGTCAAAACAAATCATGGGTATTAGTTGAGTTTATTTGGTGTCTAGTTGATTGACTAACATGGTGTTTCAACTTTTTGTAAATATATATGAGATGGTTGACATGGTTGTCAAGCATCTGACCTACAAATGGAAATAACGAACTGGATATTTTCAAACTATCTAAAAGTTAGGCACTGTGTAGATCAACCTCCTATTCAACAAGAGATATTTCACTTTTCTATAAACTTTTTTATTAGGAAGACAGAACCCCAAAATATTTGGTATCTATCTACATTTCTGTTCTAGTGCTGACTGAAGAAGCTTTAGAAATGTCCTTTATGAAGTTATTTAATCTTTCTGCAGCTCGTTGTCCTCAAAAGCAGCTAGTAACCTTTTTAGATATTCTATGATGATAAACAGAAAAGATGCAACTGATTGTCTAGGCAAATGTCTAGGCAAATAGAGGTGGGTAATCATAAATGAAGAGTAACTATGAAATGATTGCTTTAGGTTAAGATTTTAGATATTTTATACAAATTTTATTGCTGTAGAGATTTTATTTCAAGAATATGCATTTTAAAGTGAACCTGATAAATATCTTAGTATTTAATTTTAATAGTAATTGGTGCTTAATACTTTAGAATCTGCAAAAAAATTAGGATACAGAATTCACATTATAGTAAGCACTACAAATCCTGATTATTTATTTCTGCCTTTTCTTCACATGAGTAACTGATATTGATGTCTAATTAATTAGTAAAATGGTATTTTAATACCTTTCCACCAAAAAATCTCACTAGGTAATTTGTATTTTCCTTTATTTAGGAGACCAGGATCAGCTACAATGATAAATGATGGTCTGCACTTGAGCGATATTATGTGATGAACTCAGAAATCAGTTTAAGTTTGGCATTTATTTTAATTTGCTTAAATGAGGGGGTAAAGACTTATGAGTCACGTTGCTCCACAATTTGAAAAAATCAATAAATCCTAGTTAATCAGTAGGCAAGAGCCTAACCAGATTAAGTGTGTGAACTCTGGCTGTTAGAGTAGCTCAGCAAGCTTAAATCACAAGTGGATGACACAATACAAAACCTGGCTATTATGTATTTCTTTGAATGATGCTAAACATATCACTTAGGTGAAAAAAAATGCAAATATTTATAAGGAAATATAGTACATATCTCTAAGTTTCTTTCCTAGGGCTATAATTGCTTAGATATTAATCTTTTCATGAAAATGTCCTCCTTTAAATCTAATAGTTTATATATTAATAGACAGTTGAAGCACAGAAATGTGCAATAATGTAATTTTTAAAACTAATTCAATAGAAATAAAATCAAGCTGTGGTTTATAATAAAGATTATGATCTGATCCTCAATAGTTTAACCAGGCATTTCTTCACTCTGGATTTTAGCTCCTTCATCTGCAAAATGGGAATACTATAATCATATCCCTGTGTTGAAAAGATAAATGAGAACAAATGCAAGGTATTATAGTGTTACAGTTGTTAACAGTAAAAGGCTTTTCAGATTTTTATGTGGCCTGCCATCTTTAAAGGTAGCAGTCTTCTTTTTACCTACAAAAGGTCCAAATAGCTGGTCAGCTTAAGAGGAAAGAGTGAAAGGTTTTTTTTAAAAGAATTTTATGAAAGGGGGGGGGACAAAGTTTTTCCACCCCAAAATGTGCCTTTAGGAATATTGATTTTAAGCTGGTTATTATAAAAACAAAAGACTCAGGAAAAAAACTTTGACCCTTTCCACTTACTGCCTAAAGGAATTCAGACAGAAAACCCTGCTTCTAGAAGGGAACCTTAGCATATTCATCTTAGCACAAATGAATTACGTGTGGCAGATGGTAGGATCCTGGCAAGTCTGTTTGTTAGTCTCCTCTGTGTCCCATTGTTTCTGGGTGGCCAAGCAAGAAATTATTTACCATATGTTGGCTCTTTCTCATCTACCTATGAATTGCCTATTTTCCCCTAAAACCCTCAGGGCCCTGTCCCCCTTCTCCTTTGTCCAGAAGGGCATATAAACCTGAACTGGCTAATGTGTCTCTAGTCTGATATCTTGTGGCATCTCTGAATGTACAATTGTAATAAATCTTGGACATTTTCTCTTATTAATCTGTCTCATATTAATTTGATTATTAACACAACTATGAGAACCTAGAAGGTGGGAGGAAAGTTAATTTTTTTCAGCCCACATAAAGACAAACTATTTCTTTACTTTTATATGGACCACTGGTTTTCAAACTGAAACTTTTTATCTCTATAATAGAATGGAAAAGCATTATTTTCTGATACATATTATAATAAGTATATAATTGTTATTTAACTTTTATTGAAGTTACTCTTTGAGAAGCACTAATTTAGCAATAAATAGAAAGAAAATTTTAAATAGGTAGCTTGACTGAATAGTTGACTTTTCACTGATTGGTTTTGGCATTTCATAGGCCACTAATTCTCAGCTGAGGGCCTTGTTTTCTAGGGGTGGATTTCAAAATCTCTAGAGCAATATTATATGGACTGTAAGTTAAAAAAAAAGCATACTTACTATCATAATATAATCTTATATTATATTTGTTTCCATAAACAAATCTGTAGGACATAATGCTCTCAATAGAGTTCAGGGATATCAGGTCTTATGTTTCTTAAAAGGAGACATGTGTTTGAATAGGTTAAAAAATGTTTTCAATGTTTAGCACCAGTTCCCAAAAGATTCTGGGGAAAGGTTTCTGTTATACCTGAATAACTAACCTCTTTGAAGTCATGCAAATTTCCAGTATTAGCGAGTGGTCCACAGTAATGCTCTGAAGATTCAATAACCCACAATAAAGAAAATGGTGAGCAAAGCAATCACTACAACTATTAAAATCAAGCAATGCAGAGCATGCTATCAAAAAGCAAATAATGACATCCTTGGATATTTTCTATGATGGATTATCTAGGATTGCCAGATTTAGTAAATAAGTCTCTCTTGGGACATACTTATACAAAAAATAAACATTGTTTATCTCAAGTTAAAATTTAACTGGGCATTTTGTGTTTTATTTGGAAATGCTTAATGAAACCTTCTCTCCAGCACGTCAATAAGATAACCCTTCCCAAAAGATTATACAATATATCATAGGAGCATGCAGGTAACAGATCAGAGCAAGCAATTCAACCTGATTGTTTATTTCGAAAAATGTTCTTGCTCCCAGTATTTCCCAATAGCTTCTTAATGAGGAAAAGCTGTGTAAGCTCTCGCTGCTGAGATTCAACCTATTGTAGGCACATCAAATAAAAACTTAGCCTTTTATGCAGGAATCATTATTAACATTTGAGGAGAACCAGTTTCCCACCCCACAATATTTCTTGTTGTGATATTGATTATTTTAAACTTGTTATTAAGAAACAAAAGATTCATAAAGAGACTTTGACCCTCTGCCTTACCTGCTTAAATGAATTCAGATAGAAAAACCTGCTTAAACAAGAGGAGGTATCACCTTAGCACAATATAAACTAAGTTTAGCAGACAAGGTGGAACCTGCAAAATCTGTTTGTTAGACTGCCCATTTTTTTGGACGGCCCTGCAAGAATTTGTTTCTCATCTACTTGTGAATTGCCTACTTTTCCTTTGAAGTCCCAGACCCCTGCCTCCCTCTCCTTATTCAAGAAGAATGGCAAATTAACCCCAAGTGCCCAGTGTTTCCTCCAATCTCATATTCTTATGGAACCCCATACATATAGATGTAATAAATTTGGTCATTTTCTCCTGTTAAAGTGTCTCATGTCAATTTGATTATTAGCCTAGCCAGAAGAGCTTATAAAGGTAGAAAGAAAATTATTTTTCCTTTCTCACACCTTAAAAGCTTGATATATATATGCTTTGATACAGTATCTATAATTTCTTTGTTTGAGGGTTTAGTCTTATATTGAGACAAAGCCTAAATAGCCATTGATCTACTCAATTTACAAATTATTGGAAATTAGGATTGAGGAAGCAAGGTAAATACATTAAAAGAAGCATGGTACTATACAGGAAAGGGCAGTGAGTATATTGGGATTCAAGGGACCAGAGTTCTCTTTCCTTTTCTACCATGAACTTGTGTGACCATGAAAAAGTCATTTCACCTCTTTGAGCCTCAGTTTCAAAAGTAGTAAAATTAATAAGTTAGACTGGTGATTTACTCATTAATTATTTACTGAGCACGTTTTATACACTAGACCCAGAGCTAAGCAGTTGAGGTACTCCTCAAGGGGTTCATTATCCACTATGCTTTCATATTAAAATATTCTATAATTTGGATTTTGCAATGATTTTTCAGGTGTTGGAGAGGAAAATCTCTAAAACTCACTGTTACTTATTCAAACTTTCCAAAATTCTCTGTAAATGTTTGAGTAATTTAAAAATTAAAAGCATACTATTATCAATAATAAATGTCATAATTTCTTTCTCAAAGTTAATAGTAACTCATCTAAAGTTAACTAAATTATAAACCTTAGAGATGATGAAACTGTAGTCTTTAAAGTTTGTATACTATTCTGTAGGGTGTCACAAAAGTATAGACAACATTTTGCATATTGTTTTATTAAGAATTACATGAGTTCTAGGTGACATGTAAAGCAGTTTAAAGGCATTAATTGACAAACATCCCTACAGACTAATATGAGTGAACAGATCTTAGTTTGTCAATTCAGCTTAGATTAAAAAGTACAATCAACAGATTGAATAAGCAATATAGATGTTTCCCATCAACCTCTGACAAATGAAAGGCAAGGAGAGCTGTGTGCCTCTCATAAATTGCTGACTTTGTTATACTGAGGCTTGTGTTATATTGAAAACATTTTACATCTGTGAATGAAAAATGAAAATCCTGTCAACCATAGCCAAATGTATTTTGCACATTAAACAACCTGCACTACTTTACTATAGACACAAAGTCAATTAATACCTGACAAACCCAGGTTAGTGCAAGTGAGCATTTTAGCATTAATGCCAGGGCATCTCATAAACATAAACAAAACAAAAAATAAGCCAAACAAACTTCTACCAAATTGCAAATTTACACTATGACTAATTTTATGTTCAAAGAACAATTCTTCTTAAAAAAAACTAATAATAATGCTAATACTTACACACATGGGTAATCTTATGTGTTAGTATATAAAATCAATCATATTCTCTGTTTTGATCCTAAAAACTTTGTTTTGATTATTTTTCCTAAATTAGCACATAATAAGTGATCTTACTCTATCAAACAGAAATATGTTGTCCATTGTAGATATTAATCAGTATCCAGACTTTTATAATTGCAGGTACTGCTTAAATTAGAATGGCATAATCAAATGAGCAGTTTGGAAATCTAGAACAAAATGTCTGGCCTCAAGGCCCTAGCTCCATAATTACTAAGCTGTTCTCTGAGTGGCTTTGGCAAGGTTCTTGATCTCCCTGAACCTCAAGTCTTCTTTTCCATAAAATGGGGATATATTAGTACTCATACATTGCTAATTCAAATGGAATGATATTGGCAAAAATTCTCTTAACTTCTAAGAGTTATAAAATGTTAATTATAACAACAATGATAGTAATAAATTCATGTCATAATTATCCCTCAAAGGTGTTTTTGAGTATTGGTTAGAAAATACAGATTGGGTTTTGATGTCTAGCAAAACGAAACCTTTTCTGGAATGAAATCTGCCTTTGTACTCAGGTTAATTTCACATATTTAGGTGTATCTTCTCTAACAACTGCCCATAATCAACTCCCTGTTATTGTTCAGATCTTAGCTCAAAGGCTACCTCTTCAGAGTCCCACCTTGACCTTAGTAGCTGGAGTAGTGCCTCTTATTTAGTCTCTATCAAATTACTTTATTTCATGGAACGTGTTGCTAGCCAAAATTATTTTTTAACATAGTTATCATCTATCTCCTCCTACAAGAATGTGACCCCCAAGAAGGTAGGTAACTTCTTTGTCTTGTCTACATGTTTACCTCTGTATTCTCAGTGGTTACACAAGTTCTTAGCACATAAAAGGATTTCATAAATACTTACAAGATAAACAAGTGACTGGATCCACTAACTCCACGAAGCAATATAATTGATTTTTTTTTGTAAAGAAAATAAGCTTCTGGTCTGTCATTTATTGGGCTTGACTTTTTCTAAAGTTGTTCCCTAGAGAATTTTTCTAAACAGAAGGCCCAGGCTTACTTTTTTTTTTTCTAGTCAAATGCTTCAAAATTCAAGTTAGTTCCCCAGGTGAGTAATTAGGATAAAACTTAATTCTTCAGATGAATTCTGAGGAATTGATTATTTCTCCAGAGGCCATTGGGCTGTATTTAAATCACCATTTCACTTTGGACTTAGAATGATCCAATTTACAAATTCCCATGAATCAAATTAACTAGATAACTGCCAAAATGTAATCCTATTTGGAGAATGAAATATCTGGTTTTATTGTCTACATTATTTAAATGAGCTCTATTAGTTAAACTTCACTTCCATTTGTGCTATTTTAAGATAGCCTATGTTAAAAGCTTTTAGTCCTAAAAAATGGCTGGTGTCCTAAAATCTGCTCTATTTTTCTTAGATTATTCAAAATCTGATGTCATTCTTTTTCCCCCTTCTTCCACTGATTTAACACTCTATACACTTATCCCAAAGAGATATAAACATCTCACCAAGGCTTTATATTACAATTGCAAATAAACTGCCAAGTTTTTCTATACAATTCATTGTTAATGTAATAAAATTTAGAGTGGTTGGTGTTATTTAAATTTTAAGGAAATTAAAGTTTTTTCCTTTAGAAGAGAAAGCTGTTTTATTGTCTTGCAAATGTCTTGAGCTTTTTATGAGGCTGTCTATTAAAAATCCATCCTAGATATTATACATATGAATTAAAGACAAATAATTATTTTGTTTATGTTTCTTACCAGGTCTTAGGTGCAACTCCTATATCATTTATTTATTTTTCTCTAGTAAAGACTTTTACATTTTCATTTTAGTGCTCATTGTTTAAACATCTGGCTACAGCTATACCTGCAGTTTTCTATGAATGTGTACAATTATGGTAGGAATTATTATTCTATTTTTGTGCATTAGCACCTATTAACATTATAAGGCCAGAAGCAAATAGCTCACAAATAATAGCAATAGATTAGAAATGAAATAGTCATAACACTTATGCGCTTATAGAGCACCATTTTCCCCCTAGTAGGTTTCTTTATGAAAACCATTTCATCGATCTTCTAAGTCAATAGTTGGCAATATTTTTTTTTTTTTTTTTTTTTTGGTAAAAAGCCAGATAGTAAATTTTTTAGGCTTTGCAGGTAATATCTAATCTGTTGTAACTACATGGTTATTCCCTTGTAATGCAAAAGCAGGATGAAAGTAAATGAATTTGGTTGTGTTTTAATAAAGCTTGGTTTATAGGAACAGAAATCAAAACCATATAATTTTCACATCTCACAAAATACTATCCTTCTTTATTTTTTGTTTCGAACATTCATAAATGTAAAAATCATTCTTACCTCACAACCCATACAAAAACAGGAGGCAGGCTGCATTTGGCTGAGGGTCACAGATTGCCAAACCCTGTTCTAAGCTGTACCATGACACTTGGGCATGGCCAAAGTCATTATCCTTTTTTGCCTCTGATGATAATGAAAGTCAAAATGATGATGAGTAAAAAATTGAGGAAGTTGTAGCAAATTCTAGAATTTATGGCCATTCACTCATTCAGCAAATAATTTGTTGAGTACCTATTTGGCTAGAAATTAATATTGCTAACTCCTTGTGTGTAACATGTCCCCCAATATTCAAATCTCAATACATGCCTCATGCTTGCAGATCAAATAAGTTTCTCCACAAGGATAAAGGCCTTGCTTTAGAGCTTAGTGACTCTATACTCAGTGGCTAAAAGACCCATATTGGTTTCTTCAAAGAAACTGAAACTGTAGGAGAAATAAAACTTGAACTTTACACATTTCACTCCTATTCATACTGACCTGATGTAGTGTCCTTATGCAAAAGGTAAGCAAAACCAACCAACCAAACAACAACAACAACAATAAAAACAGAACAACAATAAAACAAGCAGAAGTGGTGTCCAGGATTCAGTAAAATTAGGCTGAAAACAAAATGGAAACTTCCAGGTCAAAAATATATAAAATATATGATCTAGTTTTAGATTAACATCTCAGAGAATTAAGTGGCATTATGATATGGGAGTCAAGTAGCAAAATTATTACTGTAAATAGAGTTTGATCCTTGGTTTTAGAAACTTCAATAGCCCAGTGCCTTAAAAGCTCCAGTCTCAAATATAATACATAATGGACCCTTTTAAGAGAATTTCCATAATTTCAACATTACTTTAAATTTTTCTATTTAGCATCTCAAGCAATAAGGGGCCTAATTAATTTAAAGCAAGGCAGTTCCTACTAAAACAGACCACTTATCCCTGAGGTATATAAAGTACAATTGATTTTATATTTGAGAAACTTCAATCTACATTAAATATGCATATATACTTTGTGGGTCCTTAAGAAATACAATTTAATTTTATAACCCTTTTTCATTTATCTTCCTTGTATTCAGTTATCATCCTTCTTTATGTAAGTTTATTACAAATCACATATTCTGCACATTAAATGTGTAGAAATATGCAGGATTAAAGGAACAAGGTGGTCCACTAAGTTTTGGGCCACATCAGTTCTGAAAGGCACAAGTATGAAGCTGTGGAATCCAGTATTTGGTTAAGTGTTAGGCAGAGACATATACTGATGTTATATTTAGAAAATTGACCAGAATCTTACAGCTCTTTATCAACAAGGCAGATTAATACTGTGGAGAGGATAATGCTCCAGAAAAGTAACACTGGATAATGATAGGTGATGCCATGCATACAATTTTACAATTTTATTGAGAAGCTTGTGTCTAATTAATAGGAACAGAGGAAACTAAAAAAATTCTGTGGATGGATCAGTGGTATCAATGGTGCTCCTACATGGTTTGGTATAAAGCATATAGCCACTATTCTCAGTCTTAAATGCTAGTAGAGGAGATGCATTCTTCAATGCCTTACTTAAGCAAAAATCTACACTCTTACTAACCATTATGATATGCAGTTAGTGAGCTTTATTATTCTCATCTAATTGCTTTCTATATGCTTTACCAAATTCACAAGAAATCTTTACATTTTTAGTTGTGTTTGCTGTGGAGTGATTACCTTTCACTAAATTGCCTGATAAGCCCTGAGAATGCAGAGTGTCCTGCAAATTCCCAGTGAATTCTGTTTGGCCTTATGACACCATTACTTGAGAGAGCTGGTTATCGACAGGTAGAATGGCCTTCAGATTTAATATTGAAATGTTGAAGTTTTTAAAAAGTTATATTGTTATTCAACATAAAGCAAAGTTATTTTATTTTATTTTATTTTATTTGTGAATAATCACTTCTGAAGAGTCAAATAAACAGAAGGCAATGCTCCTGTAAGTATAGTGCTGCATGGTTATAAAGCAAAGAGAAATTTTCAAGATTGCATGAAGAGGAGTGCTTAGTTGAAATAAAAATATTGAGGCCATAAATACACAAAATGTTGTTTGGGGGCCAAGAAGTGGAAAGCGAGGATGTTATGCCAGTTCTTCAATTTTACAGAGGAGTAAATGCCTCAACGCTATGAAACATAATGAAAGTAAAAATGATTTATCCCTCTACTCTAAATACATCAAAATGATAGGTAATTTGTAGAGAGAAAAAAAGCAACAATAAAAAAACTGAATTCAAAGATGAGATTAACATTCCCTTGGGTTAGGAACAGAAGAGAAACTGCAAAGCAGTGTGAAGCCAAATAATGTGCTGAGTTCTGAGTCCAGAAATATGCAGTGCTACCCAAGACTTCAGTTCTAGAGGTGTGTCAGCAATAAAAGTGCTCAAAGAAAGACAAGGTGAATAGTCAAAGGTCCTGAACAAAATTATAGATTTATAGGAAACTACTGACCTAGGGAGAAAAGAGAACAAGGCACATGCTCTCATTCCAACACTGAGCTAAGTATTCACTGGATCAGGGGACGGAATTAGTGAGAGCCCTAAAACACAATATGAGCACTAAAAAATCAACACTAAAATGACAATCTTAAACTCCCAGGTGTATGAAAATTTTAAATGCACTGCTAAATACCTCTTGAGTTAAAGATAAATTCACAATGGAAATTTAAGAATATATATATCTAGAACTTAGAGAACGAAAGTACATACTGCATATCAACATTTGTGGGAGTACATCTGAGGTATAGAATGAGGAAAACAAGTAGCAATAAATGCCTTTATTAACAAGAAAGGTGGAAAAATAAGTGAGTTCAATATTTATTTCAAGAAGTTAGAAAAAAAAAACCCTCAGACTAAAAGAAAGTAGAAAGAAAGAACGATAAAAATAAGCACAGAAAAGACTGCAATAGGAAAAAAAAAGTGGAGAAGGGAACTATAAAAGTAAAAGCTGGTTTATTAAAAAGACATAAAATAAACAATCTTTTGACAAAACAGATTTTAAAAAAAGAGAAAAGAAAAAAAAAACTAAGGCTAAAAAGAGAAAATAAAGATACAATTATAAAGATACAATTAAAAGCCAAACAATATAACTATAAACATCCTTATGTAAATACATTTGAAAAATTAGGTAACAGGAATATTTTTAGAAAAATATAAATTACCAAAACACTTTGAGTACAGAAATAAAAAAAAGTAAAAATAAACCATTAAACAAAGAGAATGTGTAATCAAGTCTCCAACTTTAAGATACAACAGGCTCACACGATTTCAAATGCAAAATTTATCAGACGTTCAAGGAGTAGATAGCCCCCATCTATATAAACCGTTTCAGAGACTAAAAGAGGAAAAACTGTTTAACTCATCAAGAGGCTTGTATAATCATGACACAAAAAGCTGACAGGGCAATTGGCAAAAGGGGAATTATTGACTAATCTTACTCATACAAAAATCTTTTAACAAAATCAAACAAAAATCCAGGAATTTGTAAAAAAGATGATATATTATGGCCAAGCTGAATTTATCCAAAAAATAAAAGGCTGGTTCAACATGAGAAAAAAAATTGTAATTAACCAAATTAACCAAATTAAATATATATATGTGTATATATATATAGTGTCAATAGATGCGGAAATAGCAGTTAACAAAAATTAAGATGTATTTATGTTTAAAAACCTAGCAAATTAAGAATATAGCAGTAGTCCCTTGACTTCTTAAAGGATATCTATTAAAAACCTGTAGTAAACGTAATAATCAAAAGTGTAATTTTGTAAGTGTTCCCATTAAAGTCAAGACAAAGATACCCACTCTCACTACTTCTATTTAACATTTTAATGGCTGTCTTAGAGAATGTAATAAAGCAAAAAATAAATAAATGAATCAGGTATAAAGATGGAAAAGATGGGTTGAAATGTTATTATTTCCAAAGATATAACTGTCTACACAGAAAAGTCCAAGAGTGGGTACGAATAGAACTCACAAGAAAGTTAGCAACATTGCTAGAAACAAAATCAATTTACTAAAATCAATAGCAAAACCCTACACAACTAATAGCCAATTAGATAATTCAATAGAAAAAAAGTAAGATTTCATTTATAGTATTAACAAAAGCTAAAGGAAAAACTTAAGAATAAATCTAGCAAAAGCTGTTCAAAAGTTTTATGGAGTAAGCATTAAAAATTATTGAAGGACATAAAAGATTATAATGAATAGAGATAAAATGTGCTCATGAATTAGAAGACTATTTCATAAAGATATGAGTTGTACTAGAATCAATCTATAAATTTGAAGCAATGTCAATCAAAAGACACAAGAAACAAACTGAAAACAAGTCACAAACTTGGAGATAACAAAGATTGTACTATAAAGATTGATATCCAAGGTTCATCAAAAAATCTACAACTGAACAAAAAGTAGAAAAATAGACAAACAAGGACATCTGAAAGGACAATAGACATATGAAAAAGCAATCTGTGGCATATAGATTATGTCAATGAGGACTCATAACATGTGTGCACACTGGCAATTTAACAATAGAAATGATAGAGAATTAGGAATTTCATGTACTGACAGTGAAGTCTCATCTTATGTACTTTGAAGAGCAATTGGACAATATCTGTCAAAGTTGAAGATATTCATCCTCTGAATCAGAAATTCCACTTCTAGGTGTATACTCTAAAATACTCTTTCACATGAACACACACACACAACACTTGTGAGAATGTTTACTGCAGCAATGTTTGCAAAATTAAATTTTGGGGAAAGTCTAAATGTCCATTGAAAGGTGGGGGATAGTATATTAATCTAATACACCACTTATATAAATTAACAGAATGAAACAGTGCTTCACATAACAGTAAAATCAGAGAAATAATGCTAAGATACAAGAGAACTTTGAAGAATATGTATTTAATGAAAACCTATTTGGATGCTGTAAAAAAATAAAGCATTTAATGAGGATGAAAAATATCGAATTCAGCATGCTGGTTATATCTGAGAGTTATATTTGAGAAGAAAGGAAATGAGATGGGGTACCTAAGAAATTTCAATTTTGTCTGTAATGTTTTAGTTCCTGAAAATAAATCTACAGAAAATATGGTAGCATTTTAGATTTGAGGTGAGTAAAATAGTTATGAGTATGTGAGTATTTGCTATGTGAAATCCCTGTACAGTTAACATATTTCATAATTAATAAAAATATTTAGAGAAAAATAAAACTTTCATCCAATGTTCTTGTAAATTTCTCTCCAGTTTAGGAACCAGCCTAGCACTAAAATTTCAGGATAAACTCATCCAGAATTAAAAGCTCGATACTGAGGTACTAGTAAACCTTCACATTTAGCAGCTATATGCTGACTTCATATGCCACTGAAGACTTCCAAATCTCAACTCCAAAGATGTTAAATTCTATGAAACATCAAATGATTTAAATGACTGGAAAAGCTAATTTAAATATATATTAATGCATCTTAATACCACCCCCTACACACACCAAAAATATTGCAGCAGTTAGAAGAGAAACCAAAGAAACCTAAAAATCATGAGCTGAATGGAAATTTAAAAATGCCTTATGAATTTGCTGCTGCAGTAGAGATAACTTTTAATGATATTTGGCTTTAGAAGTCAAATATCTTACACAATAATTACCCAAAACTTCAAATACAGAAGACAATATAGAGAGGGAAAGGGCAATAAGGAAGAGGAGAAAGTGGGGGAGGGAAAGATCATGCTCCAGGTGCCCAAGACTCTAGAATTCTCCACTCAAATATCTGGAACTCACTTCCAAGATTTTTAAGAGTTTCTAGCCCAAGTAGTAGACATTATTTTTATGCACACATTCCTGGGTCCAATGGAGTCAAGAGGTAGCTGTCTGTAGGAGATGTGAATGGAATTTATACATTGGCTAGGCTATCAACTGTATGTGAGGCTCTTAGAGGTGTCCAAGTGTTCTGAATTTGAACCTGGCCCTTTAGGTCATTGTGAAAGTATATTTGTAAAGGCAGGAGGATATAATACATTTTATTTAAAAGTGTTTCAGTTTAATGTATAGTGTAAAATTTTTAGTCATGTGATAAGTCAACCTCCAAATATATGTACTCATACTCTGAGGCCTGTTAAAGGTGGGCCTGACTTGAACTTTTATCCCTTTTCTTTTTCTGCTTCTCCCAAACCTGTTTCTAGTCTGTTAAAAATATTGTTTTAAGAGATAAGAATGGCTGTCATGCCTATCTAACTCTGTTGTGATGAGAATGAACTGACTTAATGGATATGGAAGAGCTTTGTGGCCTGTCAGCATTAGATAAAAGACATCACTCCTGTTATCCTGGTATAGCCCTCCATTTTATACATGCTAGCCATGAAATATTCTGAGTTTCTACTCTGTGAATATCTTGGGCACTGCTGATACTACCTTGATGAATACTCAGTAATGATGGCACATGGCTTCAAGCTGGTCTCTGGGCTGCCTGACACTGAACTAATAGGTAGTTTTTTAACCCTTCTTCAGGAAAGCTTGCTGACTGCAGTCCTTTGAATTCTAACTTTCACATCCTGATCTATGTGTTATTTAATTTTTCTCAAATTTATTGATAAGCCAATTGTTCTTACTTGTCCTTAGGCTAAATCTCAATAACAGGTATTGATCATTCTTTCTTGGAACCAGTCTATATTATATCAACAATTCCCAATATCCAGAAGAAGACAGCCCATCTCTTCTCACGTCTTGCCAGACTTTAAAATCAAAACATCTATGCAGGTAGTAGACATGCTTTCGTCCATTTTACAGATGGGAAACCTAAACTCAGAGTGATATAGCAACATGCCTGAGTTCACACAGTGTAGCTCATGTTTGTCAAACCTGGTATTGGAATTTAGGTTGGTCTGATTAGAAAGTCTATTTCTTTCTCTTATGCTTAAGATAACTTAGTAAACCTCAAAAGTATATATTACACTGTTCTGTACTTTTTAGTTTTTGGAACTTATGCAGCTAGTACAGTACTCCTGGAGAGAATACATGTTCTAGTTTACTACAGGCCTCTTTTTAGAAGCCAAGAGGAAAAAAGCGGTGCTGCATATATCTGTAGTTTGCCCATGAATTAAGCAAAACGTTCCTTACAGTTGACACATAGTCTAATGCAGTTCACTAGGGGAAGGCATTGATCAGAATTTAGGACCAAGCTGGGGGACTTAGGCCATGGTAGATATTTGAAATAGGATTGAATATCATAATCCTGGCCCACTTACTGGCACAACTAAAAGGAAGATATTTACAAAACCACAGTCAGATATACACATTACATCTGTTAGAATGGCTATTATCAAGGAGATAACAAATAACACATGTTGAAGATGTGGAAAAAAAGGAACCCATGTACACTGTTGGTGGGATTTTATATTGGTGAAGCCAGCCACTAAGGAAAACAGTTTGGAGGTTCCTCAAAAAATTAATAGAATTACCATATGATCCAGCAATTTGTCTTCTGGGGATTTATCTAAAGAATATAAAAACATTAATTCTAAAAGATACATGCACTCTAATGGTCATTGCAGCATTATTTACAATAGCCAAAGATATGGAAATAACCTAAGTGTCCATTCACAGACAAATGGGTAAAGAAAATGTCACACACACACACACACACACACACAATGGAATAATATTCAGCCATAGAAAAGATGAAATCTTGCCATTCCTGACTATATAGATGGACTTTTAGGGTATTATGCTAAGTGAAATAAGTGAGGTGGAAAAGAAAAAATGAAATAATATTTCACTCCTATGTATTATTAAAGCAAAACAGAAACAAATGAACAATTAAAACAAAAACAAACTCATAGATACATGCAACATATTAGTAGCTACCAGAGGAGAAAGAGGGCCAGGCACAGAGAAATGGGTAAAGGGTGTCAAATGTATAGTAACAGATGAAAGCTATATTTTTGGTGGTGAGTATGCTATATACTATATACAAATATGGGATTATAATGTTGTATACCTGAAGCTTATATTATATTATGAACCAATCTATCTCAATTGAGAAAATAGAGAGATTTACCTGAGGATTCTGTTTTATTTGTATTGTCTAAATGACTAAAGTTGGTAAGTGACTATTGTGCATTTGCTACTTTTAACTAAAGTATATTTCAAGGTATTTAAAATATATTTAAGTGGTGTATAATTATGTTAATCAAATTAATGTTTGAAAGAGTTCACAGGCAATATGGGACTCACAGAATTGCAACTGAATAAACATTATCAAACTCATATCCTGAAATAGTCAAAGAAGGTTGGCATTTGAGAACCCATGAAGCTCAAATGGACCCTTACTTATGGGAAAAACACATTTCTCATTCTTAAATATATTGTTTTCTTTGCTCCATAAATGTTTTTTACTCTAACTGTACTTTTGTAGGCCTACCAAAACACTTCAGTCGAAAAAGATGTCAAAGGTAATTTAATTATCAAGGTAAAAAGTTACTACTCTATTTTCTCTAGTTTTGAGTCATCAGAATGGCTTCCAATATTGTCTAGGATTTTATATTCTATAATTTCTTAATGATTTGCTCATGAAAAATGTCCAATCTTATCCTTTCTTTCCCCCAGAATGCTATTTTAAACCAGGTATGACAGATGCCAAAAGTTCATTTGTCTCTACCTAAAAAGTCTAACAGTTTTTCTGCTTAATGTTATATATTAATACATATAGTATATAAAGAATAAAATCTTAGTGGTGTGAGAAAATTGTGATTTTTTAAAAAATGTTTAAATTTTAAAATATTTTAATTAATGCAATAGTTTCAGTAATTTGTAATGATTCTCGTTAACTGCTAGGTATTACTACCGGTGGTCCCTTGGAACATTTAATGAGAAGATAAAAATAATTTGAAACTAGTATATTGATTGTATATAAATGGCTGCTTGAATAAAAATGTGCTTTGGAAATATACTCCTTTAAGTAAAACTTTAAATAACTAGCCAAGGAATCTTGTATTAGTACATTAATTTAAATCTTTTTATGAATTAATATAAATTAATGAGTTGTTGCCATGTTACATTGCTATATTAACTATAGTGCCCTTTTCTGATTATCATAAATAAATAATAATTGATCTGAGAAATATCATTCTCTCTTCTAACCCCCTCTAAACTAAAAGTTTTTATTAAGCTTATTGGGATAACATTGGTTAATACAATTATATAATTTTCAGGTGTACATTATAATTTGACATCTATATATTCTATTGTGTGATTACTATCCAAAGTTCAGTTTCCTTCAGCTACCATATATTTGATCCACTTTACCCACTTTGCCCTTCCCCTACCCCCCTACATTAGACTCCCTTTACCCTGTCTACTTCTCCCCTCCTCACCCACCCTCTATCCTCTGATAACAAGTAGTCCTTTGTCCATGTCCTTGAGTCTCTGTTCGTCCTTAAACTAATCTTTTTTTAATATTGACAACTGAATAAAAGAATCTACAAAGGAAAACATGAGTGAATATAATCTACCTTATCAAGTTTTTTTTCTTTTCTGAAACTAGAAGGCATCGTTCCTCTGTGAATTTCATAATTTCACTTTTAAAAACCTTCAAATTTAGAGTTAAATGTTTCTTCTTATTCTCCAATTTCTCCTAGGAGCAGTGCTGATTGATTAGTGAGTTGATTCTTATTTTCATCTTTCAGTATTTTAAGGTTTTTAAATTGTGAAATAAGGGCTAGAAGATAAAACTAAGCAGATTGATACTAGAAGAGTAAGGAGAAGTTAAAGAAAATATTGATGGGCTTTAGCATCAAAACAATATCCCATGACCTAAAAGAGATAAAACAAGAAAAGAAAATGTGGATGGGAAAACAAACAAAAAAGAAGAGGGAATGACATACTTTCCAACTAGATTATGGCAATAAATTCCTAAGCAGTCACCAGTCTCCAGTATATGCCTTTTCAAATCCACTTATACCCAAATAACCAAATTCACCTTCATAAAATAAGACTCCAATCTTGTTATAAAAATGTACAAAAGCCTTTGGGAGTAAACTGGTGATTATAAACTGAAGTCCAGTCTCTTCAATTGTCTACAGTCTTGGCCCACTCTTATATATCTAAACATTCCTTATACTATCCCCCCAAGCAGTCTTCCGATCCAGACAGCATGATCCTTCCCAAAAGTGTTCTTATTTAATGTTGCAACTCTTACTTACGGGCCTGCTGCTCTCTTATTCAGTTTTGAAAGCCTACTTATCCTTTAAGGCACAGTCTAAGATAATTCATACAGCTCAACATAACACTGTCTCTCTCCTCAGACCTCTAATATACTAGTATTCTGTTCCAAAGTTTCTTGCATGTGATTTTATGCTCTGCTAAATTATTTTCCAATTGTTGTTTGATGAATTCATTCCTTCAGAAATTATTAACAGAGCTCCCATCATGGGCAAGGTAACATCAATGAGGCTATAAAACAGTGACTCTTGGGGAACAGTTGCCCCAAATTTGAAAAAGTGTAGCTGTGGTTTTGGTTGTTACGGTGACTGAGATATGTCACTGGCATTTAGTGTAAAGGGGACAAAGATAATAATTATCATGCAATGGTGTAGAGGCAGTTGCATATTCTGAATCAGACATGACTCATGGCCTCAATGAGCTTATTGGTTCAAAGAGAACACTGCATGAGTGTCAGGTATAAAAATGTCATATCTCAGCATATAAACTATTTGGTGTCAGGACTCTTGGTTACTTTCTATTAGTCCCTTGTGGTGTCTATTATTAGTCTGGATATGTGATAGGTACTAGGTAAAGACTTAGTGACTTCAAAAAAAAATTTTAAACCCTAAAATTTAATGTATATTATGTCCTCCAAGGAAGAGATAGTTACACAGGTAATCATGTTATCCTCACTGCAATTTGAAATCAATAAAGAAGACAAAGCTGTGACAAAGGAGCCTGCTAAATCTACTTAGGGCCAGCTATGAAGTTCCAGTAGTGGAAAAAATAGTCTCTGACAATAAGCAATAGGAAACAGGGAACAAGAAAGGGTCCGTCAAGCATTGGAGCTACAATTCCTTCCCTTGAAGCATGGTTTGTTTTAGAACAATTTATCTTATATGGATTAGTGCTGGATAACTATAGATTTGTTTTCTTTTTTTCATATCATCTTCCTGACTATAACAATCAGAAAATGCATACATTGAAGAAGAAAAATTTACTCAGCTCATCTACACAACATCCTTTCTTTGTTTATAACTAAATTTTATTCATCTGCATTTCTTGTTGGATTGCAACAATTAAATAAAATGATAAAGAGTTTTCAATAAACATGTTAACAATGAAAGAATATATATGTGGATTCTGGGAAACATGATGGAGTGAGAGATAGCCCCAGATCTCTCCCCTTGAAAAAACAATAAGCTGAACATCGAAAACTCAACAACAACAAAAAAACACACCCAAACTGCACACCAGCATGTCTGAATGTGGGATCTGCACATAAGAGCTACCACAGGTCAGAACTCTGGGTGTCAGGTGGTGGAATGAGACAAAAAAAGAACTGCCTCTTGCAGCCACCAGAGCTCCTTGCAGGAGGAGGGAAAGGAGTGAAGGTGTGGTGACTTCCCTGGTAATCCTGCCTGGAAATGCCAGAACTTCTAGAAGACAGCAGCAGGGCCCAGTCTCCAGAGTAGGAAGCAAAGAAGTAGGATGGGACAACAAAGAAACAACAGTTGATTTTTACCGGTCCCGGTTCTCAAAACTGAGGCTGAGCTGCAACCCCCAAACCCCAGCCCAGAGGATCCCTCTCATCATACCTTCTGAGACCAAACACTGCAGAGCCTCAGGGGAATCTGAGAAAATGCTACTGAAACTGTTAGTAACACTGACAGGGACTTAGAGTAGTGAGTGTGATTAAATATCTATAAGAAAATAAAAAAGACATTTAGTCTTTACATAAAGCAGGGATTCAAGAAGTTTAGATGCTATCTACTGGAAACCAAAAGAAAAGTGCCTTCTTTGCAGCAGGCTAAACAGAGACCTTTATATAATAAATCTTCTTTCTGGAAAAACAACAGAATACACTTCCATTAATGCCCAGGGAGTGAAACAGTCCATTAAACACCATGAACAACCAAGGTGATAAGGCACCTCAGAAAGAAAGAAAAATCTCTAGAAAATAAGCTTACAGATATAGAAATATGTGACTTAAATGACAGAGAATTCAGGATGGTACTTCTGAAAAAAGTCAATGAGATCCAAAACAACTCCAATCAACAATTTCAGAAATTGAAAAAAAAAAAAAAAGATAACTATAGCAAGGAGATTTAAACCCTTACAAAGAATGAAATAGAACTTCTGAAGATGAAGAACACACCGCAAGAGTTGAAAAATGAAATAGCAGGCTTGGGAAATAGAGTCGACAAAATGGAGGAAAGGATCAGTGATATCGAAGACAGAAATCTAAAAACAAATCAGAAGGAAGAATAGGGAAACCGAAGAATGAAAAATAATGAGAGAAATACAGGAACTAGCTGACACCATCAGGAGAGGAAACATATGAATAACGGGCATTATGGAAGGCAAGGAAAAGGAGCAGGGACTAAAAAGCGTTTTCAGACAATAGTGGATGAGAATTTGCCAAATCTAAGGAATGAGCTGAAACTTAGAATTCAAGAAGTCAACAGAATACCTAATTATCTCAACACAAAAAGGCCTTCACCAACACACACTGTATAAAAGTTACCAAAAATCAATGACAAAGACAGAATTCTCAGGACAGCTAGGGAAAAAAAAAAGACAGTAACATATAAAGATAAACCCATCAGATTATCATATGACTTTTCAGTGTAAACCTTATAAGCTAGAAAGGAATGAAATCAAATATTTAAACTATTAAGTGAAAGGAACTACCAGCCTAGAATAATGTATCCAGTGAAGCTCTCCTTTAGATATGAAGGAGAAATTAAGAACTTTCCAGACATACAAAAATTGAGGGAATCCTCCACTATGAGGTCTGCACTACAGGAAATACTGAAAGATGTCAGCTCATCTAAAACAAAATAACAAAACAAAAAAATACATAATTAGGAGTAAAATGACTCTCAGGCAAATAGAAGCAGAGGAGTGCAACTCTTAATAATAACAGGACATTATACACTTAAATAATAAGAAGATAATTGCTATAGCAAGATAGTAATGAATGTTCACCATACATAGGGCCAAATTGACATAACAATGACTGAAAATGGAGGATTCAAAGATCCAAATTCACAAAAGGGAAAAAAGATAAGGTACATGCAGAAGAAAATGGATGACTGTATATATATATATATATAACTATCCTTTTCATATTAGTGATGGCAACCACATACCAAAGATTAAGAACTGAAGTATATCACATAAAACAAGAAGAACCAGGGGGAAAACCCACAGAAGCCAATCAAAATAATAATAATTATAAAAAAAACAGATACACAAAGACAAGAAAGCAATGGAAAAACCGAGCTACCAGAAAGCAAAAGATAAAATGGCTATAAGAAGACTTTATATCTTAATAATCGCCCTAAATGTAAATGGACTGAACTCACCAATAAAAAGACGTAGAGTTGCAGAATGGATCAAAAAACAAAACCCAACCATATGCTACATCCAGGAGACAAATCTCAGTTCCAAAGACAAAAATAGACTCCAAGTGAAAGGATAGAAAGTGATATTTCAAGCAAATGGCATTCAGAGAAAAGCAGGAGTAGCGGTACTAATATCAAATGAAACAGACTTCAAAATAAAGAAAGGTAAAGAAAGATACTGAGGGACACTTCATAATAATAAAGGGAATCATGCAGCACGAAGACATAACACTTATTAATATCTATGTTCCCAATCAGGGAGCCCCGAAATATGTAAAGCATTACTAACATAACTAAAGGGAGGAAAAAAACAAAACACTATCATAGTAGGGGACCTAAATATCCCACTGTCAAATATGGAGAGATCATCCAAACAGAAAATCAATAAGGAAATAATATCCTTAAAGGACACAGAACATAATTGACATTTGCAGAGTCTTCCATCCAAAAGAGATGCTTGTACATTTTTCTCTAGTGCACATGGAAGGTTCTCAAGAATTGACCACATACTGAGACACAGAGATAGCCTCAACAAATATAAGAGAGTTAAAATCATGCCAACCATATACTCTGATCATAATGCTTTGAAACCAGAGATCAATTACAGAATGAAATCAGAAAGAACCACAAATACATGGAGATTAAACAACATGCTCTTGAAGAATAACTGAGTCAGAGAAGAAATCAAATGAGAGATCAAGAGATACATAGAAATGAATGATATCATAGTAGAATATATAAAAACTTTTGGGACAGGCTAAAAGCGGTCATACGAGGAAAGTTCATATCATTACAGGCTTATCTCCAAAACAGAAAAATGAGTCCCTAAAACAACCTAATGCTTCATCTTAAAAAAAAAAAAAAAAAAAAAACAGAAAAGGAAAAACAAATGAGGCCTAAAGTCAACAGAAAGAAATCATCAAAATTAGAGCAGAATTAAATGAAAATGAAAACAAAAGAACAATAGAGAAAATAAATGCAATAAGGAGCTGGTTCTTTGAAAAGGTTAATAAGATTGGCAAACCCCTGGCTGGACTCACTAAAAAAAAAAAAAAAAAAATGAGAACGAACACAAATAAACAAAATCAGGGATAAAAGGGGAAATTACAACTGGCATCGCAGAAATACAAAGGATCATGCAAGAATACTATGAAAAAGTATAAAATAACAAATTTAATAACCTAGAAGAAATGGACCCATAGTTAGAAAAAATACAATCTTCCTAGATTAAATCAAGAAGATCTGAAAAATTAATTGGACCAATCAGCAGTGTGGAAATAGAAACAATCATCAAAAACCTACCAAAAAGTAAAAGTCCAGAAAGAGATGGCTCCACTAGTGAATTCTACTAAACACTCATGGAAGATTTAATACCTATTCTCCTGAAACTCTTCCAAAAAATCATAGAGGAATACTTCCCAACTCATTTTATGAGGCAAATATTCCTCTGATACCAAAACATGGTAAAGATAACACACACACACACACACACACACACACACACACACACACACACACACTACAGACTAATATCTCTCATGAACACAAATGCAAAAATCCTAAATAAGATACTAGCAAAATAAATACAGCAACATATTAAAAAGATCAAACACCACAATCAAGGGGGCTTAATCCCAGGGCACCAGGATGGTTTAATATACACAAATCAATTAACGTGATACACCACATAAACAAATTTAAAAATAAGAATTATATGATCATATCAATAGATGCAGGAAAAGCTTTCGATAATATACAGCATCCATTTATGTACAAAACACTTAACAAAATCAGTATAGAAGGAAAGTACATTAACATAATGAAGGCCACATATGACACTTCTCCCTAGAGGACATACAAATGTCTAACGTATATATGAAAAAATGCTCAACATTGCTAGCTATTATGGAAATGAAAATCAAAACCACAATGAGATACCATCTCATACCTGTTGGAATAACTATAATGAACAGAACAAGTAATAACAAATGTTGGAGAGGATGCGGAGAAAAAGGAACCCTCATACACTGCTGATGGGACAGCAAATTGGTACAGCCACTATGGAAAATAGTATGGACTTTCTTCAAAAAACTAAGAATTGATCTACCATATGATCCAGCAGTCCATCTACTGGGTATTTATCTCAAAGTCTTGAAAATCCATACCTGAAAAGATATTTGCACACCGATGTTCACTGTTCACAGTGGCCAGGACATGGCAGCATCCGAAGTGTCCTACGATAAATGATTGGCTAAAGAAGCTGTGGTACATATATACATTGGAATATTGTCCAGCCATAAGAAGAAATGAAATACTGCCCTTTGCAATAACAGTGATGGACCTTGAGATAATCATGCTAAGCAAAATAAGCCAGACTGAAAAAGTTGAAAATCACATGATATTACTTATATGTGGGATATAAACCTAAAAGCAATAAATGAACAGGACAAACAGAGACTCAGGGATATGGACAATTGACTAGTGGTTATCAGAGGGTAGGGGGTTGGGAAGGAGAGTAGAGGTAGACAAGGTAAAGGGAGCCAAATATAGGGGGATTGGAGGAGGATGAAGTGGGTAAAGTGAGTCAAATATATGGTAGCTGAGAGAAACTGGTGTCTGGGTGGCAATCATGCAATAGAATATATAGATGTTAAATTATAATGTACACCTGAAAATTATATAATTGTAATAACCAATGTTATCCCAATAAACTTAATAAAATAAAATAAAATAAAATAAAATAACATATGTGCATATCTACGTACACTACTTTGGATGCATATTGTGCCTTTTTTCTCAAGGGAATTCTTTTTATTTTATTTTTTTTTTCATTTGCATTTGCCCTTGCAATAGCACTGTGAGATAGACAACATCATCTCACTTTATAGGTGCGGAAACCGTGGTCCCCAGAGTTAAAGTGACCTCCTGGAAATCATATAGTCTATGTTGAGGCCTGCACTAGAAGCTAGTGCTCTTGATTCCCTAGACAAGATATTACTCAGGAGACTTTATTTATCTGCTTTTGTTGCTTTACAGATAAGAAGAGTCCTCCAGGAAAAACAATACATGTACATACCATCCAAGATGCTAGACTTCTGCAATCTGTTTGGTTTTGTAGGATTTTCTGTTATACTGCTCTTAGTTAACCAAAGAAAAACATTGTCATTTGCAAAAGTTGGAGTAAATCTGCACTGATAAACAAATTCTAACTTGGTAAGTTGAGATTGTTCTAAAGGAACAAGTTTGGGACTGGCTCACGCCTGCAACTCCCATGGAAAATAATTAAAATTTTGATCTAAGGTCACTGGTAGGACTTATAAATGAACACAAGTCCAACAGAACTGTAGAATCTACTTTAATAGAAAATAAAGATCCTGTTATGTGCAATGCTTTGGAAAAATTTGGAATGAAAAGCACAAAAGCAGATTAGTCTAATGAAGATTAAGTTTTTACTATAAGATATTCCTATCAATATTCTCAATAAATACTTAATAATCAGATATACAAAAGTTAACTTCAGAGATGCTGACTTAAGTTAACAGAAAGTTTGTGAGAAAAATAAAGAAAATGCAGTTCACTAGAAAAACTGAATGCTGTTCTTCTAGTATATTTTTGGGAAAATCTCCCTATGCCTGTCAGGCCATCCTTAGGAACTAATCAGGTGTAACATTTATGACTTATTTCAAATAGATTACAGACTCCTTTAAAGGAAAGATGAATTCCTCATAGTCTCATCATTAAGAGTAATTAGGAGTAAATACATGTAAAGGGATTACTCAATGTCTGACATATAGTCTAACAATAAGTGGAAGTGTTTATATCATATATTTATTCACTATAGTACCAAGCAGTGTTTGGACACAGCAGACAGTTAGTGTTTATACTGCTGACTCTTGCATAACATCTGGGTTAGGGGCAATCACTCCGCCCACCATGAGCAGTCAAAAATCCACATATAATTTTTGACTCCGCAAAACCTTAACTACTAATAGCCTACTGTTGACTGGTAGCCTTACCAACAACATAAACAATAGATTAACATACATTTTGTATGCTATCTGTATTATATACTGCATTCTTACAATAAAGTGAGCTATCGAAAAAATGTTATTAAGAAAATCATAAGAAAAAATACATTTACAGTATTTATTAAAAAAATTCTATGTATAAATGAACCTATGCAGTTCAAACCCATGTTGCTCAAGGTCAAATGTACATACTGCTATTTAGCATCTAATTTTCAGATAAATAGAATGCTCTCTAAATTCTTACTGGTAAAAAATAAAATTTACTAGAAATGATATACTACATTTGAGAGTATCAAAAAATGAGCATGGATAGCAGCAAAAGAGCCAGTGTTGGTTTTCAATACCTACGGTGTAAAACATTTTTCTAGATTTCTTTGTAGAGTTGATAATAGCACCAAGAGTCCATGAAGACTCAATGCTTTTGACACTCTGCTGTAACAAACAGTGAAATACAACTTCTAAACTCATTAAGCTGGTAAATATAGTAGATCCTGGAATTTATGAATTAAACATTTGCAATTTCAACTATTCATGAAGTGACTCCATGGGTCCATGATCTGTAGTAACTTATAATGTTGCTGACACATGAATTTAGATCTTTGTTTTTGAAATGCTGGCATAGTAATGTTGATATAGATAATGAGTGAACTGGCCAACTGCTCGGCATCAAAAACTTTATGCCCTTCTATATGTATTGGGTTCTATGCAGCAACTCTACTGAAGTGATAAAAGTTAACTTTATTTCTATGTGAAAAACAGCCCTGTAAAGAAATACAACTGCTAGTGCTAATATTGGGAGTGAAAGAAAGGGCTAGTTCTTAGCCAGAAAAGGGTTTTGTAAATGTCTTTAGTCTTGTATATATAGAATCGTAAATGGTCTAAAGAGGGTCTGTTAAAATTTTCAGTTATACTTTACCATATTTTATGAGGGCAATTATATGCTAGAGTGATATTTGAGAATGTAGAGAGTCAGGAAGGTCCCAAGGCCTAACTCTTGTGAATGGAGGTGCACTGTACTCTCATCATGGTGTTCTGTTAGAAACAATAGCATGTCACTCTCAATGGATAAGTTGATGAAAAAGTTTGCAGGAACTATTTATGTATTATCTCTCAGGCTACTCTGGAGAGTAAGGGCTAATAACCAGGTTACAAGGAAAATTGAATCATTATTAAAATTCCACAGAAACAATTAGAATGCAAGTTTGTTCTAACAAAAACTGCAGGTCCTTATTAATTGATATTTCTCAAACAGAAATGCCTTAATCTTCACTAAATAAATGTAAATGTATTATTTAAGTCAGTGACATTATGTAGCAGTTGATACTTTTTCAAAAGTTTCTATTTCCACCTGATTTACCTTTGAATGTAATTTATGCTTAATAGTGCTTTTGTTACATTCATTTTAAGGATGCATTTGATGAAAGCCTCAACCATTTATCTTTAAAAAAATGATTTTCACTCTAAATAAAGCATCATGGTTTTGCAACATATTTGTTTTGATTTCAAATATCTGAGAATTTAAAACACATTTAAAGTTTAAAATGTTTGCATGTTAAGGTATCAAATGTACAAAGAATTGTAAAGGGGAAACATAAAGACAAAGAAAACCTAGAATACCACTTTAATACAGGGTGTTGGGGAAAGGTTAGGACATAATACCTTTGTATTCAGATGTATTCCAATGCCCACTCAAACTTGGAGGGTATATGAGAATATTCCAATGGCCAACTGAGATGTTCAACTTAATAAACATAGGTATTTTCTAGTGATAGAAAATCAAAATGACAGGAAAATGCTTTGGCAACCTCTGGTATAAAATAGTCTTAATTTCTTCTACAAAAACAATGTTGTGAGACATAGTAAGTTTTTTTCTTTTCAATGGCACCATCAGGTCCCCACTCTGTGCAAAATGACTTAATTTGAATCCAAAAGCAAATGTTTCAACAGTCGCTCATTCTGTAGTCCTGACATCCCCCAAGGAGATTAAGTATTATGAACTCTGTCAACACCCTCCTGAGGCAGGCATGAACAGGGTGCAAGGGCAGGGAGTAGTCAAATTAACAGTCATTTCATATGAGTTCACTGAGCAACAGATAATAATAGCTACCGTTTATTGAGTACATACTTTTTGTCAGGCTCCATGCATATTAATTAATTTTTAAAATTTAGATACTGAGTATGTATTTCTTGCTAACCTTATTTTACAGATAAGGATATTTTGATTCAGTGAAGTTTGTTCATTCATCCATTTATTCATTCTATGAATAATAAGTGAACAACTACTATGTTAAGTAAAATGCCCAATTTGCAGTGTTTAATTTCCTGGGCTCCATGATCTGATCTCTGCTTAAAACAACACTTCTTCCTCAAGAGATCAATTTTGGTTCTCACTGTTGCCCCCTCTCTTCCTATAGCAACACCTATCCAGAGAACCAGGTACAAAAACTACTGGACATGCCACTGGGCAATCAGAAGTAAAACATAATGATCTTAAGTTTCACTGCAATACTGTTATGAGTGAGATGGTCAGTGACTTTTCCAACTCTAAGGGATATCATATTCTAGAACTAGAGCGTATTTAACCTAGACTATACCTCTTAATATACATCATTGTACCTTCTCACAAACCTTGCTGATATTCTTAAAGGCTGTACCAGACCCCTGCCTTTTTCTCTGAGTCTACTTTATAGTATACTAGATATCACTAGTCAAGAAGTTGTATGTATGACTGTGCCAAAACAATTCTTTCCATAATTTAACCAGTTTCTAGTTTCATTTATTTGTGCCCAACTAAAACTAAGTAAATCCCTTCTCTCCTTGGTGTATTTGTTCTTCAGATACTTGTAGACAGTTCTCATATTTCTCATTAGTCATTACTTAGCCTAGCTGTAAGTATTTAATCCTTTTAACCTTTCCTCATAAATTAGTTGCTCAAGGCTTTTGAGATGTTCTCAGTATTGTACACTGCATTTTCCCAGACTTTTGTTATAAAGTGCCCTGTATTCCACATACTATTCCAAAATAATCAAATGGGAAAGAACTTGATATGTTCCACATTGGCATATGGGTATATTTGGCATCTAGATTGCCATGTCCACAGATGTACTTCTGCAAGAACTGTAATCATCATCCCAAGGCAGTAAGGCAGTCAGTAAAACAACAGAGACTTATGGTCTGCTTTTTAACATTTGCCTAAGCCATGTTTGTCTCACATTTCCTCTTTTTTTCATACTATCCACTCCTACAGATTATTGCTATAAGTAGCTCTTATAACTATATGTTCCTAGAATATATTTTTTCATGTGTGAAATAGCTTTGCTTGGCTACTTAACAGAGATGTTTCTATGCACTATGATTCTTCAGCCTTCCTTTGTTTTACTACTTTATTCAGTATAACTCTGGAATCAGTTCAATCCTTCCATCTGCCACTTTGAGCTCTGTGAGTTTATGCAGGATATTTAGCTTCTCTGTGTCTCAATTCTATTATCTGTAAAACAGAGATGATAATAATACCACCAAACCTCATTAGTGTATTATAAAGATTAAATCAGTAAATATCTTAAACCACTCAGAACAGTGCCTGACTCACAGTAAGCACTACATATATACATTGACTTCATAAAATCATCTTATTGTTTATAACAGCTATTATAAGCACATGGAATACTCTGCTCTTTAAACTGAGACCTCCACTATATTTTTCTCTGAGAGCCACAACCAACCATTTGCAATAGATACCATGGTCACATGAACATTCACACCTGCTTTTGTATTATGGCATGCATGTCTCCAGGAGACAATTCTCTAGTTAAAATTTTAATCCACTCTAAAATGTTGTCATTTTCAATTTATTTTTCATCTCACAAAATCACTGTAACTGACTTATACCTTTAAACCAAAAGTGAATAGTAGAAAAGAGAAAGTGAAATTGAATTTTATAGTACATCAGCCAATGGTGGTTTCTAGGATCATTGGTACCAAGTAGTTAAGAGATCTCAGTTTAAAGAACTCTAGATTAATATTCTAGAAGACTAAGCTAAAAACAAAATTGATGCTCAGCATGTATTTAAATGAACAGACTTTTGCTACCAGAAGTAACCGATTTTTACATGTTACAGAAAGGGACGACTTAAAGAATTCAAGGGACTTCCCTGAAGTCATACTGTTAGCAAATAACTATGTCAGGAAGAAGTAGAACTAAGGTCTCTTTCCCAATGAATTAATTTATCACACCTATATCCCTAAATGCAAGTTGTGTACATATGAATATATTTCAACTGTATTCATTATCTTGCTCTTGACTACACACCTTTAACTGGATTTATAGCCAAAAATCTTAACAGTTTTATAGTTGACATGGATGGATAACAGAGGAGAATTTTTTTTAATTCTAGCAGGTTTTTCTGATGATTTGTGTTTTCAAAAAGTCTGTATTTTAACCCCCAAACAGAGTTTCAGTTACCAGTGCAGGACAGAGAGGGAGACAATTTACAAGTAGATCGCCTGGTGCCCCTCAAATGGTACCACTCATGGAGCCAAATGCTTTCCTAACCTATACGGCTTGTCCCAAAAGCATGAGTCATTTTGTTCATCCACCATTAGTAATCATCAGTATATATTCTAATTTCCCTACTCATAATCATATAGATAGACCTTAAATTAAGCTTCTAGTAAATTAAATTAAAAAAAAACAGACATAGTTAAACGTGAAACTGAGAGATAAAATGTGTGTGCAGAAATGTTCTTACTGAGGTTCAAGATAACTTAGAGCTGTTATTTAGTGAACAACCCAGACAACAAAGTCAAATGCTTAAAAGTATAGTGATTCTCAATTATATTGCAGTTTATATCGCAAATTAAAAAATGAATCATCATTTAAATCTTACATTTCATTTTACATGTTACACAAGGCCAACTGTTTAAAGGACATTTATGAAATGTTGAGCTTTTTCTTATTAACCTTGAATAGATTGGATGTATTTCTTCGTAATTCTCATTTCATTGGAAGAAAATATACTGCCAGTGATTTAAAATAATTGTAACTAAATTCTTTAAGATGCATTGCATAAGGACATACCAGATTGTCACAGCACTATCAAAATTTAATTGATCTAATTTAGATTTCATCTTACCAAATTGTATTATAATTCTGTCTTTTTTTCGCCAAATGATTGCAATCTTGTCACTTGTATTTATACATCATTAACATATCAAAAACCCTTCCCATATCAAAAGGTTATAACTTTTGCAAAATTCCCCTCTCCTTCATTGATCAACTACTACATTATTTAGTGGTATATTCTACATGCACGAGTAGATTTACCTTGCAACTTAAGCCTCAGGGCAACCCACTCACATAGACCCCTTCTAAATATTCGCTTTCATACATAATTTTGCATTTGTGATCTTGTATCCTTTTTTTAAAAAGGAGACCTCAAATTGTATAAACATCAGGCCCTAAAAATATGTGTATCTTCACCTGCCTGCATGTCTCCTAGAAAGAGAACTGTTTTTGAAGAAAAAGCTGTAGAAACAGTACAAAAAATATTTAATAATTGGAACTCTTTGGAAATTAGGACCATAAAATGTCATGATATAATGTTTATATCCTGTCTCAATAGTCAGCACCTTTCTAACACTTATATTGTAGTTCCTCAAAACTAGGAAATTAAAATCCATCAATTGCAAAAACCCATTCAAATGCTTAATATAGGCAACTCTCATCAGTTACAATATTTTAAAACATCACTAAATATCAACTGTCCTAATTAGTATATTCAGATTAATAAGATTCATTTGGATCCAGTGTTTAACTGCACAATAACTATTCTATTTGGATTCACTGATTACATCTATTTTGCTATATATAACATCCATTCCTCTGATGTTAAAAATCTGAGAGGGGAAAAAAATGATACTATTTATCATTTGGAGCTTTGCAATAAGATTTAGGCCCATGACCTCAGTAAACTGGTTTTCCACCAGATATTGCTATTTGTTTTCAGAAAGTAATCTTCTAGAGATAGAAAATCTGACCCACAATTCATTTCCCTTTCTATTAGAGGCCACTTTACTTGGATATGCTTTAATGCAAATTGGGGAGTCATTAAAAAATAAAAATTACCAATAATAGATAACTTTACCCAATATTCAGAGTCTTTCAGAAATTCTATTAGAAACTATAGACTCTGTCAGAAAAGTTTGTTTCAAAATCACACTTTTTCCTTCCCTTTGAAATTATTTTCCCCATGGTTGTCATTTCATTATTTAATACTACTGCAGTAGTACTATTATATAGCATGTTGAAAAGAATATTTCCACAGAGTAGAAGGAATTCCAGTGAGTTAAGCAATAAAGTAATCTCTGGGCAAAGTTCAATAAATGGAAAAGACCTGTATTAGGAACAAGAACTGGCTTCTAGTAACACTTTGTACACAAAATAGCTGTGGGGCTGAGTCATTTAAACTCCATTGAACCACTAATCTTCCACAAAACTGATAACAAATAGAAAAGTAATGTTCTCCCACTTACCTATTTTACTCATTGAACTTTCATATCAAATCTCATTTAATGAAAGGATTCTAAAACAAAACAGAAAACAAAAATATCCAACTTTAATTAAAAACTGGAGATTACCTCAAAGATCTTTTCTAACTCTGACATGCTAAGTTAATGGAACATTGTTTCTTCTCTTTGCCTCTAAAAAATAAACACAAGTATACTTTTTTTGGATATAGGCACTATACTTACGAGTTTATTATTTTTTTAATTTTCATTTTTTAGGCAAGTGCCTTAGCCACAAACCATAACCACAACAGTGAGAAATCAGGCACCAGTGTAGGACATAGCAGAAGACACTCTTTACCAAGTATATCTGTATCACCCCTTCTACCACTCAGTAGCAACAACTCAAAGGATTATAGGAAGTATAAAGTATTTCTTTAGCTCAGTAACATCAAGAACAGCTGAAGGAAGCAGAGATAAATAGTAAGGAAGATAAAAGAGAGGGAGAGTAGAAGAAAAATATTGAAGAAAATATAGATATGGGTAAATGCTGGCAAAGCTTATGCAAATACAGCAGGTCAAATTAAATGTGTGAGCTTTAATGACTTAAAGATTATAGTATTAATTGTACAGAATAATGAAATCTCTAATATCTGGACATAACCCATACTTCAATTAATAGGCATTTTCTATTCTATAACTTTAAGTATGACTTCATGCTCTTAAAAAAATACTTGAAAGATGAGGTTGTTCATTAATTTCTCTTCATTATAGAATTAGATACTGTTTAAGTTTAAAGGTAACAATATACCCTGAAGTGAATGCCAGTAATGAGCTGAGCTACTTCTAGTGTTTTTGAATCAGGCTTCAGCAAAATTGTAAAGTAGCTAATGCTGATCTTTGTATATCTCCTTTTCCTTCTAAGTCCTCTTTCTCTATTTCTATATCTCTCCGCCTATATTTTAGTTGGTGACACTAGTAATTATACACATTCTTCTGACTTAATAGCAGAATGAACAAGAATATTATCTTCAGACTTGCTTCTCTCACTCCTGAGCCAAATTAAAATTCAACCTCCCTGCTAGGTCTCTGCTCTCAAATAAAACTTGAAAAGACCTGGATAAAAAAATCAGACAAGATATTTCAATACAGGTAATTGCATTTTAGCATTGGACCGCTAGAGCAATCTTGCCTGAACTCTAATTAAGGAAGTTCAGACACCACATTGGGGTAGGTAAGAGCCAGATGGGAAGTAAAGAAAAACATAAATACCTAAGGAGAAAGCATTGATGTGAAATCCTTCCTCTTTGTAATATGTACCAAGTGGTCCTGTGAAAGTAAATATGGTAGATCAATTAGAAGAGGATATCATTAGGTAACAAAATTCAAGACTCTGACTAGACCCTGATATTTTAAAAAAGATTGGATGGATGATAGGTGTCAAAAATCAGATTCAGGCCTAAAGTTTAACAAGAGGATGGTCAGCACACTATACAAATTAGAGGATTACAGTCAAGAAAATTACATTTATGTAGAAAGTTTAGGAACAGGTGAATTTGACATTCATCTTTAGAGAAGAGTAGGAGACTATCAAATTACAGAGATTTAAAAATCATAAAATCATCATATCATATGGAATCTTCCTTAATAAAACCAAATCAAAATAGAATTATATCTCTTTAGCCTAAGAATTAATCACTGGCAACAGATACTATATAAATTCCAGGTTGTGGGTGTATTATTAACATAGAAAATATTCACATCTTTCCATTAAATCGAAGCCCTTTATATAAGAATATTCTTCTATATTAAATGGAGGAAAGGAAAGCTAACATACTACCAAATGTTGTAACTTGATGAATAATTTCAAATTCGTTAAAAGTTAACACAATTGATGGTAATAGTAATTTCTTTCTTAATGGTTATTTTTTATTTATTTCTGAAATTAACCTAAAACTAATGATATTCAATGTGATCCTAAAGCCATAAAGTAGTCTCCACGTTTGTTTTAAACTAATCTGGATTCTAGCTTAAGACATATTCCATTCCAATGAACAGATCCATGGGAAAAGTTAAAACCATGCTTATTTGTTTGTTTATCTTTTTTCCATTATTCCTGAATGCTTTACTACCTGTGACTATAGCTGAACAGTATTAAATAACAGAAAAATTATAAAATTATGAATGCAGGATTCAGAAAAGTCACATACTTAATCATTATGCCAGTTTAGCATATAACCCTTTTCAATGGAAATTCTGACCATCATTGTGATTACAGTGCACCCAGAAAATGTCACATGTGAACAGTCTAGATAGTAAATTTCCATTATCAGTCACTTCCAGATAATTTTATACCATTAAATTTCTCATTTATTGAAAAAATTTAAAACACCTGAATGATGAACCCAGCTCAAGCGACTAGGAAGACTGTGCCACTGGACCTCACAGGACACCTACAACATAAGGTCATTCTACCAAGACAGGGAGACATAACAGCTCTGCCTAATATATAGAAACAAACACAAAGAGGCAGCCAAAATGGAGAGACAAAGAAACAACATGTCCAAAATAAAACAACAAAACAAACCTCAAAAAAAAAAGAGCTAAATAAAATGGAGACAAGCAACATACCAGATGTAGAGCACAAAACATTGGTTATAAGGATGCTTAGTAATCTCAATGAGAACTTCAACAGAGACAGGAAACATAAAAATGGAGAGTTCCAAACAAGATAAAATAAAATAAAACATAAAAGATAACCAGTCAGAAATGAAGAATACAATAATTGAAATGAAGAATACATTAGAGGGAATCAACAGTAGATTAGATATTAAAAAAAAGAAGTTTGAATAAGCCATTTGGAAGATAAGGTAGCTAACATCCAGTCTGAACAATAACAACAACAACAACAAAAAATCCAAAAAAATAAGGATAGTTTACAGGGCCTCTGGAACAACATCCAGCATAACAACATTCACATCATAGGGATACCAAAAGGAGAAGAGAGAGAGCAGGGAACTAAAATCTATTTGAAGAAATAATGACCAAAAAAACAAACAAACAAAAACTTCCCTAACCTGGCAAAGGAAATAGACATACAAACTTAGGAAATGCAGAGTTCCAAACAAGATAAATCAAAGAAGTCCACACCAAGACATGTCATAATTAAAATGCCAAAGATTAAATACAAGGAGAGAATCTTAAAAGCAGCAAGAGAAAAGTAGTTACCTACAAGAAAGCTTTCATAAGACTGTTAGCTGATTTTTCAATAGAAACTCTGCAGGCCAGAAGGGATTGGCATGAAATAATCAAAGTGTTGGATGGTAACTAAGGACCTACAACCAACATTACCCTACCCAGCAAAGCTTTCATTTAGAATCAAAGCACTGATAAAGAGCTTCCCAGATAAGAAAAAGCTAAAGGAATTTGTCACCATCAAATTACTATTACAAAAAATGGTAAAAGGGATACTTCAAAGAAGGAAAAATATATAAAATATATAAATAATGAAATGACAGTAACTAGATATCTACCAACAATAACTTTAAATGAAAGTGGATTAAATATTCTAATCAAAAGACATAGGGTAGCTTAATGAATAAGAAAGCAAGACCCTTACATATACTGCCTACAGGAGACCCACTTCAGGTCGAAAAACACACACAGACTGGAAGAAAAGGGATGGAAAAATATATTTCATGAAAATGGAAATGAAAAAAAAAAAAGCTGGAGTAGCAATACTTTTACCAGACAAAAAAGACTTTAAAACAAAGGTTATACCAAGAGACAATGAAAACCCCAGCAATTCCACTTCTGAGTATTTATCTGAAGAAAACCAGAACACTACCTCAAGGGGACATGTGCATACATATGTTCATTGAAACATTATTTACAATGGCCAAGATATGAAAGCAGCCTAAGTGTCCATCAATAGATAAATGAATAAAGAAGTAGTAGTGTGTATATACAATGGAATGTTACTCAGCCATAAAAAGAATGAAATCTTGCCAACCACAACAACACAGATGGACCTAGAGGGTATTATGCTAAGTGAAATAAGTCAGACAGAGTAAAACAAATACCATATGATTTAACTTATATGTGGAATCTAAAGAACAAAATAAATGAGCAGACAAAACAGAAATAAAACTCATAGATATAGAGGACATTTTAATGGTTGCCAAATAGGAGGGGGCTTGGGAGGATGGGTGAAAAAGGGGAGGAGATTAAGAAGTACAAATTGGCAGTTACAAAATAGCCATGGGGATATAGAGTGTAGCATAAGGAATATAGTCAATAATATTGTAGTAACTATGTATGGTGTCAGGTAGGTAATAGATTTATCAGGCTGATCACTTTGTAAGTTATATAAATGTCTGATCACTATGTTGTGCACCTGAAACTAATATAATACTATGTGTCAAGTGTAATTGAGAAATAAAAGACTATTAAATACCAGAAGTAAAGCACACCAGTGACTCCTTCAGCTTAAGCCAAAAACAGTTTCACCAGTTAATTTTAATTAAAATATCCCTTTGATATTCACTACTGTGCCATTATTCATTTACAAACACTAAAAACATTTTTTTTTCCTCTTGAAGAAGCAGAGCAATCATCTCCTACATTTTCATTCTTGATTTGGAGGTCGTTTGGGAAAAATATATTAGACGAGTACTAAAAACAGAAAAAAAAAACAAATTCTAAATATCACCAATTCATTTCTGGTGATACAAACTAAATCGAGAGGAGGTATACTAAGTATCTAAACCCGTTCACTTTTTACAAATGTATTGAACCATGACAGAAAGAAATTAAAAAACACTACTTCATTAGAAGGTATTACTTTTATTTGAATGCATATATTTAAAAGTCAAGTTTGCTTATGCACTCATACCAACTAAAAATATGGTTTTGACATCAGTCAAAAAACCTAGTCTGAGTCTAGTATTAACCTTATACATGAGATATCTTAAATGGCTCTCCAAAGAACTGAAGTGTATGAGACTTCAGAGGCATTCCTAATGAAGAAGAATATGTCCTAGATACCTACAGTATATCTCTGTCATACAGCCGTAAAATTCCTAGTTTCTCTTTGCTACATGTTCTCTTTTATGTAATCTCACATCCATTTGTTAAAGCCCAGCCCTAAGGAGACCAAGGTGAAGTTCTATCTTCAAACGGGCCAGTTATCTTTTCTGTTACATGGATACAGAAGACAGCTTAACGGAATCAGCTGCTGCAGAAATGTGTGCCACAGGTTACAAAGAAACTGGCAAGGCTTTCTTTATTTCTAAACTCAAGGGACATGTCCTGCTGACTGTAGGTCAGTGCAGTCATTTTCTTTCCACCTCTTAATCCTTCCATGCCCCTAAATAAACATACTTAAAAGCCAGGCAACCGAGAAGGTTAAGACAATGAAACCCACAGTATATTTGATCACTCAAGTCTCTGTGTGTGTGTGTGTGTGTGTGTGTGTGTGTGTGTGTGTGTGTGTGTGTGTGTGTGTATTTGTGTGTGTTTTGGGGATGAGGTAAATGAAATATGTTTATATAAGTGAGGTTTATTACTAGACAAGTGCCATCCAATAGAAGTACCATAAGAGAGGGTATGCACATCCATGGAAAAATTCTTTGAAGTCATAAAAAGCAAAGATAATTTTCACTTTACCCCAATATTTCCTGTTAAGTAGATAATTATATTTACATGCTTCTGCTTCTAGAGAGCACAAACTGACTTTGTTGCTTTTAGAACCAATCTGTTTTCTTTTTTTATTGCTTTCAAGTATACAATATATTGGTTAGACATTTATATAGTTTATGAAACAATTCCTCTGATTATCTTTCCTCTGGCCATATACATAAGCCATTACATTACTGCTGACTCCATTTCCTATGCCATGCTCCCTATCCCCATGACCCTTTACAGCTACTAATTTGTACTTTAACCCTTCACTGCTTTCTCCCAGCCTTCCCACCCCACCTCCTCTGGCCATCCGAAATGGTATTCTATATTTATGGGACTGTTTTCGATTTGTTTGTTCTTTCTGTTCCTAAGAATACCTATATCAGTGAAATCATATGGTACTTATCTTTCACTGACTTACTTCACTGAGCTTAATCACCTCTAGGTCCATCCATGTCATTGCAAATAATAGGATTTCTTTTTTGTAAGTCTGAGTAATATTCCATTGTATATATGAACCAAAACTTTTGTATCCAATCATCTGCTGATGGGCATTTAGGTTGCTTCCATGTCATGACTATTGTAAATTGTGCTGCCAGGATTTTAGGGGCACATAGATCTTTACGAATTATTGTTTTGGTTTTCTTTGGATATGGAAATGTCAAAAGGTATATCCATTTTCTATTTTTTGAGAAACCTCCAGACTGCTTTCCATAGTGGCTGTACCAATTTGTAATCTCACCAATAGTGTATGAAGGTTTTCTTTTCTCCACATCCTCACCAACACTTGTTGTTCTTAGATTTATGGATAATAGCCATTCTGACAGGTGTGAGGTGGTATCTCATTGTGGTTTTAATTTGCATTTCTCTGATGATTAGTGACCTTAAACATCTTTTCATATGTCTATTGACCATCTGTATTTCTACTTTGGAAAAAACTCGAGATATTCTGCTCATTTTTTAACTGTTTTTTTTTTTTTGTTGTTGTTGTTGCTGTTGTTGTTGAGCTGTATGAGTTCTTCACATATTTTGGATATTAATCTCTTATCTGATGTATTTTAAGTGAATAATATCTTCTCTCATTCAATAGGTTTTCATTTTCTTGAAGGTCTCCTTTGCTGTGCAAAATCTTTTTAGTTCGATGTAGTATCAGAGAGATTACTGCCTGTGTTTTCCTCTAAATGTTTTATGGTTTTGAGTCTTACATTTAAGTCTTTTTTTTTTTATGTTGACATTGGTTCATGAAATCCAGTATCAGGCGTACAATTCAACAGTAAGGTATATATGTATTGCTTTGTGTGTTCTCCGCCCATAGTTAGAAATCAGTTTGTCACCACATATTTGACCCCTTTCGCCCCATCTACCTTTCCCTCCCACTTCCCCAACTACTTTCTGGTACTAGTCTATTGTCCATGACCATGAGTCTCTGTTCATCCTCTTTGTTTGTTGCTTTTAGTTTTATATCCCACATATAAGTGAGATCATGTGGTTTTCAACTTTTTTTTCTGTCTGGCTTATTTTGCCTAGCATGATTACCTCAAGGTCCATCCATATTGTCATAAATGGCAGTATTTCATCTCTTCTTATGGCTGGGTAATATTCAATTGCATATATGTGCCACAGCTTCTATATCCAATCCTCTATTGCAAGATACATCAAGTGCTTCCATGTCCCAACTACTGTGAATAATGCTGCTATGTATATCAGTATGCAAATATCTTTTCAGATATATGTTAACAATACTTTGGGGTAAATACTCAGTAGAGAGATTGGACCATACGCAAATCAATTATTAGTTTTTTATGAGGAACCTCCATATGTTTTCCACAGTGGCTATACCAATTTGCAGTCCCAACAGCAGTGTGTGATGATTCCCTTTTCTTTGCATCCTCTCAAACACTTGTTATTACTTGTCCTGTTGATAACAGCTATTCTAACAGGTGTGAGATGATATCTAACTCTGGTTTTGATTTGTATTTCCCTAATAGCTAGCAACATTGAGCATCTTTTCATGTTTGTTGACATTTGTATGTCTTCTTGGGAGAAGTGTCAGTTCAGGTCCTCTGCCCATTTTTTAACTGGATGGTTTGTTTTTCTGTTGTTATTGAGTTGTATGGGTTCTTTGTATATTTTGGATATTAGGCCCTTATTGGAGGTATTGCTTGGAAATATCTTCTCCTATTCGGATGGTTGTCTCTTTACCTTGTCGATAGTTTCTTTTGCTGTGCAGAAGATTTTTAATTTGATGTAGTCCCATTCATTTATTTTTGCTTACATTTTCCTTGCATTTGAGGTCAAATTCATAAAATCCTTTTCGAGTTCAAGGTCCATGAATTTAGTTCTTATGTTTTCTTATATGTATTTTATTGTTTTGTGTCTTATATTCAGGTCCTTAATTCATTTTGAGTTAATTTGGGTGTGTGGCAATAGACAATAGTGTAGTTTCATTTTTTACATGTGGCTTTCCAGTTTTTCCAGCACCATTTACTGAACAGGCTTTCCTTACTCCACTGTATGTTTTTGGCTCTTTTATCAAAAACTATTTACACATATGAACATGGGTTTACTTATGGACTCTCGATTCTGTTCCACTGGTCTGTGTGTCTGGTATTCTGCCAATACCATGCTGTTTTGATTACTGTTGTGTTGTAATATAATTTGTAGTGAGGCAGAGTGATGCCTGCAGTCTAGTTCTTTTTTTTCTCAGGATGGTTTTGGTGATTCGGAGACTTTTATGCTTATTTACAAATCGAAGGTTTTTGTTCTATTTCTTTAAAAAATGTTGATGGGATTTTGATGGGGATTGCATTAAATCTGTATAATGCTTTAGATAATAAGCTCATTTTAACTATGTTGATTCTTATAATCCAAGAACACGAAATATCTTTTCAATTCTTTGTAACTTCTTCAACTTCTTTTAATAGGGTCTTGTTGTTTTCATTATACGGTTCCTTCACAGGTTTCATTAGATTTGTTCCTAGGCATTTTATTCCTTTTGTTGCTATTGCAAAAGGAATCATTTTTTCCACTTATTTTTTTTCTTTTTCTGACACTTCATTATTAGAGTTTAGGAATGCTATGGATTTTTTAACATTGATTTTGTATCCAGACAATTTACTGCATTTGCTTATTCTTTTTTTAGTAATGTTCTTGTGGATTCTTCAGGGTTTGCTACATAGAGAATCATGTCATCCACAAATAGTGACAGCTTGACTTCTTCATTTCCTATTTGGATGCCCTTTATATCTTTCTCTTCCCCGATTGCAGTCACTGGGACCTCCAATATTATATTGAATAACAAAGGTGATAGTGGACAGCATTGTCTTATTCTTGATCTGAGAGGCAAGGTTTTAATTTTTCATCATTATGTATAATGTTGGCTGAGGGTTTGCCATAGATGGCCTTTATCATGTTAAGGTACTTTCCTTCTATACCGATTTTGTGAAGTGTTTTGATCATAAATGGATGCTGTATCTTGTGGGAGGCTTTTTCTGCATCTATTGATATGATCATATGATTATTATTTTTTAATTTGTTTATGTGGTGTATCACATTAATCAATTTCTGTATATTGAAACATTCCTGTGCCTCTGGGATAAAGCCCACTTGATTGTGGTGTATAATCTTTTTAATAATTTGGTGTATTTGGTTCAGTAGTATCTTATTTAGGATTTTCGCATCTGTGTTCCATGAGAGATATTGGTCTGTAGTTTTGTTGTGTGTGTTATCTTTATCAGGTTTTTGTATCAAGGTAATATTTGCTTCATAAAATTAGTTAGGAAGTATTGCCTCCTCTTTGATATTTTAGAAGAGAATGAGGAGACTAGGCATTAAATCTTCTTTGAACATTTGGTAGAATTCACTGGGGAAGCCATCTGTTCCTGAATTTTTACTTTTTGGTAGGTTTTTGATAATTGTTTCAATTTCCATACTGCTGATTGATCTATTTAGATTTTCCAGTTCTTGATTCAGTCTAGGAAGATTGTATCTTTCTAAAGTACTGGTCCATTTCTTTTAGGATATTAAATTTTGTGTTATATACTCTTTAATCGTTTTCTTGTATGATCCTTTGCATTTCTGTGGTGTCTGTCATAATTTCCCCTCTTTCATCCCTGATTTTCTTTATTTGTGTCCTTTCTCTTTTTTCTTTAGTGAGTCTAGCCAGGGGTTTGTCAATTTTATTAATCTTCTCAAAGAACCAGCTCTTTGTTACATTTTGTTTCTGTTATTTCCTCTTTTCATTTTCATTTAATTCTGCCCTAATTTTGATTATTTCCTTCCTTCTGCTATCTGACCCATTTCATTCAATACAATAACCTCTAGGTTCATCAAGGCAATACATTTTTCCATCCGCTTCCCTTTAGTCTGTGTGTCTTTTAATCTGAGTTAAGTCTCTTGTAGGTAGCACATGTAGGGGTCTTGTTTTATTATCCATTCAGCCACTCTATCTTTTGATTGGAGCACTAAGTTCTTTTCCATTCAAGGTTCTTGTTGATTAGGAATGTAGTAATTACCATTCTTTATTCCTGTTTTAGATATATATTTTTTCTTCTTAAAGTCCTTTCAACATTTCCTGTAATACTGGCTTGGTGTATTAAATTCCTTTAGCTTATATTTGTCTGAAAAGCTCTTTATCTGTCCTTCGACATTAAATGTTTGCTTCACTGGATAAAGTATTCTGATTATATTAATCATGTCGAATATTTGTGCCAAACCTTTCTGTCTTGCATAGTTTCTTTTGAGAAATCAGCTGCCAGTGTTATGAGTGCTACCTTGTAGATAACCGCTTTTCTCTTTCTGCTTTTAAGATTCTCTTTCTATATTTAACATTTGGTATTTTAATTATGATATGTCTTGGTGTGAGCTTCTTTGGGTTCCTCTTTCTTGGGACTCTCTGAGCTTCCTTGAGTTGTATGTCTATTTCCTTCACCAGGTGAAGAAATTTTTTCATCATTGTTTTTTCAAATAGCTCTTCAACATCTAGCTTTCTCTCAGATATCCCTATGACATGGATATTTTTACATTTAATAGCATCCTATGTGCTTCTTAAATTATTATTACAGTCTTGGTTTCTTTTTCTTTCTGTTCTAGTTGGGTATCTTTAGCTTCCCCATCCTCTATATCGGTGTGTTCAATCCTCTCTTTATCTATTCTGTTGATTCCCTCTAATATACTCTTCATCTCTGATAACGTATTTTTCATTTCTGACCTTTTATGATTTCCATTTCCACTTTTATGTTTTTCTATCACTTTGTTAAAGTTCCCACTGAGTTCATCTATGCTTCCCTTAAATTCATTGAGCCTCTTTATATAACCAGTGTTTTGAACTCTACATTTGTTAGATTACTCAACACTATTTTTTTCTGGATTTCTGTTCTGTTCTCTCATATGGTTTTTGCTTATTTGTTTTCTCATTTTGGCTGCCTTTCTGTGTCTGTTTCTACATACTAATCAAAGCTCTTCCATCTCTCAATCTTATTAGCATGGCTTGGTGTAGCAAGTGTCTAGTGGCACAATCTTGAAAGTGGTTCAACTACAGGAAAAGTTTAGCTCCTGCCTGTGCCCCTCTAGGGCTACAAGTTAAGATTCAGCAATGCACAGATGCTGCGCTTATAGTTGCCTCAAGAAACCACAGCAGAAACCGAGGCCAGCTACCACCAGTGTATCTTAGAGTTGCTCAGTGAGGAGTACAGGACTCACTGAGGACACACCTGGATGTGGCTTGGCTGGGGCAATGAGTCATGGAGGCAGAGTTTCAGAGAATCCTCTGGGTGGGTAGACCTCTGTTATCCTGTTCCATGAAGTCTCAGGTCTGGCAGTGCTGAGTCAGCAGACATTGGGGATGGGGGAGGCTCAGCAGAGGCACAATGGATACTGCCAGCACTTCTTTCAGGGAGAGATCCTTGCCTCGGCCCTCACTCTGACAACTTAGTGTCCTTCTGTAAGTCCCTGGTGCACCGCTACTTTCCCCTCCTCCACATTCAACTGACCTGGTGGTAGTACTCAGAGTCAGCAATTCCTTCATCGTAAATGCCTGCTCACAGATATGGCCACTTTAAGAGGTGGTTGCCGCAGCCTCTGTCCCACTCAGCCACTTGGGACAGGGCAGCTTTGCGTCCTTGATCTGTCCTACCTTCTCCCATTGCAGGGTGATTTCTTATTCCTCTCCCTAGTTGTAGGGCTTATTCATCTAGATCTCAGGTGACTTTCCTTGATGTTTACTCCATGTGTCTATCACAACTTTGATTTGCTCACAAGAAGAATGAACAACGCATCTATTATCTATGACATTTTGTTTTTTGCTCCTCCAGCAAGTTTTAATGGCATTCTAAGAGAATGAGAAGACGTCAGAAGAGATAGGATCTTCTTCCCAGTGGAGGAAATCATTCACATTTTGTTGGTTTAAGAGGTGATGGATAGAAAGCTGTCAGAAGACTGTCCCATGGAGAGTAAATAATATTACTTCATTCAAAATATTCATTGAACATTTATTATATGCCAGGGATTGCTTAATACACTTTAAGAACAGGCGGCCATGTGGTCTGTGCCTTGTCATAGCTTCTGTCTCCCAGTGATGTTGTCCTCAAACAGAGGTGCCCTTCCTGCTCACTCTGTTGACTGAATTCCTCCAGGTCGGAGACTCTCTGAGCTAGATGACAGTGGCTCAGGCACTGAAACCCTCCCAGTCTCCCACCCCTGCGGGAGTCCCAGGGTCTGCCCCAATAATTTTTAATAGTAATAAAAAACATGCAAAGTGAAAAAGTGACACTCAAAAGGCTACATATTGTATGAGTCACTTATATGAAATGTCTAAAATAGCCAAATCCATAGAGATAGAAAGCAGATTAATGGTTGCTACTGGCAGAGAGATTGGGGACTGGCTGCTAATTTAACACAGCATTTCTCATTTGGGGTGATGAGAATATTCTGGATCTAGGTAGTGGTAATGGTTGCACAATTATTTGGTTATATTAAAAACCACTGAATTGTACACTTTAACAGGTTAAATTTTATAATATGTGAATTAGATCTCAATAAGTTTGTTTATTTATTTTAAAGAGTAGGAAAATAATAGCCAACATTGAGCACTTATTTAATTTTAGGCATTAGGTTAGACACTTTTCATGCATGATCATATTTAATGTTCACAACAACTGTATATGCATAGATATTATATTTTCCTCTATTTCTTTAATTTGCCCAAGGTCCTAGAAGCTAAAAAGTCTAAGAAGTTTAATTTAGAATCTTGGTATCTCTCTTTCACTCCTCAGTATTACATGTTCTTTCTATGTACATTTGAAATAATAGCTTTATAAGACATAATTAACATACCATATAATTTTTGCACTTAATTGAGCCACCCATTCAAAACTTTTTAGTATATTCACAGACATATGCAACCATCACAAGAGTAAATTTTAAAACATTTTAATAATCTTATAAATGACATCCCCTCCTGCCTAAGCAATCACTAATCTTTCACTGTGGTGGTAGAATGACACTGCCACCTGTATCTATTTGCATCATTGCATTATCTGTTGAAATTGTGTTAGTCGATGTGGATACTACCAAGGAATTATGAAACTAGGATTCCTTGTAAAGATGGCTTGGAAAATTCTATTACTAGAAAATAGAATAACTGATTTAAATGTACTCCTTAAGGCAAATGAGGCATATTTTGGGTGTTGATTTTCTGTTTCTGGAATTACTGCATTGTTTTGTCCCAAGAAACTGGATCTCTTCAAAACAACAACAAAAATCCTCAGAAATCTTGATGGTAAAAGTATATTTTGCTCCTGAGAAAGGATGCAGAAACTGTGAGGAACATTCTTTGCCTTTGAAATGAGCACAGTGCCCTCTAGTTAACTGATTCTGCTAAGTGGTTTTGCTAGAAAACCTTTCCAACTTTCCTTGTCCAGAAACTACTGCTTTCTCTCCTGATCCTTTTGACTTCAGTTTGAGTATATGTTTTCCAGTTAACAAATAATTTGGGGAAGTGTCAAAAGATAACTAGTGTTCCTTGGGTTGCAATTAATCTAAAAATTAAAAGGTGGAGTTTCAGATCCTCATTAAGTATAACAAAAACATAAAAGAGAGTTTCTGAATTGGTGTTGAATTCAAAAATTCACTTTGAATTAATGAAAATGACTGTACCTAAATGTGTATCAGCCTAGGTATTTGAGAGAGGAGATCCATATTTAGTAGAGAGGGTATATAGTATAGTCTAGTGACAATTAGTGGTTAGGCAAAATAAGTAAAAATAATTCTTTCTAGGACCCTTTTTCTATAACCCCAGTCAATCACAGGGCACATACTAATTCCCTTCAGTTTTAATTACTACTAAGTTTTGAAATATCTTATGAGAGTTATATTATTTGAATTAAGAATTTGTGTTTTCTCATTTAACCTAGCCAGATATTTGGCATCATCATATTTCCCTGGGAAATTTTCCTTTTCATTTCTATTTTTTTTATTTTAATTTTTTATTGAAATTGTTGGGATGATATTGGTTCATAAATTCAGTTTTAAGTGTACAGTTCAACAATATGTCATGTGTTTATCGAATTGTGTGTTCACCACTCAAAGTTAAATTTCCTTCCTTGCCCTTTACTCTATCTACTGCCTCCCTCTCTCTTTCCCTTTGGTAACAACTAAACTGTTGTCTGTGTCATTATTCTGTTTGTTTATCTTCTTTGTTTGTTGCTTTTAATTTTATATTCCATATATAAATGAAATCATATGGTTTTAAACTTTTTCTGTCTGACTTATTTCACTTAGCATGATCATCTCAAGATCCATCTATGTGGTTACAAATGACAGTATTTCATCTCTTCTTATGTCTGTGTAATATTTCATGGTGTGTATATACCACATTTTTTTTATCCAATCATCTATTGGTGGATGCTTGTCTTAGACACTATGTACAATGATGCTATGAATATCAGGGTGCATATTACTTTGTGGATAAATGTTTTCAGATTTTTAGGCTAAATACCCAGAAGAGGAATTGTTAGGTCACACGGTAATTCTATTCTTAATTATCTGAGGAACCTCCATGCTGTTTTCCATAGTGGTTGTACCAATTTACATTCCCACCAGCAGATTATGAGGGTCCCTTTTCCCCTAAAACCTCTCCAACACTTGCCATTACTTTTCTTGTTGATGAAAGCCATTCTAACAGGAGTGAGGTGGTATCTCATTGTGCTTTTTATCTGCATTTCCATATTAATTAGTCAAGTTGAGCATCTTTTTATTTGCCTGTTGGCTATTTGTATATCTTCTTGAGAGAAGTGTCTATTCAGGTCCTCTGCTCAATTTTTAATTGGATTGTATGTTTTTTTTTTTAATTGTTGTGCTGTATGAGTTCTTTATATATTTTGGATATTAGGTCCTTGTCAGAGGTATTGTTTGCAAATATATTCTGCCATTTGGATGGTTGCCTCTTTGCCTTGCTGATGGTTTCTTTTGATGTGCAGAAGCTTTTTAGTTTGATATAGTATCATTCATTTATTTTTGCTCTTACTTCTCTTGCCTTTGAGATCAAATTAATAAAATCTTTAAGTCCAAGGTCCATGAATTTAGTACCTATGCAAATTATTGTTGCAGGTCTTATATTCAGGTTCTCAATCCATTCTGAGTTATTTTTGGTATGCAATGATAGACAACAGTCTAGTTTCATTCTTTTGCAGGTGGCTTTCCAATTTTTCCAGCACCATTTATTGGAGAAGGTTTCTTTTTCCATTGTACGTTTTTGACTCCTTTGTCAAAAAATATTTGCTCATAAATACAAGGATTTTCTTCTGGACTCGCAATACTGTTCCACTGGTCTTTGTGTCTATTTTTCTGTCATTATCATTCCATTATGGTTATTGTTTTGTAGTATAATTTGAAGTTGGGTACAGTGATACCTTCAGCCTTGTGCTTTTTTCTCAGGATGGCTTTGGTAATTTGGGGACTTTTGTGCTTCCATGCAAATCTGTTGACTTTTTTGTTGTTGTTGTTCTATTTCTTTAAAAAAATGTCAAAAGATTTTTATAGGAATTGCATTAAATTTGTATAATGTTTTAGGTAATAAGGTCATTTTAACTGTGTTGATTCTTCTGATCCAAGAACATGAAATATCTTTCAATTTCTTTGTGTCTTCACTTTCTTTTAATAGACTCTTATAGTTTTCATTATATAGGTCCTTCACATGTTTCATTCGGTTTATTCTTAAGTACTTTATTCTTTTTGTTGCAGTTGCAACAGGAATTTTTTTTCATTTCTTTTTCTGACAATTCATTGTTACAGTATAGAAATGCTATGGATATCTGAATGTTGATTTTGTATCCAGAAACTTTACTATATTTGCTTATTATTTCTAGTAAAACTTTACTGGAGTCTTTGGGGTTTTCTACATAGAGAATTATGTCATCTGCAAATAGTGACAGTGTGGCTTCTTCATTTTCTATTTGCATGCCTTTTATATCTTTCTCTTACCTTATTATGCTCACTAGGACTTCTGAAATTATACTGAATAATGGTGCTGATACAGGACAATCTTGTTTGGTTCCTGATCTTAGAGGAAAGTTGCTTAGCATTTCACTATTATGTATGTTAGCTGAGGGTTTGTGGCATATAGCCTTTACTATGTTAAGGAATTGTACATCTATACCCATTTAAGTGTTTTTAATCATAAATAGATGCTGTATCTTGTCAAAGCTTTTTTGCATCTATTGACATGATCAGATGATTCTTATACTTTATTTTGCTTATGTGATATATTGCATTATTATTTGTGTGTAATAAATCATCCCTATTCCTCTAGGATGAAGCTTGCTTGATTATAGTGTATACTCTTTTTAATATGTTGTTGTATTTAAATGGCTAGTATTTTATTTAGGATTTCTGCATCTGTTTTTATGAGAGATGTTGGTTTATAGTTTTATTTTGTGTGTGTGTTATCTTTATCAGGTTTTGGTATCCAGGTAATGTTGGCCTCATCAAATGAGTTAGGAAGCATTGCCTCCTCTTCGATTTTTTGAAAGAGTTTGAGGAGGAGAAATAGTAGTAAATCTTTTTTGAATGGTAGAATGGTGAAACCATCTGGTCCTGGACTTTGACTTTTTGATAGATTTTTGGTGATTGTTTCAATTTCTATACTTCCAATTGATCTATTTAAATTTTCCAGTTCTTGATTCAGCCTAGGAAGTTTGTATATTTCTAAGAACTTGTCCATTTATTCTAGGTTATTAAATTTGGTGTTATATAATTTTTCATAGTATTAAGAAAATTAGTATATAAATTTTCTTACTATTCTTGTATGATCTTTTGTATTTTTGTGGTATCTGTCAGAACCTCTCCTCTTTCTTTCCTGATTTTATTTGTATCCTTTCTTTTTTTTCTTTTTGAGTCTAGCCAGGGGTTTGTCCATTTTATTAATCTTCTCAGCAAACCAGATCTTTGTTGCATTTATTTTTTCTATTGTCTTTTTGTTCTTAATTTCATTTGATGCTGCTATAATTTTGATTATTTCCTTCCTTCTGCTGACTTTGGGCTTCATTTTTTCTTCTTTTTCTGTTAGCTTGTTTATTTGGGCTCATTCTTGTTTTGTAAGATGGGCCTGTAGTAATATGCACTTTTATTACTGCTTTTGCTGTGTCAAAAGTTTTGATATGTTGTACTTTTATTCTCATTCGTTTCAATCTATCTCTTGATCTTTTATTTCTTCTCTGACCCAGTCATTCTTCAATAGTATGTTGTTTAATATCCATACATTTACGGTTCTTTCATTTTCTTTTTACAGTTAATCTCCAGCTTCAAAGCATTATGATCAGAAAATATTGTTGGTGTGATTTCAATACTATTATATTTGTTGAGACTTAGTTTGTGGCCAATCCTTGAGAATGCTCCATGTGTACCAGAGAAGAATGAATATGCAGGTGTTTTGGTATGAAAGGCTCTGTAAATGCTGATTATGTTCAACTGGTCTAATGTGTCATTTAAGTGTTTTATTTCCTCATTGATCTTCTGTTTGAATGATGTATCCATATCTGACAGTGGGGAATTTAAGTCCCCTACTATGATAGCGTTTTTTGTCAGTTTCTTACTTTAGTTCTGTTAGCAATTGCTTTATATATTTCAGGGCTCCTTGATTGGGAACATAGATATTTGCGTCATGTCTTCTTGATGTATGACTCTCTTTATCATTATGAAGTGTCCCTCAGTATCTTTCTTTATCTTTTTTTTATCTTGAAGTCTATTTTGTCTGGTACAAGTATAGCTACATCTGCTTTTCTCTGGATGCCGTTTGCTTGGATTATCATTTTCCATCCTTTCAATTTGAGTCTATGTTTGTCTTTGGAACTGAAATGTGTCTCTTGAAGGCAGAATATGGTTAGGTTTTGTTTTTTGATCTAATCTGCAACTCAGTGACTTATTATTGGTGAGTTCAGTCAATTTACATTTCAGGTGATAATTGAAATATGAGGTTTTCCTACAGCCATTTTATTTTTTGTTTTCTGGGAGCTTGGTGTTTCCATTGTTTCCTTGTCCTTGTGTTTCTGCCTGTTATTTAATTTGGTGGGGTTTTGTGGGTTTTCCCTCTGTTCTTTCTTGTTTTATGTTATGTATCTCAGTTCTGGATCTTTGGTGTGTGGTTACCATTAAGATAATGTATAGTTATATATAAATACAGTAGTCCATTTTCTTCTGCATGTGCATTTTCTCCATTCTCTTTGCAAATTTGGATGTTTGATCCTTCCCCTTTTCTTTTATTGTTTTCTCAGATTGTCTCTATGTATGCTGAACATTCATTCTAATTTACAATAGCAATTATCATTTTAATGTTTAAGCTTATAATACACTGTACTTAAAAAGGTGTACACTATCCTGCTTCTGTCTGCCTGCTAGTTGTCTTACTAGTAGTTATGTATTTTTTTGTCATATTTTAGGGCAGCTTACCCCTTACAGTACTTCCTGTAATGCAGGCCTTGTAGTGGAGAATTCCATCAACTATTGTCTGTCTGAAAAGATCTTTATTTCTCCTTCATATCTAAAGGAGTGCTTTGCTGGATATATTATTCTTGGCTGGTAATTCTTTTCATTTAATAGTTTGAATATTTGGTTCCACTCCTTTCTTGCTTGTAAAGTTTGTGCTGAGAAGTGCAAAGCTAGTCTAATGAGTTTTCTTTTATAAGTTACTGTCTTCTTTTTCCCTGGCTGCCTTGATAATTCTTTGTCATTAATTTTTAACAATTTTAATATAATGCGTCTTGGAGAAGACCTTTGGGGGGTTGAGATAATTAGGTGTTATATTTGCTTATTGGATTCAAAACTTCAACTCATTCTGTAGATTTGGGGAATTATCATCAACTATTTGTTTGACTATGCTGTCTGTTCCCTTCTCCTTCACTTTCCTTCTAGTATACCCATTATTCTTATGGTGCTTTTTCTGATGGTGTCAGGATAGTTCTTGTACAGCACTTTTTATCTATTTTTTCAATCTTAGGTATCTCTCTTCTTCTTTCTGAGTCATTTCTAGGTTTCTGTTTTCAATATTACTAATTCTTGCCTCCTTCTGGTCAGCTCTATTTCCTAAGCTTGCTATTTCATTTTTATAGAGGTCTCTCTTTAGCCTGTTGACAAGGTGTTTTCCTTTTTATTTCCAGTAGGTGGCAACCAAGCCTCTTGGATCTCTGCTTTGAGGCAAATAATTTTTTTCTCTTTGTCTGATATACTACTGACTATTCAAACCACGATCAGCTTCCCTGGATCCAGCCCCTGTGTGTGGTACCAGCTATGGTTTTTTTTTTTTTTTTTTGTTTTGGTACCTGTTAATATATTTCCCTTGGGCTCCGCGGTGCCAGTTTTGGAAGGAAATGGGGTGGAGGGAGGGTGTGCTCTGGGTTGGTGGGTGTGGGTTACTGCTAGTCTCCTGTTGCAGTAGTGGCTGTTAAGACATACCTGCTGCTCCCTCAACCCAGCACTTAGTTCCTGCTCCACCTTCTGCCCTGATCCCTAGGCTCCACTGTGTAGAACTCACTGATCTCTCAGGCAGGGCTGTTGGCAGAACTGGCCACAAATTCTCCCCTGCCCCTCCTCCTGAACGGAGCTCAGGCTGAGTGTGGTAGCTTCTTTGTTCCTCCCAATCTACCCTCCAGACTCACGTGGCTCTGACCTTTGAAAGTTCACTCACTCAGAGAGCTTGTGTGCAGGTTGGGTGTTATTTGTTGCATTTTAGATGTTCAGCATGTTAATTTAAGGGGAGAGATCTGAGGAGATCATTCACTTCCCCATGCCTCTGATGTCCTCATTTAGCATGTTTTAAAGGTTTCTCCATGTTGTACCATGTATCAGAACTTCATTGCTTTTTATGGCCGAATAATACTCTTTTGTAAGGATATTCCACATTTTGTTTATCTATTCACATGATGAATATTTTATGAATTTCTTCTTTTTGGCTATTATGAATAATGCTGCTATGAACAGTCAGGTAAATAGACGTATGTTTTGGGGGTTTGTTTGTTTTTATCAAGAGGGAAATCAAAACTCCTGCACATCTTCCTTCCTACCATTTCAAATCATTATATAAGGTCTTGATGTCCAAGATGTTTGTAAGATAAAATGGTAGCATTTTAAAGGTTCACAACTGATAGAGTACAGAAGTAAATAAAAGTATCATTTTTAATTATGAAAAAAGGAAAATATCTACTTATATTTTATTTGTATATTTATTATATCTATATACTTATTCATTAAATATAGTTATATATTTTATTGACATGTAATTGACATATATAACATTATATTAGTTTTCGGTATACAACATAATTATTTGATATTTCTATATAGTGTGAAAAGATCAGCACAGTAAGTCTAACATCTGTCACCATATGCAGCTACAAATATTCTTTCTTGTGATGAAAACTATAAAGACTCACTCTCTTAGCAACTTTCAAACATGTAACACAATATAGTCACTATGCTGTACATTACATCCCCATGACATTTATTTTATAACTTCAAGGTTGTATCTTTTGACCCACTTCACCAATTTCACCCATCCTCCCCTCTCCTACCTCTGTCAACCAACAATCTGTTGTCTGTATATATGAGCTCGGGTTTTGTTTTGTTTTATTTTAGGCTCCACATATAAGTCGAGATCTTAGGTATTTGTCTTTCTGTCAGACTTATTTCACTTAGCATGACGACTTCAAGGTCCATCCACATTGTAGCAAATTTGCAATATTTCAGTCTTTTTTAATGGCTAAATAATATTCCATTGTGTACGTGTGTGTATATATTCTGAATATATACACACATATATATAATTGTAGTATATACATATAAATCCAGTATATATGTATGTGTATGTGTGTGTGTGTGTGTGTGTGTGTGTGTGTGTGTGTGTGTGTAGTCACATTTTCTTTATCCATTCATCTGTCAGTGGATACTTATGCTGGTCCATGAAATTGCCATTGTGAATAATTTGCAGTGAACATGAGGATGCATATATCTTTTTATATTAGTGCTTTAATTTTCTTTAGATAAATACCCAGAAATGGGATTTCTGAATAATCTCATAGTTTTATTTCTAATTTTTTGAGAACCCTTCAAAGTGTTTTCATTTTTTTTTACATCTTTATTATTTATCGATGAATCCTTTTAAAATTCTATATAAAAAGCTTTGGGAAGCAGACTTAGAAACCTTTGCCATGCACTAATTCTTCTAAGAATTATTTTTTCTTAGTAATAATTAGTAAATATAACTTCATTTATAATATCAGTATAAAACATTAAAATGTATATTTTGCATTAGAGAATATTTTTCTATTTATTTATTTTTATTAAATTTATTGGGGTAACATTGATTAAAACAATTACATAATTTTCAAGTATAAATTATAATTTGACATCTATATATTCTATTGTGTAATTACCACCCCAAGTCCACTTTCCTTCAGCTACCATATATTTGATCCTCTTTACCTACTTCACTCTCCCCCCAGCCCCCTATAATTGACCCAATTTACCTCCTCAACCTCTCCCCTCTTCCCCAATCCCCTACCCTCTGGTAAACACTAGTCCATTGTCCATGTCCATGAGTCTCTATTTGTTCTGTTCATTTGTTGCTTTTAGGTTTATATTCTGCATATAAGTAATATCATGTGATTTTTACATTTGTCTGTCTGGCTTATTTTGCTTAGCACGATTATCTCGAGTTCCATCCATGTTGTCACAAATGGCAGTATTTCATCTCTTCTTATGGCTGAGTAATATTCCATTGTATATATGTACCACAGCTACTTTAGCCAATCACCAATCATAGGGACACTTCAGTTGCTTTCATGTCCTGGCCACTGTGAATAATGCTGCTATGGACATCAGTGTACAAATATCTTTTCAGGTATGCGTTTTCAAGTCTTTGGGGTAAATGCCCAGTAGCAGAATTGTTGGATCATATAGTAGATCAATCTTTAGTTTTATGAGGACCCTCCATACTGCTTTCCATAGTGGCTGTAACAATCTGCAGTCCCACCAGCAGTGTATGAGGATTCCTTTTTCTCTGCATCCTCTCCAACATTTGTTATTACTTGTGATGTTGAATATACCTATTCTAACATGTTGAATATACCTATTCTAACATTCGAATGAGATGGTATCTCATTGTGGTTTTGATTTGTATTTCTCTAATAACTAGGGATGTTGGGCATCTTTTCATCTGTTTCTTGGCCATTTGTATGTCCTCTAGGGAGAAGTGTCTGTTCAGGTCCTCTGCACCATTTTCTGATTGAATCATTTTTTTTTTCATTGGTATTGAGTTGCATGAATTCTTTGTATATTTTGGATATTAGGCCCTTATCAGAGGTGTCACTTACAAATATATTTTCTCATTGAGATGGTTGTCTCTTTACATTGTTGACAATTTCTTTGCTGAGCAGAAACTTTTTAGTTTGATATAGTCCCATTCATTTATTTTTGCTTTTACTTCCCTTGACTTTGAGGTCAAGTTCATAAAATACTCTTTAAGCCCAAGGTCCTTCTGTTTATTTCCTGTCTTTTCTTCTATGTGTTTTATTGTTTCAGGTCTTATTTTCAGGTCCTTAATTCATTTTGAGTTAATTTTGGTGTGTGGTGATAGACAACAGTCTAGTTTCATTCTTTTGCTGGTGGCCTTCCAATTTTCCCAGCACCATTTATTGAAGAGGCTTTCCTTTTTCCATTATATGATTTTGAATTTTTTGTAGAAAATATTTGCCCATATAAATATGGTTTACTTCTGGATTCTCGATTCTGTTCCACTGGTCAAGTGAGTCTGTTTTGCTGTCAATACCATGCCGTTTTGATTACTGTAGCTTTGCAGTATAACTTGAAGTCAGACAGCTTCATTCTTCATTCTTTTCTCTCAGGATGGCTTTGGCAATTCAGAGTCTTTTGTGTTTCCATATAAATCTGATGATTTTTTGTTCTATTTCTTTAAAATTGTCAATGAGAATTGCATTAAATCTGTATAATGCATTAGGTAATATGGTCCTTTTAACTATGTTGATTCTTCCAATCCAAGAACACAAAATATCTTTCCATTTCTTTGTATCTTCCTCGATTTTTTTAATAGGGTCTTGCAGTTTACATTATATAGGTCCTTCACTTGTTTCAGTACATTTATTCCTAGATATTTTACTCTTTTTGTTGCAATCGCAAAAGAAATTCTTTTTTTCCACTTCTTTTTGTGACAATTCATTATTAGAATATAGGAATGCTATGGATTTTTGAAAGTTGATTTTGTTTCCAGAGACTTTACTGTATTTGCTTATTGTTTCTAATAGTGTTCTTGTGGCGTCTTTGGGGTTTTCTATATAGTGAATCATGTCATCTGCAAATGACAGTTTGATTTCTTTGTTTCCTATTTGGATGTCTTTTATATCTTTCTCTTGCCTGATTGCACTTGCTAAAACTCTAATGTTATTTTGAATAGCAGTGGCAATAGTGGACAGCCTTGCCTTGTTCCTGATCTTAGAGGGAAGGTTTTAGTTTTTCACCATTCAGTAGAATGTTGGCTGATGGTTTGTCATATATAGCTTTTATTATGTTAAGGTACTTTCATTCTCTACCTTTTTGTTAAGTGTTTTGATCATAAATGGATGCTGTATCTTGTCGAAGGCTTTTACTGCACCTATTGATATGATCATATGATTCTTTTTTTAAATTTGTTTATATGGTGTATCGCATTAATTGATTTGCATATGTTGAACTATCTCTGTGCCCCTGTGATGAAGTCCACTTGATTGTGGTGTATAATCCTTTTAATATGTTGCTGTATTCAGTTCACTAGTATCTTATTTAGGATTTTTGCATCAGTGTTCATGAGAGATATTGGTCTGTAGTTTTCTTTTTTGTGTTATCATTACCAGGTTTTGGTATCAGAGGAATATTGGCCTCAGAAAATGAGTTGGGAAGTATCACCTCCTCTTCGATGTTGTGAAAGAGTTTGAAGAGAATAGGTATTAAATCATTGAATGTTTGGTAAAATTCACTGGTGAAGCCATCTTGTCCTGGACTTTTACTCTTTGGTAGTATTTTGATGATTGTTTCAATTCCCATACTGCTGATTGGTCCATTTAGATTTTCCAGATCTTCTTGATTCAGTCTAAGAAGATTATACTTTTCTAAGTACTGATCCATTTCCTCTAGGTTATTAAATTTGGTGTTATGTACTTTTTCATAGTATTCTTGCATGATCCTTTGTATTTCTGTGATGTCAGTAGTAATTTTCCCTCTTTTATCCCTGATTTTGTTTATTTGTGTCCTTTTTCTTTTTTCTTTAGTGAGTTTAGCCAGGGGTTTGTCAATTTTATTAACTTTCTCAAAGAATCAGTTCTTTGTTGCATTTGTTTTTTCTACTTTTTTTTTCTTTTCAATTTCATTTTTTTCTGCTCTAATTTTGATGATCTCTTTTCTTCTGCTGAATTTAGGCCTCACCTGTTCTTCTCTTTCTAGTTTTTTTTTTTATGATAAACCATTAGGTTGTTTATTTGGGCTCGTTCTTATTTTTGGAGATAGGCCTGTAAAGATATGAACATTCCTCTTATGACAACTTTTGCCATGACTCAAAAGTTTTGATATATTGTATCATTATCATTGTTTCTATGTATCTCTTGATCTCTCTTTTTATTTCTTCTCTGACCCAGTTATTCTTTAGTAGCATGTTGTTTAATCTCCATATATTTGAGGTTCTCCCTGATTTCCTTTGCAGTTGATCAGTAGTTTCAAAGCATTATGATCAGAGAATACGGTTGTTGTGATTTCAACCCTCTTATATTTGTTGAGGCTATTCCTGTGTCTCAGTACGCAGTCGATTCTTGAGAATGTTCCATGTACACTAGAAAAGAAGGTATAAGCAGCTATTCTGGGATGGAATACTCTGTATATGTCAATTATTTCCAGTTGGTCTAATGTGTCATTTAAGGATGTTATTTTCTTATTGATTTTCTGTTTGGGTGATCTGTCCAGATCTGACAGTGGGGTATTTAGGTCCCCTACTATGATAGTGTTTTGGTCTGTTTCTACCTTTAGTTCTGTTAGTAAGTGCTTTACATATTTTGGGGCTCCCTAATTTGGAGCATATATATTAATAAGTGTTATGTCTTCTTTGTGCATGATTCCTTTTATCATTATGAAGTGTCCCTCGGTACCTTTCTTTACCTTTTTTATTTTGAATTCTATTTTGTTCGATATCAGTAACACTACTCCCACTTTTCTCTGAATGTCATTTGCTTAAAATATCATTTTTCACTCTTTCACTTTGAGTCTATATTTGTCTTTGGAGCTGAGATTTGTCTCCTGGATGTAACATATGGTTGGGCTTTGTTTTCTTATCCATTCTGCAACTCTGTGCTTTTTTTATTGATTGTTGAGTTCAGTTCATTTACAGTTAGAGAGATTATTGAAATATGAGACCTTCTTATAGCCATTTTATCTTTTGCTTTCTGGTAGCTCAATGTTTCCATTGTTTCCTTGTCTTTGTGTTTCTGTTATCTTTATTTTGGTTGGCTTTGGTGGGTTTTGCCCCTGATTCTTGTTTTATGTTATATACTTCAGTTCTGACTCTATGGTGTCTGGTTACCATTACAAATATGAAAAATAAATAGTCCATATAATATATATATATAGAGAGAGAGTTGTCCATTTTCTTATGTGTGTGCCTTACCTCCTTTCCCCTTGGTGAATTTGGATCTTTGAATCCTCCACTTTTCAGTCATTGTTATCTCAATTTGTTTCTGTGTATGCTGAACGTTCATTACTATCTTGCAATAACAATTCTCTTCTTATTATTTAAGCTTCTAATGCCTTGTTCTTAGTAATGGTTGCACTGTTCTGCTTCTATTTGCCTGATAGTCACTTTACTCCTAATTATGTATTTTTTTGTTTTGTTATTTTGTTTTAAGTGAGCTGACCCCTTGCAGAATTTCCTGTGTTGCAGGCCTCATAGTGGAGAATTCCCTTGAATTTTGTTTGCCTGTAAAGATCTTAATTCCTCCTTCATATATAAAGAAGTCCTTAGCTGAATACATTATTCTATGTTGGTATTTCCTTTCACTTAATAGTTTAAATATTTGTTTCCATTCTTTTCTGGCTTGTAAGGTCTGTACTGAGAAGTCCAATGATAATCAAATGGGTTTTCCTTTATATGTTACCATTTTCTTCCTCTGGTTGCCCTGAGAATTCTGTCTTTGTCATTGATTTTTGATATCTTTAATACAATGTGTCCTGGTAAAGGGCTTTTTGGGTTGAGATAATTGGGTGTCCTGTTGACTTCTTTAATTCCAAGTTCCAGCTCATTCCTTAGATTTAGGAAATTCTCATCAACTATTTGTCTGGAAATAGTCCTTGCTCCTTTTCCTCGCCTTTGGTAATGCCCTTTATTTTTATGTTTCCTCTCCTGATGGTATCAGCTAGTTCTTGTATTTCTCTCATTATTTTTCATTCTTTGGTTTCCTTATTCTTCCTTTTGATTTATTTCTAGATTTCTGACTTCAATACCACTGATCCTTTCCTCCATTTGGTCGACTCTATTTCCCAAGCTTGCTATTTCATTTTTCAACTCTTGCAGTGTGTTTTTTATCTCCAGAAGATCTATTCTGTTCCTTTTGAGGGTTTCAATCTCCTTGCTCTGTTCATCTAGCTGTTTTTTTTTCAGTTCCTGAAACTATTGATATGACTTGTTTCAGAACTCACTTAGTTTTTTTCAGAAGTACCATCCTGAATTCTCTGTCATTTAAGTCACATATTTCTATGTTTGTAAGCTCATTTTCTAGAGATTTTTCTCTTTCTTTCTGAGATGTCTTGTCAACTTGGTTGTTCATGATGTTTAATAGATTATTTCTCTGCCTGGGCATTAATAGGATTATATTCTGTTGTTTTTCCAGAAAGAAGATTTATTATATAAAAGTCTCTCTTTAGCCTGCTACAAAGAAGGCACTTTTCTTTTGGTTTCAAATAGGTGGCATCTAAGCCTCTTGGATCCCTGCTTTATATAAAGACTAACATCTTTTATTTCCTTGTAGATTTTAATCACACTTGCTACTCTCTGTTTTAGTCTCTGTGAGTGTTAGCAACAGTTTTGGTAGTGTTTGCTCAGATTCCCCTGGGGCTCCACAGTGATTGGTCTTGGAGCATACAGGGGGAGGGTCTCTCTGGCTTGAGAGTTAGGGGCTGCAGCTCAGTCCCGGTTTTGTAACCGGGGCTAGTATAAATCAAATGTTGTTTCTCTGTGGTCCTGTCCCACTTCTCAGATTTGTGCCGTGATGACTGAACCCTGCTGCCAGCTGTGTAGGAAAGTCCCGGCATTTCCAAGCAGGGCTGTTTGGGGAAGTCGCTGCACCTTCTCCTCTCCCTCTCCTCCTACAGGGAGCTCCAAAGGCTGAGATAGGAAGCTTCAGTCTCCACAGCTCTTGCTCAGATTCCCCTGGGGCTCCACAGTGATCAATCTTGGAGGGTATAAGGGGAAGGTATCTCTGGGTTGGGAGTTGGGGGCTGCAGCTCAGCCTCAGTTTTGCAGCTGAGCTGGCAAAAATCAACTGCTGTCCAGTCCCGCTTCTCTACTTTCTGCCCTGATAACTGAGCCCTGCTGCTGGCTGCGTAGAAAATTCCAGGCATTTCCAAGCAGGCCTGATCAGAGAATTTGCCACACCTTCACCCCTCCCTTCCTCCTGCAAGGAGCTCCTGCAGCTGTGAGAGGAAGCTTCTTTATTTGTCCTAGTCCACCGCCCGACACCCAGGCTTCTGACCTGTGGTAGCTCTTATGCACAGATCCCACATTCAGACATGCTGGTCTGCAGTTTGGGTGTTTTTAGTTCAGTTTTAGATGTTCAACTTATTGTTATTTCAAGGGGAGAGATCTGAGGATGTCTCTTACGCCACCATGTTTTCCCCTATAGTGTTTTCAATAATGACTATATCAATTTACATTCCCACTCACCATGTGAACAATGTACAGGGGCAACTTTTTCTTCACACTCTTGCTAATAATTGTTATCATTTTTTTTTATAATAGCCATCCTAACAAGTATGAAGTGATATTTCATCATGGTTTACATTTATATTTCCATGTCAATGACTGATGTTAAGTACCAATTCATATATCTATTGATCATTTGTGTGTCTTATTTGAAAAAAAATTAGATCCTTTGTGCATTTTTAAAATTAGGTTGATTTTTTGCTACTGAGTTGAAGGAGATCCTTATATATTTGATATTAACTTTTATCACATATGTGATTTGCAAATATTTTCTCCTATTCCCTATGCTGCCTTTTAATTTTGTCAGTTGTTAGCTTTCCTGTAAAGTTTCTTAGTCTGATATAGTCCTACATTTTTATTTCTGTTCTTTTTGCTGTACTTTTGCTATCATATCCAAAGGCATTGTATATTCAATAAATCTGAACTAAGACCAATATGGAGAAGCTTTTACCCTATGTTTCTTCTAGAAGTTTTATGGTTTCAGGCCTTATATTTAAGTCTTTACTCCATTTCAAGTTAATTTTTGTATATAGCGTAAGATAAGAGTTCAAGTTCATTCTTTTGCATGTAGATATCCAGTTTTCCCAGCACTACTTATTGAAGAGATTCTCCTTTCCCCATTGTATATTCATGGCATCCTTGTCAAAATTAGTTGACCATTATGTAGTCTTTCTTTCTTTCTTTCTTTCTTTCTTTCTTTCTTTCTTTCTTTCTTTCTTTCTTTCTTTCTTTCCCTCTGCCTAATTTCATATGACCTCCCAAAGAGTTCAGTAATTCTTTCTTCTGCATGACTGAGTCTGTTGTTGAAGTTCTCTAATAAATTCTTCTGCTCTATACAAGTCAATGTGTGTGTGTATGTATGTGTATATATGCCTTACTGTTGAATTGTACACCTGAAACTTACTGAATTTCATTAACCAATGTCACCACAATAAAAATTAAAGTTAAAATTAAAAAAAGAAAATAATAATAATAATTAGATATTGAACATTATATTGAAGGAAAAACATGACACTGAATGTTATTTAAAAAGGAAAATGTTTGTTATCCTATGCTTTTGGGGGAAGAAGATAGGTGTAAGATGAATACTAATAAAATTTGTTCCTATTGTAACTAAAAATAAATAAATAAATAAGCAAATAAATAAGCAAATAACAAAAATAAATAAATAATAAATTCTTCTGTTCTATCACTGTACTCTTCATCTCTAGGACTTTTGTTTGGCTCATTTTTATGGTTTGTATTTATTTATTCATCATCTCATTTTGTTAATGTATTGTTTTCCTGAATATTTATTAGTCTATCTGTGTTATCTTACATTTCATTGTGATTCTTTAGGAGGATTATATGAACTTTTTATCAGACAATTCCTAGATCTCCATTTCTTTGGGGTCAATTATTGAAGGTTATTAATTTCCTTTAATGGTGTCATATTTGCCTGATTCTTCATGACCCATGCAGCCTTGCATTGGTGTTTGTGCATTTGAAGGACCAAATACTTCTTCTAGTCTTTAAAGAGTCATTATTACAGGTAAAACCTTTTCTTTTGGGTTTCTAGTCTAATGGTATTCTCTCTAGGATTGTGGTCAAGCAATTTGGAACTACATCATGTGGCTGCTATTGGGTCCTCAGTGGAGTATAGGTTGGTAGCCCTGTAACCAGGATCTCAGGTGGGTGTAGATTATGTCTGCTCTCTGGGTGGATGGGAATGCCACCAGGACCTTGGCTCATAAGACCGGTACTGAGACAAGGGATCTCTTCAGTTTTTGCAGACCGCAGGTCTATGACTAAGTGTACAGACAACTGTGGCTCCCTCTGAGCCCCTAGGAAGGTGCTGACAGTTCAGTGGGCAGGTCCCTGGGATTGGACTATAGCTAAGAGAGGCTGGGACCAAGTAACAGAGATGCTTTAGGGTCCACCCTTGGGACCAAGGATTACAGAGCTCTCTCCAGAGATATAGGCTGGCATGTTTTCTGCCAGTTTCTTAGGTGGGAAGAACTACTCAAAGAGTGTAGTTTAGAAGGGAATAACTGTGTCATGGGTCTTCTTAAGGATCTATAGTCAGACTGATGTCACCAGGTCTGCCTCAAGGGACACAGACAGGCATATATTCTTCCTCCCTGGGCAGACAGGACCATTCCCAGGTCACTGCTCTAAGGTTACTTCAAGGTCCACAGTCAGACAAAGGTAGGAGCACCTACCTCCAGAAGCACAGACAGGCATGTCTCCCAGCAGGCACCTGAGTGAGCAGGAGTATTCCTGGCCCATGGTTGGGAAGGGCTTGTGCTGAGTTACAGAGGCATTTCATTATCTTCAGTTGGATCAATGTTATAGGGTCTAATTTAAGGGCATGGACAGGTGTCCATCCCCGCCATGGCTGAGAAGGACCAGAACTGAGTTATAGGGCCATTTCAGGGTCCATAATAGGACCAAAGTTGGAAGATCTGTCTCAGGGGCAGTCAGGTATGCCTCCTGCTTGATCCCTGGGCAGGCAGGACCAGCAGCTAAGATGGCCTGGAGCTAGGTCACAGCCACTTCATGGTCTATAGTGAGAACTGAGTTCAGCAGGCCTGTTATCTGGAGCACAGGTGAGTATGACACTTGCCAGGTTCTCTGGCAGGTGATACAGCCAAACCAAACAAAACAAGGTTATAGTTGAGTCCTCAAAAGGATGGAACTATTTCTGGGGACCATAGCTGCAGAATCTCCCACTGGGGAAGGAGCCTGAGTTTTCAAAATGACCCACCTCAGTCTGGACTACACTGAAATTTCACAATCTCCTACCTGAAGCTCAAAGCTCTCATGAAGGTACTTTTTTTTCTATGGATAGCTGTCAAATTATTGTTGCTGAGTGGGCACGTGAATGTGATACATTCTGTTACACCATCTTGCTGATATCCACCCATTTTTAACTTGGGTTATATATTTTTATGTTATTCACTTATAGAGTTCCTTATATATACTGACTACAAGTCCATTTTCAGATATATGGTTTGCAAATATTTTCTTCCATTCTATGGGGTCTTATTTCAATTTCTTGAAGGTGTCTTCATCTTCATTCTTCCTCCTTCTATTATATTATTATTATTATTATTATTAATTATTATTATTAAACTATAGGAAGTAAAAAAGTGCTCTTTAGAAATACTGATGCAACACAGCCCTGTTCGTGTTCTCCTGTAATTTCTAAATGATTTGATATAAGCAGCACAGGCAGATTATTCCAGAAACTGACAGCTAGAGAAGTACAGAATCTTAAAAGTGATAGAAGAAACAATATCAAATGTCATCCAGAAAGCAGGGTCTCCGGGACACTTAATATGTTGTTGAAAATAACCAGTGAAGCAAATTGTACTTAGGGAGACAGATGAAAAATCACCTAAAGTCTGGAAATCTCAAATAGACAGGGTCAAACAAGAACAATATCAAATGGCTCTTCAAATGGTTGTTTTATGCATTGCTTTACATTTTATTGTTCTATAAATTAAAAGAAATGCAGAAATAAGAACACATAATTAAAGTGGAATGCTGTTCTCTTCAATTACTGAAGTAATTGGACACAGTGGAGAAATTTAATGCATTCACTTTTCACCAGAGAGCCTAATCCAAGTCACCAAAACCTTACTTTTCTCCTGAGGAGCAAGCTCAACTCCTACCATGTGCCACTCAAACAAATATCTAAATAGATCTAATCAAAAGAAATCAGATTTCTCATCTCATTTAAAAATGTAATAATAGTAATTATTATAATTATAATGTGAAAAGGACATATAGTTCATTTTGCACATTAAGACTGATATTGTTATAATATAAAAGAAACCTTGCAATTCAATAGGCAGATCCCTCAAATGAAATGGAAAACCCAGCTCCCACAACTCTGCTCTAGAGGACCAAATACTTTCATAAGAAGAAAACAAAGGTTTCAGGCTTCGACAACAGAAAACACAAGTAGAGTAATGGTTATTCCCCAAAACTCATTTTCTAATAGTGGCCCAATTTTAATTAAAACAACATTAAGATAGGATGTTGACCTGACAGTTGCTACAACTACTATTTTAAAAAATAGTAGGTGACTGTGAAAATCTTAAAGAAAAATAATAGCTATTATTAATTGAAAATTTACTATATTCTATTTTACTATGCTCTAATTTAATTGAGACTAAACGAAGTTAAGAGATGACTCAAAAATCAAACATCTAATCTGTGGCTTACGAAGCCTTTTTTGGGAAAGATGCTAAAATTCTTTGCAGTTGGTAGATGTGGGAACCAACATTTTAAAACATCCATATTCTTTCACTAGCTTTTCTGCATGGGTTCAATTTCTTTCTCTTCAATTTACTTAGCGGTGTGACTTTGAGCAAGTTATTGAACCTAATCTTTAAAAAAAATGGGAATTTCTGTGAGGATTAAATGAGTTAATATGCCTAAAGCAATTTTCTCATTTGCAAAAAAAAAGAGGTGATTGGCCTAGATTGGTGGTTTCCAATTATTTTCACATTTTCAGTCTTTCCAGGCTGCCTCTACTGGAGGAGAAAGAATGATTCCACATTGGTAATGGCTGCAGGGTGGGGTGTGGAAGGCCAGCACTGTCACCTTTGCCACTCTCTCCCATTCAAACAGAGTAGCTCTTCTTTTGCCTGCTGTGCAGGTTTCAGTTCTATAAAAGATTACCTTTCAGAAAAAATATTAATCATTTAAATGATTATTTGTGCTAAGCAGTGTTCTAAGTGCTTTTTATGCACTAGCTAATTTAGTCTTAACATGATCCTCGTTTTTCAGATGAGAGACTTGAGACACAGAGAAATTAAGTAACTTGCCCATGTTCTTGCAACTAGTAAAGAAAAGATGTATAATTGGGACCTAGGCAGTCTGGCTCCAACATCCATTTTAACCACTATCTATCCTGTCTCAAAAACAAAGTTTCTGTTGCTTAAAAAATAAAATATAAAGTTTTCCATCCATCACCATATATTTAACCTAGACTTTGAGTGGTAAGTATGCTATAGTATGTACCAATATTGATTTATAATGTTGTACATCTGAATCTTATATAATGTTATTAACCAATGTTACTTCAATTAAAAAAAAAACTAAATAATAAATAAACATTAAAATTTTGAACATCACTAGACTGTATGAGTTTTAAGAACCTTTTTAGCTTTAAAAATACCATAGTTCTACAATGAGATAACTAAACTAATATCAGAATTTAAGCACAGAGTAGGCCCAAGGGTCAAGATGAAACCAACTAAACCTCCTTTATCTCTAGCTACAATCCTGTACACCAAAAAGAACATTTCAGAAGTATGAACATCAGATACCAAAAATATTTAATTATTTTGAAGAAATATCCATTTAACTGCTTATATTTTTGCATTTGTTCCTTCACTCTCAGAGGTTATACAAGAAGCTTCTGGTTGAGATAGGTGTTTCAGAGGTTGGGGCACCAGAATGAAGATGTTCTTGCTAGGAGTGTCTCATGTGTACTATCTTGAAGTTATCCTAAATCCAGAGTAGATCCATTACCTAAAGCTAATCTGTGTTTTCTGCACTTTGATTTATAACTATTCATCTCTAAAACTCCAGCTCCATTGGTTGGGTTGGGGCTTCATACACTCCTGCCATGTAACCCATGTTAGAGGACCCTGATTTGGTTATCACTTAGACACTACCCTGCTTACAGAATGAGAATTTTGCAGAGCCAGGGAGCAATGACCACACTGAGCTTGCTCTTCCCCTCCATTGAGACTTCATTGTGCCCCACTATTCTTTGTCCAAATTGTCTACACAGAGCTGGGGATGGACAAGAAAGGGGGTAAAGCTGTAGGCATGAGTCTCCATTTGTATTTTTGTTCTAGTACCCACTGGGATGGGCCTGCTTTGGTAGTTTATGGTATACCGAACCCTTGTCTTTTGTTCCTAAGCCTTAACTTTGGCTCCCTAGTCCATTTCTAACTTTCCAAAATCCATTCTAAATCTTTGCCATCAATGATTCCAGATATTTCAAAAAGATTAATTCCTATTGACAATTTAAAATCTATTCAAGTGTCATATTTATGGTGAAGGGTTTCCTGAACTCTTCGAGATATGTTAGGCATCCCTTCTCAATGGGTCCTTAGCACAGTGTGATTGATATCATTTGTAGTATTTCTGGAGTTTATCTATGTTTTCCCTACTAAATTAAGCACATTAAGGATAGGAATTTTATCTCTCTGCCCCTTAATACGTAGTACATAATAAGTACTTGATAATGATTGCTGAACCTAAATCAGATTCCTTTTTTATCATTTATAAACTTTTCCAAGTACACTATTTCTCTCTTCTTCTAGAATCTAATGCAGTGCTTCTCAACTTCAGCACTATTGACATTTGAGGCTGAACAATTCTTTTCAGGGAGAGGGGATGTCTTGTGAATTCTAAGATATTCTGCAGCATCCCTAGCCTTCTTTCCCTCCAAATCATAACAAATGAATGTATCAAAAATATCCAAATGTATCTTGGGGAGCAAAAATCACCCCCCGTTGAAAAGTACTGTTCTAATACAATATATTATTGTCATACTTTCTTTGCACTGGTCACTCCTACCCTTCCTTCACCTTTCAACTTAAATGTCACTTACTTAGGGAAGTTTTTCCTGCCCACCACACTTGGTTTAATGCTCCTGATATGTTTTCTAATGGTATCTGGTAATTATCCTTCAGGATACTTACAACAATTTTAATATCATAGCTATTTCATGTCTGAACTTTAAATTTTATACAAGCAGAGACTGGGTGTGCTTATTCCATTGCTAAATACCTAGTGTTTTTGCATAGTAACTGGCATATCATAGGTGCTGAAGAGATACTTCTTAAATAAGTGAATTATAGTCAATTGACCTATGCTTTTTGTTCATATTTCTATTACAGTACTCATCAAGTTTTTATAATGTTTCTATTTCCACTGTGACTCCTCAAAATGGGGGAAGCAAGTTAACATCTTACCAGTTTTCTTAGTATGTACCACAATAGCTATCACATTATAGACACGTATCTCTTCATATATATATATATATATATATATATATATATACACACACACACACACACACACACACACACACATACACACACACACACACACACACATACATATGAAATGTGTTTCCCATGCCTTTATTTAATTTGCTAAGAAAGGAAAATTACTTATTGGACTTTTAACTAGTAATAAACTAAACATGATTTAGGTTTAATATGCCGTTAACCAAAAAAAAAAAAACTGATTAAGTTGACACTCCTGCTCCAAAGCAAATATCTCTAATTTGAAAGATACATTTAACCCTCTACCAACCTATCATAAAGTCAAAAATCTCCAGAAGTGATTATCTAAGATGGCAGAATATATAAATTCTGTGTTAGCCTCCTTTTATGACCATATCAAAATTATAACTAAACTACAGAAGAACCATCATTAAGAACCGCCTGAAGTCTAGCTGAACAGAAGTCCCACATGTAAAGACATATGGAAGAGCCACAGCAAGACTGGTAGGAGGGGCAGAGATGTGGAAAGAGTAGGTCTTACACCCACATTTGGCGATTAAAAATCAGTAGAAATGTATTAGCTGTGGAGGTTCCCCCTGAGGAGTGAGTGGTCCTATCCTCAAACCAAGATCTCCAGTCTAGGGCTTCAGTGCTAGGAAGAGAAGTCCCCAAAATGTCTGGCTGTGAAAACCAGATTGTGGCTGAGTGAGAAAAATGGCTGCTGGAGTTTCAAGTGTTGCTTTTAAAGGGTCTGATCACAAACTTATTCACTGACAGACTCATTTGCTCTAAGCTCCAGTACTGGGGCAGAAGCATGAAAGTTGCCAGGAATATAAGGAGAGAAACTGAATTGTCTGGCTACAGGGCAGAGGCTGAAGAGGCAGCTTTCTCCAAGACAGAAGTGCTGGCAGAGAGCATTGTTCCTTTGCTGAACCATCCCTAGCATGGCTTGTATACCCAGGTGGGCGCCATATCTAAGTCTCCATCAGCCTAGCTAAAACCATTCATCCCTCCTGGTGATTCCAAGAACTCGCCCCACCCAACTTGCAGGCCAATCCAGGCCACTTTTAGTGGCTTTTTCTTACAATCAGCCTGTCTTGGCTCATGCTGCAAACTTTCCTAAAATCTCTCAAAGGTTTACACACACACACACACACACACACACACACACACACATACACACACCCCCCAAAAAAGGGAGCATCTGGTCTTGGTGTACCTCTTACTAACCACCCCCAAGCCTTGCAAGAGTGGCAGCAAGCCTCAGTTCACAGCTTAACCTTTGCCAGACACCTCCAAGCCCAGCACAAATGGCAACCAACTGCAGATCACTTTGTAACTCGAAGCAAGTGGCCCAAGGCAGGGCACAAGCAGAAACTGACTTTGGCCTTCAACAGAGCCCATCCCAAGAGGTTTCAGAACCAACACATCTATTGACCAGCTTCAGACCACACAAGAGCACCACCCAACCACCACCGCAAACAGCTCACCCAACGGACTGACTGGGCAGGCATCAGAACCCTACTAAAGTGAACCCTGGGCCTATAACTTTTTTTCATAATATCCTTGTCTGGTTTTGGAATCAGGGTCATCATGGTCTCATAAAATGAGATTGGTAGTCTTTGCTTCTCTTGAAAGTTTTGGAATAGTTTGAGGTTAGGTTTTAATTCTTCTTTGAATGTTTGGTATAATTCACCTGTGAAGCCATCTGGTCCAGGACATTGGTTTGTGGGGAGTTTTTTAAATTACTGATTCTATTTTGTTATTAGTAATCAGTCTGTTCAGATTTTCTGCTTCTTCTTTATTCAGTCTTGTAAGACTGTATGTTTCTAGAAATTTATCCATTTCTTCCTGACTGTTCAATTTGTTGGCATATAATTGCTCATAGTATTTTCTTATATTCCTTTGTATTTCTGTGATGTCAGTTGTCACTTCTCTTTCATTTCTGATTTTATTCATTTGGGTCTTCTCTTGTTTTTCCTTGTGAGTTTAGGTAACAGTTGATTAATTTTATTTATCTTTTCAAAGAACCAAGTTTTTGATATTTTCTATTATTTTCTTAGACTCTATTTTGTTTATTTTGGCTCTGATCATTATTATTTCCTTCCCTGTACACATTTTGGGTTTTGCTTGCTGTTCATCTTTTAGTTTCTTTGGGTGTAAAACTAGATTTTTTTTTATTTGAGATTTCTCTTGTTTTTTTTTTTTTTTTTTTTTTTTGAGTAGGTTTGTATTGCTATGAATTTTTCTCTTAGGACTGCTTTCACTCTGTCCCATAGATCTGGAGTCATTGTGTTTTCATTCTCATGTGTCTCAAGTGGTATTTTGATTTCTTTCTAGATCTTATTATTGGCTCGTTTATTGTTTAGTAACATATTATTTAGCTTCCATGTGTTTATGTGTTTTTCAGCTCTCTTCTGGTAATTGGTTTCTAGGTTCATATCATTGTGGCAGGAAGGAAAGAAGGAAAGAGTGAGCAAGCTACTGTACATCAGGTTATTAAAGACCATCAAAGAAATCCAGGGGTGTCTTCCTCACCTCTGAGATTGTCATTATATCCCTCAGGGCTACTGTCAGAAGCAGAAGTCCATGCTGTTTGTACTGCACTGCTAACCTAGAATGAGGCTTCCTAGGATCTTAAGGAGAGGAACTAAGGAAAATGTTGTAAGCAGAACTCTAACACCTAAAAAAGAGCACAGCAGAATTCAGACATCCAAATAGTTCCTTCATGGGTTCTGTCCCCGTGTGATACTGTAAACATACAATGTTGTCATTACTCAAAATATTTTTAGAATTCCTCCTTGATGATTATGAGCTGCTTAAAAAACAATTTTGCTACTCTAGAGTTGTTCATTAAAGGTCACCTCAATTTTGCATGTAGGTCATACCTATATTAAACAGACTTGCCTCCAAATACCATTTGGTTGTTTCCCAAAATCTATTCATCTTCAAGAAAACAAATTCCACCAGTAAGAACATTTCATGATAATTGCCAAGGTCTAAAAGCAATAGCCACAATGAACCCTAAGAAAATTTTTAGCAATGATAACATTGGAATAAGCGTACAGCCTGAGATGATTATTCTTAAAAGATCTCACACTCATTTGTATGCATATATTCTTGAAATATAATATATTATAGTGCACAGACACATCTACATAGCCATTTATATTCCCTTAGAATATTTCAAGAAAAACATATAGAGAAAACTTGTACCTTCTGGGGCATGTGAACAGAGAGTTGAAAGGGAGTGGAGGGGGGTGGCGACAGCAGTGGTGGTAGTGGTAGTTTAACTTTATATACCCTCTTTGTAATAATATATCTATATCTATATCTATATCTATATCTATATCTATATCTATATCTATATCTATATCTAATCTATCTATCTATCTATCTATCTATCCATCCATCCCTATACATATACATTTTACTGTGGGTGTGTATTGCTTTCATAACCAAGGATGAAAGGAGGGAAAGAAAAAAAGAAAAAAAAATGAAAAACCTAAAATAGAAATGAAGGTGAGAAGGAGGGAGGGAGGTAAAAAGGGAGGAAGGAAGGGAAGAAAAAAAGGAAAATAGTCCTAATAACTAATACCTTCTTGTCAGATCCTTCTTGTTTTTTAGTTGCATTTTCTAATCTAAACCACTTTATGTGTGTTTTTTTGTCTCCATATTAAAATCATGTGTGTGGTATGTGAGAAAGGATTAATATAGAGTTAAATTAGCAAATAACATAAACATTGTGGCAGCTGCTATATTGAGTGAAGTGAGAATGCCCTGGCAAAGGGAAAAGATCTGAAATCATTCTAGTATTATCGTATTTTTATTGATCGTTCTGTGACCAATTAAAAAGTAAACAACAAAAAAATACCCTTATCTAAAAGCAAACTTCAGGATGAGAATTAAGAGATATTCAATATCCATGAGGACAAGGGTCTAAGAATTAGAGAACTGACACCACTAGTAATTTGAGGGTTTTCTCCAGAAGTGACTTGATGGCCTTATGCAAAAAAAAAAAAAAAAAAAAAAAAAAAGAAAAGAAAAAAAGAAAAAGAAAAAGAAAAATCACATAAAGATGTGATTTCAGTTTGGACTATATTTTCCATTTTACATTCCAATCTATTTGAAAGCAACAAAACGAACACTTTAAGGAAGTATTCATCTAAAAAGTACCATAAACACCAGATAAAGACAAAAAAGTGGAGAATCTTGGCAGCAGGCAAGAACCCAGACAAGAGACTAATTTCCTTAATGTTGGTGAACTTTTACAAACCAATAATAAAAAGGCCGATAACCCAATATAAAAGTAAAGTATACAGAAAATTCATGGGAAAATATACTTACGACAAAATAAATATGTTCAACTTTGTTCACAATTAAAAACTAAAATGGGAAATTATTTTACCTATCATATTGACAAAGATCAACAAGTTTGAAAATACCTAGTGTCAATTTGGAGAAAGAAGTGCTCTTAAGCACTGCTAATGGCAATCTAAACTGGTCCAACTATTATATATAGCAGTGCAGCAATCAATACCTATAAAAATCTAAACTGTACATTATTTTTGACTAGACAATTTCATATCTAAGAATTTATCTTACAGATAAATTATATTTTACAGATATATTTTTGTACTACCTTGTGAATAGATATGAAAGAATGGCTATGCAGTATTTTCACCAGCACTGGAAAGAAAGAAGAATTCCTCAGGAAAGAAATGTTTAAATAGATTCTGACTTATCCACATAAAGGAGTACTAGAAAGCTGTTCAAAATAATATTCAAGATGTATATATGCTGGTACAGAAAGAGTTTTAAAACATTGAGTGAAAAATCAAGGGACAGAACAGTGTTTGGGAGAAAATAAGACTTATTAACAATGGTTACTAGTAGGGAGTAGGTCAGGGGTGAGTGGAGATTGGGGTGGGAATGAAAGCGAGACTTTAACTGAGCAATATATACTCTTTAATGTTGATAGAATTTTTCCTATGTGTACATTACTCTTTTAACAGCTTTATTGAACTATATTTTAGATGCAATTCACTAATATATACAATTCAATGGTTTTTAGTGTATTCACAGTTAGTTGTGCAACCATCAAAACTGATTTTAAAACATTTTTATTACCTCAGAAAGAAGCCCTGTGTGCATTAGCAGTCATTGCCCATTTCCTACTTTCTTGTCAGCCCCTGATAATCACCAATCTACTTTCTGCTCTATGGATTTACCTGTTCATGATACTTCATATAAATGTAATCATACAATATTACATTTATTGGCCTTTGTAACAGTCTTATTTCACTTAGCATAATATTTTCAATGTCCATCATTACTGTAGCATGAATCAAAATTTCAGTCACTTTCATGGCTGAATACCATTCTGTTTAAACACTGATCAGCTGATGGACATTGGGGTTGTTTCCACTTTTTAGCTAATATGAATAGTGCCGCTATGAGCATTCTTGTACACATGTATGCATTACTTTTTAATAAAAATTAGTTCAAATTTTTAAAATTAATATAGCCACTACAACTATTAGACGCTCAGAGGAAACCATCATAAAATGGTAAGATGGTGGAAAAGGAGATAGGGTAGATTTTCTATAGAGTTATTGTACCATAAGTTATTTATAAATGGAAAATTTGAAATATTTAGTATTCCAATATTCAATTGGAAATAGATTTACACAGGTCATTTTCATTTTCTGAAAGCATATTTCTTAAGATGAATTTATTACAAATAAAAAACATCTAATTTCATATCCTGTATTCATGAAAACATTGAATTATACCAAAGCTCAGATCTAAAGTTTCATATTCCCAATTTACATTCTCATCTCTAAAAGATAATCCACAATCTGGAGGAGCAGACACTGCAAGGTACAAAATAAAATTCTCTTGCTATACAGATGTATTATGGTTAATTTTATATGGAAATGTGGCTAGGCCGTTTGACTCATTTATTGGTCAAAAAACAGCCTGGATGTTTCTGTGAAAGTATTTTTTTGGATGTGATTAACATTTGAATCAGGTTTTGAGTAGAGCAGGTACTTTCCATTATGTGAGTGGGCCTCATCCAATCAGTTGGAGGTCTTAAGAGGAAAGACTGAGATGCCCAGAGGAAAAAAGAATTTTGCTTCCAGACTACCTTCAGATTTAAGCCACAACATGAACTCTCCCCTGGGTATCCACGCTGCCAGTTAACCCTACACATTTTATTTTATTTTGTCATTTTTAAAAGCATTTTTCCTGCCTTTGTTGAAATATAATATACAATTAGTTACTCATATTTACATTGTACAATTCAATGAGCTTTTTTCAATTATAGTTGGCATACAATAATATATTAGTTGCAGTTGTACAACCTAGTAATCAGAGGTGCACATAACTTGCAAAGCGGTCACCCCACTAAATCTAGTACCCCTCTTCCTCCTTATATATTTAGTACATTATTAACCATCTTACCCATGCAATATTTTACATCTCCGTGTCTATTCTGCAACTACCCATTTGTACCTCCTAATCTCTTTGCCTTTTTTCCCACCCCCCAACACCTTCCCATCTAGTAGCGCTCAAAATATTCTCTGTATCTATGAATTTATTACTTTTTTTGTCATTGTGGTTTATTTGTTCTTTAGATTCCACATGTATGTAGAATAAGGCAATATTTGTCTTTCTCTATTCTTCACATTTCATTTAGCACAACACCTTCTAGGTCCATCAAGGCAATATCTTTCTCCATCCCCTCCCTTCTAGTCTGTGCGTGTCTTTTAATCTGAAGTGAGTATTGTATGCAGCATGTACAGGTGTCCCATTTTCTTATCCATTCAGCCACTCTATCTTTTGAATGAAGCACTTAATTCTTTTCCATTTGAGGTACTTATTGATAGGAATATAGTAATTATCACTTTTTATTCTTGTTTTTGATACATGTGTTTTTCTTCTTAAAGAAGTTCCTCCAACATTTCCTGTAATAATGGCTTGGTGTTGATGAATTCCTTTAACTTATTTTTGTCTGGGAAGTTCTTTATCTGCCCTTTGACTCTAAGTGATAGGTTTGCTGGATAAAGTATTCTTGGTTGTAGATTCTGAGTCTTCATCACATCAAATATTTTGTGTCAAGCCCTTCTGTCCTGCATAGTTTCTTTTGAGAAATCAGCTGCCAGTCTTATGGATGCTCCCTTGTAGGTAACTATCTGCTTTTCTCTCACTGTTTTTAAGATTCTCTCCTTGTATTTAAACTTTGGCATTTTAATTATGATGTGTTTTGGTGTGGGCCTCTTTGGGTTCCTATTTCTTGGGACACTCTGAGCTTCCTGGGGTTGTATGTCTAGTTCTTTCACTAGATGAGGGGAGTTTTCCATCATCTTTTCTTCAAATAGCTCTTTAACATCTTGTTTTCCTTCAGGTCCCCTATGATACAAATATCTTTACATTTAGTAGTGTCTAATAGGCTCCTTGAATTATTATTATACCCTTGGCTTCTTTTTTCTTGCCATTCTGATTGAGTGTCCTTGGCTTTCCCATTCTCTATATAGGTCATTTGGTCCTCTTCTTTATTCATTTTGTTTATTCCATTTAATATACTTCTCAGATAATTTCTGACCGGTTCCCTTTTATAATTTCCATTTCCATTTTTATGTTTTTAATCTATTTGTTAACATTCTCACTGAATTCATCTATACTTCCCCTAAGTTCATTGAGCACTTTTATAACCAGTGTTTTGAACTCTGCATCTGTTAGATTGCTTGACTCTATTATTCCTGGATCTCTGTTTTGTTCTCTCATAGGGTTTCTGCTTCTTTGCCTTCCCAGTTTTGGCTGCCTTCCTGTGCTTATTTCTATATACAAAGCTCCTAAGTCTCCCAGAATTATTAGTGTGGCTTTGTGTAGTAGGTGTCTGGTGGCACAGTCCTGAGAGGGGTTCAGCAGAAGGTCAATTTTAACCCCAGTCTCTGTCCCTCCGGGTCCATCTACTAAGATTCAGCAAGCAATCCCCATATGCTATACTTATAGTTGCCTTAAGAAAACACACCAGAAACCGAGGCCAGCTGCTACCAGTATGAGTCTTGGCTCTGCTCATCAAGAAGCACCTGACTCGCCAAGGATACACCTGGATGTGGCTTGGGTAGGGCTGCAAATTGCAGGTAGAGAAGTTTCAGGGAAACCTCTGGGTGGAGCATCCTTTTTTATCTAGTTTGATGATGTCTCAGCTATGGTGGCGCTGCATCCACACACTGGAAGAGGGGAGGGGACATCAGAGGAGCAATAGATACCGCTAGCACTTCTGTCTGGGACAGACCCTAGCCTCTGGCTCTCACTCCAAAAACTCAGTGTCACCCTGTAAGTCCTTGGTGCCCTCTGTACAGCCTAAGTGGTGCTGGTAGTACTCAGAGCAAGCAGGTCCATCACCACAAAAATCCGCTCATGGAAACAGCACTTTAAGGGGTGTCTGTAGCTGCTGGCTGCTCCTGCTATAGCCTCTGTTCCACTCAGATGCTTGGGACCAGGCAGTCTTGTGTCCTCACCCCATCCTACCTCCTCCTGTTGCAGGGTGATTTCTTACTTCTCTCCCTAGTTGTATGACTTGTTCATCTACATCCCAGGTGACTTTGCTTGCTGTTTGCTCCATGATTTTGCCACAACTTTGATTTGATTGCAAAAGAGATAAACAAAACCTCTATCATCTATGCCATTTTCCCACCTCCTACCTTGCGCATTTTAAATTTACTAGCCCAATTCCTTAAAATCTCTCTCTCTCTCTCTCTCTCTCTCTCTCTCTCTCTCTCTCTCTCTCTCTCTCTCACACACACACACACACACACACAATAGGCAGGCAGATCAATCCATCCTATTGGTTCTGCTTCTCTGAAGGTTACAAGATTCAGTCAGTGTTAGCATTACAAAGTACTTTACAGATTATCTAAATCGAACTCTGTAATTTTATAGTTGAAAAAACTGAAGACCAAAGAATTTAAGTGGTATTATGTATGTACAGATAGAACAATAAAGGAGTGTAAGCTAAGGACTTCCTGGATGACAGTTTATTCTGAAAGTTTTGAAAAGTACATAGGACTAAGGTCACAAAAAGTGTCCCATATCTGTGTGATTGGGAAAGGTGAAAGGTAAAGTTATCAAATTATCATTTAAATATATACACTGTGTTGAAAAACATTGTTTCCCAGTTTCCCTAAATTGCTTTATAATATGATTATATGGTTCCTGAAGGCTAGTTATAATTGAATTATAGGGTGTCTTGCTCACATTCTAGCTGGTGAAAATATATTTCTCAGCTCTGCTTTGTGATATTCTTAAATGCTGACTAGAATACTCATGAGGCACCTTATAATTCAATTATAACTCCACTCCAGGAACCATATAATTATATATAAAAGACCTAAGCCATCATATGTTCTCCTTTATTTTTTGTTATGAAAGGATTTGTCTAAAGTCTGATATTAAATTTAAATAGGTCTGAGTCAATTTATACTTCAAGACTTACACAGACACTAAGATAATAAAACTGTATTCGCCTAGCTGAAAGACAATAGAAGTTGATCAGTTTACCCAAATAAAAAGCCATAATATCCTTATATCTCTGTGAAAATTGTGTGTGTGTGTGTGTGTGTGTGTGTGTGTGTGTGTGTGTGTGTGTGTATTCATACCATACAGATCCACGCTGGTGTTTTGAAATGAACTTGTAATTAAATAGTATTTAAAGTGAACATTTCTCTATGTCAGGTATTGCATTTTCTCTCACAACTCACAGTTCATTTGAGAACACATTTGAACTCCCGAATGTGCATGCACACACATATCTCCCCTAGAACACAACTCATTGTCATTCTTTAAGCAATGAATTCCAGAGTTTGTCATTTATTTAATTCCACAGGAATTTCAAATATACTCCTATGTAACTCTGTGCTTAGCTACAGTAAATGCGAAACAAAGGAGTTGCTATAACTTAAATCATACTCTAGCACTTTCCAGTTTAGCTGAAAAAGCTAAGGATAGGTTACAAGGAGAGGAATCCCAGAGGCTGGCAAAAAGAAGCAGTAAGAGGAATTAAATATGCAGGAGATGAAGCATTCCAAAAACTAATTCTGTATACCCCATAAATTTGCATATAAGACGTTCTGAGACTACATCATGATGGCCCCAACAATTCAACCTTTCAGTATCTGACCCTTGTTCTCAAGTAATAGAGTAAAGGTTTAGATCCCAAGCTATGAAATCATAATGCAGGGCTTCCAGCTCTAAGACTTACTAATTAAGGGATTTGGGGCAAGCTATTTAACCTCTTTAAACTTTTATATGCCTATATGTGAACTGGAGATAATAAAAGACTATCTTAAAGGGTTAGTATAAAAATTAAGACTTAATATGGGAAAAACATTTTGATTGTTAGGACTGAATATCTGTGTACTCCCCAAACCCATATGTTGAAACCTTAACCCTCCATATGACAAT